>JANHMN010000018.1:32596569-32614385 GCA_030674055.1 Rhabdomys pumilio
TCTCTCTCTCTCTCTCTCTCTCTCTCTCTCTCTCTCTCTCTCTCTCTGTGTGTGTGTGTGTGTGTGTGTGTGTGTGTGTGTGTGTGTGTGTTCATATATGTGCAGAAGCCCAGGTGGTACATGTGTGCTTATACATGAAAGCCAGACTCAGGATCTGTGTTCCTTACTCATGAGACAAAGTCTCTCACTAGGACATGGGACTTGCCAATTCTGTTAGGCTGCCTGGCTTCTGAGCCACAGGGATCCACCCATCTCTACTTCTTTTTTGGTTGTTTGTTTGTTGTTTGTTTGTTTGCTATGAGTACGTTAGACTTGAACTCCAGTCCCCATGCTTGCATGTAAGTGCTTACCGACGGCTATTTTTCCATTTTAGGAGTCTTGTTTTAGTGAATTGTTCACAGAAAGATGTTGCATTCATGGTACCTCTATAGAATGCTACTTAAAATATAAGAAAGAAATGTTGGTTATTTCAAATATGTTCTCTTACTCTTTTTCATTCACTCATTCATTCATTCATTCATTCAGCAGGTAGGTGTCAAACATGAATATAGACTCTCAATATGTTCCAAGAGTGCCAATACCTTCATATATGTGAATGGCAAAAACAAACAGTGAGTATAAATGGTGACAAATCAGAGAGACTCAGGACATTGTGTGCATTTGTGAGCACCTTGAGTAATCCCCCACCCCTTTTTTTTTTTAATTCTGTGGACAGGAAAACATGAGCCAACACCGTGGTATCAAAATCTGACATGAGCTGGACAAGTGGGCATTATGACAAATTTGGAGCATGGGGACTAAAAGTCCATGTTAACTTTTAGAAAAGAGCAACATTTTTTTAAAAGCCACACCCATTGAAGTTAAGGCTGATGAAGCCACTTACCAGCAGTGTTACATGGGCACATTGCTGATGTCTGAGCTCTTCTGTCCTCACCTATAAATAACAGTAGCATCAGTGTACATTTAAGTGAGATGGGTTGTAAAGGTCCTTGGCATTGTATCTGCCCCATAAAAGTCAATCAATAATTATTAGTTCTTCCATCTTTAGCCAGTCAGCCTCCGCTACCGTCTCTCTTGTGATGGCTGCAATGGAAAGCACGCAACGATGAGATTTGTGTTCCCAACATCTGGCTTGCATTGTGGCACATTGCTGAAGCTGTCCAAAACCTTTGCCACTGGATTTTGTTTACTCTAATGCTGAATGTTTAAATCCCTTAAATTGGTACCGTCAGTTTGACGTCCATGTTAATCTTCCATGAGATTTTTGGATCTGGAGTCTGGAGGTGGTTTTTTTTTAATACCACATCCATGCATCTGGAGCCAAACGTCACCATCATTACTGCAGGAAACGGGGAGATTCTAGAAGAGTACCCACTGGAAAAAAAAATAGTTTTTTCTATACAAAAGATTTTTACATATTTTGCCAACCGAGTTTCTGACCATGTATGTGTCTTGAATGCTGGTGTTTTTAATCTGTTGGGAAATGGACAGATGAGTCCAAGGGAAGCGAGACCTGTTTCCCATTTGAAAATACCATCAAAACCGCACCCCGACCCTTTGGCCACTAATGGACACATAGCTCTGTGCGTCAGATGGAATGCAAGGATAAGCTTTCTTCTTTGGGTACTGGACATGTCTCCTCCACACACATGTTCTGAAATGATAGATGTATAATGAAGAAAGCATTTCCAAGAACACACTTCCTTGTCAGAAACATGTAGTGAACAGCCTGGACCAAGTCACTCTCTTTCCTGCTACTCTGGCTCTCTACTCAGCATCCCTTCTCGTGACAATAGGTACATTCCAGGAGTCCAGGCAAGGTAAGCCGTTGACAATGTAGTCTTTAGGATGACTGCCTGACTCCAGTCTTTCCAAAAGACACTTCCCAGAGCTCTTTGCTCCCCTGCCTCCAGCTCCTACTGATGGAGAAAATGGAACGTTCTTCAATCCCTTCCATATCCACAGATTTATTTTCAGATGTTTTTGTGATTGGTGTATGTCATGGCTATGATAACACACAAGTTCAAATTACCTTAGATTGAAAAGATCAGTTCCCAAGACCTCAGATCATCTTTTTTTGTGTGTTTAGAAGGTTCTAGAAGGAATGAGCTATAATATACTATATCTTCACTCCATGACTCTCTCCCTGCCTCTGTAGCCTTTCTTCTCTTTTCTTTTAATGTTTCTGAAACTGCTGTACATAGCAGAAGAGCTACAAAAGACAAGTTGGAAGAGTCCCTATGCTTGCCCCACCCAGTTGTCCCCAGAGATAGCATCTTAGGTAACCATAGCACAACTACCAAAATTAAGAGATTAAATTCCTCTTGATGAGTGCAATACTGTTAAGAATCTGCAGATCCTACTTTGATATCACTGGGTCGTTTTATTTATGATGTTTTCTGGTGCCGGGATCCAGTGCAGGAGCCCACAATGAATTTGGTGGCCATGTTTCTTCCTCCTTTGACAGTCTCTGGCAGTACCTTGGTGATGCCCTATCTTTCCTAAGATGGACATTGAAAAAAGAAAATACTGGCCTCTTTTTGACTAGAACTAGAACATTTCTCTATTAGATAACATGTTCATTTTCTCATGCAGACAGTAAGGTTGTATGTTTTAAATAAGAACATCACAAAAGCAGTGTGCCCTTCTCAGTGAGTCCTACCAGAGGTACCCATTATCCCTGTATCTTATAATGAACAATATCTTTGGTTCACGTGGCTAACGTGGCATCAGCAGGCTTTCCCACATAAAAATCACCATTTTTCCTTGTGCCCTGGGCAAATATGTTTGGGAAGCCCCTTCACCATTGCATGAACACCCTGTTTCCTCCACAAATGTTGCTCTGCTGAATTTGAAAATTCAGGCAGCAAGGGCCTGGCATGCAGTGGTTACAATCAATGGCGGCATCCTCATGGGGACTTCAGGCTTCCTTTATTCCTTGTGCACAGTGTCCTTGGAACACTTTGTTCTGACTCTCCTTGGAGTCTAGACTCTCACCTTAGAGGGTTTCAGCTGGCCTCACACTCGAGCCCCCCAAAAGCATTCTCCCGGTCTTTAATCAAAAATAAGAAGGAAGATAAGAAATAAACAAAACCCAAGACCAGACATTTTAACAAAGGGATAATTAGGATCACCATGTGGCAAATTGATACTGTTCTTTGGACTTCTGTCTTTGCCGTGTGTTGACAGAAGCCAGGCCCTCCCATGTGCTAGACAAGAGCCCCAACACTGAGCTACATGCCTGACTCATTCCCTTCTGTCCCCAAAACTCTAGGATTCTATGGTGAGATAGGGAGTTATGACAGAATTGGCAGCTGCTATCACAAAAGTGGCCCGAGTGAGGGGACGTAGGACAGCAACTGCACCAACGGGAATTCTCAAAGGGAGAAAATGGCCCATGAATCTTTTACAAGCACCAATGAGGCCGACATTAATAATACTTTACACACTGCGGAAACCTCTGGCAGCCCTACTGGGATGAGCTCTTTTGTCTTTGCCTGGCCTAGAAATGGATGAATCAGCCCTTTTCTATCCAGATTGAAGAATCCGTAGCACGTGTTTCTCTGTGTGTTTCATTACTTTGTTTCAGACTTAATACCCATATAAGGCTTAATGGTTGCTGAATTACACTGCGTGTAAAACACAATTTTTAACAGGGCCAGTTAAGAGCTGAAGTTTCACTTTCATCCTCTACAGAAAGCTCGCAAAACATCCAGACGCAAAGATGCAAAATTCTCTTAATCCCTCATAAGCAGAGCTGGCTTCTACTGATTTACAACAGAGAACCCATTTTTATTGCTGGTTTAAATATACAATGAGAAACTGCTGGTTATTTTGGTTGTATTGCTAGGTAGCTTCAGTATGTCAGGTACCATTATTTTTTAAAAGATAGAAGGAGATAACATGATATAAGAGAGAGAGAGAGAAAGAGAGAGAGAGAGAGAGAGAGAGAGAGAGAGAGAGAGAGAGAGAGATTGAGAGAGAGAGTTTGTTTCCAAGAGTTAGCTATACACTCTGACTCAGGGAAAGCATACAGTTGCCCAGAGTCATGGTCAGACAGAAAAGATCCCAGGGTTGTGTGACATCCAAATGTTTCTCCAACTTTTTTATTTATGATGGTGTGTTCAAACTCCCAGGCTATTCTCAAACCTTCAAACCAAAAGAGAAACTGAGTCACTGGTCTCTTTCCCCTTCCTTCTCTCCCTCCCTTCAGCCTCCTCCCTGCCCTTTGCTTCTTTATCTCTTTCTTTTATTTTTGGTGCTGTGGATAAAACCAAGGGCCTTGTGCGTCCTAAGTAAGTATTCTGCTGCTGAGATACAACCCCAGGCATCCTTCTACCTTTTAGACAGAATCTTACTGAGTTGCCTTTGAATTCATTGTGTAGCCAAGTCCAGCCTTGAGCTTGTAAGTCACCTGATTCTGCCACTGAAATAGCTGGGATGACTGCATGTATCTCCTTACCCAGCTTGGAGTCTTACCCCTTAACTAGCTCCATCATCGTCATCATCATCATCATCATCATCATCATCAGCAGCAGCAGCAGCAGCAGCAGCAGCAGCAGCAGCAGCAGCAGCACTTTTATTTTTTTACAGTCCAGTCGTTGCCCCCCTCCTGGTCCACCCTCCCACAGTTCGGCATCCCACCCCACCCCACCCCACCCCCATCTTCAAAAGAATGTCTCCCCTCTACTAGGGGAGTCCCCACTCCCTGGGGCCTCAAAACTCTCCAGGGTTAGGCACATCTTCTCCCACTGAGGCCAGACCAGGCAGTCCTCTGTTGTGTGTGTGTGTTGGGGTCTCCTTAGATCAGCTCATGTATGCTGCCTGGTTGGTGGCTCAGTATCTGGGAGATCTCAGAGGTCTGGGTTAATGGAGACTGCTGGTCTTTCTATGGGGTCACCCACCTCCTCAGCTTCTTCCAGCCTTTCCCTAATTCAGTCAGAGGGGTTCTCAACTTCAGTCCAATGATTGGGTGTAAGTCTCTGCGTCTGTCTCAGTCAGCTGCTTGTTTGGCCTCTTGAAGGACAGCCATGCTAGGCTCCTGTCTATAAGCACACCATAGCATCAGTAACCAGCCTCTTTAGGAAGGGAGTTTTCTAGACCAAGATGGATTTCTGTAAATATAATTTAGAAACTCAGAGGGGAATTGAGGATGGGAGATTAAACATGTATCTCAAATTACAGATGAAAGGCCGAGCTATTGGATAAACTGTGAGATTAGTTCCCAACAGACATGTCTTAATTATAGCCACAGTGCTAATGCCAAAAAGAATGCTTGGCTCATAGTAGGTACTCAGTAAACCCGAGGCATGAATCAACGGTTAATCACAGGAATTATTGCTGTGTGGTATACCCTGAATTATGTTCCCTTTCAGTTACTTGATAAACGTGTGTGACTGTGTCTATGGGCAGGTGTGCACACCTGTGTGAGCATGTGGCAGCTAGAAAAGGACCCTGGGCATCTGACTGAACACTCTTCATTTACTTCCCTTGGGACAGCATTTCTCACTGAACTGGGATTCAGTTTCTGGGATTACAGGTATGTGCAGCTATGCCTAGCTCTTGACATGGGTGCTGGGGCTGCAGACTTGGGTCTCATGCTGTACAGCAAGCCCTCTTGCCCACTGAGCCATCTCTCCAGCCCCTTTTTGAGTTACTTTTGAGATGATAGATGAAGGGTAGTGGTAATCTATCTAGCTGTTACAACTACATCCGAGCTCACTTATCCCTTATCTTTATAGAGAGCTTTGCAACAATGTTTTTAATGGTTTTTTTTTATTATTTCTGGGAGAGTTTGTAAATAGTATTCAGTAAAAGGATCCTGTGGTCAAAATCTGAACTATGAAAAGCTAAACAGTTTGCTGCTGTATTGAACTACAGGGCTTGTCAAAGCCTTTGATGATTTGAATAGGTGCTGAGATTCCCTAAGAGAGCTTTTAAACATTTCACTTCTGCATCTTCTCTCTTAAAGTATCTTTCATGCTGGTGATCAGATGAAAATGGTTTAAAAACCATCCTTCATAACACACAAAACATTTGCTTAGTAAATCACCCTGGAATGTTCAAATTCCCCGTCTTTGACTTTCAGCCAGTTGTTTGTATTAAGGAAAACTTCCAAATCAAATGTTAATATGGAGAAATGTCACCATATTCATATACTCTGTGTGGCAGTTTGAATAGGAATGGCTCCCATAGACTCATGTGCTTGTTTGAATGTTTGACCCACTATTAGAAGGTGTGGCCTTGTTGGAGTAGGTGTGGCCTTATTGGAGTAGGTGTGGCCTTGTTGAAATGGGTGTGGCCTTGTTGTAGGAAGTGTGGGGCAGGCTTTGAGGTCTCTTATGCTCAAGCCATGCCCAGTGTGGCAGTCTCCTTTTGCTGTCTGAAGATCAAGATGTGAAACTCTCAGCTCATTCTCTAGCACCTTGTCTGCCTGCATGCCACCATGTTTCCTACCATGATGATGATGGACTAAACCTCTGAAACTAAAAGCCACCTCCAATTCAGTGTTTTCCTTTATAAGAGTTGCCATAGTCATGGTGTCTCTGCACAACCCTGAGACATTCTGAAGGTGTCAGTGAGTAAATGGATGGATGGATGGATGGATGGATGGATGGATGGATGGATGGATGGCTATATCACAGTAGGACTGCTAGACGTAAGAGTTAATGATATCATCACCAATATTTCCACTAAACACAGTTGTCTTCCCATGTAACCTTTTGCTGTTTCCATTATTACCTTTCTCCCAGTGAAGTTCTTAAATTTTTACTCATTGGCATGCCTTCTTTATTGGCCTTCCAGTTTCAGTGTCCTTCTTTCTTTCCATGCCCATTCCCTTCTGTGGTTCTCATCCAATATGGCCCCAGTGCTGCTCATTCACCCTTCACTTTATTTTTCCCATGGATGGGCCACCGTGTAGGGAGCTGATGACATCCTGAGTGAACAAGTATTGTCAACATGAGGATGGCCGTGTCAAGAACATCAATGCCTCAGACCCATGAGAATGACAAGGTTAGTCTCAGGAGAATGTTAAGAGTTTCTCCTGAGCCTGCTATGGACAAACTAGTTTGTGTGGAAAATACTAACCACAAGATTCTCATCCTAGATGACCAGAGGCTAAGACTATTCCCCTGCAGAGAGAGACCCCCTCCATAATAAAAAATGAGTTTTTGGCTGCTGCTGGTGAATCTCCATCTGAGCACATAGCCAACCTGATCCCAGCTTTATGTCACTTGTGTCTGTCATTTCTTTATTCCCTAGTGTCTAAGTCCAAGCTGTAGAGGTCACAGCAGTCATAAGCTACCCAAAGCAGCCTACTGTGTTTCCTGACTGCATTTTGAAATTCTTCACTCCTAGGAATTTTCTTGGGATGATTCCTCTGTCAGAGATACCTGATAGACAATGATTTCTGGGAAGCCCCACTTGAAGTATCACCCGCTTCTTTATTTATTTATTTATTTATTTATTTATTTTTCGAGACAGGGTTTCTCTGTGTAGCCCTGGCTGTCCTGGAACTCACTCTGTAGACCAGGCTGGCCTCCAACTCAGAAATCCGCCTGCCTCTGCCTCCCAAGTGCTGGGATTAAAGGCGTGCACCACCACCACCACCGCCTGGCTCACCCGCTTCTTTACTTTCGATTCAAACCACCTCCTTCACCAGAGCCTCTCATTCTGCTCTTCGTCTGTGACACTTCATGGCATTCACAGTCGCTGAGTGTTCCTGTGTCAGTCTCTTCACTGCAGGACCCGCCATCCCCAGACTCAGTTGCAAGCCCTTTACGTTAGTGTTTCCTCCTCTTTCGGTAGCGCCTTGCACACAGTGGGTGCTCAAGCGCTGCTTGGTGAGTTGCACCCTTGTTTTACCACCCAGCAGCACATGCACATCTTTGCTCACTCACGGTGGAAACAGATCCAGAACCATTTCAAGGACACTTAAGTTCTAAACAAGAAACCTAATTATGTTTAGGAATTTAGGAACACCGTAGTCACTAACAACTATGACAGAGCCTTGGTTCATTTCAAGTGCCTCGTTGGGAATCTGGGTTAAATTCCTCCTTAGAAACTAGATTCTAGTGATGGACATTCCCCCCATGAGCCCACGCCTATTTAACTTGTAATGTGTCTAAAGTCCAATATTAATAGCAGCCCCAGGGGGTCCTCAGCCTCTTCTCTCAGGCCACTGCTGGTCTTAACACTATAGACCTTGCCCTGAGGCAAAGCACAAGACAGGCATGGGCGAGATCAGGGGCCTTTCTTCAGTAGCTGTGGGTGATGGAGGGGGGAGGAGGGTAAAGACAGGAAAACATCTAACGTGAGCAAGAAGAGGGTAGGCAGGATTGATGCAGGGCCATGGGAAACTTGCAGAGGCAAGCCATCTGCAATGGCTACCTGGTATAAAGGAAAAATATAAAATAAATAGATAATACCTGGTGAATAAGCATATTCTCTAACATTCATTTCTTTTAAAATAATTTTTTTTAAAAAAGAAACTAAAAAGGGATTTAGTGTGTGTATGTGCTTGAGTGTACATCTGTGGACCATGTGAGTACAGTGTCCAAGGAGGCCAGAAGAGGAACTGGTGTTATAGGCAACTGTGAGCCACCCAACGTGGGTTCTGGGAACTGAACCTGGGTCCTCTGGAAAAGGAGCCAGTGCTCTTAACCACTGAGCCATCTGTCCAGACTCTTACATCTGTTTCTAGCAAAGTCTTTGGAATGCTGCCTGCCGGTGCCTACATTGGAGATTTGGGGTTCTTCTTCCTTTCGTTTTAGTCCCAGTGAAACCAAACACATTAACAAAGAAGCCAGACTGATTTCAACACATGCACTGGCTGCACTGTAGACATTGACTCAAATGGTTGCGGGACTAGGCAGCCATGGAAATTCATTTTGCATGGTGGGCCAGAAGACCAGGGAACTGTGGCAACCTTGGGAATGTGTCTCTAACAAATGGAGCTGCTTGGTTTCAGGTGAGCCAAAGAGAGCCCGGCCTGGCCTTTCACATGGCAGCCAAGCACTATGACAATGAATTAGATCCCCAGCCCTTCTCTCTTTTGAGATAAGCTATCTGTATGTAGCCCAGGCTGGCCTTAGACTTACGAGCTTCCTGCCTCAGCCTCCTGCATTCTTGGAATGGCAAGCACGAATATCACGTATGGCTTTCAGTCTGTATTTTTAAAATATTGAGGTCAGAGTTTTATATGTTGACAGAACTTTTAAACATCAGCATGCAGGGCAAGCACATACGTGTGTATTGCATGTCTGCCCACACGTGTGTATTCACACACACAGTAATGGCTCCCAACCCTGAAATGTTTTTGCTTTACACAGTCTTACTTTGTTTTTTGTGCTCAAGAAAAAAAGAATCAAGAACTGTAGATAGAATTGTTGTGGGTAGAATTATATATTCTCATTTGATGGACATGAACATTTCAAAGATGTATGCCTACAGGAAAAAAAAAGACTATTTTTGTTCTTGTTGTTGCTGTTGCTGTTGTTGTTGTTGTATCTGTCGTTGTCGTTGTTAGACAACACTTGAAAAATCACACTTTAGGAAATAGCTCTTGTACATATTTCAAAGGCAAATGTCAATTTCTGATAAATAAAAAAAAATAACAATAAAGCACCAATATTCCAGTAAGTGTAATTGGTGACATCTATAGAGCCCATGCAAAAGAACTCAGGAAACAGGAAGTTTTCAGCCAAGCACTGAGATACTTTTCGGCTTCAGAATATGGCTGCCCCCATCTGTGCAGATAGATGCTGAATCTCGGGATGCTGTCTCTAGAGTCCTCACTCCTGACAGGTGCCATGGCATGAGACTGATCCCAGCACACAGGAAGCAGGGGCTGGGAGGTGATGAGTTCAAGACTAGCCAGGGATATGTGGTGGGATCTCGTTATGGTCTGAATGTGATATCTTCCATGTGTTTGATACTCGGTCATCAGCTGGTCCGTTATTTTAGGATGTTATGGAAACTTCGTATGACCTGACTTGGGTTCCTGAAGATCGGCCTTCCAGGTTATGTAGTCTCTGGTTCTGCTCTGTGTTTTCTGCTCATTGGCTCACCAAGATGTCTGTGGAACAACGTTCCACCAGCATGGGTGGAGCATCCTCAGCCGCCGTGCCTTTTCTGCAATGATAGAACAAAAGCCCCTAAAACCATTAGCCCGAGTAAATCCTTCCTTCCTCCCTTGCATTGCTTCTCTGAGGAATTCTGTTTAAATAACACACACACACACACACACACACACACACACACACACACACACACACAAAACCAGCCTAACACAGGCCCTGTCTCAAAACAAAACAAATAACAGAAGCTAAAGATAAAGAAATGCCCCAGCCATTAAGAAGACTTCCTGTTCTTCCAGAGAACACAAATCCAGTTCCCAGCACCTCCGTCAGGTGGTTCACACTGCCTCTAACTCCAACACATTCTCCTGACCTCTGTGGGCACTTGTACTTAAGTGACATACATTTCCACAAGTACACATATGTATGTAAACTAAAATAAATCTTAAAAAACAAAAACAGGAACAACACAAGACTCCACCTTTCTACAGTAACTACTAGGGTGAACCCACTAGAACCACAGAATCCCAGAGATGTGCAGCTATGATCTCTTAGCTTTTGGTAGCAGTGCACCTCAAGGATGACAGTTGTTCATTTAGTTGCCCCCAGGAATGTGATAGGAAGTCCCCAATGCTGTGACAAAGAAACTTACCTATGGTACATATCAGATCTGTGTGCTATACAACTGTAGAGAAGAAGCAGAGACACAAAGTGTGCCACTTTACCTTGAAGACTAGAGTTCTAGTCTGGGGTTGCTGTTGCAAGCCTGGGCAGGTCACTTAAAATCTTTGTGCTTCAGTTTTCTCATCCCCCAAAAGTCATCTACCCATGAGCCTTTGTGGGAACCAAAGTGGCACATAGCATGAACCATTAGGCTTAGAAGATAATATTCGTTGAGACTATTCCTCTCTCATTGGCTTCTTTGGCATCTTCAGGTGTGGCCTCTCTCATTGGGTCCTTCTTCCACCCACACGTTATTATTATCTGAGACTGGATTTATCCAAGAGCAATAGAGAAGGCAGCATCCTTTTGTAGTGGGAGATATTTAGATCTCCAACCCAAATATGACCAGTCAGCGAAAACACAACTCAGTAATTATGGATATATTCTGTAAGCCTAGATTGGGCAGATACCCCTACAATACTCTGTTCCCCAGATATGAGACTTTTACTTTATAACTTAAGGACTTTCCAGACCCTGTGTCTGTCCTTCTACCTCCTGCTTCCCAGTTGTCCTCTCCTTCATCATCTTCCTCCTCCATTGTCTTCCTCCAGTCCTCTCCTCTGCTCTCTTCCACCAACCTTTATTTCTTCACCACCCCTTCTTCTGCTGGATCACGGGCTCCAGCCTTTATTTTACAAATTAAGATGGGCAGATGGTTCACTAGAATTCACCTGTGTAATGACTCACACCTCCTCTGCAGCCCTTCACAGGAAAGGGGAATTAGTATCAAAATACAAGGCCGGGGCTATCCACAACATCCTTTGTGTCCTGGTCAAAGACTAGAGATGATTCTCAGAATGAGAGGTGCAGGGGTGATCTTTGAAGAAGATTCTTATTTGGGCGCATATTCCAGTTTGATAACTGAGTCAAAGCCACACCACCATGGATATACAACATTAGTGACTTCAGGGGACAACAGCTCTCAAGTGTCATGTCCTTCCCTGCTGTCTGTAGTACCTGGCTTGGAGCAATAGACCAAAGGTACTAATCACTGGTTACATAGCAAGTAACCCAGTCAGGGGATGAGTTAGCAGGTTCTTTCCACCATGATTCCCCTTGACCTTAATCTGTTATATGAAGCCATATCAAAATAGATGGGAGAAAGCCAAATGTTATTTTCTTCTAAAACTAATCTTTTTTACTTTCATCTCATATGGCAGGTGAGGACAACTCTAGTTGGGATGCAGCTTGAGGTCACACACACACACACACACACACACACACACACACACACACACGTTCACCTGGATGACACATGAAGTCATGCCTGTCTCTCTTCTGAACACAGCTCACATCAACATACGTACCAAAGATCTGACTTTTGGGTCACCCCAGGGAAACATCAGGACCACAGCTGCCCTGACTTTAACCTAGTCCCAGATCCCAGCTGGTTGGAAATCAGATTCCAAAGCCCTGCTTGGCCTGTGCTTCTTTCGTTCCCAAGAGCAAGCATCCCTGGCCACGCCTTCCACATACTGCATGAAGGTGCATCCAGATGATGGGATTTCAAACATCCTTTCTTCCTGACAAGATTGCACTAGGGATGGGATAGAAGGGTGAACTCCTGAGGAGGACAGCAGTATCTGCACTTGGGGTTGGTTTGAGCTATCAGCACCAAGATCTCTCTTTCCATCCTCTGTTGGCTTTAGACTCTAAGATCCTACCAGAGACAACTCTGCTTGATTTCTCCTACCCATGTCTACCTTCTCTAGTCAATTCCAGTCCAAGATAAATTTCTCCATGTCTGTTTTGATGATATCTACAGCAACAGAATCTTCTTTCTCTGAGTCCCTTTGGGTATCTCTTTATGCAAAAATGGCTATGGAAGCATAGAATGACCAACCATCCACAACCTCCACCCAAGCAGAACCGGCATCTCTATGGGAATGTGACACCAAAGCGGTTCCCTGCCCCCTACACCCTGCCCTTGTCCATCAACACCTTCCTCAAGAGCTCGAGGCTCCCGGGCATATCACAAGCAAAAATGGGCACACATACCTCAACTGGTGTTTGCTTTTCTCCCAGCCTGTGGGAATCAGAGGTTGGGGTAGGAACTGATAAAAGCAAGCAAGCATTTTGCCATAAAAAAGAATCTAAGAGGGCAATAGAAGGTCATCCTTGTGATTCCCCAGGCTGTCTGTCTTTGAAAAGGAAGATCTGGCCAAACCTACAGAACTTGCTGCCTCTGGAGTCCTCTTTATTTCACACTCTGAGCAGCACGTCCTTGTGTATGAATTAAAGATTAAAGGCAAGTTAACCTGCATTTTGCTATCTCTCTCTCTATATATATATATATGGGAGAGGGAAGGAGGGAGGGCGCATATGTGTTTGGTGTGATCTCTGGGTTTGGACTCGAGACTGACAGGTAGGGAGACTAAAGGTGGAAAGGCCAAGATCTTTTCCCAAGTCTGCCACCTCTGTTGGAGCTTTGCTTGATCACTGAACTGGGCCATTCCTCCGCCTCTTTATTAATGAAGGAAGTAGAGGCATACTCACAGAATTCCTACTGTGGTCCTCTTCCAGAGTTGTAGGTCTCAGAGCACTGATGACATCATATCCCACCAGCCATTTAACAAGAGGGAATCAATCACCATCCAGTGGAAAACTAGCACTCGAGCTTCTATCTCACGTCCAAGGTCAATCCATGTTGGATGATGCGCAACTGAATTTTCTAGTCTTGACTGGTTAATGGCCAGCTTGCTAACCCTTGCAAAATTCGAGACCAGAGCATCCCTTCTGATAGAAGGCTACTATGTGTATTAGAGGACATTTAGTAGCATCTCTGGGCTCTCTCTACACACTGGATGCCTCTAGAACCCTCTGAGTTGTAACAACCCAAATTATCTCCAAATATTGCTAAATACGCCCTGCAAAACAGAATCACCCTCCGTAGAGGGTTGCTACTACTGAATCAACCACCCTTGGAGGAGACATCCCTGAAACCCAGATCCAATTAATCGTTACTCAAAGAAACAGAGACACAGATGCGTAGGCTAATTTGATGCCATATTCAGGAGTTGGAATGTCGCCAGAGAATATAAACCAGTCGAAACAAAAGCTCACGAAGATAAGGCTGCAAAAAAGAAAATACATTCCCGAGCTATTCTCCGCTATCTTGCAGGCATTCTTCATGCTACTAATATCCTGTTAGTGTGAATGATGGATCATTGACCTGATAAAGACCACGCTGCAGCCTGGGAGTTGCAGAAACATCTGCCAGGCACTTGGGATTTTTTTTTTCCAGGTACAAGCAGAATGTGAGCAAGTGAGGAAAATACTTTACATGCGTGTATGGGCTGGGTGTGCCCATTTGGCTCTGAAACTGTGGTTAAATATCTATGTAACAAATGTTAAACAGAACATACTGCATTCCATACAAACGTTTTAGCTTGGAAAGGCCTATATTAAGTTATCAGAATCTGTCAGAAAGGATGTACATGTCTCGAGAATGAGCCTTCTTCAAGATCAGAGAATAAAACAGGCCTTAAAGATGGGCACCATTATATCTGTGATCATCTGAAATTGGCTTCAGTTGCAATTCTCTGATGGAAGGTCTGGTTACATGACCCCACCCACCCACCAAAGGAGGTCTTAATACATGGATGTACCAAGAGTAAGAGAGCCAGAGTGGTCCGCATGTTCCATGTCCAAAACTGGAATCACAAAGAGCTTGTCAGTGATGAATTATTCTCGGTGCCTTTCTGAGGCTGGTGTGGAAATGAAAGAAGGAATTCAAAGTGTTCTTTGCTACAGATACACAGCACAGTCTAAGGTCAGGAATCCTCCTACCAGGGGGTGTACGTCCCCATGTGCCCATTCCACTGCTGTATGCCCCGATGGGCATCTATACTGGATGCCTTTTAGAAACCACACCCCTGATTTCCTTGATTCAAATCTTGCTGTAGGTGCTCCAGAGATCCCAGGCAGTTCTTCTCCTTTCAAAAAGATTCCAAATGAACATAAATCTTACCGAGGCTCTGACAGCCTCCAGTCATCTGTTTACCAAAATAAACTTTAAGCATACATTGAAAACTAATTCCTAGTGAAATATGCATCCCCATGGCATTCGAGCTTGGTATTTAATGTCTTTTTTTTTATGGTTAATAATGCATCAGAAGCATCTCTAGTCTGAAGCTGTCATTACATCACATACATGATGAGCGGGGCCCATTTCAGTGGCTAAAAAACCTGGAGTCGGGTTTTATTTCACAGGGAAAAAAAAATACTAATGTATAATTACAGTGGCCTGCTTCCCTCCGTCTGTATGTCTATATTTCTTTTTATAAAACCACGGCTTGATGAGATCAATCCACTAAAAATACCTGGAGAGAGGCTTTGCTTTGCACAGATAAAATGACTTTCTGTATAAACAAGTCCAAAATCCCCTCATTAGAACAGGGTTCTGTTTGGAGAAGACCCTGGCCTATTCTTTTATTTTTGTTGCTTTATTTAAGAGAAGAAGAAGAAGAGGGGGGAAAAACATGTGGGATTTTATCATGTATAAAGTGGCGTTTCTAAGTCTCTCCTTCAGGAAGCTATGGCTGGGGGAAACAGGATTTGAGCAAAACGTTGGCATCCATCGCTATTCAAAGGGCCTGAAGTAAAATAAGAAAGTGAAATAAAAATCAAGGGCCGCTCCATCTGTGGCAAAGGTGAATATTACTCTGAAAATCTTACCTTATTTCCTGCCTCGCTTTGGCCACTGATGATATAAGCAGTAGTGCTGGTGGTAATGATGAAGGTAAAAAGGTTCCCTCCGGAGTTATCTGGAGGCTCATATCGGGCTTGAAGAACGGCAGCCCTAGGGCCCATCACTAACATCCATAATGGCCACGTGCGTGCACAGAAGCCATCTCTCTGCAGCTCGAAACCAGTCCATGTGTCTGAGGATGCTGCCGTTCTGTGGGGGGAAAGCAAGCACCTAGGTTGATTTGTTGGCTCTAGAAGCCAAATGAGCTAATTAGATAATGCATATCTAAAGCGCGCAGAATGGGCTTAGCACCTGGGAGACTCTTAGGAAACGGAGACAGGGGAAAAAAAAGAGATCCAAGAGGTTGCACGAAGGACTGGGGACTGATCCTTCCCTGTAAAATGGGAATAACAACAACGATATAATGATGATAATAATAAGCCTACTTGCTCTCTTACATGCATATAAAGTTAGTTAAAAGGAGATGATGGGTCCTCGGCTGTTAGTGTCTACTAAGGATCACTGTCATTACGAAGCGCCACCTATCTTCAGGTGGAGGCAAACTCTGGAGCTCCGCCCTGTGTAGGATTTGCTGACCTACAGGTGGGAAGATCAGAGATGGCCTGCTCAGCCTCAGTGGGGACAGCTGTAGCACTCAACTTCAAGGCTCAGGGGACACTGAGGAAGAGGGGGTGGAGAGGATGCAAACGCCAGGGAGAGGGAGATTTGCAGCACAAGATGTCTTCTGCAATGACATCACCATAAAGCTGCTGAATGCAACTGCGGGTATCTGCACAGCCTGAACAAAACCAGGCCTGTCCCTACTTCGTCATGGGGAGGGGAGGGGCACATAAGGCCTCACCCCTCTCCAAGCATCTATTGGCAACTGATACTTCAGTTGTCGAGGAAGGGGAGTTATTTTCTTCAGTGGCAAACTGAGAAGCTGACCTTGCTCCAATGAGTGACCCCACCTCCGTGCCCGGGCAAGAATCTCTCATTCATTTAATGCAGAGTGCCAGTGGGAGAGGGAGGGAGGGGGAGGAGAACGGGATGCAAATGCCTAAAATTCATCATATACATGTATAAAACTGTCAAATGATGAAAATAATAATGTAAAAAAATGTAAAAATTAATAAAGTGGGAAATAGCTTAAAGAAGACACCCTTTGTCAACCTCTGGCCTACAACACACACACACGCACATGCACACGCACACGCACACGCACACGCGCACACACAGAGAGAGAGAGAGAGAGAAAGAGAGAGAGAGAGAGAAAGAGAGAGAGTGCTCCGTACAAGCGGTTTTCTTCCATTTTTGCCTAGAGGAGACCGTCCTGAGATCCAAAACAACAATCACCCCAATGTCGCCAGCACTGGGACAGTTTTGGCAATCTGTCCGTGCTTTGGCCTTGAAGCCCCGCCCATTCTGTTTCCTGGGAGCTGACAGGCCTCACAGTCTGGAGACAAATGTTGCCAGCTTCCCCTTTCAGGGTGCTTTAAGAAGTTCCCATTTGGCTGTGTTGGCCTGGCTTCCTTTGACTTTTCCGGGCACCTCCTGCCCTCCCAGTTCAAATCCTTTCTCGGATTCGCTATTGTTTGACTCCACGGTGCTTTTGAAATGTCAGAGCGAATTTGTGTTTCCAGTAAGAAAGCACCTTTTTGCTTTTGGGGCCTGTTTTTAAAAAATTGCATGGGATCTTAATTCCCGTGGAAAACTTAACTGTATCCCCAAGAAAAGGAACAAACAGGCAGAGAAAACCAGTGAGCGGGCGGCCCCATGCCTTCGCACGCCCTGGCAGACACACAATTGCATACAGCCAAGCTGACTAATGTTGACGTATCCAGGTTGGAAATGACAGGATATTGTGGAGGGCCAGTCACTTAATGAACCCCTGCGGGACCATCTTGGTTACTAACAATTTCTCTCTAACTCATGAGGCAGGGGAATCTCAGCCCCCAGTGTTTCACTCCGTCACGTTACCCGCTGCCCCCTCTCCCCGCTCTGCACAAACAAACCAATTATGGCAACGGATATAAATTGGACCCCTTTTCTGAAAATGCTCCCTCAACCTTTTTTTTCCTGCCCTTCCTTGCTTGGTACCAATCAGCTTGCTCACCAGGTGCGCCGTGTGCCTGCACACGTACTCATATATGCATGTGCACACAAATGTGTGCAAATACACACTGCAGTGTGTACTCTGTGCATGGCCTTCACTGATTTTTCTGTCCTTTGATTCAACTTGGTTTTAGTCATCTATATATTCCTTTAATAACATTTGTGTGTGTGTGTGTGTGTGTGTGTGTGTGTGTGTGTGTGTGTGTGTG
>JANHMN010000018.1:32623119-32656955 GCA_030674055.1 Rhabdomys pumilio
ATTTCAGTCAAGTGACTCTGTTGTGGGTTTCCTATGCATTGTGGGTAGTTCAGTCAAGTGACTCTGTTGTGGGTTTCCTATGCATTGTGGGTAGTTCAGTCAAGTGACTCTGTTGTGGGTTTCCTATGCATTGTGGGATGTTTATCAGGAACATCCTCTACAAGATGTCAGTAGCTGTCTCTCCTCAGGTGTGGCAACTATGAAAATATCTCCAGACATCACCAGGTGTGTTCTCTGGTATGACATCACCTCTTACCAAGTGTCACTGCACTGGTGAGTTTGATTATGATATTTGTGATCAGATCAAGATTCAAATCCTGGCCTAGTCAACCATTAGCTTTAAAAAAAAACTAAGGCTAATTTGTTTACCTTCCTGAGTCTACGTGACCTAAGATAAATGAACATAAATGGCCGAGCTCATGATTAGCTTGTGGAAATATGGAAATGCTACCTAACTGATCCAAAACTTGGTTTGCTCTGAAACCATGAAAATTCCACCATCAATCCAATCTCTAGAAAGGTATTTAATCACAGTGGGCTTTCATTAGTTCATCAGTGTTGTTTGTACCATGGCAGGCATGTCCGTGTCCCTCCGTGTCTGTGGAAATACTGAATAGGGCATCAGTGGGAACACTAAATGATTCTCGCTCTTAATGAAGCATGTTCTAGCACTTTCCTTCATTATCCCTTCGGCTCATTAGATACTATGGTGGTGTCCCCTAGACAAAGTATCTTCATGCATACGTGTCTTGGGGAAGACTGAGCTCCAAGTGGTTTCCAATATTGTTTACTCGGTGTAATTAGAACTGGAAAATAGCAGAGAGTATGAGGAGAGTCACGTGATCAAGAGCACATACATGGAGAAGCTGGGTTTGCTCTTTGGTTGCTCTAAAGTTTCAATGAGCATCAAACTCTTTAGGCATTTGCTCATCAAGGCCTCACACTCAAGACCATAACTGTGGTCTCAGAGGGCCTGGCATGTGAACATCGGGCTAGGTTGGAAGCTCTGAGTGTGAAGCTTGTAAGGAAAAAGAGGAAGGACCAGGAATGGTGGTATCGGAATGGAAAAATACTACCAGTCACTACAGATGTAATTAGCACAGGAATATTTTTGACAAGTGACATACTGATTTGATCAAGGAAACAGTAAGCTTGAATTGGAGAGAAGAAAGGAAAAACCTCTGTGGTAAGGTATATTTTTAAAGTCCATGTGGTAGAAGACCATGAAAAGACATGAGAAAAATAATAGAACCTTTTGGATATTTTCAAGAAAAAAAAATACTCGGGGGTCTTCAGAAGTAGCCTTCATGGCCCAATGTCTACATACCCTGATATAATTTTTGTGTCCAATAAACAAGGTAAACTTGAAAGTTTAATGTAGTTTAATGTAGATATGTAAAGCCTCAAGATAAAATCTAAAAGTGGAGTGGTGAAGTGTGGAGTCCTTGAGCCATGGTTGAAGTGTGCTGGAGCATGGGCCCACCTGAGTAGACAGAAGTGATGTTGATACCCTTGTGGGAATATGCGAGAGCCCACCTAAGTGAACTGAGCACTTGGCTCATGCCTTGTTACCTGGGATGGGTGCCAGATGTGTTGCCCATAGGAGGTCATCACCTCCATCACATTTGTGGGTCTCCTTCTGCTGATGCTGCGCTGCTTACAGCACTCAGAACCTGGCATCCTCAATACTTCACTAAGTGGAAGGCAGAGAAACCGGAACTGAAAACTGTGTTGGATGTCATTCTAACACCCTGAGGAACTGTGGTCACTTTGAGTGATGAGAGATAATCAACTTTATAGTGGACTTTGAATTTTCAATGTTGTTTGTCCATTGGATCCTTAGATTCAAACAACGATAACAACCTTATTGCGAAGAGTATCTCCCAGAGTATTCTGTTTAGTTCTTAATCCTTAGAAAGAAAACTCTCAATTATTTTAGCTGATTTCCCAGAATTTTGCCTATACATTTTTGAATATTATCTCCCTAATATTGTTTCTTGGTTTTTCACTGTCCACCATAATCTATAGGCTTCCAGATACAGTAAATGAGGATCTCTCTCTCTCTCTCTCTCTCTCTCTCTCTCTCTCTCTCTCTCACACACACACACACACACACACACACACACACACACACACACACATGTCTCCCCACAAATAGGTGCATAAAATCCTTACCCTCTCCAGATTATGATATTATTTTCTTTCCAGCAGCACTTGGCCCAGCTGAGCCAGATTACAGTTCCTTTGTTTTTTTTTTCTTGTACAATTTTTGTCTCTGGCATCTTTCTGACACTGTGGCCAAATACTTCAGATAACTTAACAGAGAAAAGGTTTATTTTGACTCATAGTGTCAGAGGTCCATAATCCCTTTGTCTATTATTTTATCCAAATAGTAGACCAAAGCTGCTCATCTCATGATAGCCAGGAAACAGAGAAGCAAAGGAAGCCAGGGACAAAATACCCTCTCCTAAGACATGATCCCAGTGATTTTCATCCTCCAGCTACACCCCACCCCCTAATGGTTTCACCCCACTCGATAGCCCCACCTTCTGAAAACTGAATCTTCAACTCAGAAATCCTTCGAGGACATTCCAGTCGCAACCCGCAATAGCTCTGTTTCCCGTATTCTATGTTGGTATCTTTTAGTTTCTATTTAGTTACCATGGACATATCTGTACTTCTCCTTGGATTCACTACTTTATATGTGTGTAAATTGGATTTTTTTTTTATTAATCTCATCTCACAAGAGTCTTCCTATGGTTTTCTGAAATGCTCTTGTTGGAGCGGGACAGTCCCTCAGCCTGGAACCCAGCCACTGCCTTGAGATGTCCCCTCCAATCATCCTGAGGATTTTCTTTTCCTCTTTGGTGTGCTAAAGGCCCCATTTCCCACCTCCCACTCACTTGATTCACATCTACTAGTGAGCACTATTTATGCTGTTCTGCACATAAGGCAAATGAAGACACAGGACATTTTTGTAAAATATTCCAATGTCACTTCTTTTTTTGGCACAAATGACACAGAAAGGCCTCAAGTCCAAAATCCATCTAACACTCAGGCTAGCCCCTGGTTACTTGCTGGACTGTCGCTGTAGAACTCTAACAGTCCTGGCCAAGGGGATATCTCAGGGCAGAAGCCTGGAGCACCTCCAGGTGCCTGCGCCTTATTCGGACCGTGCTCATGTCCAGTTCATCCATGGCAGGATTCGTATCTTAAAGCATTGTTTTAGCCCCTGACTCACCATCCCTTATGGCAGTTTCTTATTTCTGGGATTAGCTGGTTTAAAAAAAAAAAAATTGCTTCTGGGCATGTGACTATTCTCAGAACTTTAATGTCAGAAATAATGATCCTGTTAAATTGGAGCTCATTACCACAGAATGAGAGACTCCATTGAGCCCTGATTTTTTTGAGGGGGGGGTCCTCTTCAGCTCTGACATGGGCACCATGGGGAGATGGGGGTGTTTGGAGTAGCAAATTTTAAAATAATAAGAAAGATCTCCTTTCACTGATGCAGGGGAGAGGGCCCATCCTCTATTGTTCTCAGGAAGCACTTGCTCTTCCTTTGTTGTGGTCTCACAGAAGTTTCCTGAGCCCCTTAAGCCACTAATACTGGTTGTATCCCCAGCAGCCATAACACATACTTAAAGCATTATTTCTAGCCCAGCTTTTCCCATAATGAATCTGACAATCCCGTTTTATGATTTGTTGAGTGGTTAATTCAAGATATGCCGATCTCTGGAATGAGCTCTCCCAGTAGAATCCCTGTTCAGCCTCCACCCACCAGCACAGAGGCCCCGAGTAACCATCCACTGAGGAGACACACGAGCATGACAGGACCATGGTGTTGGCCCGTACCTGGAACTTTGAAAGGGGCATCAGCCTCTACTTTTTATCCTCTGGAAGAACACTCCCCCGCCCCCCTCCCGCTACACACACATTAGTCCTTCTCTGATAAGCTGTCAGAGCAATGGGGGCCATACATGAGGTAGCTAATATCTCTGTAGCTGAGACCTAACATCCCCAGAGCTCTGGCCACCACTAAAACCAACAGAGGAAACAGGCTGTCTGGCAGCACCCATCTGAGACAGATTGAGGGACTGGGAAAGTCTTGAATCCAGAGGTGCAAGGCACTGCCATGAAGTATGCCCATATCCCTATCTATTTGCATTCCCTTATAGCGAGAATTGTTTTCTCTCACAAGAAAAAGGAAGATGGCAGAGTGGAGAGACCATCAGGGGAAAATCATATTTGATTTAAGAGCTTAAGAACTTAAAGCATAATTTGATTTGAGATGTTAAGAGAGGATATTTTCAATAGAAGGGAATGGGGGTCCCTTACAAATAACTGTTTCCTTCCAAAATGAGTGTCTACATTGAGACAGGACATCTATGGGCATTCTGATGGAGGATTGTTCTTTTATGGTCAGGCTCCTTGAGGCTAACATGTGCACAAGTAAGTAAGCACATGTATGCACATGTGTGTAGAGGCAAGAGGTCAAACTTGGGAGTTGTTCCTCATTCTCCATCTACTTGAGGCAGGGCCTTTCACTGGCCCAAAACTTGCTGAGTATATGCTAGAGCTAACCAAAGAGTACCTGGGACCCACCTATTTCAATATCTCCCTAATGCTGGGATTTTAGGGGGGCACCACACTCAGCCTTTTATGTGGGTTCTGGGGATCAACTCATGTCCTCATACTTCCATGGCTGCATTTTACTAACTGAACTGTCTCCTTATCCCCATAAGTCACTCTTTAAAAAGGGGGTTGGGGATGAGTGTCCTCTCAACAATTAAAACAAGCAAATGTGTTTTCTAGATATAAAATGCTACTTTAGAACAGGAGCCAGCAAACATTTTCATCGAGGGCCAGGGGACAAAGATTTAAAACTCTATGGACTTTATTATCTGTGTTGTGACCACTGTAGTGTGATCAGTTATAGGACGAAAACAGCCAAAGACAATACATAAATGAATGAGTATGGCTATGTTCAATAAAACTTTATTTGTACAATAGGCAGTGGGGTGGTTTCCCGTGACTTACTTTAGAATATACTGGGCATAGCCTCAGAGATAGGGAATAAAGAGTGTGTTTCTGCCATGCATGAGCTTGCAGGTGTCACACTCATGTATAGCTTGTGTGTGTAAATCTTTGTGTGGGAGGGTTGTATGTGCATATGAGGAGGGGGGGGGATTCCGGGAGTAGAGAGAAGAGAGAGATTGAACATATATACATGCACAGAAAGAGAAAAATCCCTAAGATGCCATGGTCATTGTCCGCACAGCCAGGTTTTCTGTCACTGAGATGCAAAGGCTTCATCCCCAGGGATACCCCAGGGGGAGTTGTACACAGTGCCCAAATCCCCGATACTTCACACTCTTTGCTTTGGGCATCTGCCTTGTGAAGGAAAAGAGCTAACCACAGGTAATGATGTCCTGAAGGGAAGAAAATGTGCTTTCCCAGGTTGGTATATCAGGTTGGAGGCTTGTCACCGGGGCTTTCAAAGTGAGGATTCAGACCGCATCTGTGCTTAAAACAACCCGAAAGTTCTCTGTTCCTGAGGCAAGAAAGGAGCTGACAGAGAGGGAGAATATCGGGGAGGTGGGGGGCAGGCCAAGATGCTCAGCCTTGGTGGCAGTCATGCTGGAGACACCCCTTCCTTTGACTCCAGCTATTGACCTCTTATCTATGGTCATCACGGGGTTACTGGAAACAGCATGTTTCAAAAGCATCTTGTGAGCATTTTCAGAGACCAGGGCTCATTCCTTGCATTGGCATATATATATATATGTATATATATATATATACATATATATATATATGGCATATGCATATGTATATATGTGTATATGTGTGTATATGTGTGTATATGTGTGTATATGTATGTATGCATGTATGTATGCATGTATGTATGTATGTATGTATATAGAGTCTTAAGTGTCCACATATGGTAGAGTCTATGTAACATACTTCCTTGGAGGCTAATCTATCCCAATACGCCATTGCTCTTCTCCAAGCATTTTCTTTTAACTGTCCCTTCTACCTGAATGCATCATCCTGACTTTAAAAGCCTTGTAAGCCAGGTAACAGCCCCCTATAGATTTGAACACACACAGCTTCTCAAATATCCAGGAAGCCCCACTGGATCATTTTGCTGCCACTTCCTGTTTCCGTAGTGGACATTTTGTCACAGTGTAAGACAGGAAAGCTCACCCACCCACCAATCCTTCTAAAGCACACCTCGTGGTGCTGAACTCTTCCTATACCCAATCATCTCTGAATAGAGGTCTCTCTCCCCCTTCCTGCTAGCAGTGTCAGAGCCATGGGTATGCCCAGCCTTTGAAATCTGACATCTCCGCTTCTTACTCACATGTCTCCAGCTTGGCAGAGCACTTAGAGTCGAAAACTCTTTAACTAGGGGAGCCATTCTTCTACTGGGAGTTGACCTTTTATATGGAAGACAGGGCTGTCATAAGTGATGTCTGGTATATGAAAGTTTCCTCTGTTTCCAAGGATCAGGACCACACTGCGCATGTGTGGGCATTTGTTGTGTGTTTCTATGCAAGTTATTTATAAAGATTATGTTTCCACTACACGTGAACCCGAAAAAACTACTGCCACTTTTGAAAACACAGTTGGCCCTCATGAGGGGGCTTGTCTGTCCAATTAGATTTTTTTTTTAATCGAAAAGAAAATATTTGTCAGATTCTAAGACTCTTGGGGTGAAAGATGTGTGCAAAGATTGTTTCAATGCTGAGGTATTTCCACTGGTTTTCTAGAAACTAATTGCAGAGCTTTGGAGTTATGAAAATGTCCTTTAAAAAAAATTCTTCCCAGAGACCTGAGACGTAAAAGCTATGTTTTTTTTTTTTTCATTTTCCAAGATAAAATCTTACACCCTGAAGTGTTCAACATCATCCTTTGTTTCTTATCGAGAGTCTAATGTCTGATTTGCCTCCAAGCAGAGCGTTATTTGTTATTTGCTCACGATGTTAATCGGTCTCACTGTGCAGTAGTGAGAGTCAGTGTGAATCTTGCAAAATGGATGATGATAAGAAGGTTCGTCTCACCTGGTGCGAGTCCTCTGGGCACCCCACTCAAGATTAATGATTTCTACCTTTAGGACCTCCGTCCTTGGCTCACGTGTCTCACATGTTACAGTTAGGAGCACCCCAAGGCAGAATAGCTCACACAGCATCATGGTCTATACTGAGAGGAGGGGAATGTAGTTCACACAGCATCATGGTCTGTTCTTCGAGGGGGGATGTAAATGCCCAAGACTGGCCCCAGCCATTTTATCAGGAATCAGTGACGATAATAACCCCCAAGAACTGGATCTTTGAATTCTGCATGTCACAGAATAGTTCCCCTAAGTCCGTGGCTGCCCCCTTTGATCTCGACCCACGAACTCTGTGTTTCTAGATCATGGCCTAAGGACTGAGTTCATGAGCATGTTTACAATTTAAGAATAAGTTTGCTGCTGCCACAGACACTGAGCGTAAAGTCTCTGACTCCACCTCAAGAAAGGGACTGATCTCGTGACTATGAAAATACTTCTCAAAGCTGTAAGCAATATCGATATTTTGACTGTAATGATACCTATTATTGCTGGACACTTGGGAGACAGAAGCAGGTGACTCTCTGTGAGTGAGTTTGAGGCCAGCCTGATATACAGAGCAAGTTCTAGGACAGCCAGGGTGACAGAGAAACCCTATATGGAAAACAAACAAATAAAACTTAATATTACTTTTTTATTTAGAGATAGTCTCACAGCCCTCTCCTTACGACTCAACAAGATATTTTTATTTGAAAGCCAAAGTTCAGAGAATTAAAATTTCTTAGCTATATTCATATAGGTGGACCTGAAATTCAAATCCAGATAGATTTGACCCATGAGCTGGTGAGCCTGGTTACTATGGATCATGTGATAAGAACCGTCCTAGTCTAGTTGCTGGGTGAAAGCTGTTTGGGGGAATGGGGTAAGAGAGGGGGAGGGGTAAGGGAAGCGGGAGAAGGGAATAAGAGAGAGATTAATGGGATTGGTTACTCTAGCATTGACGAGAGAAGAGAAGAACACAGATAAAGGAAACGTTTACAGCTTTTTTTAGTTCTGTCTGGCCCATTCTACCCATAGTTGGGTTCTTCAGTACGTGGTTACTTAGTCAGCAGCGGGTAACTTTATCCCTTAGCCCTTTCCCTAGCGCGTTTCTTCTAGAATCTGAGGGACTGTATGGCATAAGTTGCCTACAGTTGGATAGAAACACTTGGGTCAATAGCCAAGGGTGGTAGGCAGCGCCCTGACTCCTGCTTTCTTCTGAGGGCGTGCTGAAAAGTGTGTCCTTGCCTTCAGGTTGCTCAAAGAAAGCTTCTACCGGGTTGATTGAGCTGCTCTGATACAGTCAAGTGGAACCAGGTCTTAACTTACCCCGTCAGGATGATTTGTTTTCTGATGCCAAACAGAAACTTAACCTTGTGTGGCAGAGGCAAAGGCTCACGTAACTGAAAAAGCCACACGGTTCCTGACTGGGTCAAGTGTAGCATTTGATTAGGGGCTTCAGTAAGGTCACCCGTTTCTTCTTCTCCCTTGTCACTTGCAGTTGCCTGCTCCTTCTTGCCTCCTTTCTCAGAGGGACCTCCGGGGCTCTGAGATACAGCTGCCTGTGTCCTCTCTTCCTCTCACTGAACACTCTACCAAAAAAGAAAGAGGAGTTGGTGAGATGGTTCAGCAAGTAGAGGAGCTTGCCTCTCAAATCTGGAGAAAAATCGACTCCTGGAAGTTGTTCTCAGACCTCCAGCCATGCACATGCCAAGTGTGTGCACACTCATAATAACAAACAAACAAACAAACAAACAACGATTCAGCAAAAGTCCCATGGAGACCTATAGTGTCCGGTGCGGAAATCTGAACCAAGTAGGATGCCTGAGGAGAGGAGAGATGAAATATTCTGATTGGCTTAGGCTTGTGTCACGTGACTCCCTGGAGTCAGGCCCAACCCACAGGACGTGAAGGAAATGGGAGGATAACAGACACATGACATCTAATGGACATTAGGGGTCAAGGATAATAAATGTCCACACAAAGGGGCACATGGGCCTTGCCACAAGAGGAGCCAGCATGGAACTGGTCAGGTAGAGCACGTTGAAACTCCGGAAATCTTGAAACTTGAGACTGGCAAGAATGGACCTAGCTCCTTCCCTGTTTCCACGCCTGCTTTGGAGCACTTAACCAGGTGACTCCCAACCAGGTGGTCACAAGTCATGTACCCAACACCTGAAACAAATGCCTCTCCATGCTAATGAGGCATCTCAGTACCCTAGCGTTCAACCAATGGCATTTTCCCACCCTCGATATTCTCACCCCAAAACTATATGACCCTGAATAAAGGGTATGCGTTCAAACCCATCCTAATAAATGTGAAGAAGCTAAGCTCGCCTCAGAGAGCTGCTTCATTAGAGGTCATCAGAGAAGGCCTTCATCTCAAAGAACCATAATACTAAGATTCTTGGAGAAGCCCCCCCCCCCCCTCCCCCCCCCCCCCCCCACCTACCAACCTACACAGCCACTTCTCTCCAGCGTCCAGTGGTCTGGACACCCTGAGAGGAAGAGAGCAGATGTCACAGAGCCACTGCTCATCCCAGACTCGACTTACCCCTTCTAACCTGGCATGCAATGGCTTCTGATACCCTGAACACTCCAGGAGGAGAGGCAGAACCAAGAACCACACACACCACAATCTGTTGAGCTTTTGGATTGTCCAAGAACTGGGAACATTCTGGTTCTCTGGTGTACGCTGTTAGGCTTGTATGGGCCTCTGAAGCCAACAAAGCAAGAGTGTCCTGGGCTTGCTTTCTTTGATTGTGATTGATTGACTCTGGCCATGTGATATCATGGGGCTGAAAGCTGGTGTCTATTGGCTGGGTATGTTTTTGTGTGGGACCTATGTTTGGTTCCTAGAAGTCATATCAGGTGGCTCAGATCTATCTACCTGTACCTCGGGTTCTAGGAAACCTGATGCCATCTTCTGGACTCTCGAATACCAGGAATGTACAAGATACCTGGTACCTATATTTACATGCAGATACTCTCATATACACATACACTTTAAAAAAATTTTTTTTAAGTAAATCACATCAAATCTTGCTTGTATCATTAATGTCTAGAAGAATTTTTTTTAAAAAAATGGAGTTCCTGATCCCACTCATGACATGCTAAATAAATCCAGGTAGTCACCCCGAAGAGCAGCTGGCAAAACTGTCTCCAAGAGATCAGAAAGTGATTGTTTCTGACTTCAAACCTAAGCCTTCTGTGGATTCTCACTCAAGTCTGGCTGCTTTTGCAACCAGAAAGCACCCCTGTATTGTAAATATAATGTCATGGCTGTGTTCCAGTACGCCTTTATTTACAGAAACAGGCCACAGGTCACATTTGGTGTTCAAGCTTTAGTTTACCCATCTCTGGCCTAGGGGGACCACAACTGTGACTGAATTCACCTGTTTGTCACCTCTGGTCCTCTGGGCTTACATTGTCAGATGAATTGTCAGAATGTGATCCAAAATAATCTTTGTTTACCTTCCCAAAGTGCACAGATAGAAAGAAGTCCTGCTTGGGAGGCACTGGGGCAGAGCAAGTTCCACTGAAAGGACTCAGAATGTCCTTAGAGCCTACCCCGAAGGTGGTGACGACTTGCTGCTAGAAGGCCCCGGGGTCACCTGGTGCGCGTGCGCAATGTATGCTTGTGGACGGTACAAGCCTCTGCTGTTTTCTAAGGACCTTTGGCAAGTGGAGCTCATTGTGTCCATCTCCCTGGAAACCAGACGAAGGCTCAGCGATGGAAAATAGAACATTCTCTCAACTTGCCTGGATGCCTCTGCGAGGCACAGGGTTTCAGGGGAGCTAACACTGCCCACCCCTATCCCCCCCACCACCAATTCCTTCTGACGTGCTTCCCTTTGCCGGCTCCACCACCAGGGATTACAGGCAGCGGTGAGGCCTCCACAAAGATAAGCCACACAGAGCTCTGTTGCCTGATGCCTGGGTCCCTCTGCGGCAATGCTATTCTCTTCCCTTTGCAGTAAATGTCAGCCCTGCTGCCTGTCCCTGCAGCTCACATCTGTGTGCGTTCTTTCATTTTTCTCTAGAGATCCTTCCTGTCCAGGATGTTTTTTATTTTACACTTGAAAAAAAAAGCCGAGGCTGTCTGCACAGAGCCACGGAGCCTGCCTTACCAGCTCCAACCCCAGCACGGCTCTGCAGCTTTTTGCCTCGGGCTTCCTAAACCCTGCATGAAGAGGTGAACGGTGTGTCTTTCTCCTGTCACTCCAGCTGCTATTGCCGCTGCCAGGTGGGTGGACAGAGTTTGAAACCCACTAGTCAGAAGAGAACTGAGTTACTGCTTTACTCTGGCCGCTCGGTACTTGAACACTCTTGGCTTCACAAGTGAGAAGTGACTTGTGTCCTACTCTAAGCCCCCTCCTGTCCCTAACCTCAGGAACTGAAACTGAGTAGAGATTCCGTACTGCACGTCCACACTGCACACATACCGCGGGCTACAGGTTTGTGCTCTTCCTATGCTGTGATCATCAATGTCGCCAACCCCATCCTGTGCCCTGCATCAGTAGGCTAAGGCACAGCTTCTTGCTTCCTCTTCCTTGGAACCTAAAACAACAGTAGACCTGAACCAATGTGGGTCAATAGTACAGGTTGTCCTATCTGTCTTTGTGGAGGCCTCCCTGCTGCCTGCCATCCCTGGTGGTGGAGCCAGCAAAGGGAAACACGTAACAAGGAACTGGTGGGTAATGTTAATTCCTATGAAACTGTGCCTCGCAGAGGCATCCAGTCAAGTTGAGAGAGTGTTCTATTTTCTTAGGGCTCACCCTGGTCAGGGGGAAGCTCTTAGGTGCAAATGCTCAGAGACGCCTATTTGTTTGCATCAAAAATTAGAGATATTCTCTGTTCTAAACCTTAGAGAAAGGATGGGAGAGTCAGCTCAAGAGTACTTGGCCCATAGGTCCTTGGAGCAGGTATAGATTCTCAGGAAAAGTCAACCTGCATTGACTGAATGTTTACTAAGCCTTCTCCCAGGAGTGTGCAGAGGCATCTGGCTGCCTTCCGTAGTTCCATGACTGTCCTGACCTTCACAACCCAAGATGCACACTACAGCCTGAGACTCTAAATGCGCCTCTTGTCAATGCTCTTGTTTGAAACTCCCACAGTGCAAATTGCATTTAAACTGAAATTCATGGTCGTTCCCACTTACAGTGGTGTTTTTGTCTTTTTATTAACAATGGAAAGATCCTTTTAAGAGCTATCGACCATATGTGGAACAAATATTGTTACCTTCACACTCTTCCTTATTTTCTTACTGATAAAAGTTTCCCACCTTTATGCAGTCACATGGGTCTCATTTTGTCTTGTAGCTTCTGATTTTCCAGGCAAGATGATGATAGATACCCTTCTTGGCATGACTCTACCTTAGTCCACTTGGGTTTTTCTTCCTAGAGATTTGTGTGGGTTTTATTTTACACTTATGTCACTGCTTTGTCTGGAACTCATATTTTGACAAAGATTAGGCAAAGGAACTAATTTTATTTTACTCAAACCAAGCATTGATAAATGCTGGTCCACAGGCCAGCCTCTTACATTCACAAATAAAGTTTTATTGGCATGCCACCACACCCATTCATTTGAGTATGCTTTGTGGTCATTCTCTGACAGGGCAGAACTCAGTCGCAGTTGTAGAAACTCTTAAGCCCTCAAAGCCTCAAATCTTTACTCGACAGAATCAGCTTGCCAACCCTGCTCTAGGTGGCTATCATTTCTGCCAGCACAATTTGTTAAATAAACCACCTCTGCCCTCTAAAATGGAATTCTTTCTCATATATGAAATCCTAATGTATCCTAGCATATTTTCCTGGATTTTCCATTCTGTTCTGATCTCACCTATCTCCCTGCCAATACCACTTAGATTGGATTACTATGACTTTATATTTGGCAAGCTATATCCTCCGTCATATTTCTTATTTTTCATGCTCGTATTTGCTGTTCACATGTAATTACCCTTCCATTACAATTGAAGGTAGTTTTTTTATCCATTTTCAAAAGAAAAAAATGACCATTGGAATTATAATTAGAATTGCATGAAATATATATATATATATATATATATATATATATGCCTTGTAAATAGAGCAGCTATTTTGTAAGATGAAGCATTCCTATCTGAGAAAATATCTCTTTTTAGTTTTATTCACACTGGTCTATACTCATCAATCTGCTCCAGATCAGAAACCAAGCCTCTAATTTAAAAAGGGAAATTTTATAGAAGACTTACTAACTAGTAAAAGAGCCTCAGCTACTAAAAGGGTTACAGAGAGTGCTGAGGAACACGGACATATCAAATGCAGAAGTGTGGCCGCTGTTTCCGGGGCTGAAGGCAAGTACTGTTTACGAGAATGGAATGAAGACATTGAAGGAAGAACCCTGAACCCCAGGCTGAAACTCACACCTCACTGGAAGTGCCACGGTTGCCACAGGTGTACAAATAGGCTCTGCTTCCCTCTTATATTAAATTTGTTCCTGAGAGTTTTTTTATGATTTGCCCCTCTGATCTTTCCTGTCATCTTTTCCAATTCTCGTTTCTGGGTACTTATTGCTAGTCAAGAGTGAAGCTATTGATTTCTGTATATTTATCTTTCCTAAATTCTCTCATTTATTTGACCAGCATTTCATTAGCGTCTCTTGGGTTTCTTAGGTATTCAAACACATCAGCGCAGAGATCATTTTATCTGTTTTCCTCAGCATTGGTACTGATGATTTTGTTTGCTTGCCTGGGTGCATTCCAAGTTTCTCAAGGATGTTCACTTTAGCAATTCATCTCTTCTACCAAGTTTTGTGGGATTTTTGTTTTGTTTTGTTCTGTTTGGTTTGGTTTGGTTTGGTTTGGTTTGGTTTGGTTTGGTTTGGTTTTGGTTTACATTAAATTCCCTCCATTTTTAAAAAAAAAAAAATCTACTAAACATGTCTAATGTTTATGGCTATATCCTTAAATGGAAACTTGAGGGTTCTTTGGAAAGTCAGTTGGATGGCGTTTTGCTGGGACAAAGGAACATTTAGCTGAAGCAGACACAGGACAGAGGATGTTCTGCTAAAGCCAGTGCGTGAAAGGACACACAATGAAGGAATCTTTGCCAATGACGCGCATGTATTGGTACACCTTACATTGTATAGTTGAGTTGCATTTGTCATGACTGCATAGAGAGAAAAGGGCCAAAACAACAACAACAACAATAAAAAATAAAATAAAATAAAAACACTTCTGGTAGTGTGCTGCAGTTTCTTACCATTTCCTTGGACTTGGCCTGATTGGCACAGTGATGTCAGCTGAGACAGACACATGAGCTGAGGCAAGACCCATGGAGGTCACGTGATGTTTGGAGAGCGTATAAGAGGACTTGACAAACAGTGACAGAGGGTGAGCTTCGCTTGCTTATACAGCTAGCGGTGCAATGCTTGTGGGTCTCATATCTTCCCTTCCCTGAGAGAGGCACAACCAAGAACTTCTGGTGTTCCTGCTGGTCCTTCCTGCTGACTTGTGCCAAGGCTGACTCTGCTAGGTAGTGCTACTAATGCTGTTTCGTGTTTGCTCTCCTGACTCTACCAAACTGGACTGCTGGTGTATCCATGAAGTGTTTTCAAGTGGGATTGAGCTGTCTCTGCTAACTTGTGACCTGAACCGCTGACTTCCAGACAGCACAGACAGGCATTGCTCCAAAGAACCTTTCTAAACAGGTTCACTTCCCCAGTATCCTTTCTTTTCCACTACCCCTGGTGGATGGCGGGCTAAAAGGGAGGTTAAAGTGTTTAAGAACCATTCATTAAGAATAGGTTTTGATATACAGAGGAACCCTGTCTCGAAAAAACAAAAACAAAAATAAAACAAAACAAAACAAAAAAAAACCAACAAAAAAAACCAAACAAACAGGAAAAAAAAAGAATAGGTTTTGAAAACACCAACTCTTATTTTAATTAAAATCGTCACATATTTTTAACTCCTTGCTCTTTTCTTTGTGTGTTTAGCTGTGCTGTAGGGTGCATTCAGGTTTGGGAGCATTATATTTCCTTTACAAGTTGTGTTTTTAAAAATTCTGAGTGCCATTCCTCATTCTGTGTTTATTTCGGTGACCATTAGTCCCCACTGTGTTACAAAGCAAGCGTCTAAATGCACAACAATCTACATTTCTGGGCTCTCAGTTTTGTCACACTTGTTCAGTTGTCTATTCTCCATGGCTGTCAAACTGTTCTATTTATTCTCATTTCATAATAAGTCTTGATACCTGCTGACCTAGTTAGCATTAAATGTCAACTTGACATGGCCTAGAATCACCTATTTAAAAAAAAAAAAAAAAGGATCATAGGTGAGTAATTGTCTTTAATAGGTTAGACTTTGGACTTATCTGTAAGGGATTGTCTTGACTCTTTTTTATTGATGTCCGATTCCCCAGCCCACTGTGGGCAGTACCATTCCCTGAGCTAGAACAGGAAATGTTCTGGTCGTTAGCCTGTGATACTAAGAGTCACTCAGTAAACAGAGTTGCTTCATAGTTTTTACTTCAAGCTCCTACTTGAGCCCCTGCTCTCACTTCCCTCAATGATGGTCTATGATCTAGAAGTGTAAGCTAATGAACCCTTCCTTCTCTACGTTGCTTTTGGTCAGAGCGTTTTATCACAGCAGCAAAGATGAGACTAATATGACTGATAAGTGTGATTTCTATGCTCTGGCCACTACATGAAGGATGTAGGTAGAGGGACGAGATCAAAATAGGGAGAACATTTAGCGTGTTGTGCACTAAGCAAACGGGTGACAGCGGTAAAATCCAAGACTATTTTATTGTTCTACAAGTCTCAGAGCATTAGAGAGCAGGAAGTAAGAACTCTAGGGATGAGAGAGATGGCTCAGCAGTTAGAGCACGTTCGTCTCATTCAGAAAACCAGAGTTCAGTTCCCAGATCCTTATCAGGCAGCTCACAATTGCCTATAACTCCAGATCCAGAAAGACTTGATATCTTTGATCTCTACCCACATCTGCACATATGCCTAGACACACACATATGCTTGCATACACACACACACACACACACACAAAGATAGTGAAAGTAACTTGGTATTCTATATAGTAGATCATAGAACAATGTCCTCAACACCATTACCACCAGTGTCATAGTTATTAAGAACAAGAAACTGGCCCCTGAGCAAAACAAGGAATATCAAGCTCTTCACCCTCTGGGCCATCCACACCTCATTTAGAGGCATCCAGACACTGAGGAAGCACATCCTCCTCCTCTCCAGCCTCCACGTCACATCTCTACTTTCATAGCTTTACCTCTACTGTCACAGCCATGCCTTCTACACTGACTCCGCCCCACATGAAGGACACAAGTCACCACCGCTCTCATGGCACACGTTAGGGCGCGCACATGGCCCAGCATCAGTTTTAGATGCCTTAATAGATTATTTTAAAGGGTTTCTTTCCTTCCGTAAAAGTCAAAATGAAGTTAAAGACCTGAAAATAAATTGTGGAAGCCTTGCAGACATGTCTGGAAAGTCTAGGAAAGAGCTGACTCAAGGTCAGAGAGAGAAGAAGGTCTAAGAAAGACCTACAGTCGTTCTTCAAGAACTTTCCACAGTGCTAAAGAATTGCAAGTCAGTAAGATTGCTATCCTAGGATTTCAAACTGCACCTCTGGTCACAACATCCAATAACATCCTTTATTTTATAAGAGGGGGTGGGGAGTGGAAGAGAAGGAAGGAGAAAAGAATAGGATACTGGGATTAAATGAAGCCTGCCTGTTTTGTAAACCCTAAACAATGACTAGGTCTAAGGGAGGCCCATCAGTGATTATTCACACCAGGAAAAAAAAAAAGGCAACAAAGTATAAACTTTCTAAAAGAGAACGGCATTGCCGTCAACAACTGAATCCTCCTGAAGAGGAAAGCAGACCAAATGTCTTAGTTAGGGTTTTACTGCTGTGAGCAGACACCATGATCAAGGCAAGTCTTACAAAGGACAACATTTCATTGGGGGCTGGCTTACAGGTTTAGAGGTTCAGTCCATTATCATCAAGGCAGGAGCATGGCAGTATCTAGGCAGGCATGGTGTAGACAGAGCTGAGATTCTACATCTTCAACTGAAAGCAGCTAGCAGAAGACTCGCTTCCAGGCAGCTAAGATGAGAGTCTGAAAGTCCAAACCCACAGTGACACACCTAATCCAACAAGGCCACACCTACTCCAACAGGCCACACCTTCTAACAGTGCCCCTCCCTGGGCCTAGCATATACAAACCATCACACCAAGCCTGGATATATCTTTCCAGTAGCAGGGACAGAACTTTGGTTATTGTAGTCACCAAATAACATAGCAAGAAGCAACTAAAGGGAAGAAAAAGGTTAATTTTGCCTTTAGTTTCACACAGGTGAAGTCATGGAGACCTGGGATTGTTCTTGATCCAAAACCCAGCACACGGCGGCTTGTCATGTCTCCAAGGATAGGAAACTGCTCTGGTCTGGAGTGGAGCTGGCCTGTTAGTTTTCCAGTTCAGCCCACATGGCCCAATGTTGGCTAGCTCAATACCTCTTCAGTCCAGAAGGTCCCACAAACTCCCAAAACAGGGCCACCAGCTGGGGACCAAATGTCCAAACAAATGAGTCTGCTGGAGGACATTTAACATTCAAACTGTGACATTCCATTGTGAGCTCCAAATTCACTTCATGCTTTAGAACTCTACTTTTTTGCTGCTCAGAGGACATAAATGGCTGCCCGACACTTTGGCTACCATAGCCAGACTGGGCTACCTGACTGTCCATCATGCCTTTCTTTTCCCCTTTAAGTTGCTTCTTCTCAAATATTTGGTCACAGCGATGAATAGGGAAAGGGACACTAAGACTAGCCATGAGTTGGTTTGGTCAATACCACTGAGTTCTGTGCTATGAAATGCAGTCAGACTCATGAACCCGTGCATCTGATGACAACAACAACAACAACAACAACAAAATAATGTCCAAGGACAAGAAAAAGACATCCAAAGCAAACCCCTTTGATTCAAGAGACTCGAAACATCTGTCTACATGTTGCCATGTATGGGCCTTACTATGTCTTCATTTAAACTCAAAAATAATAAATTTATGGCACCATCAAAGAGATGAGAATTCTGAGTAGATGACGTTATAGAAAGATTTCAGGTGTAATAATGGATTTATGGTTATGAGTGTTTTTAAGAGAGAAACTCTTACGGTGGCCCATGCTGGTCTCAGACTCGCTACGTAGCAAAGGATGATCCTGGCTGATCCTCCTGTCTCTACCACCCTAGAGCTGAGATTACAGGCATGTGCCACCATGTTTGGTTTATGCAGTGACGAGAATCAAATCCAGAGCCTCGTGTATGCTAGACAAGCACTTTCCAGCAGACCTAAATACCCGGCCCCAAGATTATGTTTTTAAGATGTCAGTATCATTTAAAGACACATGGTGAAGTGACAGAGCCAAGATAGCCTTCAAAGTAATTGGTAAAAAAGAGTCAATAGAGACAATGAACAAGGCTAGCCATAAAGTTGCCATTAGCATAGTTAAGAGATAAGTATAGAGGTTTGTTATTTTCCCATAGCTAATTCCAAAGATATAATTTATATAATTCATATGTTTATGTATGTATATGTATGTTTACGGTAGTCTTCCTTATACTATCCATGGATTCCACAAGATTCTAGGATTCAACCAAATACAGACTGAAAATATTAAAGAAAATAACATCTTTGTGGATGCACAGATCTCTTCCTCATCATCACCTCCTAAAGAATACAGCGAGGCACCCATTGACATCCATTTACACGGTACTGCATTGTATTGGGTATTGCAAGCTGGCTAGAGGTGATTAAAACTAGCCCACAGGAGGATGCATGTAGTTTATGTGTGAATACAACACCATTTTATAGGATGGAAAGCATCTATAGGTTTTGGAATCCCAGTGGCTTCTGGCACCAATCCCCTGCAGATACCGAAGGGAAAATGTCTTTATGTTTCAAACATATCATTCTTTAAAAAATGACCTTCCCATTCACATGCTCTGTTGGTTGCCTTGCTTTCTCTACTTAGTTTTCCTTGCCTATGCTGGCAGATGTAAATCTGAGGGACCAGCTATAGGACTGAAGGCTCTGGCCCATGTGCTGGAGCCCATACTTGGGTACACAGTCCCTTCTATCCCTAGAGCACACACGCACACTGTAGAACCCTCCTTATGCAGGCCCCAAGGGTCTCCTGCGCTGGGACAGCCAGCTTATCTGGCAGTACAACATCTTCCAGTAGCCAATTCAAGTCACCAGAGTCCAGCGTTTATGGATATGCAAGTAGTTGAGAGGATTAGGTCTCTCCTTTTAGTTGCTCTTTTATTGCGTTGCGTAGGGAAATCGTACATTGGAGTAATGTCAGGGAAGAAAGTGTTCGAGGCTCTCCTTGTAAATTCCTAAACCAAAGAATCATTCAGAGGCCTGGCCTGAGGCACAGGAGAATTTCATCAGGCACAGCTTTACTGTGTTCTTTGAACAGGACTCATCTCCTATACCCTTTCTCTGCAGGACCTAGACTTCTTCCATTAACTTTTAAGACATCCTTATAGTAGCTTGGCTTTTGGGTGAGAAGGAGTAAACATGGACTCCGTGTTATTTCCAGTCCTGACTCCCTTAAACTCTTGCAGATCTCACCCAAAATGGAATATGAAGAGATTCTTCCGTCTTGCTACCGTGGGCTACATTCTCTGAATATTTTTGGCTCCCGGGGTCAGGGGAGGTTAAATGAAGCTGAAATCTGCCTGTTTGTCTCACCTCGCTCTCAGCTCCTAAGCCAAGCTTCATAATTGAAAACACAGCTAAGACTGAGGGGCCCCGGAAATGCATAGCCACACAACTGGACAGAAGCCGGGAAGAAGCTTGACAATTAAGTTGTCTCTCTTGAGTCACAGAGACACTAGACCAGACAACTCTGGAAACCTCCCTGCACCACGGATGTTAGTCCCTGGTCCCCATTGTCTCTGATTTCCCACAGTCGGAAAAGATAGAAGCCTCAGAAATCAGTGACAACGAAGATTCTGTCTCCAGATGCTCAACTCATTAAAGTCTGTGAAAGCAATTTGACAGCACCGAGGATGTGTTTTGTCATTGGGGTGGGGTTGACAGTGTTATTTGTTTTAGCCAGAAAGAGGTGTGCACGGAGGTGTCTGCATGTGAGGGTGTTTCCGAAGTAGGTGTCGCCATGTTCGCGCAGGTTGTGTGGGTTAGAGGTGGGTGTGAGCTTCTTTAGTGTTCCCCTGCTATCCCCTGTTTTGTGTTGTTTCTGTGACGATATCTCCCAAAGTCCCCGAGTCCGATTTTTATGGTGATTTTGCTTTTTCTCCTGTCTCACTAGAATGGTCCATGTTCCCTCTCTCCACTTCAGCCATGATCACTTCCTCATAACCTAAAAGAACTGACTCCAAATTTCACACTGCCCTTTTCTCTTACCTAGGGGAGCAAGCTGTCCTTGGGGGGGGGGGGGGGATGATTCCTTTATTGTGTGATGCAAAGAATAAAAACTTTGAATTCATTTGACTAAAATTCTACTTTAAAATGGAACCTTGCAGATAATTCATCTGGCACTGATTATTTACCCATTATTGGCTTTATTTGAATTTGGATGGGCTCGAATGTTTCCAGCCAAGTGCTTCAGGACAAATGACTTGTGCGATGACCAGTGAATGTGTTAACCTTCCCATTTCTGACACAGAATAAGCAGAAGCCGTCCATTCCCATTTCGCGTGTTCTTTCTAAGCCCTTTGCCGCCCTTTGAAAAGGAATCTTGTTTAATAGATCACAGACATGATCTTTTAAACTGTTTTCAGTGGTTATGCAAAATCTTCACCAAAGTACTGCTAGGTAGACTAGAGGGACTTCCGGACTTTAATCAGCCATGAGAGTCGGCAGGATTTAGAAGTCAATTCTCAACTCGGGATCACCTGCAGGTAATGAAAAAGTCCCAGGGAAGACTGCTGAGTGGAAAATGCCATTGTATACATAGACTTTTATGGACTCTGAAAAAGCCCTTTGACTCCTTGGAAATAGAAGCTATGTTGGAAGTAGAAAGAGTAGAAAAATCCGTGCGACATGCGCATGTGAGCACAGTACTGATGTTTAGGCTTGAAAAAGAGTGAAGAGGTGCTGGAAGGGGGCTCAGAGCCACTGACAATCTTAACTGTTTGCCCAGAGGGGCTGGGCTGAGACCTTGAGGGGGAGGGAAAGGGCATTGCCATCCATGAGAGAGACTTTGAACTGTTTGCCGGCATCCTTGACTTCAGAGCTCCAAACCAGGCAGCTGCAATCCAGGAATGGAAGCAACTCGATGCGTGAAGACCGGGATTCACCTGGGGATGAAGAGACCAGAGGGAAAGGCAACCTGATAAAGAAGAGTAGCCATTCCAGCAAAGCTGCCTCTGCAGGCCTCACTTGTGTCCGCTAGAGCAAACCAAGAGGGATAGTGAGGGCTGCAGAAGCCCTCTGGCAGCTTAAACCTCCTTCTTGTCCTGTCTGAGGCATTTCTCATTGGACAGTCCTGGACTACCCACATGCCTCCTCTGGGCCTTTCATTACTCAAAAGGTTGTGAGTAGGAATGGCTCACTTAAGAACAATTAGCAGTTCAGTACTGATATGCCAAGAGGGAAGAGCTTGGCTTCCCAACAGGATTATAACAAGGAGCAAATTACCCAGAAGAGATTTTCCTGTCCTGTTTATTACCAAAAATCAGCTCTGAGTAGTTCTGCCCAAACATCTACCCAGTATGTACAGAAATTAGGGACAGGGCAAGGGGCACTAGTTATACATGAGATAACAGAATAAAGAGAAAGTGGAGTCTTCCATATGTCTGATGAGGCGTAGATAGTCTCAAAGCAACAAGATATTGTACCATTCTATGTAGATAAAGTGCTTGTTCTGTAAGCATGGAGTCCTGAGTCCAATAACCAAGAACCTAATTTTAGAAAACAAACAAACAAACAAAAAACCACCAGTAAGTGTGATGGTAAGCTGTTCTAATCCCAAAGCTAGGGATGGAGAGACAGGAGGTCTCCTGAGGCTTACTGACCAGACAGTCAGCAACTAGACTCCAGCTGAATCCCTGAGTCCAAGGTACCTGTATGAGAGAGACTATCTGTGTGAGATAGGTGGCAATCCAAGATTGCCCAGTGGTCTTTACATGCATGTGCACATGCATGCTTGTGTACCCACCCCATACACATAACACACTCACACACATCCACACACATTCACACACATACACACATACATATACATACATTCATACACATGCACATACACACATACATACATACACATTCATATACATACACATGCACACACATACACACACATTCACACACATACATACATGCACACATTCACACACATTCACACACATACATACATACACACATTCACATACATACATATACACACATACATACATACATACATACATACATACACACATACACACACAAAAAGCACTAAACTACCCACCCTCCCCAAATAAGCCAACTCTAACCATAACAGTACTCAGATTGCTCAAGATGGCACTCTGACTGAGTTGAGGTGACACACTGAGCATGTATGACACACTGTGGTGACAACCTCTTACACCTGACAACACTAACACAGCACCCACATCAAAACTCCAAGCCCTGGTTTTCTTATGTAGAAGGTGGAGATTACAACCTGGGAATTTCAAGCGAGCCTGCAATGTGGACACGTGGGTTGGACATGTGGACTTTGCTGGACCCTGCTGAACAACTTCAGACATCCCTGAACTTCTCGTTTGTTTGTGCAACCCCACCCCCCAATTAACACCCTGTTAATGACTGCACACGTGCACCAACTCCTCTTTGCCATCACTGCCCTGCAGCTCTGAGCCACCCCCAACCTGCCTCCCCAGATAACAGAACCTTAATTAACACTAGTGTTCAGGCAGAACACAATCTGGTTTTTATAAAGTCTGGGGCTTTGATGAGAGGATGAATGAGACTTGTCACATGTAGCCATTCTTTCGTCCTCTGACACAGACACCCAGGTGAGAGTGCGGCTGAGCCGCACTGACATGTGCCAGGTAGCATGAAAGCCGCCAACCTCCAATCAGTTTTCTGCCGGGATTTGAAGTCTTTCCAAAAGAGGGTTGATGTTGCATATCTGTTCTCGCTGGAGCTGGTTCTTTTCTGGTTACGTGGCAACCGGTGGCAGGAAGGTTGCGAGTGGGAGGCGCGGAGCACAGTGTGAAAACTTTGGCCTTGAAGTTACAGTTTCAAGAGAAGAACAATTCCTTGCCTAGTGGTATGAAAGGAATCCTTTGTGTGTCACACAGCCGTATCACTGACAGACTGACCAAGTGATGGATTGAAGGGATTTCATAGGGTGAGTTTCCAGAGACTTAGCCCTTCAAATAAGCCTTGAGTGAAATCTCAAAACAAAGACGCGGCCATCCTGAATCTGAATCATTAAGCTGAGTGTTCTTCCACGAAACAATATCTTTTGGTTGGTTGTGCAATGCCTCTTGATCCCGGCTGTGCCTTTGCCTTTCCTTGAACTGCTAATCATTCCAGATGCAGAGACCTGCCCTTCGGGTACTTGGAAGTGTCCAATTAATGGATATGGACAAAGCATTTGAATCTTTGGGGTAAGAACAGCAAGCATATGCATCTTCTACAAACTCACAAAAGGCAGCTAGCTACTGCACAGTCAGGACTGAGAGTCAGCAGGATGCTATTTTGCTGTGAAGCTGGAAATTTCCATCTGTCATCTCATTTTAGTCTCCTGGTGACATGCAAGGTCTCCACGTAGTGGGGAGAAATCAGAGAGACTCAAAAAGTCCTACTACTTGGTTCAAGATTGTCACCAATTCTGTAAGTCACCCAGACAGCCTTGACTCCCTCCACTGGTGCTCAATTTATAACTTATGAGTGTCCCCTGCTTAAAAGCTCTTTGCTGGTTTATTGCTTTCTTGTTCACATATTTATTTTTATTTTTGAGACAAAGTTTTCCAATGTAACCTTAACTGAACTAGAACTCACTATTGAAACCAGGCAAGACCTGGTATTACAGAGATCCGCCTACTTTTACCTGCCAAGTGCTAGCATTAAAGGTGTATGCTACCATATTTGTCAGGATCCTTGTTCTGTTAACAAGATCACTCCGTTTTTACTTTGCTTTGAGCCATGTCAGCAGCATAGCCAGTCCTGCTGCCTAGGCCTGTTTGCTGTGTTTTCTCAACTGTATTATATCCATGCTGGAGATAGTAGGCATTTATTTCCAAAACGACTAGGGAGAGGATGGCTATTTTCAGTGTGCTAGCCAGGCAAGCTGGAGGAAACGATACATTGTTGCTAGCCAGGCAAGGAGAAAATGTTGCACTGATACACCTATTTGCTGAGGTGTGCATTGTGAGTATTTCAGACAGGCTTTTACCAATAGCCACAGTAATCTGGTATAATTGCATCACCCGTGGCCACCCAAAAGGGCAGGGAAGTACAAGAACAGAGGTCACAGTCTCTATATCCATGACCATAGATTGGAGAGATGGCTTTCCCAGATTTGGATCTCAACTGTCCATCCCTCAGCTGTGTGATCTTGGGCAGTTACTTGACATCTCTGAATTTCAACTTCCTTACGGGTAAAGTGGCGGTAGAGGTGGTCATCTTTGCCCGAGAGAATCTGTTATTTCCAGGACTTGATGAATGGAGATAGACAAAAAAAGTGCTTGGAGTGTATCAGACACTTACTGAACACCGGTCCTTTAACAACCTTTGCACTCTAGAATATTCCCCATTAAAGACTGAAATAGGTATTTAAATGGTACCTTACTTAAGGATCTGAAGTGTTTTCTCAGCACTGGGTAATATAGTCAAGGTGCAATTAGCCATACATTATAATATTTTTAAGTGATTCAAGTGACACTTCTTATGTCTAAGTGTAATCTCTCCCACTTTAGCATTTATCATAGTTTAATAACTACTGAATGCTGTTGAATTAAAATACTGTTCTGTCTGGGGACGCGTTGACCCTCCTCGTGGTAGAGCTCTCATCCAAGGCTCCGCCGGAGCCTGGAAAAGAGCTCACTGTAGCAACGGGGACTTGTGTGCTCTCTGGAGACAGAAAAGACTAAAAGAGTAACAGGGAAACTGTGACCTTCGGAATCTAGGCATCTTCCTACCCTCTCTAAGGCCTGACTGGGGCTTTACCCATTGTAAGAACCCTTCTGCAACACTTCCTAGAGGTATTTTGATGCCATTAGTTACTACCATCTACTCAACAACCTGTGTGGTGAAACAAGGGTGGGGGTAGTAAGACTGTGTGTGTGTGTGTGTGTGTGTGTGTGTGTGTGTGTGTGTGTGTGTGATTGTGTATATACATTGGATACATGTGTGTTCAGATACACTTAGTATGGGTAGATGTGCATGTATGTATAAGAATGTATGTGCCTGAGAGAATCTGTTATTTTCAGAACTCGATTAATGCATATAGCCAAAGAAAGTGCTTGGAGTATATCAGACACTTACTGAACACTGAGTCCTTTGAAGCCTAAAGAGAGGACAACCTCTGGCATCATTCCTCAAGTGCCAGCTACCCTTTTTGAGACAGACTCTCTTGGTGGCCTTGACTTTGTAAAGCAGGTTGGATACCTGGCCAGCTTGCCACAGAGATCTGCTTTTCTCTGTTTCTCGAGCACTGGGGTTATAAAGTACATGTCACCACACCTGACTTTTTACATAAATTATGGGAATCAGATTCTGGTCTTCATAAGTGCCAAGCCCTTCACTGACTGAGCCCAAGCCCCAGGCTTATAGGGACCCTTTTGGCATTTCTTCTAGACATTTCTCTAATCCACCCAACAGCCTATGTTGTAGGCTGGGAATAAGGTGTTAAGACCTTCTTAGGTGCTCACCTCATAGGTTCTCCTGTGCCCATGTGATAGATTCAATTTATTAAAGTTTGCTTGGTGATAAGTAGTACTAGCCATTTTACAGATAAGGAAAATAAGGCCTCTGGCAATTTGGCTGATATTCAGACCCAGAGTGAACTGGCCTCAGTTTGTCTTCCTTAACTCTCTTTCTTTCCACACCTGTGGGCACACAATCTTCATGTTCTTTGATGGGAAGGAAGAGGTTACACAGAGGGAGACAATAAATCCTTCTGACCAAAGGTCTGTGATCTGGATTAGAGTAACACGGGAGTCTCTTCCTCTCCAGATGAACTGCTTTGAGCGGTGATCCCTGTCCAATGTAACATTGTTTTTAAATTATTCAAACACTGTGAAACATTTGTTTTTCTAAGTGGCTATTTCTCTTGTCTCTATAGTGCATTGTTCTTCCTGCTTCACACTATGAAAGGCATCAGCCTGATTTAAGACTTTGTGGTCTTCTGGGCAATCAGCCATGTTGGTCCAATGGACTCATGGGATCTCTCTCTCTCTCTGTCTTGTGTGTCTTAGCCCTGAAACTATGAAGCTGGATCTAATCTGTCTTGCCTACTGCCTTTCTTCTTTACTTCTTCAACTAGATGTCTGATTCGACCCTACCTGGGTACACTCACATCTTCCTTTTATTCTCTGGAACCTTCTACTTTTCTCTTTTCTAGATCCCTTCCCCTTCACTGAGCAGATCCAGTGACTAAAGCTCTCTAGTATCTGTGAAAAAAAATAATATTCTTACATCCTTCCCTCAATCCTTCTACATCCCTCTCCCCTTCTCTGAATGGGTGGCAGCCTCCCCTGGGTATCTCCCCCAACCCTGGCACATTCATGAATTTTCATGTCTAGGTTTCTCTAGAATATTCTTTCCTCTTGCCGTTTCCTGGAGTTCACAACTAACTCTGAGCAAAGGCCTTGTCTCCATGGTTGTGAGCAGGATAGTGGGACATGGTATAAGGCTGTATTTTACAATAAGTTTGGGGCTAGAGGACTGGCATAGGTTTGGACTTATAATTAGGAGTAGCATGCTCTATAACGGTGGGGGTTTGGAGCATCTCTGGCTGCCTGGAGCAGAAGAGGATCTAGGAGAGAAGATAACATTTAGAATTAGGCTGGCATTGAACCAGGTCTCACTGCCATGTGCTCTATGACCATCTGCATGTCACCAAACAGTATTCCTTCATCAAGAGATTGGTGAGGTGTGATTCTGACCAGCAGGCACTAAGTCCTCTCTGTATAACTTTTATACATGGTTGCTCTTTTCCGTCCCAGACTTTCGTACACTGTCTAGACTTCTATCTTCCTCGCCATAGAGACTTAATAAATATTTATCGAATGAGTAAACTCTGGCTGAGAGCTCAAAGGTGTAGACACCAGCACTCTTCTGTAACCGTGCTCATCCCACCAGGGAAGTAAGCAGGTGGTGCATCTGTTGTGTGCGGGTAGGGGAAGGCGGGGGGCACATGGGCAAATCTGTGACTGCATTTGCACATGTGGCCAGGCAGCAGCTGTTTCCAGATGGGAGGTGGCACCATGCCAAGTGCCAGTGGGCTCTCCACAGAGTGTAGTAATGAGGAAGGTCCCACGTGCCTCTTCTGGAGAGAGTCTCTCATTGTGGAGCATGTGGCACTTCACAGATATCCTCTCCGTGATTCACTACATGCCTGCAACGGAGGCAGTATGCCACATGGCCACCCAGGTATCCCAGGAACAGTTGGGACAGGATGGCAAGTGAAGAGAAAGTATACAAGCCACGGGATATGCTCATGTCCTATTCTACAAACAGAAAGAGCACAGAGATACGTCAATGGCTGCCTCACAGGTTGGGATGTTGGGGACAAATTTAGGAACTATTGCCCCAAGGTCTAAATATCATCAGTACTACCCTGATAAATGGGAAGATTCCCCCAGAAAATTGCAGCTGTGGTGTGGATGGAAGGAGGAGATGGAGTCTCACAGACCTCTGTTTCTCATAGGTGGATAGCCAGGTCACAAGCTCCCTTAAGTTTATTCGCAGTCCTTAACACCATGAGAAAACTTCCCAGCTCAAGTTGGAAGTGGGGGACAACCTTCTGTTAAGTTGCTGGCTTTACCTGGACCTCTACTCAGATTCCATTATCTCCCATCCTATCCCTGTGACAGCCCTGTGCCATTTCTTTGTGACACTTGGCTAATTTGTAGTTATTTATAGAAGATTATAATGAAGAATGAAAGCTCTAGGAGTCAGGAAGTGTAGGAGGAGCTAAGGTGGGAGAAGTAAGGAGAGAAAGAGGAGAAGAAAGAAGAGGAGCTAGAGAGAACAGAGCTGTAGGAAGATGGAGAGCCATGCAGGTATGGAGAGCAGTCCTGGGTAACAACTTATATTTAGGTTAGCTAATTGGGAAACAACTCTAATTGTATGGGCATATTGTTATTGAGCATTACCAAACATATAAAGCCTTTGATTAACATTTAAGCATCAGAGTCTCATTTTCCTACCAGGCACCGCATGGATGGCAGGATGGTCTGGGCAATGCCCAGCCTTGCAGAGACAGCATAGAAGATTGGCAGAGCTATCTCCCACACTGGTATCTCGTGGGTGGCAGGGCTGGTGTCTCTGGCTGGCCCTTTCTAGTCACATCGTGCACATGTCCTCTGGCTGCAGAACATGGCGGCTGAGCTAGGCAGACCCACCATAGCTTAGATAGTGGGCTTGACTATCTGCTGTTTTAAATAATTGCTTCAACAAGGAACTGTTTTGGTTCATCTTGCATATATCCAGTACCAACCATGCCAAGCATTCATGGGAAAGCTACGTGATTCATAAAATGTAAATGAAGACACTGACACAAAGTCAAATGACAGAAAAGAAAATGCTTTGTCTGAGGATTCGACAGCATCTCTTCTATCTTTTGCTATTATTTTTATAGCTACCATACCAACCTACAGTTTTGCCTGATTTTTTTGTTTTTTAACTCAGGAATAATTTTTATTAGAGTTTAAAAGAAAAGTTCTAAAGCAAGTGAGCTATAAATCTTAATAGTTACCCAGAGGTAGATAGAGGGGAGAAGGAGAGGAGCCATGTGTTTAAGTTAGGCCAGCATGGAGGTCAACCATGAGGTAGCAAGCAGCCACGAGTGGCTGGGAGAGGAGTCTGGAAAGAGCAAGGCCTAAAGTATTAAGGAAATTGCTTGAGTTTTCTACCTACCATTCCAAAGTGAAACTGATTCTGATTTATACAGAGTTAATGATGTGAACATCTATAGCTCATGAGGCCAGGAATAACGCTATCTATCTTGATTATCTACCACATAGACATGTGTGGCACACAAAACAAATTATGTACTAAACAAATATTTGCTGAAGAGCTGATAAAATTCACTAATCCACGTCCCATTAATTAAGAAGATATGAAAATTAAAGGCATGGTCTAATTGAGAGTTTTTCCCTTTGAAATTTTACTTCTTGCTTCAAGTTTATCAGCGTTCTGTGCCTCGTTTAGAAAACAAAACTGAGATACCGGTCATAGAAGTCTGCTTCTAGCTTTGACTCAGTAAATCTGTATTGGGTGTCTGTTCTGTTATGAATAGTTGGTGGAATAACGTGGGGAGAGATGGTTCGCTGGTCTAACGTCATAGATCCTAGAGTATGAGAACACGTTCCCTAAGCAAATCATACAATTATGAGCTGGGTTTCAAATATAGAACTGTTTCTTCTACATAACAAAGGACCCTCAAAGTTTATAAATTCAAACAGTGTGGGTGAATAATTTGGTCTCATTCATCTAGGCAGTTCTTCTCCCTGGATTAGGCTCATCTGTTCTTGGCAGGCATCATTTACGAGAAACTAGGTTGACCAGTTGTCTATCAGGGTGGGCTTTGCTTTGTCTTCCAGCATGCTAGATAAGACCTGCATAGAAATCTCTGAGTTTCAAGACAGAGAGTGAGACCCACAAAAAATTGAGTGAGACCTAGATGACACCAGAATCCACTCAGTGGCACATGTATTGTGCTGCATCGATCAGTGACAGCCTGGATCCCAGTAGGAGAAAGACAGACTCACCTCTTGATGAACTGAGTTATAAACTATTATGAACCTTTCTTAAGAACGTCCAGAATCCATTCAACAAAGGCTATGCTATGCCTTTGCATCTTCAGCAATTCTCAATGGTTTATGAATTCAGTATGTTCCTTAATGAAAAAGAGAGGGGCCTGCAATTTTACTCAATGGTCCCTTTAGCTCCTTTAGATCTCTTCATGCAAGTAGTCCATCTGCCCCACCCTAATTCTACCCTAGAGTAAGGTTATTGTCTGCTTTTACTTCCAGCGAATAAGGAAGGCTTCCTATCTGTAAACATGACAGCATGCTGGCTGATGGTCAGAGGCCCTTTTTATTCTGTACAATCATATATTCAGTCACTGAAATCGGAGAAAAAAATCCATCTGTGGTTCTGGATGTTTCTGTGACTCATTTACAGGGTATCCAGCAATCCCTCCGAACACTATGTGAAGTGTGCTGTATGGGTCTGGAGAGGCCTAACACCCATTAGACACTTCTGCTGCAAATTGGATGTGCCAGTCCCTGTGGGCTGGTGCCAACGTGTGAATTAGATAGAGATACTCTTTATTTGGTCCTCTGGCCTCCTGATTCTGTTCCTGGGCTGTCCTATGGTCAGCCAAGCCTCCCAGCAACCAATCTGACCTATGGGATGAGGGGATTTCGAAGTGGGTAACAGTAGCATCCCATTTACAAACTCTCACAAAACAGAGTTTCAGAAAGCTGAGCCTCTTCTGATTCTTCTTCTGGGAGCACACCTTGCTCGGGTGGGAATGTGGTGGAGAACAGAGGTCCTGTGGGGCAAGGAAGACACAGAGGCTTCTGGCCCAAACCTTATCCCTGGCTGTTGCATTTTGCCCCAGTTTATGTTGATACCAGTAGTAGACACTGCCATACATACAGGAAAGCAGTCACTGAAGATTTCAACAGCTCCAGAGACAGACAGCCTGGCTCTCACTCCAAACTATGTGTGCATGGTCAAGCTTCTGGGCCTCTGTTTCCACCTTGGATGATTATGAAGATTAAACCAATCCTGAAATATAGGGCAAGAATGGTACCCGGCATACAGAAGATACCAAAGTAAGACTCCCTGCTGTGACTACTGTGTCTGCTGCCATCCATATGATGCTTAGTCAACATAGCCACTTGTGTTATAAATATTGGGTGTCTCTTTGTGTCTCTTTTGGAACCTAACACACAGAGAAGCTGAATCACTCCCCTCAGGTCACACAGCTGAAGGGCCAAGCCCTGACACAGATCAACTCTGTATATTTGCTCATGGCCTTCTATCCTATCCAATTCAGCTTCGCAAATTTGCCCTCCTTCCCCCTCCAAAGTAGCTTCAGGTGGGCAGGTCATTCTGCCGATCGTTGTTTGATCATCTCAAAAGAAAAGAATATCATCTCATAAAACCTACCCAGTGATCAATACCCATACACACTGAATCTTTAATGCTGTGTCTTATCAAATTAGCAGCTTCCACCACAACTCAGGGCAGAAATCAATGTTCCCTTGACCTTAAACATGCACAGACTTGAAAACGCTCCTGCCTGCCTCAGGGCTCCTGAGGCTGGTGGGTGAAGGGATCCACTCTCAGATACGTCCGCTTGAACTTGGGAGGCACAGAGCTCTGTTGTGCAGTAACAGACCCAGCTATGTGGCTCCTCTGTCCCAAATCCCACAGGGCCTTCCCAGTGCCCTAAGGCATGAGACATATAATCAGGCAGTTTCTGACCTCCATGTTAAACTATGAGTATGAAGTTCCCAACCTCTAGGAGATGCCTGTAACTGTCCTCTTCATGGTGTGTGAGAAATACTTATAGCTTTACCATCTGTAGGTTCCTGCCCTGAGTCCTGCCCAGAACTGGGCTTCCTCTTTAGCCATTGGTTCTTATCTCTCCTTCTCCTCTCAGGCCTGGGGTCCCCCATTTTTTCCTTTTGTTCTTACTTGGTGTCTAATAAGCTTTTATAATATATATATCACACTATGGGATGAACTAGAAAAGTCCAGCCAAGTTTTCATTATCTTCTATAAACTCTTTCAGTCATCTGAGTCTAAAGAACATGACTGGGGGCTGAAGAAATGGCTTACCAGTTAAGAGTACTTACTGCTTCGGGGGAAGACTTAAATTTGATTCCAAGCACCCACTTGAGACAGCTCACTCACTCCACCTCCAGATGATCTGATGTCATCTGCTGGCTTCTGTGACACCTGCATACCTGGGCTCAAGGACAGTCACACATGATACACTTAATTAAAAATTAGAATTAGAATTTAAATTCTAAATTAAAATTAGAATTTTAAAAAAAAAAAACATGATTTGGCATCTAAGTGTATATGACTTTGTATTGTCTTCCTCTGATAAATGGCAGGATTTCCCTAGGCAGTTGGCAAGACGCTCAAGTTCTGAAAGTTATAGCCTCAGAATAAATGATTAAAGGTACTTATTAAGTGCTTACTGTATACCTGGTAATGTTTTAAGCACTTTTTGAACATCGTCTTGTTTGCTCCAATGGCCACTTTAGGATGACTACCGCTAATACTCACATTTTTTTCATATGAAGACCTGAAGCCCAGAGGTCACACGCCTGGCACAAAGGCATCTAGGTGGCATGTGTGGGGCCTGGTATCAAAGCTGGGTATTCTGCCATTGGCACCCAGGCTTTTAGTCATAATATCTTCATGGCTTTTATCTTGAGTTGTTTTCCATTTGCTCCCTATTGTAAAACTGTTCACCAAAGCAGACATGGTCTAATTCAATAGAGAGACTACATCTAATAAGGAGGGATCACATGTTAGTTGTATATTGCTGATATGTAGAAATAGATAGATATAAATATAGATATATCCCCACTATCCAAAGCTGGTTGCTCAGAAACCTGTGATGGTTTGTAGATGCTTGGGCCAGGGAGGGGCACTAATAGCAGGTGTGACCTTGTTAGAGTAGGTGTGTCACTGTGGGTATGGGCTATAATACCCTAGTCCTAACTGCCTGAAAGTCAGTATTCTGCTAGCAGGCTTCCGATAAAGATGTAGAACTCTCAGCTCCTCCCGAACCGTGCCTGCCTGGGTTGCTACCATGTTTCTACCTTGATGATAATGGACTGAACCTCTGAATCTGTAAGCCAGCCCCAATTAAATGTCCTTATAAGAGTTGCCTTGGTCATGGTGCCTGTTCACAGCAGTAAAACCCTAACTACGACACCTTCACACCCTACCATCCATGGCTCAAGAACCACAGCTTAGCTGGATGTAGCCTGTTCTGGGTTCCTTACCAGGCTGCATTCAAAGAGTCAGTCACAGCTACACATTGTTTCAGGGGTGTACTGGGGATGAACTTCCCGGTTTGTTGGCAAAATTCACAATTCCTTGTATGTTCCCAGCTGCAAGCTGCCTTCTGCTCCTTACCATGGAGCCTCTCCACAGTGCAGTTTACAACAGGACAAGATGCTTTATCAGACAAGGAGAACAGGCCACAGTCTTTGGTACTATGGCACTTGGCTCTTGCTTGCCCTAGTGTGTTCATTAGAAGTAACAAAAACCTGGTAGCCATCTCAGAAGCTTCCCAGCATACAAGTCTAAGCAGAGAAGTAAGGGAGGTTGCGCTGAGCCAGGGCTGGTAAAAAGACACCTAGCATGTGCATGAAAGTCGGCCAAGCTGGAAAGCCAGTTAGAGGAGAAAACAACAGGCTTTGGAAAAGACCGGCCTCAATTAAGAAGCAACACAGCAACACGATGCCTCCTGAGAGTGAAGTGTGAGAATAAGGGGGAGGGG
>JANHMN010000018.1:32657355-32668841 GCA_030674055.1 Rhabdomys pumilio
ACACACACTATTAACTCTTGCATAAATCCAAGGTCAGGCCTGGTAGATTCCCATAGCTGAGGGTGTGGAACAACTGGTGTTTAAGGACAGCAATTCTGCATAAGTAGGGCAGACTGAAAAGATCCCTGGTCAACCATTGAAAGAACAGGCATGGGACCTAACAAAACCTATGATAATGTTAATCATAGCTAAAACAGTTTCCATATAATGAGTCCCTGTAATCCTCACAGAAATGCTAGTTCAGTTCTTGACACATGTAGGTGCTCAACAGATGTTAATTAAACATTGTTAGTCATTCTACCATGCATCCAAGGTCACTGGGCTTGTAAATGTCAAAGCCAGGACCACTACTGGGTCATCTGGTACAGTCCATTGGACATGGAAAGTGTCACTGCAAGCAGGGGTCCCGCCTGGCTATGGAAACAAGCTGAGGAGACAGGTGGCCCTGGTGCTCCAGAGGACCAACTGCAACATCACCATTTTGCTCCGGGTCAGTCCAATTAGCAGTATTTGTCTGATAAAATTACAAAGAGGAAAAGCCCAGAATGACCTGTGTGGCAGCAGATGAGCCTGTAGACAGAACAAATGAGGGTGACCCACAGTGCATGCTGCTGTCTGTGGCAAGCCAGAGGTACCAGACTGGAAAACATTCAATTAGGTCTTATCTTGCATTTGTTTCTAGAAAGCAGTGTATCTGATCCAAGTGGGCATGGGGAAAATCCCAGACTGAAAAGATCGCTGGTCAACTGAAGAGTCGTTGGTTCCTTCGCTGTGTCTGTTGTTGGCTTTGATCTCTTCTTTTCTTCTGGAATCATTGTCATGTCTGACCTGCCTGTCTCTGCCATGGGTTCTGTGCCAAACATGAACCATGGGCTAGAAAGACTGCAGGAAGAGCTGAGCAAATAGAAGAGGAACTATGAGGAGCTTGGGAAGAAGGGCGAGAGCTTCCAGTTCAGCTCCTTCAGCAACCAGCTGTGTGAATTGGATTAATTCACACAGTTAATTAATTCACATTAGTACACACAGCTGTGGTGGTGTACACCTGTAATCTCAACCCCTGGCTGGTAGAGGCAGGGGGATCAAGAGTTCAAAGTCAGCCTGGGCTACTTCAGACCCACTTTCAGGAAAGTAGAGAGATAAGTGGAATGGGGTTACAGTGGGGGGAGTGAACAGAAGGGGGAAGATGATGAAGTAATGAATAGCCCTACTGTGTGTTGGGCCTTGAGCTTAAGACACCTTTGTAGTTCATTGCAGTTATTAGAATAATAACTCTTAAAGTAATTGCTGGCCTTTCCTGCACGAGTAAGTAGAGGAAATACTTGAACCAGTTAGTGCCGTTCTGCCTGACTCCGAACTCCTTGCTCTTTTCTCTGAGTCACGTCTCAGTTTCTTTGTGTTTTATCAAATATATAGCCAGTGCCTCTGTGTGTGTATGTGGAGGGAGAGTCATGCCTGTACATGCTCACACTAGTGGTGTGCATGTGTACAGATGTGTGTGGGGGCCAGAAGACAAGTCAGGTACAGTCCCTCAGGCACAGGCCACCTTCTGCTTAGGACAGGATCTCAAATTTCTGGAACTCATTACTAGTCATCTAGACTGGCTGGCTAGTGATATATGCCTGTCTCTACCTCCTCAAACACATACGACTACATAGAGCTCTTTTTATGTGGGTTCTAAGGATTCAACAAGGGTTCTTATAGTTCCAAGGCAAGCACTTTACAGACTGAGGTATTTTCCCCAACCCTATTCAGTGCCTTCAAAAATATGTTCTCTACAGGTTGGCACAGGGTATTGGAGGCAGCAGGTCCCTTAGGTCCCACCAAGCCATTCTTGTCCCTGTTTGAGACGATGTGGGAGAAGTACACTTGGTGACCTGGACCATTTCTTTCTCCACCCAGCTGAAGGGGTGTCTCTTGGAAGAACTCTTTGGTGTGTGCAAAGAAACAGGACAAGGTCTAGAAAGCTAGAGAGGGAAAGAAAGGGGGGGGACTTTTAAAAAGCCGGCTTTTCTTTCCTTTTATTATTATTATTATTCATGTCATAAGTCCACTGGGGACATCTCTATCTGCATTAAAACATAGATAAGAAGAGGGAAGGAAGAAAGTCAGATGAGAGTGTTCCTACAAAGCATATCTTTGAGCCCCGCTCTCTCCCTCTATCAAGTTCTTTCCCTGTGCTCTCCACAAAGATGGAATCTGGGTTCAAGGTTGAAGGGAAAGGCAGCTCCTGATGGAACTCGTATCCCCTGAACACACCTCTAGGAGATTAGGCCGTCATTAAATATTTGTAGGATAACAGTAGAAGCCTAATTCAGTTTTTGTTTCTTTCTCTCTGTGGCTTAATCACAGATGAAAGAGACTAATAGCTCTACAGAGCTTTCTGGTGATCAAAGGCCAATCAATCCTCTTTGTGGAGTAATTAACTATTTGCTAAACTTGCAGAATTGATTTCCATTTAGGGCTAAGAGAGAGGGTTTTAAATGAAGACCGATTCGCCAGGCAGAGGAGGGAATCTCGGGGCTGATGCCAGGAGATAGTCAGGGTGATGGATTGGAATCTGCTAATTAGAGCCTGAAAAAAAAAAAAAAAAGCACAGCCAGAGTCTGACCCTATTCGGGAAGACTTTAGGGAAGGACAGCTGGGAGTGAGGGTGGGTATGGACACTGCCTTTATCTGCCAGGCAGCTGTGTATGGCGGAAGCACAGAAGAGACTTGAGTTCTCATCCTTAACCTCATCTTCATCCTCATTCTTAACCTTATCCTCATCAGATGCTGAGCTGTTACACATGTGGTCCAGAAACCCATGTAGATCCCTGCAGGTGACTAAGGTGTGAAAGAGACCATCCTGTGCCATGAGATCCCTTGTCACTGGGCCCTAACCTTATGTCCCCTGGCTAAGCGCACACCTCAGATTCTGTCCACACACTTGAAGCTTTCATTGGAAGCCAGTCATGAATTTGGGTGCCATTGGTTTCCATTCTTTAAAAAATCTACTCAGACAGAGATATTTAGGACCCCCAATAACAAGTCCATGCCAGTTTAAAACTACTAAGCCTTGAGACCAGCTAATGATGCCTCTGCACAGAGTTGTCAGACATGACTCACAGTACCCAGATCAGTTTGCATGTCCTGATGAACAAAGAATATTTTTTTTTTTTTAGTATCTTAAATAATCTGTTGCTTTGGTATAAGAATGTCCCCAGATGATGAGACTTTCTTTAACATTTGGGTTAGGAGTAGTTCTCTGTCAGGCTAAATTTGGTGCTTTCTGTGTTTTGACCTCTCTGAGCCTCAGTTTCCCTGTCTAAGAAGGACATTTACAGCAGTAACTGTCTCATTGTGAACTGTAAATTAACTAACTGGAGTTAACTTCATGGAAGATTGTGCCTGGAAAGATTTTACTCTCTGTAAAAAAATACATCTCATTGGAGGGAACATTATTTGATAAATAAAAGTGTAGTGTTGTTAAACATTAATGTCTTATTTCCCTTTTGGTCATCTCTCTTTGTCCTTTGTCCCCAACCTCTTTCTTCCTTGCTTATTCCTCCAGCTTCCCCTGCCAACACCCCCTTACACTCTCTTTTATGCAGACTGGCTGTGATAATAACATCCCTGTCATTTTGTAAACTACAGCATCTTCCTCTGCTTCCCCCATATACCTGGGCAGGATGGTTGAGTAGCCTTGAGTTGTCTCGAGGCCCCTAGTTCTATGATCTAGGCCATGCCCTTTGACCTTATTTGGTTGGATGTCCTGAGATAAAAGTGACTGTGTTATTACACGTTCCGATACAAGGAAGGTACTTAAAATGCTGTGTGACCCGTCATCTTTATAATATGTGTGCATTCCCCTGGGCTCCCTAGAAATAACCTAGCACTTGTTGAAATCAGCACCTATTGCTTGAGCCAAGCCAGATCCTGGTTTGACCCTAAGGAGTAAGAAAATAGATGTAGGTCCCAGCTTTGGTTTGTCTGACTCCAGCTATGGAAGCTCCATGCAACCCAAAACGCCTTTAGCCCTCACTAAGATAGGCCCGTGGTGAGTTTTTCAAGTTTGATTAAGATGAGAATATTTTCCTTGTCTTTCACAATCAAGTTCTGGGCAAAGCTTCCAGCAAGTTAATGAGAATTGAACAGCGTTTCATGAGAATTTAAAGAATCGATGTCCTGATAGCTACAGCTGCCATGACCTCCTGGCCATAGCTTTGTAGATTCTGTCTGGAATGAGGTCAGAGCAGACAGGGATGTCCCTTCTGGGACCTGCTCTAAGACTCACCATCTGCAGCTCCCCAGCCCAGACCAAGGTTTCAAGAACATCAGTATAGTCCAGGCGTAGCTGTGAGTTGAACGCAGGAGCCTTGAGCTAAGCAATTAGAGGGAATTCGGGTTTGGTAGCGCTTCTGATTGATTAGAAAGCTAAGGATGTCACAACAGGTGAGGTCCCAGATAAAGACTGAGAGTGGCTGATTCTGTCCAATGTCCCTACACTGCACGCCAGTGGCTGATCTGGCCCCTTACCGCTTCTAATCATGCCAAGCATGGTCCCAAATGCTTGACGAGCATGGGCATGGTTTAGCCCTCTAACCACCCAATGCTGTAGGCACAGTTGTTACTGTGCATCTTACAGATGAAGATATACAGGAAGAGGGAAGCGATATTAACGCAGACTGCACCCAGCTCTTTGCTATTCAGTTTCTCATTACAGAGCACTACCAAGCAACTACACGCATAGTTTCTGAGTGACACTTTAGACAGTGTAATGTGCCAGACACCAAGCATGCTGTAGACCCCTACTCTTTCAAAAAAGGATGTGCAGAAGTCATCACTGGGAGAAACATGTAATTTCTCCAGGATGACAGACTGATAAGTGGAATGGGAAACATCACTCTTTTGGGTTCACAGTGGTCCATCCAGAGAAGAACTATTCCATTTGGATAGCCTGGATGCAGAATAGGCATTATCAGAGCTTCCCATCAAGTCTCTCAGCTTTGTGGGTTATAAGAGTTTGGAAGGATGAACTGGAAGTTGAAACGGCATACCCTGCTCGACTAACCAGGACCCGGACCATACTATATGGTGACAGTCTTTAGGAGAGATGCATTGTGCTAGGTCAGCACCATGAACCTGCCCTTGGCTGGCCCGACAAACACAGTTACCTGGAATGGTGCTGGCAGGGAACTTTGGAGAAGGGATGAGGATACGTATGGATGGTGTATGAAAGTATCCCATTTGTCTCTTTCTTGTAAGCTTAATTTGCCTAGCAAACTGCCAGGACTTGCTATTCCTTGACAAAACAGACTGATGTCACCACAGCACCCCATAAGCAAGGGCTTAGATGATGCCCACTCAGGATTAAGTAGTTCAGAATCCCCCACTGCCGTCTGACTGATTTAGGAAGGAGGGAGAAAAATGGCTGCTGAGAGAGAAGAGGGCTCCCCGGTGGTGCTTGGAGAAGGCCCCTTGGTGTGGCCACAGCTCTCCTGAGCTGACCAGCGGCGTTTAAATGCAAGGGCTGCTGTGAACTGACTCACTGCAGGATAATTACGTTAGGGACCAATACGGCCTGTTGAAAATCAATTCTGTGGGACCAGTGTGTTTGTTCGGAAAGCCACTCAGCCAATTCAGGAGTATATTAGGCAGCAGGCCCAGTGCAGTGACCTCTTCCGGATTGGGGTTGACACTTGAACGAAGGCGTTTGTCCAGTTAAAGGACAGTACTAGCAGCAGGCTCTTATCTCCCATAAATTGGATTACTCAGATCTGCTTGTTCTCTTTAAAGATAGTGACTCTTGGGCTTTTCCCCTCTCTTTCCATCTGTCTGAGATGGTTACCTAGTGATTACTGTCTAACGCGCCATCCTTATGTATTTCTGGACAGTGTCTGTCACCACTGTGACTTCCCTTTCCTGAGTGGGTGGACAAGGTTACTGGAGCTGGACACCTCCATTTGTCAGGTCTCTGGTTGGACTTGGGGAATGGGTTTAGATCCTGGTGCCCAGGCCTGTGCGCTCCCTTCAGAAGCATGCAGTCAGAAACTCTGTGGTATGCTTTTCAGCCACTGAGAGCAAACCCCATGGAAAGCCCAGGAATTCCTATCTTCAACACCTCTCCTAGTGGAGTCTCTACTCCCCAGGCCCACCGTAGTAGCACAGGGTTGTAAGGTGTGTCACCAAGACAGAGCCAAGTCTGGGAAAAATGTGTGTCTCCTCCTAAAAGGATCCAGGAAAGACTTATGGCTGCAATTACAGGTTCTTTTAATGACACATAAAATTAACTGCTCCACAGATCCATTCACTTTGACAGCCGAGGATTTCTCTGCGGTAAAAGGAGGGCCAGGCACACTGTCAGCGAGTCACACGTCCGTATCCCAAACCCTGTCAACCAATTAGACTTCGAGAGCAAGCTCCACCATTTTCTAATGAAGCTATAATCAGGCTGCTCCCTCACCCAGAAAGAGCAGATAGTCTTGTCCAGAATAGAGAAGGTAATCGCCAGGGGAAAAGGCCTGAATAAATCAGAGGTGATTTCAGCGTGGCTCACTATAGGTCCATTATAATTGGAAAGTGGCTGATGCAGACCCAGCCTCCCCCCTCAAACTGCATCACTTGGGAGAAAGCGCCTTGCTGCATCAGTAAAGCAACATGGCTTCCAAAACAAATGGCTATGGAGGCAGTAGCTGTAGATATCAGGACTAAGTTCTTGGGGATCTACTGACGTATAAAGAGAAGAGGTAAAAGCGAGGAGGAAAGAAGGAGATACAGGAGTGATCTAGAGAGAGAAGGAGGGGACCAGAGAAAAAGAGAGAGAGAATGTCTCTATTGATTGACTGGGACTGTGGCAGACCCAAGCTACATCATGTGTGTGAAGGTCAGAGGTAAACTTACAAGAGTCAGTTCTCTCCTTCCACTGCCTGTGTCTCAGGGATCAAACTCAGACACCGGTCTTGGCTCCTGGCACTGTTACCTACTGGACCATCTCACTGGCCCAAGTAGGAGATAGATAAACCAGCTATCTCCCTGGCTACAAACCCAGGCTGATAACATCTGTGGGCCTTATCTTTTCAAATGATATGCCACCCTCACCTTTTAGTCACCAGGCTGCTAATAGCACCCTCTCCCAACCCAGATTCTGTTTAATGGTGGGGACTGGCTATAGGTAATTCTCCAGCTCAGCTCAACCCAGCAAGGAATTGAGATACTCACGAGAGTCTGGAGAAGGATGAAGGGTGAAGACTGGTACTCACACAGTCCCGGTGAGTGCTTAGCAGCACAAGGACAGCATACCTTTTTCCGATCTGAAGATTTTCAGCACCTTCCCTGAGGCAAAATGAAAGTGTAGAGCCACTAGGGAGTCACATAATCCCTTGAGGGATTCCCAAGCAGATAGTTCTGAAAGGACAGGAAAAAAAAATTGCTGAAATCTGTGATGCCCTTTTTTTTCCTTTAGATTTCTTTGTTTGGTATGTGTGCAATTGTGAACGTGTGTGCCATGTACATGCATGTGTGCGTATAGGTTAAAGGTCGACCTCAGGCGTCATCTCAGGGACTATACGGTTTGTTTTCAGAGACAGGGTCTCTCATTGGCCTGAGGCCTACTGATCAGGCTAGACTAGTTGCTCAGCTTATGAGGGATCCTCCTACTTCTGCCTCTCTAGCACTGGGGACACCATAGTCCCTGATTTTTATCTGGGTGCTGAGGGGAAAACTTAAGTCCTCCCGCTGGCAGAGAAAACATTTTACCTTTGAGCTATGTTCTTGCTACCCCCAAATCTGTATTTGAATATCCCCGAAAGACAGGTTGAGCCATGCAATATCTTGTGGATCTCAATAGGAGATTATAAAACCCTTCCCATTATTAGAGTAGACTCTGTTTAAAGCATATTTTCCCACTATATTTTAATGAAGTAATTGATTTCCCATTGATTCTAAAATACCACAAGAAATGTCCCCTGTATAAAACCTTTGCATCAGCAGAATGCCCATGTCCTGGACTGTCAGAGACTGGATGTACGGGGCTTTGGCCATGCGACCTCATCTTTCTAGGTGAGAGCCAGCCATCCCCAAGAGGATTTCCCCATCTATAACTAGAAATACAGGGCCCACAAGAGCTCTCTAAATGAACACCAAGGGTTCAGTATGTACATCGCTTGTGTCAATTTGGCTTGTGTGGCTAATTGCTGTGTGTAGGAGCTAACATCTGTGAAGATCAGTCCATCCTCTGAACCCCAGACTGTCAAAGTCAACGACAAAGCTCTCCAGGTGAAGCATATCAGTAGAGCCCCCGTGGGAACATCAAACATAGCTTCAAGTGGAAAGGGGCTGAGAGCAAAACTTTCAAGATGAATGAAAAGGCTAAATTGAATACATTCTTTTAGGGTCTAAAGAGGATGGGGCTGGAGGGGGCAGATGACGCACTCTGAGGCTAAAGACCCCTTGGCAGAGAAGCCGTTAACGACCCATCTCAGAAAGACATCTGCAAGTGGTACAGAAGCTGGGCTCATACCCCACCAGGTCCCTGACTAATGTCAACAACACTTGGGTTAGAGTGGCTGGCATATAATTACACAGCATATTCATTAATGACCATGTCAACCATGGCTTTGGCACGTTAGGGGCTGTTTGCCTTTAAGCCATCTGCCTGCCCAAGTTCAAGGAGATTTGTAAACAGAAAGAGAGGGGCCTGGTATCTAATGAGAAGAAAACAGACGGAGCCCAGAAAGCAGGCTGTGAATGGGATTTTTTTTTCCCCTCTCTTCATAAGCCAACTGACTGAAAAGCAAAGCCTAATAGTCTGTCAGCTTTTAAAGAATATACTAATTATAAAAGTTTCACTCTTGTATGCCAAACATTAGCTTACAGTCCAGTGGGAGTCAAAGTTCTTGCTTAGCACACAAGGGTATCTGAAGGTTTCGTTAAGTGATTTTTTAGTTTTAATTGTGTGTATGTGTATGAGTGGGATAGTCACATATGAACACAGTTGCTTGAAGAGAACATAAGAGAGTGTTAGGTCCCTAGAAGCTACAGTTACAGGAGGTTATGAGCTGCCTGATCTGGATTCTGGGAATTAAGCTTGGATCCCCTGCAAGTTGTATGCACTCTTAATGGCTGAGCCATCTCTCCAGCCCCAGGCTTATGAGTTTTATAATGTTCAGGACTTTAATCTACAATGTATACTTTAATCCTCTTTGAGCAACCTGCAATCCAGAGCTCTGGTTGTCAGTGAACTCTACAATTGCTGTGGAGGCAGCTGTAGCCACCTGCCTCCATCACTCACCCTTAGTAAATATTTCTGCAAAGCGGATGAAATTAACTACTGAAACAGATAAACAGGGACCATCGTACTCGCACACAGCAAATGCTTTACTACACCAGTCATGCTTAAACACAGGCGACAGCTCCTAGGTGAGACTCGGGCTCCTGCCAGTACCAATGACTGTGTCTTTCCCTCTAAGCCCTGATGTACCTGGTAACCAGTGAAAAGAATGAACAGTTTGCACGGTGGGGCTCCCAGTGGTGCAGGAGGTCAGAAGCAGGCAACGCGATGAACCCCGGTGCTACCAGGAGAAAACAGTATTTATTGAGAGACTGTAGCAGTGTTTAAGTACCATCGTGGATTGCATAAATACACAGCTCTGGGCATCCAGGCCTGGAGAAGAGAAAAGAATGAAGCCAAGAAGAGACAGCAGATTTGGAGGACTAAGTTTGTTCCAGGTGTGAATTCTGTTGTTTCAGGAAGTAGGGAAAGTTTGTTTGGAATGACATGAGCTGGGTACCTAGAAAGTGTATTAGTTACCTTTCCTTGCTAGTGTGACAAAAATAATTTAGGGAATGGAGGGTTTGTTTTAGCTCATGGTCTGAGGGATACAGTCCTTCAGGCTGGGGGATTGAGCCAACAGGAGTTTGGCATATCCAGGCACCGTGTAGCAGCTGTCAGGAAACAGATGAATGCTGGTGCTTAGCTCACTTTGTCTTTTTCATTTATTCAGGACCCTAGCTCATGGAATGGTGTTGTCCATTCAGAGTAGGTCTTCCTTCTTCCATTAAACCATTCTGGAAACACCGTCACAGACACACCCAGAGTTGTGTTTCCGTGGTGATTCTAAATCTTTTTTTTTTTTTTTTTTTTTGGTTTTTTGAGACAGGGTTTCTCTGTGTAGCCCTGGCTGTCCTGGAACTCACTCTGTAGACCAGGTTGGCCTCAAACTCAGAAATCCGCCTGCCTCTGCCTCCCAAGTGCTGGGATCAAAGGCGTGCGCCACCACCGCTCGGCAGTGATTCTAAATCTAATAGTCAAACTGACAATGAACATTGACCCTCACAACCAGTAAAAACCATATTTTGGTTATTTGGTGGAATGATTATTTATTTGGGGGTGTCTCTTCTCTTTGGCTCTGGTTATTGCTGAAACTCAGATTTGAGTCCAGGTCCAATAGTTACGGGATAGCGCTGGTCATTTCCGTTCTCTGAGCTTCGGCTTCCGTTCCCTGTAAACTAGAAATGGTCTTGCCTCATTACAGGCTGGCCAGAAAGAGTCCTTTGTGATCATGAAGTCAAATAAAAACAATTATATGGTGTGAATGGTAGACTCTGGCTCAGGAGAGCGGAAGCTGCTATTTACCTGAAGTTCTCAGGTCATGATCTCTGTGGCTAGTGTTCTGAGTCCTCATCTCTAGTGTCTAAAGGTCGTGATCCATGTCACAGTGTTCTATCCGGAGGCTATTAATAGTCACAGGACTGAACTGAGTAGGTAACTGACTCCCCTCTCCCTTCAAGTGAAGGGGCCTGTGTTCATGAGAATAAGCAGAGGTTTAAAGGTTCTTGAGGCTGTCAAACAACAGACATAGCCTAGGAGAGAAAAGTTTCCCTGGAAACTGGAAAAATTCCAGGAGACAGGCAGAGGGTGACTTCTTAGTTCATCACACCTGACCAAGGCATTATCCAATGTGATACTGAGGTGTGCATATGGAAGGATGTCCTTCAGTGAAAGGCCCCTCAGTTCTTCCAGTCAGAATGGGAACTGTCCATGGAGAAGACTCCTGAGATTCAGGACAAGCAGGATCCCAGATAAGAGACAACCTCTCCATATTCCCTCACAGCCATCCTCAGAAAATAAATCTGAGTCTGGAAGGAACTCATTAGAGAAGCTCACTGTCTTCAGGGCTGTTGCATAAGTCAGATCCAAGATGCTCCAAACCCCAGCTGGGACTGTGGCCTGAAAGATCCAACCACAGATTCATATTGCACTTGAAAATAGCTAGTTCTAAACAGATACTATTTTATATACAAAGGGCAGTACACATGTATATAAGTACAGGTATATATGTGTGTGTGTGTGTGTGTGTGTGTGTGTGTGTGTGTGTATGTATATATGTGTATATGTGTATATGTGTATATGTGTATATGTGTATATGTGCATATGTGTATATGTTTATATGTGTATATGTGTATGTGTATATGTGTATATGTGTATATGTGTATATGTGTATATGTGT
>JANHMN010000018.1:32668851-32690319 GCA_030674055.1 Rhabdomys pumilio
TATGTGTATATGTGTATATGTGTATATGTGTATATGTGTATATGTGTATATGTGTATATGTGTATATGTGTATATGTGTATATGTGTATATGTGTATATGTGTATATGTGTATATATGTATATATGTATATATGTATATATGTATATATGTATATATGTATATATGTATATATGTATATATGTATATATGTATATACCTAGGGAAGCCAGAGGCCAACCTTGGGTGTCATCCTCAGGAGCTTCTATCTTGGTTTTGTTGGTTGGTTGGTTGGTTGGTTGGTTGGTTGGTTGGTTTTGAGATGGAGTCTCAGTTGACCATTTAGCTAAGCTGGCTGTCCAAGGAGCCCCATGGATCTACTTGTTTCTCTTTCCCTAGCCCTTGACTCCAAGCACATACTACTATGCCTAACATTTTTAACATAATTTTTGTAAATCAAAATCACACCCTAATACTTGCCTGGCAAGCTCTTTACCATCTGGTCCATTGCTTCAGCCCTATAAAAAGATATTTAGACAGCTTTATTCCAGGATTACATTTTTTTTAATGCTATTGATTCCAGACAGGGATTTTTACACAATGCTCATTTTCATGTTTTTTTTTTTTTAAGCTAAGACTGGGAGTAAGCATCTCCATAAATGGAGTTGGACATGGGGATTTCTGGACCAGTGTGGAGAATAAAGACCCCAGTTTATGTCATCTCTAGAGCCCCTCTCTCATGTGCTGAAACCAGGTGCACGTTGCTTTGTCATTCACATGTTCCTGCTTTTCTCCTACCTTCATGCTCCTATCTTTCTCTCTCCATATATGATTCACATACGTACATATATAATAATTCACCTCAACCATTTCGTTGTAAGTGACCACCCTGGACCTCTTCATGCTTCTTAAATACTTCAGTGTGCCTTTCCTATGAATTGCAATGTTGCCTCGCCTAATGGCTATAACAGTACCAAAATCGGGAAATTCGTCATTATGCTTCGTCATGCACAATCCACAGTCTGGACTGGAACTTTATCCATTCCACCAGTAACACGCTTCATTCATAAACACACAGGCCCGTTATCACTTCTCCACAGCTTCTTTTAAAGGAGTACAATCCTTCACTCTCCTCTCTGTTCTTTTTTCTTCCCATAACCTTGACGTTTTCATAGAAGGCTACTCAATGTGAGTTTGTCTGATCTCCTTATGATTAGATCCAGGTGATAAATTTGGGGCAGAAATACCCAAGAAAGGATCGCCTATCTCCCCATGTCAAGTCGAAAGGTGCCATCATTAATGATGTTATCTAGGGTAACCAGGCTGAGATGGTGTCTGTCACCTTTTTTCCCTGGAAAGTTGCTGTTTGACCTTTTGTGATAAATAGGGAATCATGAAGAGACACTTTGTGACTATGTGAGAGCATCTTACTGTTCACCCAACTTTGACCTGCAAGTGTTTATATCCATGGTTGGTCATTACTATGACACTTGCCAAATGGCTTTCTAGTTCCACTATTGCATGTGTTCAAAGTCCACAGTGAGAGAGAGCTTTCCCTTCTCACTGAGGAGTGATGTATGTGTCCACTCTTTTATTTCAACATGGATCCTTATGGATTACTCATTGGGTTGCCGTCCATTATTGTCATATTTTGACACTCAAACTTGTCCCAGAGTTCAACACTGGGAGACCTTTCTATCTGTTTTCACATGCCCTCTTTACTTTGTTTATTAAGTACTTGATTAATGAATAAAGGCTCATTTTGTGTCTTGCCTGCCCCTGACTACACTTAGCAGAGTGTCTAAGGATATGTGCTAAGGATGAAGCTAAAGATTCCTCCACTTCAATTGAAACTCAACAAAGTGGCAGGTGCCATTATTTTTAAGTTTCTCTTAATGAACATAGCTAGGAGAAAATGATCAAGAGGGAGGGAGGAAGATGGCCAAATAGGTGATTGATTGATTGTTTGATTGATTGATATGTAAACATATTTAAACTATGTCAATACTTCCATTCCAGTAGTGTATTAGCCTCCCTGTTTTGGATATTTGGCAACACTTCTCCACTATAAGACACCTAGCCCTCATTTTTTCAATATATTTATATTTCTTTATTTGCTCAAACCTGGAAAATGGAAAGCTGCTATCAGATTGTTCACACAGAACAACAGAAGCCAAAGCTGCTGGCTCTGATTCTGGGTATTCTTTGCATATCTTTTAAATCTGGACTGAGAGGATATAGTCATAACTCCTTGGTGCACAGTCACGTGATGCTGGGGCTGTAACTCAGTTGCAGAGCAGAGGTCAAACATGCACAAGCCCTGGGTAGAGTCCTCCCCATCACACAGCATTCTTAGATCAGTCATTTCAAATCCACCTTCATTTCTGTGTTTCTGTTGGAGGCTGTTCATCTCTGTGGAATTCCTTAGTATATAAAAAATTAACATCATTATGAAAGTCAAAATTAGCCGGGCAGTGGCGGCGCACGCCTTTAATCCCAGCACTTGGGAGGCAGAGGCAGACGGATTTCTGAGTTCAAGGCCAGCCTGGTCTACAGAGTGAGTTCCAGGACAGCCAGGGCTACACAGAGAAACCCTGTCTTGGAAAAAAAAAAGTCAAAATTAAATGAAGAGGCATATTCATCACCTACTCATCTATAGCAGATGACTGGTCTCATCCAGTTCCTTCCCATTGTTTCTGTTTGCTGAGGTGAGTGGGTCTATCTGTCCATTGATTCCCTTCCTTTCTTGTATTAGCGACTGCATGCTGTACATGACCTTTTTGCCCTGTATTTTCTCACAATGCATCCTGGAACTCTCTCTTCACATCAGTTCATTAGGCTTTTCCTCATCCTGGGTTAAACAAATAGCCAATGTGATATATAACAGTACTGCCTTGATTCCACCTTCTTCTATTCTTGGGCACCTACATTGTTTAAATATCTTGTGCTTATGAATATCTTGAAATAGAATCATACGTTTGTTTGTGAAGTAGGAATTTCTGGTTTCATTGGAGACCCAGTTGTGTCATTTGATGTTTTTCTGGGAACTATCTTATGGGAAGAAGTTTTGCTGAAGCAGACATATGAGGGGTTGTTTTGCTGAGAACAGATGTGGTGTTCTTCTGGAAGCTGCCTGGTGAAAGGGCGTGTGATGTTCTGCTGGAGCAGATGCTTGAGAGGACACATGATGTTTGGAAAGAGTGTAAGTACAACCCCACAGACAGTGGACGACATTCTGGCATTGGTTCGCCTTGCTTTCTTCTCTGATCTTAACCTGTCATAACTTCAGAGAGAAATGCACCAAAGAACTGCTGGTGGTGTTCCTACTGCTCCTTAGCAGCTCAGCAGAACAGAGCCTTGTGGTTTCTTTTGGGTCGAGCCAGTACTGTTGATTAGTGTTTGGTGTTTGCTAGTGGACTGGCTAAAAGAAAAGCACTGCATTTGGATACAGTTTGCTCATTTAAAATACAGCGCTCAGCGGATTTTAATATACACCAGCACTACAGATAACCTTAGAACTCGGCATGCCTTTTACCTGTCATTATCTTAAACACCAAGACCCACCAGTCCCAAGCTATGACAAAGCTGGGTTCCACCTACAGACTTACCTATAGTCGACATTCACATAAATAAAACATATGGCTTTTTGTCACTAGATTCTTTTAATTTGCATTTTGGGTAAAAAGCTCATTGATGTTACTATGCATAGAAGAATTTTATTCCTTTTTATGGCCAAATAGTATTCCAATGTGTGGATAGCCACATTCTATATCCAGATACATTTATCTAGTGATGGCTATTTGGGTTATTCCTACAACTTGTCTCTACAACTTGTCTTTGATTGGTAAGTTTAGGGCGAGTAGATATTTTTATCTCTGGTAGATATTTACCTAGAAATAGAAATGGTGTGTCATGTATAGCTTTAGTGTTTATTTGAAGACCTCCTAAGCTATGGCAATGTAATTTTTATTTGTATTTCACTTACTATAAGTAGGACCAGGCTGAAATGCTAGTTTCATATCTTTGTACATCTGTTCTCTCCTCAGTTGTTAAGAACCTCTTGGAGCTGGACAGATGACTTGGTAGATATCAGCACTAGCTCTTCTTTCAAAGAATATGGGTTTAATTTACAGCATCTACATGCTGACTTTCAAGTACCTATGACTCTAGTCCCAGGGGATCTGGTTCCTCTTTTGGCCTCTGTGGGCACCAGGCACACACACGTTACAGAGACATGCATGCAGGCCAAACATCCATGCACATAAAATAAAAATAAAGTTAAAAACAAAAAGCTACATGTATGTTTGGGCTGGAGAAATGGCTCAGTGATTAAGGAAACATGTTGCTTTTGCCAACGACTCAAGTTCGAGTCCCAGCGCCACATGGTGGCTCACAACCCTCTGTAGCTACAGTTTCAGGGGACCCAACAGACATCCATGTGCCGTACACACATGCATGCAGGTAAAACATTCACACACATAAATAAAATAATCAAATCTAAATCCAACATGCATGTATTTTGTTAACTATAGAAATTACCCTTTCATCTGTGTTGTGACCGCAAAGTCATTTTTCTTTTCTGACATGTCTTTGAATTGGCTTATGGTGCTTTTTCCTCATGCAGACTTTTTTTGAAATGTTCATGAGATCACATTTATCAATTCTGCCTTCCTGCACTTCTGAATATTGATTCTAGTTAGAAGCCATTTGTTTACATCCAAGAATTCATCTGTGTTCTTTGCCAGGACGTGTAAGTCCATTTTTACTCGTAACTCTCTTATTCTTTCTAGAATATAGTCTAATTCATGAACAGAGGACCAGATCTATCTTATCTACCTTTACTATCCAGCCAATTACCCTGCCACCATGTATTTAAAGGAAAACTGTGCTCCGTGAGTGTATGAATTCCCATGAGCTCTTAAAGCATCTGGGACATTTTCATGGGCTGTCCTCTCTGTCCAGTTTTTGCTCTAATTCACTTTGACAAGTACTCAGGTATTATTCTTTCAGTGTTGGAATTCTTAGGGAACAGATGGGTTTGGGTTTTTTGTTTTTGTTTGTTTATTTGTTTTGTGTTGTCTAATGGGTACAGGGTGTGAATGTGTATTCTGGTTTCGTTACTACTGCTGTGAAAATAACTGAGAAAAAAACAATTAGGAGAGAAAAGAATATATATCAACAGAAGCTGAGGATCTAGGAAAATACGGATGCTCTGGGCCCTTGGGCTTATAGGTAAACTGAGGTAAGGAAGGACATAAAATAAAATATGATGGTACTGAGCCTATTGGTCCTTTAGGAAAAGCTACGGGTTGTGTTTCACTTGGGGGAGATCTGTTTGGCAGACAGTAGAAATAGAAAGAGGATGATGTGACCACAAGAATGGGTACCTTGACATCTTTCTCGGGTGGCATTGAGAGTGAATAGGAAGGAGACTCTGAGAAAGAATGGTGGGTGCTCTGGTAAGAGAACAGAAGACAGGGAGGGATTTTTATTTTTCTCTGTATTTGTTTACTGCATGTCTATGATGTATGTGCATGTCTGCAAGTGTGCATACGACACAGTGGAGGTCAGAGGACAGCCTTGGGCATCAGTACTTGCCTTCTACTTGGTTTTGAACTAGGGTCTCTGTTCTGTCCTTGTTTCCTCTTGCATTGCATATGCCAGGCTACTGTCCTGTGGCTTTCTGGGGGACTCATCTGTCCCCTGCATCTCGTTTCACTGTAAGAGCACTGGAATTGCAGACACACCTGGCAACACTGGCTTAACCTGTATTCTGGGGATTTTAGCTGCCAGCCTCATGTTTCTATAACAGGGGCTCTAACCACTGAATCACTCTCCCAGCCCAGAAAGGAAATTTGGGATTGTGCTTGTTGTGAATATGGTAAGAACTGGTGACCATTTAGAGATGATGGAGAAGGGGGTTCGGCATTAGGTAGGTCATGGACTCAGAATTACTGGGAAATTGAATGAGGTCACTGAGATCTTTGTAGAATCCTTGATACTTTGTGGGGGGCTTGTTGAGTTCATTCTTCCCCTTTAGCCCTGCCTTCCACATTCTCCTCCAAGTTCACAGAACCCCACAGTCTGGATGGGAATAGTGCTGTGATCAGGCTACACCCTTCCTTCCCTCTATCTATACTGCTGCAGATAGCTAGGGGCAAAACTGGGCACTGAATGAGAAGAAACAAATCTATAATGTGTCGTTTGTAGAAAAGTGGTCTTTCTATTTCAGAGCAGTGGAAACCCTCTCAATGGTGGTGAGCCTGGTTATTGGAACAAAGTCAATGTTAAGATCTTGGGTATGCTTAAGGATGGAGCATAGATAGATGAAAGTTAGGCAGAGCGATTGCTGTGGAAACCCCGCCCTTGAGCCTTGTTGGGCAAACAATGATGAGACAGCTGTGGGGACTGACTGGAAAGTATGCTTGACCACTTTAGCTGTGATGATTCTAACAGAAAAAATACTCTGTAGCTCAAACTGCTTCCTTGTGGTAGTGGACAGATTCAGAAAAGTTATAAGCAATAGGGATCAAGTCCTTTTACCTAATGTTTTGTTTATTCCTTTTTGTTTGTTTGTTTGTTTTGCGCATGATGGCGTGTGTATGTGTGCATGTGTGTACCAGTGTGTACGCCCATGCCTGTGCACCTAGCCAGAGGTTGACATTAGGTTTCTGCTTCCATCACTCTTCATCTGATTTATGAAACAAAGCCTCTCATTGAACCTGTTGATCATTATTTAAGATAGTCTGCCTAGCCAGCAAGTCCCCAGAATCCTCCTGTCTTTGGGCACCCACCATGGGGTTGCAGACATTCGATACCACGCCCAGCTTTAATTATGTGTCGGGGATTCACACTCAAGTCCTCAGGTTTGTGCAGCAAGCATTTTACCCCTGGAGCCATTTTTCCAGCTCCAGTTCTTTAACCACGGCAGATCCTCGTCTCAGATCCATCCCCGAGTTTGTTGAATTCAGCATTATAAAATTTCTGGAAATTTTGAAGTCACGGGGAGAGCTGTTTGTTTGTTCGCTTGGGTTCTTTGTTTTCTGTTCCTTTGTTCTTTGTTTGCAAGGTCTTGCAATTACAATTTAGTAAATATTAGTATCATTACTAATGTTAACTGCATCAATAGTTTGACATCCTTTTTCTTACAAGAATGAACCTTATTAAATTGCAGGAATAGAGAGCTTTATTTATTTCTTGGATTTCCTGAAAAATACACGGGCTATTTGAGCTATGAGTTTGCTACCTCATCCTGGGTTTTATGCTTACTATTTAGATATACTCTTTAAATGTTTTTAACTGTGTTTCGAAGAGAGCTGCTTGGTTTAGATTGGTCTGGTAGTCTTATTCACTCACACACACACACACACACACACACACACACACACACACACACTGGTGAGAAGCTGACAAACTCAAGAACAAAAGGGGCCATTAACATTAGAGTTGAACAAAGGAAGTTCTCATGTCAAGCAGATTGAGAAAGTGCTCGTTTTCTAAAAAGAAACAAGGGAAAGAGGAAAAGAGATCCTCTTATCCAGCTGAAAGGAAGATCACAAGACCAGGACCAGAAGGGGGAGGGGGGGACTCAAACTTGGCCACCCAGAGGCCTCCCCCTTCCACTTGTGCCTACTTCTGTTCCCAGGCTCTTGAGCCCCCAGCTCCTTGGTTCTAATCTCTCCCAGCACAAAGGCCAGTGACTGTGAGTAGCCACTCACAGGCCCTTTGAGGAGTGGGCAGAACAATGGCCCCTCTGCCAGCCTTAGGAGCTACTGGGGGGAGGGGGAAGCAGCACTTGCCGGGGAGGGAGGATAGGAAGCAGCCTACCGGAAGGTCTCCACCTCCTTAACTTTCCAGGATGAAGTGGTCTCCTGGAGGCAAACCTAGCATTTCATTCTAGCCGCTAAGTTCATTACTCAGTCTGTCCTCAGCATTTAGGCTTATTTAATGTGTTTTCTTTCCTTGCTGCCCTTAAGCCCTCACCATCCCATCACCCCTTAGAGCCCTACTGTCTGAGCTCTGCCCCTGCCTCCGTGAAAACGGCCTCCTCACAGGTCAGTGCCCTCAACAGCCTCTTCTCCCTTCTCATCCCAGGAGATTACTCATCGTGGAGAGGCATGGATATGACTGAGGACCCTCGGTAGCCTCCTCCGTTCCCTTAAACCCCCCTTTCAGACTTTGAAGACTGGTGTGTTTCCCCCACAGTTAACTTCCTGTCTCTTCTTGCTCCTTCCACCTGAAGAGCATCTCTCTGGTCTCCACTTATTTCTCATGGCTCTCAGTTCATTCGGACTCATTTCCACATACACCAACCAGGCTCGTCAGCAACTCTAGATGGCGATGTCACCTACTTGGCATGAGAACTCAGACCTTCTGCCACTGGTTAGGGGTGAGGGGTTTCCCAGCCCTTCCCCTGTGTATCTTCTGTTTCCCACCTAGAGTGAAAACTTCCTATGGACTCATTCCGACTTTCGTTGCTGTGTTCTGTCTCTTGTGCTTGAAGCAGCGCTGTGTGCCAACCCTTCTCCTGTTCCCTTGCACAGTCGTACTTGGTTATCCCTCGGGAAAGACCAAATGCCTTCTGACTTTTCCACAGCTAGTACTTTCATACAGTGCCTGGTCAGCTCGTTCTATATGTTACCATGAACTCAGTATTCCCAAATAAATACCATCATCAGGATTCTAGTGACCATAATAGAGGTTTTTAAATTTTCTACGTTAAAAAGGCTTAGTAAATAAATATGGAGGGGAAAGGACAGGCAGATGGGAGGAAAGAAAGTAGAGGGGAGAGGAGAGGGGGAGAAGAGAGTGAAGGAGAGGCGGGAACAGGTAATGTTTGCTTCTAGGTTTCTTGCTAACTTTGCTCCTAAAACTGACTCCTTTGCTGCATGTCAGTTTTACCCTGTAGAAGCCCTGGCCATGGCTGCTCCTGAGAGCCTGTCTCTACAGAATACCCACTAACCCTGGTGAATTCTCATGTAGAGGTCTTAGCAAGCACTTCTCGGTATCACTGCCCCATCACGGTTGTCTGTGGCTTTGACCTGATTTGAGACTAACTAATCTAACTAACTAACTAGCCAAAAAGACCCATCTAGCAGACTCTTCAATAGTAGCCCAATTTCTTCGCTTGACCATGTAAAAAGTTTCACGAGAACTTCGAAGAAGGTCTAGTTGTTAAATAAAGTTGAGAGTGGTGGGGGGAAAAATGGAAACTTTCTGTGTATGTCACCAAGGAGCTCTTCAGCCTTTTTGATGTCAGGTATCCTTCACACCGGCTGATGGGAAGGGTTTATCCACATCTCCTGATTCACTCTCTCAGGAAGAAATGACAGCTTAGGGTTCCCACACTGTCTGTGTGATTTCCTTGAATATAAACATCTTAGATTCATGTCCTTCTCTTCAGTGTTGAATAAAACATTATAGAGTTTCCTTACCCCCAAATATATTGTTTATTGCATCCAGTGATTTCTTAGGGCTTATATAATAGCTCTCATTTCCCCAAAATTCTAAATCTCTCCCATCTGGTTTTAACATACAGGTTCTGTGGTTGGTTTGGTCTGGTTTGGTCTGGTTTGGTTTGGTTTGGTTTGGTTTGGTTTGGTTTGGTTTGGTTTGTGATACTGTAAATATCTCCTGGCTAGGCCTTGGTAAAGCCCCTTGAGTCTTGTAGGTCCTGCATGCATTTCAGACTCCTGGAGTCTGAATATATAAAATAGAACAAAACACAGACTGTCCTAAGCCATTCACTAGAATGCACTGAAGCTAAGCCTTAGCAAAAGAATCTCAGATTTTACTGTTTCCCTCCTCTTTGTGTTTCTTCCACTGTATGATGCTACTGTTAGCCACCAAGTCACCAATGCTATCCCTGTGTGACTCTGACTTCCCCCTCCTAGGTCAAGGGCATCAGTGCATATCAAGGGTTCAATTATGGAAGTGTTCCTCAGATCTCAGATATGTATCATTGAGTAGAAATATCATGGCTACAAATTGAGCCCCAGATTGTTCTGAAATTTTGACACTGGCACACAATATTTAAGTCTCAGATCACTACAATGAAGTGAGACTTATATGTGAGGCCTTTGGATGCCCAAATCCAAAGTGTGTGATCTCCTAGACTCTAGAATCTAGAGAAAGCACCAAGACCTTGGGTATCAACAGCACTAAAATAATCTGGAGTGACTTTCATCCTAGTCACAACCCATGGGGAGACCATGGCACCTGTGAGAAAAACACAGGGGACAGACACTTCAAGCAGACAAGACTGTGGATTTTGTTGTGTGGAGACAAAAGAAAATGGAGCACCAGGCAGAAGACCAGGGGTGGCACAGCTCTAAGCAGTACTCTTTAGCCCACTGGGAGATGCTAAATGAGTTTGTCCAAATCGTCTCTCGTACATTTTCTGCGGTTTGGTACTCTTTCTTTACTTCCTGCCTACAGTGCACCTGTGGTGCAGCAAATAACTGATGTCCTCCATGACCAGCAAGAAGAAACAAGAATAAATACAACAGTGTGAGCAGGGTGGGACATACCTGTGACCCCGAGATTGATCGCCCCCTAGCCTTTCTGGAGCAACAAAGCGAGACAATAGAGAAAACCAGTATGCCCTAAGTCCATTGTCCTAGTGTCTGTCTTTAATTATCTCCCTCTACTTTCTCAAATCACATTCATAAATATTTAATAATTACCCAGCCTCTCCCCCAACTCCAGCACCCACATACTCCTGGGTCCCTTTATCCAATGATCCTGTTAGCTGACTTATCCACAGCCTCCCACACACTTACAAGCTCTTTCCTGTTCCAAGCCCATCGGTGGATCTCTACTAGGTCATGCATCTTAAAGGAGCCCCTTCCATAACAACCAGGGCAGCTCCCATCAATCAAGCACTGACATTTGTCCCTGTCACACTTCCCACGCAATACTCAAGGCAGTAAGTTCCCAACACATTTGTGAAGCATTGTCACAACCTCAGTAGCCACTTACAAACACACTTTCAGTGTTACCCTCTACCCCTTGTCCTCAATTGAATCCCCCTTTATTGTCCCTATTTTGCGAAGCTTTAACTGGTATCACCCCGATAAACTAACTCCGTTGAGGCACACAGGTTAGTTTTGACAGACACTTTATTCATTGCCTCTGCTTGCCTTTCTCCTTTCCCTACTCCCTAGGCACCCAGGCTATTTCCCTAGCCCATCAGTAGGAGGCTCAAAAAACTCTTCTCTTTCCCCCATCCAGCCCCTGAATGTGGGGCTCCTTCCGCTCATGAGTGCCTGCTTAGGGTGACCCTACTTGATCCCTGTTACATTCCTCTGGGCTCGTCAAAGGTTTGCATTGTGTCCCTGAGTAGCTGGAGCATGCCATGAAGAGTGAGCACGGCCCAGCCCTAATCAGGACAACCTCAGCCCCGTGAAAGATGAATAATAGCAACGGCTTCAGCCTATCGTCCCAGAAGAGACCACGGAGGACGTTTGTTTTGGGATAATGAATATGGAAATTTGGATTCCATAATAAACTGCAAGCAGTCTTTCAACTCACTCGTGCCGAAAATTCACACTCGCCTTTCCCATAACTTGTCACTTGTGTTTTTATTGTTCGATATGTAAACAAGGCCAGGAAAGCCTTTGTTTCTTGATGCCTACTTAGATTTGCCCATTAATCCCAACCCCCCTCCCTTACCCACCAAGGCATGCCGGATTACACAAAGCAAAAGTCATTAATTTTTATCTCTGACTATCTGTGGGGTTTTTAATGTGGCCTAGCTTGCTTATGCACCACCAATTACATGTCATAAGTGCTTGTAGATGCTGGAGCGGTATCATGGGCTGATGAATCACTGCCTCCTCCGCTGATTAGTATGCAAGGGGCCCTGTTCCTCTTTGAGCAGCTGGCATGCCAATGAGGATCTGGCTCGGCCGGTCAAGGCATCTGGACATGAATTCAATATGGATTGCTTTAATTAAATGGCTAAGCGCACAAGATGCTAAGAAACAACTCCATCATTGAGGGGAAACTTGAAAATGTAGTCGACACAAGCCAAGCTGGGTAGAAAGGGTGGGGAGAGCTTCTATCTGCATGGTCCGCTCCACCTAAAATCCTGGGAGCTCTGAAAACTCTCCCTTGCAAAGCGTGATTGCTTGCTAAAAGCAGGATGAATAGTGGAATCTACGGTGTACCATCTGAGAGGAGTCCAGTTCATCATCCTTAAATTTAGAAATCAAAGCCTAAGAGCAAAAAAACCTCCTTTTCTGCCCTTTGAGAAAGGGTTTATTTAAATTATACACTTGTTCAGAAACTCAATAAAGCTGACTCAATACAAGAGTCAATACAAGCCGGCCAGGGAAGTCCACATTCATCTCTCAACCACGGTTCTGGCAGAAAACTAACATGGGCATCACAAACATAAGGAAGCCAGAGAGATCCATCTGTGTGCTGATTCACCATGGAGAAGAGGGGGAAGCAATGTGAATTTGCACTGACCATTTGGGAAAGGCTTTTGCACACAACGCAAGTATAAAGTATCAGTCAGCTTGGATTTGCTTTCAACCTCTCTCTTGTTGGTCTATTTTAGTAAAGGAACAAAAGTCATCTTTTCATACAGAGAAGATAGTTTGGCATCACCCACGTTTTATTCTTATGAGCAATTCTCTCTAATAGTATTGTGAGTCTCCTCTTACTTCTATACGGCATTTTTATGTATGTGCTTGACCATGTTTTACCGTGTGGCAAATTGGGTGACAACACTGTAGATTTAGGCATATCTGAATTGTTATCCGAGGCTTTAAAATTCCCAGCTATATAGTCTGAACCCCTTTCCCTAGATCTAAAACAGGGATAAGGATAATACTGATGTCACCACCTTCTTGTGGTGACTGAATTAACCAGAGCCGAATCATAACATATACTGTAGAGTCTTTTAAAAAAATGATAGTTACGGGGTTGGGGATTTAACTCAGTGGTAGAGCGCTTACCTAACAAGTGCAAGGCCCTGGGTTTGATCCTCAGCTCTGAAAAACAAAAAAAATAGTTACTTTTAACTTTGTGGATTATGGTCATAAGTGGGATGCTGTTACACTGATGGAATACAGAGAGTGCTGCTCTTAGTGTTGGTAATGTTTACCTACATACACCAGGAGACATGGAGGAAAGACATTTCAACTGTGTTCCTACGTGTTTACCTCTCCAAGCTTCTAGTTTGTCCTCCTGATCAAATATCTAGTATCATCTATTAATAACAATATACACTAACGATGAGCCTATGGTTTGTTTGGGGTGTTGTTGTTGTTGTTGTTGTTGTTGTTTAGGTTTTTAGAGACAGGGTTTCTCTGTGTAGCCCTGGCTGTCCTGGAACTCACTCTGTAGACCAGGCTGGCCTCGAACTCAGAAATCCACCTGCCTCTGCCTCCCAAGTGCTGGGATTAAAGGCTTGCGCCACCACTGCCCGGCCTATGGTTGTGTTTTTAATGAATTATTAAGATGCCTTTGTTCAAGAGATCCCCCAAAGCATAGAGAAGTGATAAACCAGGCTCAGCATCCCAGCTGGAGGCTGTCCCTTGTCATAGGAGAGGAACCTTGATGCTGTGTCTATGCTCCGAGTGTCCCTGAACATTTTACTCTTTGGGGTCTTATAAATCTGTGAAGAACTAGACTAGTCCTTGCTAGCAAGAACATCAGGTTCTAAGAGTCAGGGGATAACAGACAGAAAACAGTCTGTCCATGCACACAAAGCTCAGTTAAGTCACATCTGAACACTATGTGGAACTTCCATGATTATTCCTGATGAAGACCCTGTTCCAGGGCAGTTCAACTCTTCAATATACCCATCCACTAGATCAAAGGCTGATATAAAGGCAGTGCTTTTGAACAGGAAGGCAAGATCCTTGCTGAATCTTTCTGTTCTCTATTGAATTTTCAGGAAAGAGAAGTCCAAACTAGATTCTTCCTGTCTCGTCATGTATTCTCAGGCCAGGTGCTACCTTTGGAAGGAAACATGTTAGTATAAGCAATGACACAGAAGAAGGGAGGAGGGAAGCCTGTTCTTTGAACCAACCATGCACCATCGTTGTTTTCAAAATGGCAGACCTGGGTATCCTTCTTGAGCAGCTGGGACAGAGAAAAGGAAGTTGTTTGGTTGCATATAGACTCTTGGAAGGAAGAGAATGTGTCTAAGGAACTAGTCACCTACCTGATCTTCTGGTATAAGCAGTCACTCCAATGGTGGGAAGAACTTGGCAGCAGAAACAGTACCCTGGGCCTTGAAATGAGCTGCAAGCTGTAAGCTGCTTTTCTGTTTTCTGATGAGAAGACAGAGAATACTCAGAGCTAGAGAGGAGCAGGGAGCATAATCTTACTAGAACACCGTTTCCAAAACAAACAAAAACAAAAAAGCATCATTTGAGCATCAAGACTAAGCAAGGTCATGATCCTTCAGCATCAGGGAGAAATCTTGACAGCAATGCCTGAAGAATCAGTTGCGTGACGCCATATATTTTGTTTTGTAGCCTCTAGATAAGACCTGAGACAGAGGCTTTGCAAGGTGGAGTAACTTCACCTATCCCTGTGGGTGTTTAGAAGTCCCACTATAGCTTGTTAGAACAATAAACATAAATTAGACACTATCTAAGATGTCATGTATGTTTGGTTTATTGGCCAATTGGCTGCAATTCAGGTGAGAGCTCTAGCTTGTTAATGACTTCATTGAGATATAGTGTACATATCTCATTTACCATGAAATACACCCAGTTAGTGTATACTTCAAGTGTTTACACACAGAAATAGGTCTCTAGAATACTACTACTCTCAAATAAAAGCCTTGTTCCGCCCCCCAAAAAGAAGAGATTTGTTTCTCCTATTTTATATGAATGGATGTTTTGCCTGTATATGTGTCTGTGTACTGGATGTCTGCAATGTCCACACAGGCCAGAAGAGAGTGTTGGAACTCCTGGAACTGGGAACTGAGCATGCTGGTAACTGAACCTGTGTCTTCTTCAAGATTGACAAGTGCTCTTAACTTCTGAGTCATCTCTCCATTGCCTCCAAATAGTGATCACTCCCCATTCTTCTCTCCTAGCCTATGGCAGTCAGTAACATACATGCTTTCTCTATTCTGAGCATGTCCTGTAAATAAAACCAAATACAATGAAGGCTTTTCTAGCTGTTTTCTTTCACTTGACATGATTTTAAGGCTCTTCTATGTTTAAGCACATAGCAGAATCTCATTAATTCATAACTGCAAGATCAACCCTGTTGCCAAACCTCCCCTGGTCCTCCTATAGCCTTGAGGAACAAAAATCAACTTCTTATAATAACCACGAGGCTTTTACAATGTGGTTCTGGGACACCTCTTCAGCACCCTCTGCCCGAGGCCTCTAGCTTTAGAGCAAACAGCTAATTCCAGGACACAGGCCCTTCTGTCTGTGTTGACCTTCCACCTAGTACTCCCCACATTTTCTTTACGGGAATATTCCTTCTCATCTTCCCATGTCCTTTTCAGATGTCCTGTTCTCTGTATGAATGGCTTCTCTTGATGCCTGGGGTATTCGTAGTTCATTTTTTTATGATTGTATTATGGTTGCATATTTGTGTTTGTATGTCTTTTGGGAATGTGTGGGCATAAATGTGCATGTGTGCTCACGAATATGAAAGGCCAAAGATGATATCTAACTCATCTTCCATCTCTTTTTTCATATTTTTTATTGAAGGACTCTAAATCAAACCCATAGTTGTTCAATATAGCCACTCTTGCTAGCCAGCTTTCTCTGGGGATCCACTGTCTCCCCCTCCTAAGGCTTGTATTGCAGGCAAACTTCCACACCAATCAGGCATGTGTATTCCTATGGCTTCAAACTCCAGGCTTCATGTCTGTGGGGTAATCACTTTATCTGCTGTGTTAAAATGCTAAGGCATATCCCCAGCTCCTAGTTAAATTTTAAAAGTATTATTTATTTACCTATTGACTTGTTTATTTAATGCTTCTAGATGTTTGGTCTGCATGTATGTCTGTCCACTATGTGCATGCCTACTGTCCATGGAGACCAGAGAAGAGTGCCAGATTCCTTGGGACTGGAGTTATAGATGGTTGTGAGCTACCATGTAGTTCTGTGTATCAAGCCTGGGTCCTCTGGAAAAGAAGCCAGTTCTCTTAACTGGTGAACCATCTCTCTAGATCACATTTTAAATAGAGTCTTTCTCTTACTGGGCCATGACTGTACACACAACTATCTCTGTGCTTCTCACAATACATTTTAAGCAATCTTAATATCAGCATCTTTAAGTATGCAAACCCTAATACCACGTTCATACCACAGTAGATACCTATAAATGCTTATTGGATTTATAAATGAACAACTTTGGCATATGTGATATCAAATTAAGTATCCATTTCTCCCCACCTTCATGATACCATTCTAGACTGAAGTATCATGTTGCAATTTACCTAGCTTATTTTTGAGCCAATATTTTTATGGGGTTTTGGGGGGCAGGAGTATTTTTTTCATTCCATAATTCATTCTCCACAAGTGGCCAGTGAGGTTGAAAAATAGACAAATGAAAAATAATATGCATGAAAATTCAAATCCCAAAGATACCATATACATATAAGATTTTTAATGTTTTAACTTTGTGCCTTTTTAAATCTGACTTTTGTAATATAAGTGACAAAAAAAAAAAGACATATCACATGTCCCTTGTGATAGTCAGAAGCATTCCATGGTATCACAAAACTGGTGCTCAAAACCGTGGAATACATGACTGTCCTCTCTTAAGTCAGCACTGCACAGTCAGAGCCCTTCCATTCTCCAGGGTATCTTCTCCAGAAATTTTGTCATTCTGGCTAGCAGATGTGAAATCAGAGATTTCAGCCTCGCTGCATTCCACATCTCCTGAAACCCTGCTGAACATTAAGTTGACAATGGGCTGGTGTCAGACCCATCCTCAAGTCTGTGGAGGTTCCCATTACTGCACCTCCTCTCTCTCCTTCCATGCCACATGAAAGCTCCTAGGCTCACACCACTTGACGCTTTTTCCTTTGTAGAAACTACCATGTAATTTCCTTCTGCAGCAATTTTCCACAAAACTGACCTTATTCTTCTGGCCCAAATTCTGACATCTTCTCATGACAAACGTTGTAAAGAGAACTGTGAACCTGTCAGGATGCTTGCAATTAACATTTATGGTTCCTTAAGGAAGAAGCTGATGAAATCCGACTGCTTCTCCACTGCTCACTTTGAGAGTCTATCCTTTGCCTTGAGGAAGTCTTCTTGCTTTGTTCTTCCTTCTCACAGCTCATGGTCCACGCATACAAGTCCAAGTCTCTATGGAGAAACAAAATCAACTCGGTCAGATCCTGTTAATTCCTTGCAATCTTGCAGTATTTCCTGGTAGTGTAGAGTGAGTTCAGATGTCTAGCCTGTGACCTCTGTGTGATTTATCACTGTTCTGCCCTCTATTTTATCTCTATCCTTCTTCCCCAGCCCAAGCTAATCAAAGACTTCACACTGATCATTCCACCAGCCGTGAATCTTCTTCTGCTTCCAGACTTTCCATCAGTTACCGTCAGCTTGCCTTCTCAAATACCCTCACTTCTAGGAGCTTGTTTCTGCCAGATACTCTGAAGGATCCTGCATTAGTGTGGGCAAAGAAGGAAGTACCACACTAACAAGCCAATCCTACATTGTAATGAGTTAACAGGAAAGAAAACTCAACCTCGTCTATTATTTTAGTAGATTTTTTTTTTTTTTGAACAAAATGCCACAGCCTGGGAAGCTTAGACAAAAGAAATCGGTATCTACACAGTTGTGAAGACTGGAGTCCAATGTCAACATGTCACCAGGTTTATATTCTAAGACCCATCTTCTCAGCTTACAGGTGATACTCTCATCTTTGTCTTTGTGTGGTCTTTCTTCTGAGTGTGCACATCCGTTGTGTCTATTTGGGTGTCCAGTTTTTCTCCTTTTATGAGGACATTGTTCTAAATATTTTTAAATAAAAATATTTATCTCTTTAAAATGATGTCTCCAAATATAGTCACATTCTGAGGAATTAGTTAAAGAGAGAGTCAGTTTAGTCCATAGCATTTCTGTCACTTGGAGTCAGCTGAGGCTCCCAGCAATTTCTTTTAGTAATTTCTTCCATACTTCATAATTCTTGCTCCTGGCATTTCTTCATAAACCCACCTCCATTATTGCTACGTCAGGGTCAGAGAACACGGGAGGGTCCACTAAAAATTAAGTACCCAGCCCACAAATGGCATGGCTCACCCATTGCTCATCTCCTTGGCCAAATCAAATTACAAGCTACTTTGTTGTTCGAGGCAAATAGTAAATACTGCTCTTAGGCATCTGAATGTAGAAGTGAATGACGTGTTACAGCAATGCCTACCATTCTCAAAGATCAGTTCAACAATCCCAGAGTGAAAAATACCAGCATTCATTGATCCATCACGATTCAGCCTCTTAGCCCCTCCCTCTCCCCTCCCCAGAACAGCTCAGATAGTAAAAAAAGTTCAAACCTATTAGATCCAGCTTGGCTACTCTTGGTTCTTGGCAGCCACTCTGGTTGTCACACATGTGATAAATAGATCCATCCTGGAGCACTGGACAGGATCACCCTGGGTCTCTACCAACCTAAAGTCCCTATGCCTTACACATAAACCTCTGCTGAAAGATTTCTTCAAACTAGAAGACCAGATCTCCCATGGAAAGCTGCCTTTATTTGTCCAGCCTCTTGACTCCAGATGGGTCCGCCATCTTTGCTAGCTGTAGATGTCTTTTTATTCAATGAGGGAGACCATCTAGGACACATTGCCTGACTGACTGGCAACTACTTGGTCTCTTTGGGTCTTCTCTGGTTTTAGAGGTAAGAAATGACACCCCCCTTTCCTGCTCTCTTATTTTTCTAGCTCCCTGTATTATCCCCTTCCTTTCTTTCGTTCTTTTACCAAAGATAAAGTCTCTCCTAATCCAGGGGACTCTGTACCTGGATTTACCATTTACTCAGAGAGCCTTTATCTGTCCTTATCATCCTTACTGTCCTTATTATTAATCTTTATCTCCTCTATGTCTTGGCCAATTTCCTGAGAAGATCTACTCAGACTGTTTCTGCTTCTCTATTATCTCTTCCCGCCTTGCCTTCTGCTCCCTTGTGCTGCTGAATGACAGCACCAGTCACTTATGGACCCCTTCGCCCCTTCACTCTCCTTCATTCCTCGAAAAGCCGTTCCTTCCTCAGCTTCAGGAATCCATACACTTGGTTTGCCTTCTGTAAGCAAGGTTGGTGCCTCTTCCGTCTACGTCTTGCTCACTCTGTATCCCTCACGACCGCGAATGCCCTTTCTATTCATCTCTGTGTGTCCTGGTTCCTCCTGACTCTACAAAATAAAACATCTCCCGTTACCCCACTATGGCCATTTCCAGCTACTATGATCACTCTTATTTTGATCCTAGGATATCTAGACTATGTGTTGGTACACTGCACTAAGGAAGGGCTAGATATTAAATAATTCAAGTGAACCGTATAATCTGTCTTCCAACTAGTTATCCATATGTCCCAGTATCCTATAGCTTCTTGTTATGGGAAGAAAGCATTCATAGATAGGTATTAGCAATAAATAAATAAATAAATAGATAAATAGATAAATAAATAAATAATAAAAACTACATAGTTGCATTTCAATAAAGCTTTATTTACAAAAAAATAACTACCTGTCTACTTTGGACCCAGAGACTAGTTCACCAACCTCTGATCTAGATGATTTGAACACCTAGATTCCTGAACAGTTTACCTTTCAGATACAGCTTTCTTATTTTCCAGCTAAATTACAAACTGTCTAGTAGGAAGAAAAAAATCTTTTGTAGTTCTTAGTACGTTTAGTGAGATTCTATGGATATGAATAGATGTTCAGCTAAAGGATGGATCTATATACACATGTGGGTTTTTTTATGGCCTACATGGCCTGAATACAATATGTCTCCCAAGCTCATGTCTTAAATGCTTTTGTGAAGTCTGTGAAGCTGGATGCTGAAAGGTTGGAGCCACCAGGAAGAGCCTCGGCGTGTGAGCAGCTCAGTGCTTCCTGCTTTGTTTGTCTTCAGAAGTACGCCCAAAATCCAAGGCTGCAGGAGAGGACCAGAGTAATAATGTAACTCTGCATACACCATAGGGGGCGTTGCTGTGCTTTCTCTACAGTGATAACCAAACATGCTTTTTTTTAAATTCCTGTTCAGATCTCCATAGCACAAGGCAGCATCTTTCTGTCACCATCCTATCTGACAGAACCATATGCTATGACACACCCCATAACTACTCTTATGTCCCTTTTAAACAGGAGAGTTTACTTTAACCAAGATGTCTCACGTAAAAGTTTGTAAAAATGTAATCTAAGCTGTTGAAACCACTTAAGGGGATTCTCATACCTTCTCTCTTATTAGGTGGGTCCATCTGCCCCATGTCTGTATTATGTCTGCCAGGCTGCAGGACCAGGCAGACAAGGACACACCCTTTACTCTCTCTGTGAGCTGTGTGCAGGGCTCATGGTGCCTGCTTATCCAGTGATGTCAGATCAAGCAGAGGAAAGTAAATGAAATATGAGCCCAGCTTTGATGCCTCCTGGTTGGGAAATCATGAATTTTTCTCCAACCTCTGTTATGGTAAATCGCCAACCCAAATAAGTCCGGTCAAAGAAAACACAACTCAATAATTATGAATATAAACTGCACGCCTAGATTGGGCAGATTTACCATTGCACTGCTCTATTTCCCCAGCTATGAGATCCCTTACAACTTGTGGTTTTTCCATGCCACAAGCTTCTCCTCCATTGTCCTTCCATCTCTTCCCCTTCCATTACCTTCCTCAAGCCTTTTTTCTCCACCTCCCCTTCTCTGCCCAATCACTGGCTCTAGCCTTTAGTTTACAAATTAAAGTGGACAGAAGGTTCACTAGAGTTCACCTGTGTACTGATTCACTCCTCTGCAGCCCCTCCCAGGAAAACAGAATTAGCATCAAAATACAAGGCCAGGCCCAGGCTATCGGGCTATGCACAACAAACTTCTACCTCTGTTCTGGTTTTTTTTTTTTTTTTTTTTTTTTACATGCTTCATGAGCTTGCCCACTTTATGCTTATTTTGGTTCTCAGGAGAGAACATGCTCATGGCTGTCATGCAGAGTTGACACATACCAAAAGTGAGCCTACTCTGTCACTCTCAAGCTGTATTTCTGTCTCTGCCTGTCTCTCTGTCTCTGTCTCTGTCTCTGTCTGTGTCTTTGTGCCTGTGTCTCTCTGATTCTCTCTCTCTCTCTCTCTCTCTCTCTCTCTCTCTCTCTCTCTCTCTGTCTGCCTGTCTGTCTCTCTCATTTACCACACTTAGAAGAAGCTTGATCATCATTTGGGGGAAAAGATAAAGGTGGTATTTTGTCAGTATTCAAAACATAAAACAAAAGGAAAATCATTTTTAAAAGAAGAAGAAGAAGGAGGAGGAGGAGGAGGAGGAGGAGGAGGAGGA
>JANHMN010000018.1:32690419-32775003 GCA_030674055.1 Rhabdomys pumilio
GGAGGAGGAGGAGGAGGAGGAGGAGGAGGAAGAAGGAGGAAGGAGGAAGGAGGAAGGAGGAGGAGGAGGAGGAGGAGAAAAGGAGAAAGAGGAGGAGGAGGGGGAGGAGGAGGAGGAGGAGGAGGAGGAGGAGGAGGAGGAGGAGGAGGAGAAGGAGAAGGAGAAGGAGAAGGAGAAGGAGAAGGAGAAGGAGAAGGAGAAGGAGAAGGAGAAGGAGGAGAAGGAGAAGGAAGGAAAGAAGAAGAAGCATGCTGAGCTCTAATCCAGACGTGCCTTTTGGCAGCACCTACGGAACAAGGTTCTAGAATAAGTACATCTAAGTTGTGTCCTTTCCTTGGTTCTCTTAAGACAGTGAAGACGCCACTGGTCTCTTGTGTGAAGATTTGCTTTTGTTATTGTTGAAGTTACAATAAAAGTCAGCAGTGCCTGTCGTGGATTACCTGGGTCCACAAGAAATGTCAGTAATTAATAAAATATCTATGCCTTGGATTAAGTAGATGTCCTTTCTACTGTTACCTCAATACCCAACAATCCAAGGAGATGAGCTAATTCTGTGCCCCATCTTTTCAAATCAGTAAACTGCCACTCAGTGAGGTGACCCAGCTAGCCAGGGATAAGGTCAGTCTTTGCTGCAAGTCCAAGCTCTCAACCCTTGAGCCTCTCTGGCCCCTTCATACTGGGATTAATTTATAGAATTGAAAAAAAAAAGCCAAAGCTCTTTATGGGTCCCTATCATCTATCAGAAAGCAATGGCTCGAGCCTATGACTCAGGAACAGTGTAGAGTTAGGAGTAGAAGAAAGGCATTCATGAGTGGTCTCCAGCTTGTCTCTCCATCCTGGTGCTTCAGCCCTTTTGGGAGTTCAGGGCCTTCTGCCATTCTTCAGGACAGCTGAAACACAGCTTCTGCATATCTAGATCCTTGGCATAAAGTTGGTACCAATTCAGAAGTAAATGTCAAGTTGAGCTCTCTGTCTTCATAGGCAGTTGTCATCAGAATATCTGGAAATGTCACGCTCATTTTCTGCCATGTCTTCTACCTTGGGGATGTGAGGCTTGGAAAGGCTTCCCTTTGCATTATGTTAATGAGATAATCAAGCGCAGTACAGCCAGTCATGGACAGAGGGTAAGGCAGTCAGGATGAGTTGTGAAGGAGAAGGTACTACAGGCATTCAAACATCCCAGAGAAGGTTTGTGATATTGTCTGGACCCCACCATGGGAAGATATGCCCTTGTAATCCCTAGATGTTTCTTATGTATGCCACGGAAGTTCTTGCAAAATGCCAGGAAGAATGGCAGCGTGGGTAATAAGAAGGACTATTGGCATAATGTCTATAGAATTATTACCACCCTCTCAATGTCAGTAGGGGGAAAAATTGTCACTGTGTTCGAGGACACATGAATCCAGATTTCACAGGAAATGCTCCCTGCCAGCTCTCTCATGATAGGACGTGAATGTGTGGCTGCCGGCAGACTTTTATATCTAATAAATAAATGCTATGTAATTTGCCACCCTCGTCGTTATGAGCGTGTTTTATTTAAGTGGCAATCTCTCCGCTATTCGTTAGAGCAGCCCATGGGTTGGGTGGGTTTAGTTTACCATGGATGTTGCTACAACCAAGGTATATAGCAGGCTCATTTGGAACATGTTTTTTTAAATAAGGGGTCATTAGCCTGATGGGCCAATTTGGACAATGGATTCTGTAGCAAAGCAAACTCATTGTCCATCTTCTGAATCCCAGGCCCTCGATTGAGATACAGAGCTGAGGATGTTTCTTTTCATAGTTATTGTATCCCTGTGATTTCCCCCCAGACCTCCAACCTTTTCCTCCTCCTCCCTGACTCCCTCATTTGTACTGGATGCTAGTCTCTGTCCAGCGCTCTCTGGAGATAAAGACTTGCTTTAGCATACAGCACACTCTCCTTAATGCAACCGAGTTCACTCTCATCATTTTAATAGTGGACCTAAGGTATGTTGCCATGTGAACAAGCCATCACGTCACCATAGCAACCAGCCAGATTGCAGCACACCAGTCTAAGGACTGGACCTTTTTTTTCCCCCTCTCTCCGTGTCTCTCTGTCTCTCTCCCTCTCTCTCTTTTCCTTGCCTGTGCTTTCTTTTGTTAAATTTGCTGAAGTGCTCACAATTCAGTCAGCTTTTTCAAGCGGGGTTCCGTTTAAACCTGTAAATTGTTGTATAAACAGAAAGGCCAGCGTGGCACTAGGCTTACTTTCAAAGATGACTCGATGAGGACTTTGAATGTGGGGCCCACCCCCACTCTCTGCCATGCCTTACAGTTTGATCAAAAAAGAGACGATCACACATATTGGTGGCATTTGGACTTAACCCACCCTCCGCCCCTGAGTTTCTTCTTAGCTTTCCCCAGCGGGACTCATGACTCTCCCAACCAGGCCCGGTGACCACAGCTAGCCCTTGACGCTGCTCAGAAGCCCTTGACAGTTCCCGAGCTCTGTAGGACCTGAATTAGACCCAATTAAAGATGTGGGTTCTCCGTTCCCATTCCCTATTGCCAAGTAACCCGTGCCGGTTCTCGTTCCAACCTCGTGGGGAGAGCAGGGATGTTGAAAGGGCGGATGATAAAGGGACATGTACCACATCTGCCTGCCCATATTCATCAATTTTGCTTGGCCTTTGATGCTCCTAACCTTCTCATCTTTGTTCGGGGAAGCAGAAAGCATCATTCTTCCAGGCCCTCACATCTTTTCCCATTTGATTCCCTGCTCGCTTGCACATGGTACATCTATTACCTGCCTCGGTCCTAGCATACCCCGGTCCCCACCCTCTGAAACTTCCCCTCCCTTTTCAGCTCCCGGCCCTGCCAGACATTGATTGCTGAGTAGTCTTTCAAGTGTGTTGGCTGGCCAGGCTGTGTGTGGGCACCACTGCAGGCTCAGCTGCAAGCAAGCACTGGGTGGAGTGGGGTGAACTGCTCCTCCATGGGCAAGAAGGACCAGTTCGCCTCTGCTCGGTGCATAAAATTACAGCAAACAAGTTTCCGATAACGAAGGACACTTTCATAATTGATTTATGCAGGACGCTGAAAGTTCTATTACCTTTTGTTTAGCTCAGGGGGCCTGACTCCACGCGATCCATTGCTGAAACTAATTACAAGATATAATTAAACTGTGACACAAAGATATTATACCGTTAGTTTACTAATGACACCGCGAAGCTGTACCACCAGCACAGGACAGTGATTACGCTTCATTTATTATTTATCCTTTTGCTAAATGAGACGCTGACATTTTCAAAAATTACTTTGAGGTTTCTTAATTGTCGGCAGCAGGATGGACAAGGAGGAGTTCGCCTTGCTCTTAGTTACTCATCCAAACCTCTGAAGCATTATTGGCCAAAAAGGAGAATGTGTGTGTGTGTGTGTGTGTGAGAGAGAGAGAGAGAGAGAGAGAGAGAGAGAGAGAGAGAGAGAGAGAGAGAAAGAGAGAGAGAATATCAAATGTGGGAGGAGAGTAAAACCTGTCACCCGATAGTAATAAGGAAAGCTTAATTGCATCTTTGGACATTTTTGAATTTTACCCAACAACCCAACAGTGTTTTGCAGTGGATGGAGGGGGCAGCTGACCAAGGGTTTAGGTCCAAGGGGAAGATGCTGTGTCATAAGACTAAAGGTGACTCATCTTATTATCCGGACAAGTGCTGGTATCCATGGAGATGTTTCCAAAGAGACTGAACCATGAGGGCTGAGAGGAAGCTGAACTCACAGTCCTGGCTTTTCCCAGAAGCCTGTTCCAACAGGCAGAAGGTGGGAAGAGCTCTGATAATATAACATGATTGGCCAATCTTGCCACTTTCCCCAACTTCTGCTCAGCATTGCCAACGTGGAAACTTCTGCATACGAGACCCACTGAATATGCCTCTCATTTGACCTGTTTTAAAAAAAAAAAAAAAACATCTTCCACGGGTAGGAGGGTTTCCTGTGAGGGCTTTCAGGCTCCCTGTGGATGTGTTCCCCTCCCTGGGAAGACAGCCTTGCTTCTCTTCTTAATTGTCAATATTGCTCAGTCACCTAGCCGCAAAGTCACTAGGAAAAAAAAAAAACAACGAAAAACAAAAAACAGGGGTGGAGATTCCTGCCACCAGCTCCAGGACTAAGCTTCTCTGGGTCCGTTTATTTACTGTCCCCTCCATTTCCACGCAGGAGCCTCCCTTTATTGCCCCCACATTTATCACATTCTCAGAACAATAAAAGATTAATTTACTTGCTGCCATTTGATGAGTTTCTGATGCTACAAATGTGCGCGCACACGAGTGGCTCTCCTTAGGGCTCATCTAGGTCAGGCATCCTACAAGGTACCACTGGCCCCGAATGGCCACTAACCTCTCTGTAACCCCAGTGGCGATGCAATCACAGCAACTGCTGATCGGCTTGAGACGGGGTTTAATTTCTTCAGAGTATAATGGCATCCGGCATCTATAATTATGCTATTTTCTCTCCTGTGCTGATTAAATACGGTCTACCCAGAGAGCTAAATGATGAATATTTGAGTGGAGTGTGTTGAGCCAATAGCTGGTAAAATAGCCACAATAAATAAACTTGCATGGGAAGGAGGGGCTCAGCAATGGCTGTGGCTCTGCCAGGTGACATTAGCAGGTATGACTGGAAGGAATATAAGATTAATATTAAAGCCAGACATTACCCCCGCCTCACCGTAAGCTCCTGTTTAAAAGAAAGGCAAGGATGAAACCTAGAAATCTCAGCTTGGAAACTTAGCAGACCTCAGCAGTCATCATCATTCAGTTGGACTTTCTTTGACTGTGTCGATATCATGACTGGGTATTATTTCCAGAACCATTTCTGCTTCCCATGTGTCACCTAACTTTTGGCTGAGAAATTAAATTCAGCATCATTCTGTAGCTTGTGTATATGTGCCTATGTCTCTGTGGTGTGTGTGTGTACATATCTGTGTCAGTGTCTGTGTGTCTGTGTGTATCTATGTATCTGTGTGTGTTTGTGTATCTATGTGTGTCTGTGTATGTATGCTGTGCATGTGCGTGTGTGTGTGTACATGCATGTATGCATGCATGTATGCATGCATGTGTGCACATGCACCCATGTATGTGTGTATGTGTCTGTGTGTGTGTTTGTATCTGTGTTAGTGTCTGTGTGTGACTATGTTTGTGTGTATGTGTGTATATGTGTGTTTGTGTATCTATATATGCATGTGTCTGTGTATGTTTGTGTGTTTGTGTGCATGTGCATGTGTATGCACATGCACCCATGTGTGTGTGTCTATGTCTGTGTGTGTGTGTGTGTGTGTGTGTGTCTGTGTGTCTGTGTCTGTGTCTGTGTCTGTGTGTCTGTGTGTCTGTGTGTGTTGTTAGATTGGATTTCATGATATGGTCTGAATAGCCTGGTAAGGCTATCTTCACTCTGGATAGGCCCAGGGGCCCATCCAGAGCTGTTCCATCCATGGGTCTGGAGGCCTCAGCACTCCCAACCTGGGGCTGAAGGCCTGGGGAATTCCTGGTCTGCAGTCCATGTTGGAAGCCTAAAGAATCTAGGAAACAGTGAGACAGCATAGTGGCAGTAGTAACTTGCCAGCAGCCTGGGGGGCTATGAAGCAATTCCCATGGGCCTTCTTTTATCTGGGCTGCCACTAGAAGGTGCTGCTCACACTTAAGGTGGATCGTCCCTCTTGGAAGAACCTGACTAAGAAAATATGAGGATGGACCATGAGCACATGGCCAAGAGAAGCTCACCCAGACTACACGTGAGGAACAGAGCCAGACTCGGTTGGCAAGAAACAGGGTACTTATCTGGTTATTAATAGACTAGTCGGGTTAGAATAGCTCAGAACCTGCCCAGCAAAGTGCCAACAGCTTGTTAATAAAATCTGATGTCTCTGTGTTGTTTACTCAGGAGCTAAACAGGGTTGAGTAGAGTAGAAACCACCCCCATAAAATTCCTACAACCAAAAATCTACCACAGGTGTGCCCAGTGGCTTATCTCTTAGATAACAACCGAGGAAACAACCAAGATTATGCATCACACTCCTGTAATAAGCATTCTCGCCCATCGTTGTGTGTGACCTAACATTCTTTTCTTGAAAAGTTTTAGAAAGTGCTAACAGACCAAAGAGCTTCCACAAACCTAAAAGGCTGGGCTCCTCCAGATGGCTTCTGAGGCATAAACAGATTTCTCCACTTTGCTGTGGCCCTACCCTCCTACTGTTTCCATGAGTGTGTCTGAAAAGTGCCTTCACTGTGTTTATCTTTTGCTCTGTTAATAAAATATTATTTATTAAATATTATTAATTAAATATTATTTAAATACTCCGTTAAAGTATTAATACATTGGCTCATGGTATTTGGTTAGCTTAAATCCCAGGCTATGGTCACGAATATTTGACTCCAGAATATACTGTCTCTTAGTCTTCCTCTGAGGTGATAACCGTCTTGGTGTCAACAGGCATAAGCAGTCAAGGATGTTGGGTGAGGGAACAGATGCAGGGGGACAGGAATGGAGGGGGCAGAATTCAAAAAAGGAAGCTGAGAATGTCTATAAGGAAAGTCCAGTGGTCTCTTGCTTTCACATATCATTGTTTAAGATCCTGTCCTTTCTCCACATCTGGCTTGGTTTTCCTCAGTGATCTAAGCTGACTGTGGGGTCTGATGGCACGAAGTCAGTCTGCAGGGCTGGAGAGACAACTTTGTAATGAAGGGCACTTGCTACCCTTCCACAGTAACCTGTAGTTGGTTCTTAACACCTCCAGGCTCACGATCGATCACCCATAACCAGAGTTCCAAGGTACCCAACTCCCTCCTCTGGACTGTGTTGGTTCCTGCATACAGGTGTGCATATACACTCACAGGGGCACACAATACACAAAATAAAAAATATATATATTTTTATTTTATAAAAATAAAAATAATTATTTTTTTTTAAAGAAAGAAACAAGTTTTCAAAGCAAATTGCCCCTTGCTTGCAAGACCTGCTGCTTTTGATAGCATGTTTTGCAACCCCATGCTTCTGGATATTATAATTTTTTTTTTTAAGCTCTTGGCCTTTATCTCCTTGATGACAAATGTTGAAGAAAAGAGAATTTGAGAAAGCCTCTCACTGGAGAGGGCAGAACAGCCGCTGGCAACCCTCACTTAGAGACCGGGAGGAGTTACACCAAGCCAGGCGTAGACCGTAGCTGCAATCCTAGATGAGACTGTATCTCACTTACACTTGACTTTGAAGCTAAGCATCTTCCTCAGTGGCAGCACCTTCCTTCTTGCAACTCCCAGGGGTTCGGCAAATGGATTTAAAAGCTTCTCTTGCTGCAAACTAAAAACAGGGAGCAAGTGGGCAGTGACACCTCCTAGGGAAATCTTTGAGCATATGTTAATGCATACAAAGAAAACACTGTTTCCTCAGGCGCTTCGCCTTTGGTAGGCATTTTCCTTTCTTTCCTTCTTTTGCTAACTGCGTTGTTTTCTTTCTTCTTGGCTGCAGAAGCCTCCTACAATAAAACCATTGTGTTTCTCTTTGAGGCTTCAGTGCTTTTCTCCCACTTCCCCGCCAATACCTGGTACTGCAGTGTGTGTGTGTGTGTGTGTGTGTGTGTGTGTGTGTGTGTGTGTTTCTTTTACCTACATCATCGTTTTATTTGGAAACTATGTGAAAGATGAACCACCGAAAGAGAAGACTCCTTGGATGGGCCAAAGAGACAGCGGTGTTCACAAAAGTCAGGACAGCAGAGGTGAGATTAAGAGAATATCAAGAGGATTTTCCTTTCCCAGCTGTGAAAGGTCTGATAGCCTTACAGGCAGGAAGTGTACCATAGGAACTGCTAAAATCAGGGCAAGACTTCAAAGGTTTGGAAAAATAGCTACGCATAGGCTTTGGTTTCTTTTCTTTCTTCTTCTTCTTTTTTTTTAACCAGACAGGAAAAGCCAAGGAGAAATTCCGTGTTGTTGAATTATTTTAAACATTCTATATTTGAAGACCAAGTTACCCCATGAGGGCCAAGGGTAGGGTAACAAGAGAGTTAGTTGCCTCTCCATTACGGAAAGTGAAACATGGTCTCTGAGTTCTTCAATCAACTAGAACTATGTCTGCAATAAGACAAGGTATTGGGTCTTATGTCTTTGATCTGCCACATGTTTAGAACTGGTCCATGGTGATTCTATTGGGGGAGTATATGCTCGTTAAGCAGAGAGAGGAGCCAGAGATGTAATGGTTAGTTGCCTAATATCGGGTCATCTAGACTCTAAAACAAGCATCATTTGGGAGACAGAGATCTCTACAACAGCCCTTTCAGAGCCCTCCAATTCACCAATTGTATGGCTTTAAGCAACTCACTAGATATCTCTTGGTCTCATTGTTATCATATTTAAAATGGAGATCGTAATCACACCTGTCCCTAGCATCTAAGATTCTCTGGGGCAGTAGGCATAAGAGGATTATGTAGAGACTAAGAAGCAAGGAGAATATGTAGTTCAAAGATTTAGTTCATGCAACTATGGAGGTAGGCATTTGGGTCCCAAATCTCCATTTAGGATCAATAGACCTAGAGAGAAGCCTGGTATAGCCAATTGTGTACATGAAGACTAAAGGCTACCTGATGGAAGAGTCCCTCCTGTGGACGTGAGAGGGATGATGAGATGACACTGTTATTGGTCCCTCTGAAGAGTCTCAGTACAGGCTGCAAACCCCAACTATACCACTTGTTAGCTAACTTTGATCAAGGTCTTCAACCTCTCCATGCTGGCATTTCTATATCTGTGAAACAGGAGGAATGAAAAGGAGGGTTGCATTTATTAGTGTGTGGAGGCGGGGGGGGGGGGGGGGTGCGGGGGAGAGCATGCATATGTATGGTGTATGTGAGTTTGGGTGTGTGCACATGCATGGAGATCAGAGGTTTACATTGAGGGTCTTCCCTGATCATTCACTACTGTATCTCCTTTGGAGCAAGGGTCTCTTCTTGAACCTTGAACTGATCGATTCAGTTAGCTAGTCTGGCCAATAAGTAGCTACAATTCTCTGCCTATGGGTCTTGACCCCTTTGGCAAACCTCTATCTCAAAAAAAAATTTAATTACAATTACAGTAGCATAATTATAGTTCTCGAAGTAGCAATGAAAATTGTTACGTGGTTGGGCATCACCACAATGTTCAAGGGTGCCAGCATGAGGAAGGTTGAGGACCACTGATCAAGAGGGGATCTCTGCTTTCTGTCTTCCCAGCTTTGAAGTTATAGACATGCTTCCTCTAAGCATCCAACTTTTGTGTGGGTGCTGGGGTTGGTTCTGAACTTGAGTGCTCACGCTTACAAAGCCAAGCCCTTTAACCATCTCCCCAATCACTGTTGGTGTAACATGACCCCACGTGTGACAGATAATACATCAGTATTACCATAGAGATGATGGTGACCAAGAGGAGGGACAAGGAAAATGGCTGTTAGCAGCATTACAAAAGATTGGACCCAATATTGGCCTTGGATAAAGTCATCAAATCTTATTACCTATAAAAAGTGGGTGAACGTTTGGCATTCGTATTTTTTTTTAATGTATTTATTTACTATATGTGTATAGATATGCACGTCCCATAATATGCACACGGGCACCAGAGGACATCTCACAGGAATCAGTTCTCTCTTCATTTGTCCCAGGTTTCAGACTCAGATCACTGGGGATGGCAAGAAGCACCTTTATCTCCTGAACCAATGCCCCAGCTCCATATTTGAAACTTTATCTGATGCACGGGTATCATGACAACCTTTGCTAACACGATGAGGGAAATAATGTCAATGATCACCTTCATCAGAATTATAGGACCAGGTTTGCTAACTCTCGACTTCGGACAAGCTTCTGTAGCATTTCCTCTGCTTCTATATTTCTTCCTCCACGGAACCACCTTAGAAGAGCAGCTTTCTTTAAAAATGATCCGTAAGGAGCAGTTCAGAGCCCATGAAACATGTGATGTCATCCCTGGTCCATGGTCCACGGTCCACAGACAGTGTCTGTACACGCTGGCACTCTGCGCTAGTTCCTGTGTGGAGCACTGGGCACTGGGCATAGCAGCGCTTCTGTCTCGATTTCTCATCCTTGGTTCTCTCCACACCAATCCTGATGCTCTGGCGTCAGGGCAGTAGGAGGCACCATTGGCCACCCGTGTTGTGTCAGCCATGCTATTTTGAAGTACTCCTAGATGTCAGCAAGTTTTCTCCTCTTATTGGGAAATGATGTGTAAGCCGATAGGCTATTGATTGCCATTAGCCGTCAGTGCTAGCGCTGTGGTCTGGGCCCATGAGAGCGCATTCGTTCCTCCCCCACGCGACAGCCTTCCAAATATTTGAACACAGCTCTAGCGTCACTTGTAAGCACTTGTTGACATCAGACTAAACATCTCTAGGTCCTTCGCCCTTTTGTCACACAACACGAGTCCCAAACCCCTCACTATCCGGGTGGTTCTCGTCTGGACCTTCTCCAAGTTTTCATCACCATCCTCTTAAACTGTGTCAAACAGGATTCTTTTTAGCAGTCCAGATGGACAACTGGGGCCTATTCCATCCATCCTAAGACAGTGTTTTATTAATTTATCCTAAGTTTACACTTTCTCTTTCTCTCTTTCCCTTTCTCTCTCTCTTTCGCTGTTTCTTTCTGTCTCTGTCTCTCTTTCTCTCTGTCTCTATCTTTCTGTCTGTCTGTCTCTGTCTCTATCTTTTTCTCTGTCTCTGTATGTCTCTCTTTCTCTGTATCTCTCTGTCTTTCTGTCTCTTTCTCTTTCCCTTTCTCTCTCTCTGTCTCTTTGTCTCTAACTTTCTGTCTCTCTGTCTCTCTGTGTCTCTGTCTCTGTCTATCTCTGTCTCTCTCCCTTTCTCTCTCTCTCTCTCTCTCTCTCTCTCTCTCTCTCTCTCTCTCTCTCCCTGTTGCTTGAAATCTAACATAAGGTCCTATACTTGCTAGGAAAGCCATAGACCCCTTACCTGCGTCCCTACCCTGCTGTGGCTCTTTTAGTAATCTTATCTCCTTTGTTTAATTTCTCGATTTAACTGTCTCATGCCCTTCATGCATTAATTGGTCCTAAGCAAAAGCAACTTCCTCCTACCTCAGATGGTTGAAGCATCACACCTACATGTATAAGTCTCTTAGTCAACTTCATCTTAAGCTCAGCCTGTAAATCACTCAGACTTTTGAAGGGAAAAGAATTAAAACATAATTCATGCTTATTGTAAGATCTTTGGAAATGAAAAAAAAAAAAGGACAGATAGGATGCCTGGCATTTTTTAAGCATCTTTCCACCCTTGTTCTTTGGTTGTGTGTGAATATGGCAAATATGTGCAAGTGTTAGTGTTACGAAAAAAATTGTGATTACATTATATATACTTCGCATCTTTTTCACTTAACATTGTGCTGTGGGCAATTTCATCTATCTCTACAGTGGGCAACTGCAAAGTGCCTCCTATGGGCATGCGGATAAGGATAATATGTTTAACCAGTCTTCTTGGAAGCAAAAAAATTGTTTCTAAATTTTGCTGTCATAAACAATTCCTTAATGAGCCCCTCTGTGTGCATTTGAGTCTGTCACCCTTGGTACTCTGGGCATTTGGGCTAGATTCTTCTTTGCTGTGGGGCTGGGCTGCATGGTATAGGATATTTAGCACCCCACGCTCCCCTCAAAGGAGCTTCCTGGACACATATAGCATCACCTCCATCCCCGTTTTGACATCCCCGCTATGACAAACAGGAATATATGGCAGTGCAACAACCAGCCTTAGCCTCCCCAGTTGTGGATGTGAGTAGACATTCCTAGCATCCTTACTTAACTGTCTCCCCCAACCAAGCACAGAGAATAAATGAATGCATTGTTGGCAGAAAGCTTAAAAATAATAAAACCGACATCGTTATTTCATCAGGTGCCAGGAACATCAGTGGTGAGACTTTCTTTCCTGCTGGGGTAGAAGTCTCAAGTTCTGACACCACCACCACATCCTCTTCAGCTGTTTTCGCCATTGTCTCTTTTGGAAAGATTCTCGAGGCCTGTTGTCTGTCTTCCCCAGCCATATACAGAGTTTCAACAAAATAGCTCTCCTCCTGAGTTTTATCTACTATTTTGGCCATAGACCCACAAAGATAGAGCCAGAAGACTGTTGCTATACTCAGACATAACTTGTTGCTCAACCAAGCCCTATCTTCATACTATATCCAATTCAACTCCTTCTTTTCTGTTCTTAGGGTGAATTATCTTTCCAAGGTTCCCGGAACAACATGGCTTAAAAGTTTGGGACACCTTCCCTAGTTTACCAAACTATATTCCCATTATAATCGTCCTCTGTTTAAAAAAAAGAATGTTCAAGGGGCTGGAGCAATTGCTCAGAGGTTAACAACACTGGCTGCTCTTCCAGAGGACCCAGGTTTGATTCCCAGCAACCACACAGTGACTTGCAACCTTCTATAACTCCAGTCCCAGGGGATTCAACATCTTCATATGGCCTCCCATGCATTTCCCATGTGTGCTGCACGGATATACATGCAGACAAAATACTCAAACACAGAAGATAGAAATAAATAAAATTTCAAATAAAAATAAATAAAATCGTGAATGAGTGGGAAGGGGGAGACCCTCATAGAAGCAGGGGGAAGAGGGATGGGATAGAAGGGTTCCAGGGAGTGGGGACCAGGGAAAGGGAATACTTTATTTACGTTTAAAATGTAAACAAAAATACCCAATAAAAAAAGGATAAATAGATAAATAAATAAATTAATAAATAAAATCTCAACATAATATTAAATAACACTCTATTTTTTCTCTTACTATTCGTCCAGTACACAAAACATCTCTTTTCCCAGACCATCAAACTCAACCTGCTCTAGTCCCCAGATAGGCACTAGCCAATGCTTTGGACCAGTCTCCTTGCATCCTGTGAGCACTTGTGGGACTTCATGACTTCAGACATCACACATCCTTAGACGACCCGTCCTTGTTCCTGCTGGAGTCGCTCCTGAGATCGAAATCCTTAGCCGATGTTCTGCTCTCTCCACCCTGAACTCTGACATCGGAATCATCTTGTGTCTCGCTGTTTTTCGCTCTACCATCTGTACCTTTCTGTTTGAGCAACTATGTCTCATCTAGTCAGTCTGAATGCAAACTTTCCTGAAGACAACAATGTGGTTTTTTTCTCAGAAATTTGTCTACAAATGCAAAATACTTGACAACAAAGTTTTTTTTTTTTCCTGTACTTTATTTAACTTCCTTTATTCCTAGCTTACTTGTATAGCTTGCATAGTAAGAATGAAAAATACATCTGTACAGCCCTGGTGGCTTAATGAAACCTTAAAATTAGCTTGGAATTTAAACATAAATCTCAAAAACAAGCAAAAAATATCTACCTACTTTTCCCATGGCTTGTCTAGCTGATAAATGTTTTCTGCAGGGTTCTCTCTAACCCTTCTGGGTACCTTTCTCCTGGTTAGTTCTTCACATCCTCAGCAGACACAGTCAAGTCAACATGTGAACCCCAGAAAGCTGCTCAATACTGAAGTAAGCACGGGTGAGCATGGAGGATTCCTGAGATTGCACGCATGCAAGGCACCTGGTGCCCTTTTCTGAATGCCCCCACACCCGCTGCTTGAGTAAACTGAAAGCAATGTCTAATGTTGTTTAGGGTAGCCACCAAGCTTTTCAAATCCTGAACTTTTATAAAATTATCCTAATCACAACACAGGATTAAAAAAAAAAAGAAAGAAAGAAATTTAAACTACAAACTTACAGCCCATAATACCAAGAGATTAAAAGGCTACCAAGAGAGAGGGAAAGATGAATAAGAATGAAAAAGGATACAAAGAAAGGGAAGTACAAGCATCCCTTGAGGAAGTGGCTCTGGGTTGGCCTCCCCATCTGTGGTCTTCATGGCTGCTGGAAGCCATGAGATAGCCCAAGGGAGTACGGAAAAGCAAAACCAAGTCAACCTTGACCTTGGTCCTGCCATGAGAAACTCCCAGAGCCGTCCTAGAGCAGACCCAATTTTCTTCTGAGAATATATCTTTGCAGAAAGTAGCAGAGCTTTTTTTTTTTATTTCTTCCCAGTTTCAGGGAAACCAGAGAGAGTTCTTTTAAGTCCAGCCTCCAAAAGCTCCTTGACCAACAACCTTCAGAGCTTGGTGTCCTCGAAGGGTCAGCTTGGATTGATTTGCTGATTAACTCCAGCATCTTTCTGGCTCCTCCAGACACCAGCACATTTCAGGTTTCTAAATATAGGTCAGCCCAGGCAATTAGGAGAGAAGTTCTGTTTCTGAAAGGTATTCAGCAGGCAGAGAGCCCAGTTTACAAAGGAGTGCTCATGAGGGTGAGGCTTGGCCTCAGACGATTTCACTGCCAAGGCTGGTGACATTCTCAGCTCCTTGGTTTCAACACATCCAGATAATCCAGAAGCTTCCGTGTGTCTTTACTCCAAAGACAACTATGAAGGACATCATGTGTCATTATAAACATATTTGACAAGTCCCTGTTACCTCTGCACTGGGTTGCCACTCTTACAGCCTTGTGCTCTAAGCGTGTTGGAGATAAACTGGTGTGTGTTAGATAAACCCATGGTCCTTGTTCATGGCAGACTCATAGCTGGCCCACCACAGCTGGATCAATGCAAATTTCTTGTAAACTTGATTCTACCATGTTCCTCTCCAGGATGACCAGACTTAGAAATAAATCACATTACCCAGAAAGCTAGAAAAGATGTTGTAGCACTGACTCTCAGTGATTCAAGGTGGTGTGTGTGTGTGTGTGTGTGTGTGTGTGTGTGTGTGTGAGCACGCATGCGCAGATGCAGGCATCTGTGCATTGTTTTGTTTTGTCCTTAAGACAGAGTCTCTCACCTACCTGGAGCTTACGTACTAAGAAGCCTAGTTCAGCTGGCCAGAGAGACCCAGGGATTCCCTTGTCTCTGCCTCCTCAGCACCAGGGCTACAGATGCATGCTGTCAAAAATGGTATTTTTCACATGAGTTATGGGGATGGAACTCCGTCCTCATGCTTGGGACCAATGCCCTTTACCAACTGAGTCCTCTCCTGAGCTCCAACTCAAAGTGCTCTACAGAAACAACCTAGCGGTCTATGATCACAAGGTCAGAAGGTCAGTGGACACAAATCCATTCATAAGAATTTATGAATGGAATCCCAACTACTCTCTTGTCATTATCTTCTACTGAGGTGATGCACTCCATGTAAGGACATCAGGCTTATCTGTATGTTATGTGATGTATCAGTTACTTTTCTGTTGCTGTAACAAAATACCATGACCAAGGCAACTTATAGAAAGAAGTCCTTACAGCTCCAGAGAGGTAATAGTCCATCACCATCATGGCAGCACAGTGCTGGAATGGGCAAGCATAGCAACTGGGACAGCAAGCTAAGAGCTCATATCTTAAACTAAAAACAGAAAGAATAAACACAAATTGGCAAGGAAAGAAATATGTAAGCTCTCAAAACCCATCCCCCAGTGGCATGCATCCTCCAGAAAAGCCACACATTCTAAACTTCTCAAAACAGGGCCATCAACTGGCCACCAAGCATTCAAATATCAAAGGCTAAGAGGGCATTTATCATTTAAACCACCACATGTAGCCAAGGTATGGTGGCACTCTCAAGCAGAGGGTGGCACACTGGAGAGGCAGAGGTAGGTGGACCTCTGAGTTTGAGTTCAGCCTAGTCTACACAGTATGTTCCAAGACATCTAGGGTTACACAGAGAAACTCTGTCTTAAAAACAAAACAAGAAAGAAAAGAAATGTTGAAACTTTTGTCATTTTTGTATAGTTTTGATGTGTGGGGGGATTTTTTAAATATATAAATAACCAGGACACAATATACAGGACAAAAAGAACACCCTGCCTTCCCTCTGGTTTGAAGCGTGCATAGTTATCTGAAAAGAGTGATTCTGTGCACAGTAAAAAGTCTGTGGTCCCTAAACCCATTCAGTACAATAAATAGTTCAGGCGGCGGCGGCAGCAGCAGCAGCAGCAGAAGCTCAGACCCAGGTCAGACTGTCTGAATCAGACTCTGCCCCATTAGATCCCTAGGTGACTCCTGTGGGTATTATCCTGAAACTCAGATTCAGGAATCTGCTGCAGTCCTGGGCTCTCTTATGAGACAGGGGTTGAGTGAATCTCAGTACACACAGAAGCCAGGCCTGGGCATTGTTGGATTTTATCGTCTCTAAAAGAGGATGCAGTGTGTGAAATGAAAGCATCTACCGTTGGGCAATGTTAACATATCAAAGCCATCTCTGCTTTCTTCCTTTCCTGGGCTCTCTCCCGCTGTAATAGATATAGGCTGGCAAGTTATTAATGCAGAAACTTCCTGGGACTTGGGGCATTTCAAAGGATCGGAAATTCTTGGGCATCGCAGTGGTGAATATTGGCTTCAGCACTGCCAGCGAGCTCAAGTTGCTGAGGTGGTAACTAGGAAAACTCACCCGGCTGCACGGACTCTCATTTCCAGTTCTGTGGAGATGTGCGAGGCAGGGCCATTTGGGGCAGGGGAGGCTGATTGCTCTTTCTAAGCTGTAGTTGTGACTTCCTTTGTCTTGAGCTTCTAGAACACAGCAGTGCCCTCGGATGTTGTCTCTAGGCTATTTCCAAATCCATTGCTCCCTTCCCACGGACCAATTATCTACCAATCTACCCAACTCAATGGCCGCCTGTGACACAAGGAAACAGAGGTGAGCTGCTGTACTTCATGACAGATGGTGGACCTCCACATGGGCTTTCCTCTTGCCCAATCACTTTGCCTGGTAGAAAAGCCCCTTCTCTAGCTACCCCAGGTCCACTGCTTCTTTCTTGAGGAATCCAGAATTACCCCCCTCATACAGCTCCTCCTCCGGCCAGCCTAGCCTCTGCCATCAGACTGCCAGGTAGTCACTGGTGTGACTCCTCTTCTTGGATCATTTTTCCTAGGCCGCTTTTTCTTCCCCCTCTTTTTATTTTTTTATTTTATTTTATTTGTGGTCTCTGTCACCCCGCTGGGGCAAAAGGGTAAAGGGATCTGGCACTAAGTGCGAGCAAATGCTGAATCTGGAATCTATCTTCCAGGCGGCACAATGATAAAAATTCATGGCAGGACAGCCACCGCTGACACACTCTCAAAGACATATTGCAGGTAGCATTATTTATTGTGGCAAGGAGTTCATAGAACTGCTGCCTCAAAGCACCCCGAGAGATCCTAAAAAGCCCATCTCCCATCAGGTGAGGCAGATTTATGGAGGCAGCTCCGGAGAGGTCAGGCAGTACGGCTTAGGAAGCAGGCTCCTTTCAGAAAGCCTGGATTCCCTTAACATATTCAGTGCAGTGCGATTGGTTCAAAGGAAGGCTTGAGTCTGTAATGTTGACCGTAAAATTGCAGTGACATGCTGCTTTAGATAAGAGAGCTGAGGGAAGGGGGTAGGGACGCTGCAAGCTCAGGAGCTAGCCAACACAGGCAAGACCCTGGAGCATGCGCTCAGATTTGAGGTTAATGTGTGGGGGAGAGGCTGGCGGGGGATGGGCCCAGGCAGATGACTGTTCACACAAAGAAAAGCCGAACCCACTGGCCCAGCCATGGCAGATAAACCCCCGAGTCTGTGCATGAGCAAAGCCATGTGCACAGAGGCACATGGAAATACATGCAAGACTTTCAGGGGTGCCTGTATTCATCCAGAATGGAAAATACACTAAACCAAAAGCAGGCTAAGCTGGGCTCACCATTGTCCTGGAGTAAAGGGAAAAAGGACTGCTCCTCCTGACCCCTGCCAATTTGATAGGTGTTTCGCATGCTTTACATCAAGCCTGTTCACACGATGTCATCCGCTAGGCTTACCAGTCCCGGATGCAAAGATTCGTAATTCACGACAACCATCTAGGCCAGTTTTTCTCAGCCTATGGGTCACAACCCCCTCTGAGGGTTTCGGATCAGATATCCTGCATATCCAGTCTTTACATTAAGATTCACAACAGTAACAAAATTGCAGTTATGAAGTAGCAACAAAATAATTTTGTGGCTGGGGCGGGGGCGGGGGTGGGGGCGGCGGCGGCGGCGGCAGCGGTGGTAGCGGCAGCGGCGGGAAAGGTCACCACAACACGCAGAACAGCATCAGGAAGGTTGAGGACTGGACACAGCCCTAAAATAAGGCCCCTCTTTGAGCTCAGAGCCAATGAGTCTGGCGGACAAGAGGACTGAGCTCCTCACTTGTGGAGTCAGGGATGTCTGTGCTGGGGCAAGAACAGAGCAAACACCCTGAGAAGGCATTCCACATGATGTCAGGCCAGTGTCTGCTATGTGACTTGCTTTTCCTGGTTGTTTTCCACTGACCTTGTAACAGGCTCACCATCTTCATCCTCTAAACCAGTGGCCTCCTTGGTTTGGTGGGGAGCCTTCAATGCTGTTGATTTTCACCCACAAGTAAGGGAGATGGAGTCTATAGAGAATGAAATGGCCGTCTAAATAATTGAGGTTATTATCTTTGTCTGAATTATTCAATCAGGACTTAAATGGTCCTAAAAATTTAGAGAAAGGTAGGGGTTTTTGTTGTTGTTGTTTGAATTTTACACAGAATAGCTTTAATTCTTCCATTTGCTCAAGCCCATAAATTGCAGAGTGACTCATCCTTTAGTGGAAACTGGCATCATTTTGGCTCCATTTGCTTTTCAGTGTTCCTCCCAGGCATGTGTCCTTTAGATTGGAGGCCTTTAGGATAGCTGAGGTTTAGCTTCTAGGTACAAACTGAAGAGTGTGGAAATAGGAGAGGTATAGGCTTGTTGGGAAAAGCTCCTTCCAGTCAAGTGCTTATCAAAATGGTGGAGCCATTCTAATAACTCCACTGCCTTCTGCTCCCTGGTGTTCTTCCCACAGAGAGGCTTCCCTTGGCTCACTGACACACTGTCCGTCTTGCCCGTGCGTTATTAAACTATGAAGTCCTGCCACTGTCTGGTTCTGTCAGCACACAGCAGACAGCCCAAGATGCTGTTGCTTTTCTTCTCTCTTAGCTTTGTGTGTGTGTGCGCGCGTGTATGTGCGTCAGAGGGCGAGTCGGGTCCCTTCCTTGATCATCCTCTGTCTTATATATTGAGATAGGATCTCTCGTTCAACCTGGACCTTCCTGGTTCTGCTAGGCTGCCTGGTCAATATGCTCCAGGGATCTGCCTGTCTCAACCACCCACTCCAATCAACTACCCAGGGATGAAGCTATGCATACACACACGCGCGCACACACACACACACACGCACACGCACACGCACACGCACACACACACACAGTCACTCCTGACTTCCCAGAGATGCTGGGGACCTGAACTCTGGTTCTCATGCTAATGAAATGCAACAGACTGAGACATCTCCTTGGCCATTTTTAAGTCATTTTGTATTGTTTTAAGATGGGGCCTTATTATGTATCCCAGAACAGGCCTCCTAACACATGATCCGCTGGCCTCAGCCTCCCAAATTCTGGGATTCCAGGTGAGCACCACCACACCATCTCCTTTGCCTTTCCATTTACTTCCCAGATCTGTTTTCTCCCTGCTAGCTATGTCCTAGGGCATATGGCTACTGAGCCCAACAAGATTCTCAAACCCTCTGAGTACCACTGCCCAGATGGTCATCCTTGCCTACTGGCCTCTGCCGTCGTTGCTCCGAGTACCACTGTTGACCCCCTGAGGTCTACTGCTTGACCTCATTAATACAAAGCGGGAGCAAGCTAAGTGAATGTTTTCACAGTCTCCTTTTTCTGCAGACCACCTGGAGGTTATCAGGGCCAGAGGCTGCTGTGTGGTTCATAAACCTGTTAGGGTATTCAGAGTCATGATTCTCTTATTCAACTGTCTGTGCTTTTCCTTGGGACAGCTAATCCCTCAGCGTGACTGGTGGAAGCCGCGGTATTGATTTCTGTGTCTCTCTAAACCTCAGTTGTGTTCAACGCTTGTTAGACATCTGAAGGAATATCCAGTGGGCTCTGGGGGCAATTTGAGAGCTTGGCTCAATAGGCTGCTCTCAAGAGAAGTTTCTGTAAGGTTGCTGGGCTGCCCAATCGAAGAAATTGCAAAATGAGAGAAAGGGGATAGAGAAGTTGAGAAAGAAAAGAGGAAGAATGAGGAGGCAAAAGATAAAGAGGAACAAGAGAGAGAGAGACAGAGACAGACAGAGAGAGACAGAGACAGAGACAAGAAGAAAGTGGGGTTTTTTTTTAAGGTCTCTAGTGGAAATCTTAAAAATTGTTATCACTCTTTTCCTTCTACCTCTGTCCCTTTGTTTAAAAAGGAGTAGTTTTTAAATTTTCTGATCAGTATGTCTGGACTTAGGAGAGGGCATCCAAGCTTGAGGCTTATTGGTGAGTCACATGTATGTGCAGTATCCACGTATGGATTCCCAGGCTGTCTGCAGAAGACTGTCTGGTCAGATTGAAGTCTTGAGATATGTTGAAGAGATTGCGAAACACTCTTCAGAGTCAACAGTCAACGCCTACCTTCATGCCGTGCCCGTCAGTGCCACAGCGGCAGACAGCGAGGGCCAAGTTTCCCTTCAGTGCAAGTGATTACAAGGTGAAAGACTAGCTTCATGCCATCTGCTAGAGACTTGGCAACAGGCTTCTGTCTGTCCCTCTAGACCCGAGATCCTTTAAGGCCTCTAAACTAGTGACCCTGAGCTCGGAGCAAAATGTCACCCCGATATCCTCCGACACACGCACACATCTGTCCATAACTATGGAGGTCCTACTTGCATCTAGTGGGTAGACCCAGGGATCTAGCCAAGCATCCCATAATGCACAGCAGCATCTCTGCCTGAGTGATCAAATCTGAAATGTGTTTGGTGAAGCTAAAGGAACCCTGTTTGACCTATGAGAAAATATGATTTCCATTTCTTTCTAAGTTCCTTCCTACCTTACCTAAAATTCTTTTTTCTTCTCCCATGAACATAGAAATCATCTCTACATTCTTTTTTTTTTTTAATTAATAGCAAAAAGCAGAGATGGGTTTGTATCTAGGCCACACCAATCTGGTCATGCTGAACCAGCCTTTCTTAGAGGTAGACCCTAGAAGCCATATTGTGACATCTCACGCTTACCCTATATACAACTGAATTTGAGACATTTGAGAAACTAGAGATGATTCCTTCAACATGACGACTAGAGCTAAGTATGTACCCTGACTTTTTTTTTTTCTATAAGAAATCTACTTCTGGGGTTCTAGAGCCACAGTCCTTCTGGCCTGCCTTAGCCCCTGCTAACACAGCACCATTTTATCAGATGCCCTGATAGCATGGCTCTACCTTCGTGACCTGTCAAAGCCTGGACTGCTATCCTACATACCCAAAATTCTTTTTGCTTCCTCCTGATCCTGCACTCGTGACCGTCTGTGCACGGTGCGATATGAACTACCTTGTCTTTTGAGGGGCCCACGGGCGGCCTTTGAAAGCCCAGCCTTAGCTTGCTCCTTCTGAGCTGGAGAGTTGGTTTTGTTCCTCATCTGACGCCTGGGTTCTTGCCTCCTCTCGTTACCCGTTACTTTTCCTAAGACTCCAGAGCCTGCTTCTCACCAAGATATATAGTTCCGCATTCATTAAGTGATACATACTGTCCACAGAATCCACGGTGGCAGCAGCAGTGGCCTCATTATCTCCACGATTAACCCCTGCTTCCCTGGTATTGGTCCCTGTCAGGAATCTTGAAATTCAAATTCAATTTCCATGCAGCAGCTTTGATGTTGGAGGTAGAAACGCCTGATCAGGAGGTGGCCAGTGACAGAGGGGGGTGATTATGAACTCCAGTCGAAATGTCCTGGAAATCGCTTTTCCTTTTCTAGGGACTGAAGAACAATGTCCTGGTGCTGTTGCATCTTATTTTCTGGTTGGAATAATGAGTGAGCATATCGTTATAATCAGCTTTTCTGTTAATATGCAAGTGCTGACTTCTGTTATTAATTTTCACGCATGTATGTAATTTCGAGTCAGTCATAGTTACCTACCCTTTCCTTTCTCTCGGCCCCTTCCTGGCTCCAGCTGATCCCCTTCCTCCCTCCCTGTAGTCCTCCCTCTAATCTCACTTCTCATGGATTTTAATCTTATTCTGTATGCATTATTTGTCTCCATCCCTTCCCCATCATCTCTTATTTTGGTCTTTTCTGTATCTTTAGGCCGACTCAACATGCCCTCAAATAGGTCCCTCAGTATTTTTGCATCATATGTGTTTTTATTTTAATGGAGGTTTAACTTGGGAGAACAAGCATGCAATCCTGGTATGGTTCTGGCTTCTTTCACTTAATGTGATGCTCTCCCGTTCCATCTATTTTCCTGCAAGCGACATAATGCCATTCTGTTTTATGGCCAGATACAACACCACTGTGTATCTATAAAACACTTACTTTATCCATTCATCATCGATGCCTCTTTATCTGAGAGCAGTGCTACAATAAACATGTCCGACTGTCTCCACAGCTGCCTCCTGGACTATGTTTTGAGGAGTCCTTTTTTTTTTCCCTAAGTGATCTTCAGGATGTGTATGATAGAGGACAGGGCTGGGAACATAGCCCAGGGGTAGAGTGCTGGCCTAGCCTCTGTGAGACCTCATAGTACATTTCCAGCATCAGAGAGATGTGTGGGGTAAGGAGAAGAGAACGAGGAGTAGGGGGAGAGAAAAGACAGTGGCATAGTATCTCTCTTCTTGGCTAACTTGGATTCCTTTGGACATACATATCCAGAAATGGTCGAAATGGACCATGTGGTAGTTCTTAATTTTCATGTCTTGATGAAAAACTGGTATCAGTAATGGCTAAGGACTAGTGTTTGAGTCCAGGTGTTATATATGATCTTAGGGAATAGCTAAGAGATCCTAGCCTATGAAATAATAATGATAGGGGTGGTGATATTAGTAATAATAAGAATTTTGAGAGGATGTAAGACTCCTCAGACTTTCTGATTGTTTTTTTTTATATATACAAAGAATCTTTTCTAGAACTTTCTCTCTTTGTGGCTCCCTCCCATGTGCACAGATATTAGCATTGTTTGAGATAGGCAATTGCTAAAAAACTTCCCAGTCACATGAGGAACCCAGAAAAGCAGGAACCTTGTCTTATTTCCATCACAATTACAAACAGAAGGGAAAAGAGGAGGAAGAGGAGGAGGAGGAGGAGGAGGAGGAGGAGGAGGAGGAGGAGGAGGAGGAGGAGGAGGAGGAGGAAAGGAAGAGTTTTATCCATAACTGGCATATGATGACTAGGTTCTAACTGAATTCCAATTTGTCTTCTATTTCCCGTATCTCCTATGCCTTCCTCTACCCTATCAGAGGAGTAATAACAGTAATAGCAAGAAAGAACTCACATCCTTGGAATTGCTTTTCCCAGCCTGTATCTGTTGACCTTGGCAAACAACGGCATCAGAGCTGGTCACCTCAGCACACAGTAAGGCCCAAAGGTCCAAATAGCATCCTGTGAGCTTTCCACCTAGTTGTTCTCTGCAACAATACACATCAGTCTATTTTAACATTGTTGCAAAGTATAGAAAGCAGCATAAACAAAACATAGCCATGCTCTCATTACGAGCCAGGCTTTGTGCTAAGTAACACTCATTCCTACTGACCAGGAAAAAAGTAACTATGGAAGGGAAGAACGGAAAATCAGGGAGGTTCTTTAACCTGCACAAGGCCACGTGATAAAAGGGAAAAAAAACGATCTGAGTCTGGCGATTTCGAATTCAAGGTTCAAACATGTGCTCCTGGTGCTGTCTCCTTTCTCTCTGAAAATTGAGAATCCTACAGGATATGAGTGCTACCCCTGCCCTGTTTGTCTCTTAGATGCAACGCTTCAAGCAAGCAAGTTGCAAGTGGAATACTTTGCCCCCCCTCTACTTTTGATATGTTAGCTTACATTGGCCTGGTCCTGCTCACTCAAGACATATTATAGAGTGGGATATGTTGCCTCAGTGGTTGAGTGCATGCCTGGCATATGTGAAACCCTAGGTTTGATCTCCAGTACAGCAGACAACAAAAGGATTCATTATAAGTAACCCTAAAAATGAGTTTATTGTTGATGGGTTCACATACTTTCAATATAACTATTTCATCTTCGTGAAAGGAATCAGTTACCTGCATCTGGGAGTTACAGAGCCTGCAGACACACAAGCAAGTCTGCCCTAGGATTTACACCTCTATCACCAGGACCATGAGAGGGCTCGTCATCCAACATGTGAGCTCTGAGACCTAGGTCTGCCTCCTGACTCCAGCCAGCACTTGCTGGCTCAGTGACCCAAGGCAGTTATTGGACCTTTCTTAATCACATCACCATATATTTTTTTAAAAAACTAGATGGTATTTTTGCTTCAAGTGCTTATTTTTAAAGGAAATAAGAGAATGCATAGAAAGCCCTCTGGATAGTAAATTGCCCATGAGAGATGTTCAATAGAACCTTGCTAGCATTATCATACACAGTATCAATGTTTCCTCCTATCCAGACTGAAACAAAGACTTCATCCTTAATCAAAAGCAATACAGATGACTTTCAAGATGCAATACCATTACAACCCAATAAGTCCATTATAAGATAAAAATGCACTCAATGCTCCTAGCCTAACTTTCCCTGTACCCTGGATGCTTTGATTGAGTAAACGCATCTCATCTGAGGCTCAGGTTCTACAAAGTGTTAAATGTTGTGTATGACTTGAGATGGAGGTCTGGTTCAATGGTGGAGTGGTTGCCTGGCATGTCTGAGGCATAAAGTTCACTCAGAAGCACCAGAATCTATATCATGGGTAGCTCCTGGACTGCTGTAGCAAGCACTTTCATACTACGGCTAAGTCATCATTAAGTCAGATGCTGTCTGTGTGAAACTTTCTTGGGTGGCCGATAACCAGTGAAGGTCCCCAATGCAGTTTCTGCATCTCTCTGAATAAGGAACTAGAAAGTAAAAGAATGGAAACCAAAAGGCAACAACAAACAGGGTTGCCAGTTGGTCTAAATTTTTCAGGCTCCCTAGTATATGTTAGTATGTTGAATACATACGTTAAAAGAGAGTAATTTTCTAACCATGCTCATGGTAGAATCCTCACAGTAGGACGGTATTGTCTGCCCTTGGTTATATTTTCAGAGCTAAGTCCGGGAACATGGCTGCTTCATGCTCATTCCCAACACAAGGGATGGGAAAGACCATCATCTTTCATTTCAGCAGTCTTCCTCACCTAGCACTTGCAATTTATCCTATGATAAATTGTAGTGATGTTTTCAAATGAGAGAGTCTGAGCATTCTTATGCTTTTGCCATATGTCTCCAAAAATATAATATCATAAACGTTTATCTGGTATTAGGAACCAATTGCTTGAGTCACTTCTAAACAAAGCGTGCAAAGTTCAGGGTGTAATGGTTTAAACACCATGCATGCATGTGTGCACATACAACACACACACACACACACACACACACACACACACACACACGCATATACACACATGTGTGCACATCCAAAACACACATACACACAAACACACTCATACACAGGAGAGACCATAACAAAATGACTGAAACTCTAAACCTGTCTCATAAACTGTGACTGAATCATACAACCCCATTCTAGAGTGGTCAAGATTACGCAGCTAATGCAGTTTGATATGGGGAAACTGCTGCAGGCATCTGTTCCAGACCACGGGTAGAGAAAATTACTTTCTGCCATGAATGCTCCCTGTGTGTACAGTCCAGACAAGGCTTTTGCTTCCTTCTCCCATACTGCCTTCATATCCTCACGGACTCTTGTCCTCCCAGACCTTTGTATGAGGATTGCCACCAGCTTATCATTCGGTTCCCTGTCTTAACCTGGTCAGTGGCTCTCTGTCACCCTCACTGGCTCCTTCGCAGACTCCTGATTCTCCCATCCACTGAAGCAGATGGGTTGGCTGACAGTCTTCTGTGTGGTCACCTCTTTCTGGAAACAGAATGAAGGCTACCCCTAAGAAAACAGAAGATTGTTCAAAGAATTTCAACCCAGAGAATAGAGGGTGCAGAAAGGTGATGAGTGACCTCAAATCCAACTGCATAATTATAATGTCATCCTCAGACCAAGTAAGAAAGGCTAGGCCAGCAGACTGATGCTGATTACTTAAACTTATAAAAATGCACACCTTTGTGTTTAATATAATACTTCTATTAACTCTTGGAGAGTTTCAAACCGTGTATCTTGATCCTATTCACCTCCCAAAAGCAAAGCCTTTCACTCTTAGGTTGGGTATCCTGTCAAAGCAATGAGAAAAATAAACACTGCATTAGATTTTATAGAGTTGTAACTCCAAACCTTATTCTTGCAGGCACATCTACTTAGAAAGTCAGAAAACCATCCAAGAGTCTTCCGAGAGTGTTGAATCTGCTGAAAGTGAAACAAATTACATGTATATATGATGGCTGGTCTTGCCAACGGCCACAAATCCTAGAAGTCTGTTGGCCAATGCTTACTGAATCTACACCTACATGTTGGCTTTGCCAAGAAAACTCCAGTGCAGCTCCAATGCCAGAGTGTAGTAGACTTTTCTGAATCGGTCTCCGCGACTTGCTTTCCCCTCTGTGGCGGTGTCTAAGCCGCTCTTTTCCTGGTAGACATGTTTTCCGATTTTCCATGGGTATAGCCAATGGGCATGGTCAGGCTGGCTTGGGTATCTCTACCCACAAAAAGAAAAAATTAAACTTTAAAAGTCGATATTCCTTTAATTCATTTCCTTTACTTCTCAGTCCTGGGGGGAATCTTCTCTTACCTTTATGCAGCAATAGAAAAAAAAAAGTGTAGAATAGGATAGACTTAATTAAACTATAGGGACAGTTCAGGCGCTGGAATCTTAAAAGAACTATTTATAGGCATCCATGCCTTTCAGTTAAATTCATAATCCTCTTCCTAAGAAACTCCAGGGGAACCCTAGCTAGTCAGCCCTTCTGTACCTTGCTGTTGTTCTTAAACGGTTAAACCATGGCTCTGTGGCAGGGTTCCACGTCTGGTGGGATCTAGAGCAGTTTCCCTCAGCCTCCTTAATGCTTCCACACAGTTCCTCCACTTGCAGTGACCCGCAACCAGAAAATTATCTCGTTGCCACTTTAGAACTGTAATCTTGCTACTCTTGTGATTTGTAATGTAAATATCAGATATGCATGTCTGATACGCAACCCCTGCGAGAGGGGTCGTGACCCACACGTTGAGAACCACTAGAATCTCTTTCATAGTCTGGTTTCCATTTTTTGTTTTTTTCCATCCCCAGCGCTGACTCCTGGGGTTGCCTGATCATTTTCTCTTAAACACCCCAACGTTGCAATTGTCTTGACACCTACCAGTGACTCCTGCTCCTGCCTCTAAGACTGTCCTTTTAAAAGTGTCCTGTTAAAATGGAGCCTAGCATATCTGTGCACACAAACATCAGAGGGTTTTAGATGTAGGCTGGGAACTGAGCCACAGACACTGCTGTGGCCCATCACCCTGGAGTGGTGAATGGGGGGCAAGGGAAGGCAGAATTTTTGTGAAGATTTAGAATCTAAAACACCTGAGACATCTTTGCCACATGCCTCAAGGAATGTCTGTTCCAAAGGCCACCATCTCTTCCTGTGCTTGGCCGTGTGTCCTAGTTGTAGCTAGAGTCATCCATTACCTTGCCCTCGTTCTGATTCTTTTCCCTTTTAATAATAAATTATCAGCCAGGGAGATGACTCAGTGGGTAAAGTGCTTGCCTTGCAAGCATGAGGAACCAAGTCCAGACGCCCAGCATCTGTGTCCAAAAGCTGGGTGCTGTGGTATACATAACTCCAGAGCTAGGGAGGCAGAGACAGGTGGATCCTCAGAGTCGGTCAGCAGAAGTCGATCAGGGAGTTTTGGGTTCAGTAACAAACTTTGTCTCACAAAGTAAGGCAGCCATTAATTGAGGAAGTCATATAGTGTTGACCTCTGACCTCTACTCATACACATGCACACATGGGTGTGCACACACACATAAACCTAAATACATGTGTGTGTGTGTGTGTGTGTGTGTGTGTGTGTGTGTGAGAGAGAGAGAGAGAGAGCGAGAGAGAGAGAGAGAGAGAGAGAGAGAGAGAGAGAGGAATCTTATTTAGGATTTTCTTACTACACACCTGTGTGTAAGGTAATTAACATAACCAACTTAAACACGAGTCTTCAAAGACATTTCAGAACTTTCCTTATATCAGATCAGGGCTTCAGTATCAGCAGTAGCTTCAGCTGTAGATATGTCTCAGAGCATCCCATCCAGACCTTTCCTACAAGTGGAACAGAAACACTCTCAAAAAGCAAGAACTCCGACAATGGAACAACTCCCAAAAAGACTTTCTAGAAGGTTTGACCTATCAAAACCAGATCCAGTCCAGGGCCAGCCCCAGTCAACCTGGCAGGGCTTAATCTCTTACCTGGGCAAGCATGTTCCTTACAGCAGAAATCGCAACACTTGGGTGGTAGAGACAGAAGGGTTGTCCCAAGTTATAGGCTATCCCAGGGTATAGAGCAAGTTGCAGGGCAGCCTGTGCTACAGTGTAAGATGAGCTGTTTAAAAAAGCTCAAGCAAACAAAGAAACAGACAATAACAATAAATATACATCATGTTCACGCGAATTCTATGCAGTTTTGTTGAAAGAGCTGGAATGGCTTGTGGTGGGCACCATTTCCATAATGCAAGTAGTTAAAGCCACCTACCAGACCTTTTGAGTCTGTCCACCTGCTTGCAGGTCCTTAAAGCTCTGCTGAGGACTATATGCTAGGGAGAGGTGAGATGAGTAGATACTGGCTATAATCCAGGCCTTCTAATCACTGGTGAGCAGATGCGGTTTTGAACAACTCCATGTGGAGATGTCACTAATGTAGAAATTAGTGTTTTTCTCTTTCTGCCAGAATGCAGGATTTACATGATCCCTCACACATATCTCTGGAGGCCTGGGCTATAATCTCCTAACCAGCAAGGAGCCAATAAACCTTCCTCCCCGGGAGAAATAACAACTCCCAGAAAATTCCAGAAGCTTTATTTCACTGGCAATTTCTCAAACTCTTCTCTGCTGCCTTTGGGAGCCTGGTCCTCTTTTGAGGTGTGTCCCATGCTTCAGCCTGAGGCTTCTTGCCTGCCCTTCAACAGGAGTCATGAGCAAGCATTGGTATAGATTCTCTGTGGTGTCCGTGGAGATGAGGACAGAGAGGGGCCTGCTTGGGTAGACATGCATGAACTTGTTGTGGGTACCTTGGGTACCATCAGAGGAAGAATGGAGAACCAGGAGCTCCCTTGAGAACAGGTGGACCTTGAGTGAATTAATCTTATTCTGTGCCATGAAACTTGGTTGGCCGGGATGCGTTGTAACTGATAAGGTCAAGTTGTTGACCAGATTGTCTTTCTGTGTCTTTCTATGCTTCAGACTCTTCAAGGCTGGCTTGAAGTCTCCAACCCAGAGTAGAAGCTCTCTCCATACAGTTCCCAAATGCCAGGTTTTATCTTGCCATCTGCATCCTGAGTCTTCCATTTCCTTCACCCACAATCCTCCTGGCTTTGTCTGCAGGAAGGATTTAATGCCACTAACCAATGTTCCTTCCAAGCTGGGCCATGTAACGCTGGCAAGCACTGCTCACAACACCTTGGATTCACAACTGTTCAATCTGCGACTTATTTTGGTCACTTCCTGTTCAGAAATCTTTCACTATAGCCAGATTCCCCATAACCCCTGCATTCACTCATGTGACATCCATATGGGTGTCTCTACCCACAGTTTAAAATGCTGGGCTCTAGAACAACGGGGCATATTCCTGGTAGAAACCAGGCCCGCTGGTAGTGCTGAGTAACTTGAGAGGAGATATGGGTCTCACTGTTAGTCCTATCTCCAGACAAAACTTCGACTGGAGTTCCCTTCTGCTCTGAGCATACACCCTGCCTGGGTTCCTTTCCCAAACCTACAAGTTAGCCTTCAGGGATGGCAAATTCGTGGATGGTATGCAGTCCCATGGCATCCTTATTCTCGTCTATGCATCATACTCCTGTCCGCTGCAGGGCCTTTGCACAAGCTCTCTATGCCTGAATTGCCTTTCTGCTGGCTTCATGTCCACTCATCTTTTCTCTCTCAGCTCTACCACTTTTGTCAGCAAAATCTTCTCTAATACTCAAGTAAACACAAATGTCCCCACTTTTTTTTTTAAAAAAAAGCACTCAATTTTAAAAGATTTACTTTATCTCGAAGCATCTACATGTGCACGTGAGCACAGTGTCCATGGAAGTAAGAAGAGGGCATAGGATCCCTGGGAGCTAGAGGGATAGCTGGTTGTGGGCTACTCAACATGGTACAGGGAATGGAACTCAGGCCCTCTATAAGAACAGCATATGCTCTTAAGCTCTGAGAAGTCTCTCCAGCCACACACTATCATTTTATACTTTGCTGTTTGGTTAGGAGTTTCTTAAACTGTCATCCCCAGAGGACAAACCCATAGGTTGTTTGGACTCCATCTGGGATGTCCCTGTGCTTGATATAGTACCTGGCATAAAGTGACCATATAGCAAAACCTTGCTCAACTCTTGTGATTTGCCAAAATCAAATGACTCTCTATTTGTATATAAATAGACAACCTTCCATCACTATCCGTAGGAGATTTATTCCAGAACCCTTCATGGACACTAAAAATCTGTGGACACTCCCCCATGTAAGATGGATTCCCTCATGTAAGATGGAGTAGTATTTGCATACAAGCCATGCATACCTTCCTTTATATTTTGAACATCTTTACATCATTTATAATCTGTAACGCGGTGTAAAAGCTGTCAGAATAATTCCTAGGCATTGTTTTCGTGGTTGTTGCTTTATGGTTGTTGTTGAAAGTGTGTATGTGGGAGTGTGGACTCAAATACCCATTTGCGAACATACAGAGCCTAACAGAAGACATCGGACGTCTTCCTCGGATCTTCTCTGCCTCGTCCCTTTTAAGACAGGGTCTCTTACTAACAAAAACTAATCAGTCCAGCTGGACTGAGCTGGACTGAGCTGGGCTGCAAACTCTCATGATGCAACTGACTTGACACACCAGCACTTGAATTATAGGCACACACAACCATGCCTGTTCTCCAGAAATGCTGGGGATTTGAACTCAGGTCCTCAGGATCGTGTAATAATCACTCTCTTACCCGCTCAGCTATCTCCCCTGTTCCATTTTCATGACTATGATATTACCATCGTATTGAGTTTTTACTTTTTCAAATATGTTTAATCTGTGGTTAACCAAATCTACAAATACTGAACCCCTAGATGTGAAGGGCTCTATCTATGTGGGTATGTGCGTGTGTGTGCTTAGACTGCCTCGTACCTATGGTCCCGACGCTATAATTACCACCCTTCAAGCAGGGCTCAAGACTCATCTTTCTAAAGCATTTCTAGACCCCAGTAATGAGGATTCCAAAAGGCACCGTGTAATCCATGACACAGGGGGCCTGGTGAGACTTGGGCTAAGTCCTTCCCTATAACCCTCCCCTCTTTGCTTCTGGTTTGCTTTCACATCTAGATTCATCTGGCAAAGTCTATTGCTCCTTTGATCATTCCCCAGGAGGACAAGTGGGTGGCTGGTTGTCTTCTCAGCCTCTGTCAGCCTATAGGACTCAGCCCCCATTGAGAGGCTGTTCAATAGGTGAATCTGACTCCTATCAAAAGAGCACCTGAGGGAACAGGACCTGGCCTGCCAGCCTGGAACCTCACTGTGGATTAGAGAGCAAAATGCCCATGGGCCACTGAGAAATGTTCTTTCTCCTCACACATGCCCCCTTTTAAAAGACAAATATCTGGCTTGTATCACACTGGAAAGGAAGTGGGGTGGATTTTCCAGTGCATTGAAAACTAGCAGCTGGGTTCCCTTAAAGATGCCATTTGGAATCAGCGTCTTACATTCCAACCAGAATGGTAGGCTGCCTGCTGATGAGGGAGCCTCACAGGCCCTTTCTAACCTTGACTCATAATATCTGGAATGTGACACACCACGGTCAGGCAAGCCTCAACCAACTCCAACTCTGCACTCGATTAGTTCTCCTTTGGAGAGCTATACCAGCCTTTCCGTATAGTCACATAGATCCTTAAATATTCTGCTTCAAAGGGGACCAGGCCAGGGATGGGACTCTGTTTCTAAAATGAGAAAAGAGATGCCCCCTAGTCCATCTCTGACCTGGTCTCCTTCACTGTGTGCTTCTTGAAAGGAGTCGGGTTGATCCGGTACTTTGGGGACTTGGTGACATTAACGTATCTGCTTTATGTAACACAAAGTCATTATTAGCAGCATCCTAGATCATAAAAAAAAAAAAAAAAAGGTGTAACAAGAGACAAGGAGGAGTCCTCCCCCTTGAAGATAACAGCAGTCAGGCTGAAGGAGAGCAGGGTCGTGGAGCTGCGCTCTGATTGGTGGTTCACACTCTGCATTGACATTTCTGCAGTTTCATCAGAAATTCTAAATAATCCATGTGAAAACGGGTAGTTATTTACTGAAGACACACACGCCGCATGTGCATGCAGTGCACTGAAGACATAATCTTGGCTCTCGGGCTGCCTTTTGTAGCTGGTGGAGGCAGCAGCTGTTCTCAAAAACCTTCGAAGAGATGATCCAAGATGTGTGTGGAAAACTGAGTTAATGGGTGACTAAGTATGAGGGTTTGATAATGTGCGTGCATGCTGAAGAAATACATCTCCATGGAGGACAGCAGGAGGAAGTAGCTAAGTGGGCACACCTGGCTAGCAGCTCACACAGGACCAGGCCTTAGAGCCCGCACACAGGACCTTTCAGTGTTTTCCAACTGGTTCCTGTTTTCTGTGGATGAAGAAAAACACATTCCGATCTCCGGTCAGACATGGATCTATAGAGATTCATCCTCCCTGGTTTGTCTGGGTACATTTGAGTTCACTTCTCCTTATGCTAATCAGACAGGATGGAGAAGCAGATGGGAGAGATGCTGAGTCTAGCTTCTATCTGGGATCAGGAGCTCTCATTCCTCTGACCTCACTTAGAAAGTAAATGCCAGATGCACTTTGCGGTCCCTGTTGTGTCTCCTTGCCTCCCAGCCTCAGCCAGCATGGTTACCCTTCTCTCTTTCCCTCTGCAGGATGGCAGGCAAGAGATGCCCACAGTCATGCCGATTAAAAAAAAAAAAAAAAAAAAAAAAAAAAAAACAGAACCCTCTTGTCCTCCTCTTCTGCTCCCTGCTGAGGCTGAGCATCTAGGAGCAAATATACAGGGTCAGGCAGGGCCTTATTGAGGGCACAGGCAGGCGATCTCTGATGGCTCAGTTGCTCTGAGCATTCTGCATCCTGTGAGAGGGAGCAGAAAGAGGGAACAAGAGGAACGGGGATCACAATGAATGGGGATGTTTGATTGAGGGAGAGTTGCATGAAATCTGACATATTCGTGCCCAACCCCACACGGCTTTACCAAGGTATGTGAGCTTCAGGTCGCCCCTCCCATGCAAAACTAGAAACATGGACTCATCATATTCAGATTCATTTGAAGAACACAAATGGTGTTTCCTAATTTCGGGTTGTCCGATCAATTGGAATTGCTCCTCTCTATAAGACTGTTTTGGGGGCAATTGGAATTGCTCCTCTTCATAAGACTGTTTGGGGGGGTTGTTGTGAGGCTGTAAAATTTGCATCCATTCCTAACAGAACATTCTTCTGAGACTGTTGTTCTGATACTGTTTTTATTATTTATGTGGCAAGGGTGTGATGTACAGAAGGAGAGAGAAAGAGACAGGTAACGTGTGTGTGTGTGTGTGTGTGTGTGTGTGTGTGTGTGTGTGTGGTGTATGTGTGATGGCAGAGAGAGAGAGAGAGAGAGAGAGAGAGAGAGAGAGAGAGAGAGAGGGCGCACAACAGGAGCTGCAGAAGGAAGAATTGGCTCCATCTAAAGCTATTTGTCCCTTCCAGAAATGCGTTTTCATGACAGACTGTTTCAGACCCAGCGAGACAAAGGAAGCGTTTCCAGCTCATATTATGAATTCCAAAATGTATAATAAATACACATTTTACAAAAGCAATATGTGTTTTAAAATATAATATATGCAAACAATCGTATAAATCACCAGGCTTGACACGAGTCAGCCGAAGAGGCTTCTGGGGAAATGGTGTTGTGCGTGTGTGTGTGTTTTTAATAATGTAAAAATATGTGTAATATGTTTGAAAAACAACAGCCAAAACCCCTTCTACCTGCCAACTTTATAATACTTATTTCCCCAGAGTCTGCTATATCCTAGATTCTCAGGAAAATAACAGGGGGCTTACATAAAAAGTATAAATATGAATAAGATGTAAAAAAAAAAAAAACCTCCACCCATCCCCATATATATTTCCCCAATGGACTTGACCGGCCCAAGCATCATATGTCAAAGAAATGTGCATTTTTATGGTCTTCATGCAAAGGTTTCTATAATGTTATTTGTGAAGCAGAGCCACAGACTACCAAAGGAGGAGTGTTCCATTGGATACCCATTCTGACACACCCCACAGATCCTGGTGCTATCACAGTGTAGTAGAGGCTAAATGTTAACCCACACTGTACATTCTATGTTCCTTGTTAGCTGGCAACATCTCTAGTCTTTTTTTGTGGTCAGTAGGGTAGAAACTGAGGGGGGCGGGCAGAGTTGGATTCCTGGCTTCTTGCTCTAAATTTTGTAATCTCTTCACGTAACTCCATGGATTCCATCCACTTGTGGGTATTAGGTCACCAAATGTCACTGTCCTAATCTATGTGTGTGGGATGTGTGTGTGTGTGTGTGTGTGTGTGTGTGTGTGTGTGTGCGTGTGTGCGCGCGCGCGCGCGCGCGCGCGCACTAGCAGACACATGCCATAGCACACATGTAAAGGTCATAAGACAGCTTTAGCTATTGGTCCTTGCCAACCATGCTGTTTGAGACAAGGTCTCCTGTTCCCCACATCTCATAAGACTTTAAGGGATTTATTCTCCCCTCCCTCCTGTCCATTCCACAGATGTGCCCTCTCCTGCCTACCTTTACATGGGTTCTTGGGATTTGAACTGAGATCCTCATGCTTAGGTGGCAAGTACTTCGTTCACTGGGCCATTTCACCAGCCTGATCTCAATCCTATCTGGATGCATCTGTCCTTTCCTGTTCTGCCCATAATTTTCTTGTTACAGCCAAACTCTGAACACAGGTGAGACAGCAGAAACTTAGAACAGGTCAAACCTACCTAAGAAGAAGAACTCCACTGCAAAGGGCATGCTGGGAAAGAATATCTGCTTCTGTGTGGATAAGGAGTGTTCATTTAACTGTTGTTCCTAATACGAGAGAGAGAGAGAGAGAGAGAGAAAGAGAGAGAGAGAGAGAGAGAGAGAGAGGGAATTCACAGAGTCTTCCCGTGAGTTTGTGGTAGAGAATACTATGCAACCATTGCAAAGAACAATTAGAGCATTTTTTAAATATGCATTATACGTTACAGAAGCCAATATATGCAATAAAAGCATCGAGCTAAATTCAGACCTTAATTAATCATCACCGCCCTGTTTTTCTCTCCCCAGCCCCTGACAAGCACTCTTCTATCCTCTGTTTGACAATTTTAAAACGCATATATAAGTAAAATTGTTCAATATTTGTCTTTCTGTGTCTGCCTTATTTCATTTAGAGTACTGCATTCCTGTCTGTCCACATTGTTGTTAGTAACAAGATTTTCTTTGACTTTTTAGGGCTGAGTATGTATATGTACAAACTCTTTATATGTATAAACAGTAATTTCAGTTATTCATCCATCCGTGGCTATACAGGTCACCACATTCTGACTTTTTACAATGATGGCGCAGTGAACATGTCTGTACATGTATGCATGCATACATATATACATGCTTACACGCAAATGTCTCTCCAGCATAATTATTTCGATCCCATTGTATGAATACACAGAAATGGAATTCCTAAACCATCAGGTAGCTTTTTAACTTTTTAAGGGTACTCCAATTGTATCCACTGTGGTGGTTTGAACAGCACCCCCTCCCCCATAGTCTCAGGCATTTGAACACATTGGGCTCTGTTTGGATCGGTTTAGATAGTAGAGCCTTGCTGGAGGAAGTGTGCCACCGAGGGTAGGCTCTGGAAACTTAGAGTCCCACCCTACTTCCTGTTCACTATCTGCTTCATGCTTGCTCTTGACGATGTGAGCTCTCAGCTTCCTGTCCCTGCTGCTATGCCAGCCACTGGCTGCTGTGTCTCCTTCCATGATGGACTCTCCTTCCGCTGGTACTGCAAGTCCAAATAGGTTGCCTTGATCGTGGCATTTTATCACAGCAATAGAAAAACAACAAACACACCCATCGATGGTAGACACAAGTTCTCTTTTCTCCACATCCTCACTAGAAAATACTCCTCACTTTTCATTATGAGCTCACAGGTAAGAGGTGGCAATGCCTGTGACTTGGGCCTGCATTTCACTAATCGTAAATAGTGCTGAAAACCTTTAGATCTATTCCTTGGCAGTTTGCATAACTTGTAGAGAGGTGTGTCTCTTCAGCATGTTTTTAACTGCACTGTTGTGGGGCTGCTACTGGGTTGTATAAGCTCCTCGGGCTGTGGATATTAACCTCTCATCAGCTATGTGGCTTGAACATCCCACAGGCTGACTTTTCATTTATTGGCTGTTTCCTTTCCTGTGCAGAAATGTGTTAGTTTCATGTGTTCCTACCTTTCTATCCCAGAGGATTCACCTGTGGTTATTTATTTATTTATTTATTTATTTACTTAATTGGTAAGAGGAACATATTTTAACAGTCTTTGCAGGCTTTATCCTGTGGTTTCTTTGAGGAGTATTTTACATTTAAGTCTTTCATCTATTTGGGGGATCAATTTCTGTGTATGATACAAGATGAGAATCTAGGCTCATTCTCTCATATGTGGATATCTGATTCCCCAATCCCAATAGCATTTCCTGAAGAGGGTATTCTTAGTTGACCTAAATTTATACATGGGTTTATCTATGGATGGATGGATGGATGGATGGATGGGTGGATGGATGGATGGATGGATGGATGGATAGAGTGATGGTTTGTATATGCTTGGCCCAGTGAGTGGCACTGTTTGGAGGTGGGGCCTTAGAATAGGTATGGCTTTGTTGGAGTGGGTTTGTCACTGTGGGAGTGGGCTTTAATACCCTAGTTTGAGCTGCTTGGAAGCCAGTCTTCTGCTAGTAGCCTTCAGATGAACATGTCGAACTCTCAGCTCCTCCTGTACCATGCCTGCCTAGATGCTGCCATGTTCCTGCCTTGATGATAATGGACTGAACCTCTGAACCCATAAGCCAGCCCCAATGAAATGTTGTTCTTTATAAGACTTGCCATAGTCATGGTGTCTGTTTACAGCAGTAAAACCCTAAGACAGATAGACAGACAGATGACAAATATCTCCTGTCCTTTTCACTGGGCTGCATCTTTGTCATCATTTTTTCAGCATGCACAGTTGCTATCAATAGATTACAGGTGCATCTGGAACGCTCACTTGGCTGGAGCTCATGGTCACCTCTTTGGCTCAGCTTCTGCAAGTTCACTCTTAGAAGAACAAGGCCAGTATTTCCCTCAACCTCCTTCAAAGTGTAGCCAGGGGTCTTGCTGGCTGGAGCCCGATCTATTGGAGAGATGGCTGCCAGTGTCTGCCATGTGTTTTAAGGGAAAGGTACCACGTCCTTCCTGAGACAATCCAAGCCTGCCTAGACAGGAAGATGTGGTTGCTTTTATTAAAACTGTTCCAGTTTCATTTCTTTCACTATGACAAAATATCCTGACAGAAGCAATTTAGGGGAGAAGGGATCCATTTGGTTGATAATTCCAAATCAGGATCCGTTGCTGTGGGAAAGTTAAGAGAGGAACTTGAAGCAACTAGTCACACCCACAGTGATGAGCACAGAGAGAAGGGAGGCATGCATGCTTCCTGCCCAACTCACTCTCTCCACTCTTACACAAACCAGGACTCAAACCCAGGGAGTGATGCCATCCACTTTTAGTCTGCGTCTTTCTACCACAGTTAACTGAACCAAGACAATCCCCCACAGACGTAGGCTCACAGGCCAGCCTGATCTAGACAATCATCTTTCATCAACACTCTGTTCACAGATCATTCTAGAGCATGTCACACTGGCATCTGAAGCTAACTAGCTATCACATCAAAGGAGTGACTGGCCACACAGCCAGCCAGCAGAGGGGCCAGCTGAGTTCCTCATTACCTGAAAACTTTATAAAATTGAGAGCTTACTCACTTAAAAATCATTTTCTCAATGTGGAAAACCTTTTTTTTCCCCATTATGTCTATAATATAGATGGACTTTACACCCCTGATCCACAAAAATACATTGTATGCTCCTGATGAAGTAACAGACATGACAGGTTGGTTATGGTGTGCACTCACAGAGAGAGACACACATAATCTTTTAGGTGTTCGGCAACAAAAATCTGGTCCTTGGTTTCCTAAAATTCCATTGAAGTAAAAATAGAAAGGAAAGGAGAGGGAAAGAAAGAAAAAATGAGAAGGAAGGAAGGAAGGATCAATCAATCTTTGGCTGGGACATTGGAGTCTTTTTAAGCTTAAAATTCATACAAGATGAAGGAAGTCTACAGCGAGAGGAAGGAACGAGGAGATAAGACAATTGGCAACTTAACTGTAAGGATTCCATTTGAGATGCACAGACAGGGCAGGGCTTGGAGTGCAAAGGGTGTTGTTTTCTATGAGACTGAGAAGCATGGGCTTCCCCCAGCCTAGGAGAAGAGAAGGAGAAGGCTGTGGCAAGCAGGTACAGCTCTTCTCACTGATATGATAAAGTGGTCTAGCAGGACAGTCTCAGCATCACCACTCAAAAACAAAAAAAAAAAAAAAAAAAAAGTCTCATTTTTAGTGAGACTATGAAGACCCACATTTTTTCTGATGATTCAGTTTAATAACTTCTTTGGTTTTTTGATGATTGTGATGCTTAGTTTTCTTTATCAACTTGACACAACTGACAATCGCCCGGAGAGTAACAAAATAATTGCCTAGATCAGGTTAGCCTGTGGACATGTCTGTGAGGAAACACCTCAAGGTTAAATAGATGTGGAAAAAAACAGCCAGCCCCCTATGGGCGGTCCCATTTCCTATCAAGAGGGCCGTGACCAATGTACAAAGAAGAGACAAAAATAAATAAATAAATAAAATAAAAAAAAAAGCAAGCATGCCTGTAAGTACTCATTTCTCTTTGTTCCTTCTGGCAGGTGTAATTAGCTACTTTAAGGACCTGGCACTCATGTCTTTGCTAGATTATTGTCTTTGCTTCCTTTTCTAATCTGCTTTTTGCCAGCATGCTCTATCAAGAAACAAAACTAGAACACTGACCATTTTCCAATTTAATAGAAAAGAATCAGGAGTCCAGAAATGTCTTCTTTGGGACACAAATATTAAAAGGTGTGTCTCTTTCTCCACCATCAGCAAGGCAGATTAATTCAAAGAAGAATTGAATCGGGAAATTGCCAGCAACTGCTCTCCCAGCTTCTATTGGGCGTGTTGGTGACCTACAGACAGAAACACTTTCACTACAATGTCATAAAAATTTAATTTTTTCTACAATTTGGGGAGTTATTCTCCTCTGTAAGTGATGGAGGGAAGCACTTTGATGCTTCTGGGTTTTAATAAAGAGTCCTTGTGCCCAGTAAAGAAAAACAAATCGGTTAGCACCTCAAGCTAAAAGCTGCAGTGTCCAGCCTTGCTCTGGGACTCAGAAGCCACTGTGCTGGCCTTGAGAATGGTTTGTTATAGGGCAAGGCTGGAATTAAGCAAAGCCAGGGTGACTGCTGGTTCATTCTGGAAATTAAATATTTCCATTAGGTAGAAAACAAGCGTCAACCTGCCGTTTGTTGGCCTTGAAATTCGTCTTGATGAAAATGCTGCAATTGTGCCAAGTGCGTTTTGTAAATCAACTTAGCATTTGTCAAGCCCTCGGCGAGCCCTTTTGAGAAAAATCAGAAAGTATAATGCATAAGCTAGCACTCAAATTAAAGAATTTATCCATATATCTTATGAAAGCAATTCAGGATACAAAAAGAAAATAGGTTATGTGATTTAACCTATCTCTCAGTTGCTATGGAATCCTTCCTCCAAGAGACTTGGTGCTTTGTATGTTAGCAATCTGTTTGGCATCAACAGAAATTCATCCTAAACCTTAGAAGGTAAAACAGAAAATGGTAGAGAGCTGGATGCTGTGTTGTTTACCTGTAGCCCCAACACAGAGGAGGGTGTGGCTGGAAGATTGCATGTTTGAAGCAAGGCAGGCCTGTGAGACTCTCACAAAGAAAATGCGCAAGAAAATGGCTGCCCCTGGTACTGAGAACTTCCTGGTTTCAAAAAGATCCTGGATTTATCTTCCATCTGATGGAGCTGTTTGTGACATCCGCAAAATGTATCTCCCTCCAGTCAACAAAGATGTTATATTCAGGGGAAACTGGCTGTTTGCCTTAAATGATTTCATTGTGAGAGTTTGAAAGTCTTTTCTGGTTTTGAAAAAAATAAAAAGTAAACAAGGGCTGCAGAAATGTAACAAGGTTTCTTCACATTTCAGAACCTCAGAGAGCACGTGACTGTGAGAAAGTATACCCAAACTAAAATCTGAGCCAGAAGTAATGTGATAAACTCACACTTTCTCTCAAGCCACTACTGCTTCAATGTATCAGATGTCAGGAGGAAGTGTTTAATATGTAGATAGACTAGGAAGGCCCCCATTGAACAGAAATACAGAATAATGATAGAGACAAAAGCCACCGGCCTCAAAAACTCGACACCCGGAAGTCTTCAGTGACCACCGGGAACTGAGCGTCTGTGAGACACCAAAGACTCAACTTGTCTAACGAAAAGTTACTGTGCTTGAATCGTGAACTCAGAACAGAATAAAACATTGGGGAATGAAAGGAAAGTCCTATCTAGAGATACAGGCTTAAAGGCTATCGGGACGGGACGTTGGAGACAGATGTGGCTCTTGAAGAATACATAGAGACCTGGTGGCTAGACCTGTGATGTCCCCGAGCATCGTGGTGGGGAAAGAGTCCCTGACTGTTATAATGTCTAGCTTCTGCCCTGTGGTTCAAGTACTGGGCAAGAGGTCATCGGACCTTGAAATGACAGAGAAACCAAAAACCTCAGATTCCACATCAACCTTCAGACCAGGATTACAAATTATGTGTTAGAAATCTAACGCAAAAGAAAACAGCAGATGCCAGTCACCATTGGAGCATCTGGGCAGGAATGAATGGCGATCACATGACTACTCTGAACCAATGTGAAGGGAGAGTTAAAGATGCTCACCAATTAGCGAGGGTGTTGGATGTAAACATTACAAACGAACGAGGACACTACTGCAGGTTTTGTCTTAAGGAGTTATTTCTATTTGTTTTGAAATAGTATCTTCCTTTGTGGTCCAGGCAGGCCTTGAATTCTCAGTCCTTCAACTTCATCCTCAAGAACTCCAGCATTGCAGACTTGTGCTACCATGCCATAGATTGTATGGTAATGGCATATGTCTGATAAGAGTTTCAGGGAAAAAAGTATGAAGAGTGTTAAAACATGCTAGATATAAAGAAGATGAAATAAGAATAATTCCATGGCGGACACATAACAACTAAACTGCTAAAAAAATAATAATAATAAAATAAAATAAAAAAATGCAAAGTGAAGAGAAACAAGAAGATGACTGGGGGCTGGCTCAGCGGGTTAGAGTGCTTGCTGCCCCGGCATGAGGACCTGAGTTCTAATCCGCACCACCCAGACTTAGCTTTCCACATAACCTGTAACTCAAAGCATGCAGGGTTTCTGGTGCTCAATGGCTGCCGGTCTAGCTCCAGGTTCAGGGAGAGACCCTGTCTCCAGGGCATGTGACAGAGGATGAAAGAGCAGGACACCTGAGGTCCTCCTTGGCCTCTTCAGACCGGGACACTGGCACACACATATGCACACACAGAAAGAAATAATGAGCTAAATGAAGATTAGATGAACTGCAGACTTATCAGTAGCAAAGAGAGACAAGAGATCGGAGGGCAAAAAAAAAAAAAAAAAAACAACAACTTGAAAAAGAAAGCTAACTGTCAACATATACCCACCTAAACTTTTTTTTGTAAGACTAAGAGAAAAAAAAATGAGGTTCTTTTTAGCTATTTATAAACTGGATATTAAATATCCCTAAAAGTACTAAAACGGAACTGAAAAGGAATTCAAATAACCAAGGGCAGTGAACAAAGTATGCTAATTCATTTAATTTCTTACATTTTAAGACATCTTTTCGTTTTAGAGTGAAAATGTTCAGTTTCTAGGCCAACCTGAATTGAGGAGGTTTTCAAAAGGTACACCCATATACTCAGGAGCATGGTGGAAATCCTGTATTATTTAGTTTCATTATGAAAACTTAGCCAGGCATGGTAGCACAAGTCTGCATAGTGAAAACTAAATTGATATGTATAATTTTTAATAACAAGAATCATTTCTAAAATGGCAGCTTTCCAACCTATAGTCCAAAAGCAGTACAGATCAATATGGTGGAAAATTGGTTGGTTTTATAAAAAAATTGGAAATTTCTATTTAAAAAAAAAGAACTAGAAAAATAGATAGGAGTGATATCACATCTCTACTAGAGACTAGAAAAGGAAAAATACCCAGTTCATGTTATGAGGCTGGGGGATTCCCAGATCTCCTAAGACCTACAGGAAAGTCAGAAACCAACTTCAGACATGAACCCACATGAAGAGCTGTGGGCTGTGCAAGCAAAAGCAGCAAGCTGAACTCAGTGCCATCTGAAATACAGAATTCATGTTAGCTGACAGAATGACATCTCCGCAGTGTGAAATGTTTCTACCTGAGAAGGGGGTGGGGGGCGGGTAACAGCTTTGATATCAGGAGATGACATGAGGACTCCATGTGCAATAGGGAAAGATCAATCAATTAAAAATAAATTCTTATTCATTATAAAAATTCATAGCATCTAAGATATAAGGAAATTACTTAAACCCACGAAGGGTCACTATCAAAAATAGAGAGCAAACGTCATGCTTACAGAATTTCCATTAGAGCCGGTTTCTTTGAGGAGAGAAAATTAGGAAAACGATACTGGCAATTATTGTGATATAAGTATATAATGCCTAGGAAATCTCAGGGAGGGGGGTAGACAAGAGTAATGGAGTAAATTATCCCTTTCAGATTATCAAAACATATTAAGAAGCAACAATAATTAAAGCAATTTGGTGCTGCTAAATAAAAAAAAAAAATAGACAGATGAGTGGAATCAAGACAGGATCCGTGAATAGACAGAACAGGAGGTAACAAACAGAGCTGATAGTGAATTAAATACCAATGGAGTAAGACAGCAGTCAGGCTAGACACCATTCCTGATGGATACAGGAAACACCGGGGGACAAAATACACAAGCTTCACAGAAATCAAAGACTTTCCAACAACATGAGGGGACTTACAGGTAAGAATGCAGGTCGACTCAGGCTCCTGAAGTAGGCGCCATTTCTACGATGATTGTGAAGAGCAGGGTCCACAGAGGGGAAGACTGATACTGTGGGCTATGAGCAAACCAACCAAGATGAATAGCTCAAGAAAAAGAAATGTGAAAGGGCATCACCGAGTTGGCAAAGTATTGCAGAAGATGTCGAATGTAGAATTCCTGGCTCGGAGTGTTACTGTCATTCTCTTCTTTGCAGTCTCTAATGACTCAGATGAGAGCTATGTTTGAATACACAAGTTCTCTTTATTTGAAATTTTTGGACTCAAACCCAGGTCCTCGTATGTACCAGACACTCTTCCATCCTTGACTTAAAACCCCATCCCATGAATACAAATATTCTTTTGTTTAATCCCACATTCTACATACAGAAGTGTACAAATATGCCTTCAAAAGACTTCAGACACATGCCTGCTAAATAGCCCACTGAGAACAGTGAGAATTTACTTCCGTTTTACGGCTTCCTGTTTTTAAGTTGAATTTTCTAACCACATGGTAAAATACTTTTATTTCATATCCAGCAGGGACAATTTAGATAGTAGGTTTATGGACCATTCATATCCTTCATGTTTTAATAAATATTCTTCAAATGGTCCAGAGTCCTTATATCTATGGGACTTCGGGGGCTAGAAATCATATTGCTCTCTGCAATTTCTCCTTGTGGCATGGGAACCCCCAAAATATTACCAGTTGAGGGTTCAAATGCCCTCGTCAGTTTAGCCTGTCTAGGGACAGACAGCTATAGAGCAGGAATTGTAGATCCTCTCCGTCCAGGGCAGGGGGCACCAATATTCAATGTTGCTATTGACTGATCACTCAAATAATATACTGATAAATACTAATATTTCGTGTGTGTGAGTGTGTGTGTGTGTGTGTGTGTGTGTGTGTGTGTGTGTTTTCTAAACTATTTGGACTGATAGTAAAATCATTCGGGGATAGGGTGTAGTGTGTGTGTGTGTATGTATGTATGTATGTATGTATGTATGTATGTATGTATACATGTGTTATTTACCAGTATGTAGATGCACATGCTTGTCCATGTGTCTTTCTCTATTACTTTCCACCTTTTATTTTTCTGAGACAGGGTCTCTCACTGAACCTGGAGCTTCCCCGTTGGCTAGAGTAGCTGGAAAGAGAATTCCCCAGTAGCATCCTGTCTCTGCCCCACCAGCCCCGGGTCACAGACATGTGCTCATGTGGACTCAAGTCCACATGCTTGCATGGAAAGTGTTTTTCGGTCATTGAGCAATCTCCTCAACCCAAAGGAGTGTTTTGCTTTGTGTTCTCAGAATCCAGCGACAGTGACGCACAAGTTAGGTGCTCAGTAAATAGCGGTAGGAATCATTTAGTGGTCAGCCAAGGCTCAGTGGCAGGGTACTCGCATCAGAAAACAAAATGCCGTATGTATCTGCTGAACAAATACAGAGTATTGTTCTGTGCACAGCTGTGCTTTGGAGGACCAAGTCTCAGGCCTGTGTCTCCTCAAACCGATAAAAACATCTCACCAAAAAGTGGCGAGAGACAATTAAATGGTTTCGACTGTTGCGTTTTGCAATTATAAAACCTTTAAAGGCAGAAGCTGGCAATGCACAGCCATAATTCCATCACTCAGGAGACCGAGGCTGGGCGATCATAAGTTCTAAGCCAAGGCAGAGATTCATATCGAGTTTGAGGACAGCCTGAGCTATGCAATGAGATGCTGTGTCGAAAGATCAAAATACTTACTGCAGTCTGATTTTAATACCATGCCATTAATGACAAGGCATTTAACATGCTTACGAAACATAGGAAGGCTGCAATATCGTACATAGTAAAAGCTAGTCTTTGAGGTAAACACAGTGATTTCTTTCTTCTCATTTTCCCTCAGAATGACAGAATGCCTTCTCAAGGATGAGTGGCTTTGGCTGGTTCCTCAGCCTCTCTGGGGCAGGAGTGGCTTATCTATGGACATTTGGTCAGTGTCCACTGTTAACAAATGTGTAGGTGATGAAATTCTTTTCTTGGAACTCACTATAGAGAGTAGCAGGAAGCCTAAAATCTTATTTCTACCACCTAAGAATTCAGTATCTAAGTGAGAAGAAAACGGCCCAGAACCACGTGGCCACTGGAGGGAGAAAGGTACTGCCACCATGTTAGAGAAGTACTTATGCACAGGGAGGCATGGTAAGGGGACAAATGTCCTTCTAGTCAATACAGTGGGATTCACTCCTTCACTGAGCACTTCCCAAGCCCCCTGGCCTGTCGAGGTGCCTCACAGCCCTCCTAACCTGACTTCAATTGAAAGCTATGTTCCTACTGTCTTTCCCATTTTATTTTTTTTTGTTTTGTTTTTTGTTTGTTGGTTTGTTTGTTTGTTTGTTGAGACGGGGTTTCTCTGTGTAGTTCTGGCTGTTGTAGAACTCACTCTGTAGACCAGGCTGGCCTTGAACTCAGAAATCAACCACCTCTGCCTCCCAAGTGCTGGGATTCAAGGCTTGTATCACCACTGCCCGGCTCCTTTCCCATTTTAAAGATGAGGAAACTGAGGCCTAGGGAGTTAGGAATGTGTAAGAATCCCGGAGTTGGCCAGCAGCACAGGTGGGATTCTGACTTGGGACCCTGATCTACAAGCCAGGCTGCTTGCTAATTTCTTAATTGCCAATTGATATGGGGGAAAGGGGGTCTGTCCGGTCAACCCTGGTGGTACCACTCCTAGGCAGCTGGGCCTGAGCTCTAGGAGAAGCAGCTGGGTCAAGCCAGAGAGGCTGAGCCAATAAGCAGCTTCGCTCCTCCGTGGTTTCCACTTCATTCCTACTTCCAGGTTCCTGCAGTGAATCCCTTGCCTTGGCCACCCTTGATACAAGATTTCAGGTTGGCGGTGTCATCTGAATAAGCCTTTACCCACTGAGCCATTCCCCCAAGTCCTACAAGAAGGAAGCAACAATAGAATTACTCTACTCCTTGAGTTGGTAATGGATGCCTGTCTGTGTTTGTCAAAACTCACTCTACCATAGTTTTTAAGTGAAACTTTTTCTTGACTATAAATATCGTAATGATCCTGACTTTAAAACAAAACTAAAGACCAATAAGTAGATGGTCGTACTCCAGACAGAGTGTTTTTATAGAGTAAAAAGCTGCTCTGCCGAAGAGGCTTCACAAAATTAACCAACAAACTTTCAATCCCCAAGTGAGGTTATCCTGGGTCTTTGTTTCCCACCTGTGTGCATGGTGGTTTCAGAACAGTCTCCAGAGGTGGGCACTGCTGTCAGCCAGGCATCTGCATGCCCATGGGTGTTCCCTGGGCCCACCCTGTTAGCTTTGGCTAGCTGTGAATAGCCGCTTTGGCTCCCAGCTGTTCACTGTCCTTCCATGGCAGAAAGCTTATATTCAGGGCCAAAAACCAGGCCACAGCCGCAACCTCCCCTGGGTCTCCATGGTTATCCTTCAGCAAGGAGAGAATGGAACCTTTTGGGTTGCACCAGCCACTCATTTTAAAACAAAGGCCTGATGAGAGGGCAGGTGTGCCCGGCGAGCTCTGTGACTAGCAGAGTCAGACACGCTTGTTCGTCTGAATTAGCACAGAGCACAAGGCCTTTACCATGGTGCTAATTGCTATTGGGTATAAACAAGCGGTCCCAGTGTGTGGGCATGAGGCTGGACAAAACAGATGCCAGAGCCATTCAGAGCCCTGCCCTGCACGGTTGCTGTGCTGGTGGCTGAGAGTGACTTTGTCTAAATGTCAGTCTCCCGTGGGCCTGGTCCCCAACAGTTCTAGCTGAGTAGCTGTGCATGTGCGTGCCCTTCCCCCTCCGGACCATACATGTGCTGCTTGGCACTCAGTTCTGCCTTCCCGCTCACTTATGTGGTAGGAAAATATGTACCACCTACAACTTCTCCCCTAAAAACTACCAGGCGAAGGATTCAGCCCTTTGCAAAGAAGAGCCAGCTACAACCCAAGGTTAACTTTGTCCACCAAAGTTATTTTTTAACATGTCTTTTATGAGCGTATAGTAATTATATGTGATGGGTTTCTTTATGACATTTTCATTCATGTATATATTTTGATCATATTCATCCCCCACTGTTATGCTTTCATGTATGTGTGTGTATGTATGTATGTATATGTGTGTATGTATATGTGTGTATATGTGTATATGTGTGTATGTATATGTGTATATGTATGTATGTGTATGTGTGTATATGTACATGTATATGTGTGTATGTGTGTATGTATGTATATGTGTATATGTATGTGTGTATGTGTGTATTGTGTATGTGTGTATATGTACGTGTATATATATATATGTGTGTATGTATATGTGTATATGTATGTATGTGTATGTGTATGTGTGTATATGTACATGTATATGTGTGTATGTATATATATGTGTATGTGTGTATTGTGTATGTGTGTATATGTACATGTATATGTGTGTATGTGTCTATGTGTATATATGTGTGTGTATATGTATGTATGTGTGTAAGTGTATGTATGTGTGTATTTGTACATATATGTATGTATGTATGTATGTATATATATGAATATATGTATGTATGTATGTATGTATGTATGTGTGGTGTATATGTATATATGTGTGTTATATGCAGCCACAGCTGACCCCAATCAGTCTTGCTGTTGCTACAGTGTTCTGGGACTCTGAAAGACATAGATTTTCTTTGCCTTACAGAGGCAGAGGCAAGGGTGTTTCTAGGAATGAAAGGACAAAGACCAAGCAATATGTGGAAAAGAAATTCTTTGGGGAAGTCAATCACCCCATCTTTCCTATTACACTGTAATTTGGGGCTTATTGAAGCAAGGTCGACTTTGGGTTCATAAGCAATAGTCTTTTGCTATGTAATAAAGAATTACAAAAACTTACTGGCTTGATACAAGAAGTATTTATTGGTTAAGTCACTGGCTGAAGTTTGGCTGGGGCACCTGAGGAGTTATACCATCTCTTCTGTTCTGGAACAACGTGGTTGTTCTCTGTGGTCTGCTGATGGCTCGCTTTGGGCTGGATCTTGCATATATATCTGGCCAGTGGCCTATAAGTTAGTATATGAGGGTCCCACTAGGACTGCTCAGATCAACCCCGTATAGTCATTCGTCCTCCCACAGGCTACTCCAGGCCTCCCTACAGGGCAGAAGCCTTCTATGAGAGAGAATGCAGAGGCTGTGAGATCCCTTGTAACAAAAGCTCTGGTCTCATATTGTATCATTCCATGGGGAAACAAACCTACTTGCTTAATAAGAAGAGCTACAGGAATTTGTGCCAATTTAAAATCTACCACAGTTGGGCTGGAGAAATGGCTCAGTGCTTAAGAACAATGGCTGCTCTTCCAGATGACCTAGGTTTGATTCCCAGCACCCACATGGCAGCTTACAACCATCTGAAACTCCAGTTTCAGAGAATCCATAGGTACCAGACACATACATGGCACATAGACATACATGAAGCCAAAACATCCATATATGTAATAAAACAAGAAGACTTGTTTAAGTCTATTATAGCAAACAATCTTGGAGTATTGTTCTAGAGTTGACACTGGAGCTGACCATTTTGGCAAGACAGGGTGGTCAGCAAGCCCCTGGGCCTCACCTGTCCCCACCCCCAGTCCCAGGGTGACAAGTGCATATACACATTTTTTATATAGGTGCTGGAGAGAGCAACTCAAGTCCTCAATTTGTGCTGCATGCTCTCTACCCTCTGAGTTGCCTCTCCAGCTCACAGTTGTATATTTTGGGTTTTTAATTAATGACAACTTTTACATTATTCTTTAATCTTTTGTGGATAATCAGTGTCTTAGCATATGGATTTAAATAATTTATCTAGCCAGATCTCTATTGACAGATTAGCAGGCTATGCCCAATCTTTTGCTATTCCATATAATACTCTAGTTAATAACTTCATATATAAGTCAGCGGCCAACGCACCTGTTGAGTGAGATATTGACATCGAACCCAATATTGTTGGGTTTAAATTGTGCTGCCAGAACAGAAAATGCACTGGGTTCCTAAGTACCACTTTCCACTGAAAGAGATCAAGAACACTTGGAGAATGGACAATTCCAGGACGGAGTAGGGAGACACATCATGTACCTGGGGTGTCTGGCAGTGTTAGAAAGGTGGTCTGTCAACATGGAAATATGTCAAAAAACACAAATGCCAACTCCAAGGATGACCGAGCATGAACAAATTGAACATCCAAGAGCATAATGATGGGTATAAACTATAAATCCATGAGTCCATGCTGATATCAACAGGATATTCCAGGCTCACAATAGCTTCCTGACAGATACGTTCTAATTACAAAGTGAAAATAAAAGCCCAGAAGACACTACTATAATAAAATTTAAAAAAAAAAATAGCTTTAACAATCACAGGACACATAATGTATCTACAGTGACATATCACATCTCTGATACTTTTTACAAAAACAAAACCCAACCTTGAATCCAATCATGAGGATCTAAACAAGCCAAAACTGAGGGAGTGTCTACAAAGCAAGCAATGCGCAATAGTCTTCAAAAGTGTGAAGTTCCTGAAGACTTAAGGATTCGTCCATGTTAAACAGGACTGGGCCTGGAGAGATGGCTCAGTGGTTAGAGTAGCTGCTGCTTTCTCAAAAGACCTGAGTACAGTTCTTAGCATCTTAGTACCCATGTCACAATCAGACTCCCTCTTCAGGCTTCAATGACACCTGTAAACATATATATATACATACATATATATGTATGTATGTATGTATGTATGTATATGTGTGTGTGTATACATACATATACATATATATATGAAAATAAAATTTTTGAGAGAGAAAGTGAAGACAAGGCAACTAAATGCAGTGACCTCTTAGATCTGGAAAAGGCAAACTGTTTCTCATAGTGTGAAAATTCTGATATGACATGATATGATATGACATGGCATGATATATCATATGACCTGACATGATATATGATATATCATGACATGATATAATCTAACATGCCATGCTATGACATGATGTAACATGATATGACCTGATATGACCTGACCTGACAGGGTATATATCATGACATGATATAACATGATACATGACATATTATATGACATGGTATGACATGACATGATATATACATATGACATGGCATGATATGATAGTGGATGAACTGTGAATAAGACATATAAGCTGCAGTATTGTATTGATGTTAATTTCCTTGTTTTACAGCTTTTCTATTGTTATATAACAGTGACTTTGTTTTCAATTTTTTCAGGGATAAAAATCATTGAAAAACAATGTACGTGTACATGTACATGTCCACAGAGATACACAGAGAAGCCGATGTAAAAGAGTAGAACAGAGTTTCCCTCTCTCTCCTTAATATAGATGTGATAAGATGTTGCCATTTAGACACTCTGGACATGAGAAAATTCTTTGTACTGTTTATGTAATCATCTTTGTAATTTTTGAAATTATAAATCCAAAGCAAATATGTATGAATTTGAAATTTGATCCGTGCTGTCATCCTCCATCCTCTAGAGTGAATACATGTTTTCACCCCCAACACTGGCAGTGTTCAAAACTGGCGCTTCATATATACAAAACGTGCTCACACTTTCATGGCGACTTCAAGAAACAGGCAAAGGCATGTTCTCCATGTTTGCATGAATGAGGCTTCCAGAAGCAAGACAGTATGAAGTGGTTACGAGCATGAGTGTTTGAAACCATAATTATATGCTATTTCACCCCAACCAGACAGGAAAACATTATAAAGTTTGAAAATACGGATGGTTGGCGAGGATGGCAAGAGACAATCTTGCTGTGTATTGGAAGGAGTGTAATTTAGCACCATTATCTTGGAGAGCAATTTGACAATATCTAATAACTCTAAAGATATGCTGCTCAACCTGTCACCCAGAAACCCCGCCTGCAGCCACCTGTATTTCCTAAATGTTCCCACATGTGCACACACACACACACACACACAGCCGTATTCCCAGAGGTGCACCTTGTAATAATAAAGAATGAAAGGTAGCCCATGTGTCCACCAAAAGGGTACATACACATCTGTGATTTCAGCTTTCAGGAGGCTGAGACAAGAGGATTGTTGAGTTCAAGGCCAGCCTGAGTTACACAGTCAGACCCTATCTCATAAAAAATAAATAAACAAACTGATGCTGCATAAAAACCAAAGACAACAGTTTAAAAGGAGTATTACTTTTTGTGCATGATTTTAGAATATCAAATATTTCTGATTACATACAAGTAAGAAAAGTATAAAGTCTCTTATGCTTTATAAGAATATGGCATTGGCTCCAGTAAAAATGGTCACTTAAACAAGAAAGTGTGCCAAACAAGATCAAGGAAGGTTCTCCAATGACAGCATTCCACTCTCTCCAAACAGATATGAAGCAAAATATGCATAAATATTGTCATTTGTTCTGTTGAAGAACTAGGTACCTGAGTGGTTTTTTTTCTGTGCTTTTTTTTTTCTTGAATGTTTAAAACATTTCATAGCAAGAGGGCTAGAGAGACAGCTCTGAGCTCTGCAGTTGAGAGTACTGACTGCTTCCAGAGGACCCCAGTTTGGTTCACAGTACTCTCAAAAGGAGGCACACAACCTGCTATAACTCTAGTCCCAAGGTTTCCAAAGCCCTCTTCTGGCTTCCACAGGCACTGCATACAAGTGGTGCACAAAACACAGATACATGTAAATTTTTAAATTAGTAAATTTATTTATTTATTTATTTATTTATTTATTTATTCATTCATTCATTCATTCATTCATTCATTCATAGCAAAAGCAAAAGGTGCTGTCAAATAGCCCCAAGTTCTAATCTCCTCTAGCTCTTGACAATTAGGTCATCTTACACAATGCTCTTAGTGTCTCTGCATCTGGGTGCAGAACAGTTTCACCCCGCACTGTACTTGACAACATCTGGAGACATGACAGGCTGGCACTACTGAATGTAGAGATGGCCCTGGCATTGTGCAGGTAGAGGTCAGGGATGCCACTAAAGAACCTACCATGTACAGACAGGTCCCATGGTTGTTTGTCTCTACATCTCAACTATGTTCCTGTTGAGACCCCACCTATAGTTTTGGGTTGCCCAGAACTGGACTCCAGCTTCCTGATGCCCAAAGGAGTCTCCACAACATGTAAGGTCGTTAGACCTTGGCCCTTTTACAAATGACTCAAGATGGAAATGTACCATCTTTCCTATCAATCTGCCTCATGTCAGAAAACTTAACATCTTACAAAGCAGAATAACTAACTACCTGGTGCATAAAAAGATGTAATCATGTCTCAAATAAATGAGTGAGTTTTTCTACCAACCAGTCTATAAATGCAGTCCTGTAAATTATTACCAGGTTCCCCCATGCTTTCTCTGGCTCCTCGTTCATTTGATGTGGTGGCTCTTTGTTTTTCTGGGTTTTATCTAATGAGAATAATCAAGGAACAACTGTGTCAAAAGTTATCAGAGTCTCGTATGAAAGGAGTCCTTCTCAAAATCCAGAATCAAATCCATGGATTAACCTTCACAGAGTCATAGTAAAGAATGTCTTGGGGCTACAGATCTTGGGGCTACAGAGAGGGCTTAACAGGGCAAGATACTTGCTGCCAATCTGATGAACTGAGTTCAGTCCCAGGGTCAACACAATGAGAGGAAGGGACCAACACCTGAAAGGTTATCCTCTTACCTCTACATATGCCCCATGCATACTTGTGTATACACACACACACACACACACACACACACACACACACACACACACTATATATATATATATATATATATATATATATATATATACATATACATATATATATATATCAAATTATTGACTAATGATGAGTGGTTTTCCAACTCTTTAAACTAACTTTACTGCAGTGTGGTCAGCATGTATTGTTGCTTTCAATGACGTTATTTTATGGAAACACTTTCTTTTTGTTTTATTGTAGGCACTAGTTTGGTGACTCAGTCATTGTGCTGGGGCAGAGGCCGGCTCTGAGTCCCCGCTGTCATCCTTGGGGCATATCCTAAGGTAAGTGCAGTTACTCTAAGGATTCATTTTTCCTAAGACTCATCTTGGCAATGTGAAAATCCCTACTAGCTGTTCCAAGGAATATAAAAGTGATGGCATGGTTATAATTTCATTTTAGCTATTATAATTATATGTAGAACATAATACAAATGGACCCTAGTTTCTACTTATGTTAGTGGACATACCAGACGTGAAGGACAAGAAATCCACCCAATGAACCAGTATGGTGGGTACAGACGACACTATGATTAGCTGTTACTTTGGAATCCTGACTTTCTGTTTGTCATTGGCTGGGTGACACTGTGACAAGTACCCAACCTCTCAATTCTTATGCCTGCAAAATGAAAGTGTTGAGAGGAACTATTTTGAACGTATTTTCTTGAACCTTAATGTGTTTCATCCTTTCGAGAACTGAAAAAGAAAGCAATGGTTTCCAAAGTGTGATGGACAGACCCACCCTACGCCCTCCATCACTGGAGGGCTTGCTTGAGAACATCATTCCCCAACCCTTGTCCTATATACCTCAAGTTGGGATCTGTGAGGTTAAGGAAGTCTGCCACCTGGCACACTGCCAGGTGGTTGAGGTAGTATGTGAAGGAACCACTAATATGTTGTTGTGTTGGCACCCAGAGCTGTGAGACACGTGATCTAGGTGTGCACCATGCAGCTGCGATGAGCCAGGCTCACCTTTGCATTTCCAGAAATAGAATTAGCAAGTTTAACATCTGACAGAGGCTGTGCCTCGTGATCCTGGGCCCTTGGACGTCCCTTTGAGTGTTATCTTCCAGACAATGCTTCCTCTGCTAGGCCTGAGTATTGAGAGTCCCTCTCCGGCTTTCTTCCCCTTGCCGACTTTTCATTTAATGAATAAGATTAAACTTCTTTTAGAAATGACTATTGTGGAATGGTTCCTCTTCCCATCTGGTATTCCAAATGTGATCATGTTGGCGTACGCTGCTTTCTGACATCTTCAGTCTTATGATCTGCTCTGAGGTTGGTCTTTGCTCACACCAAAGTCGCTTTGTCCCCTAAGGGACCATCACTGTAATATGCCTAAGAGGATGTGTGTTCAGGTAAAGTGGGTGTGTTTGTAGATCCAACATGGGTTCCTAGAGAAAAGAAGTGGTGTCTATAGATCTCAAAATCGGACTGCAACAGGCCACAGTTAAAACTTTAGAGAGAGAATCGGAAAACCACTCAGGCTGTACCACAGTCCATTTCATCTGCCAATGCAGGATTATGTGGCATTGCAAGCTTTCCACGTTGCGTGCCTCAAGGAATCACAAGGACCCCTAAAGAGACTCACATCTTAGAGGAAAACTAAATCCTAGCTTTGAAATACAAACACTGTCTCCCAGTGCTGCCTACAGAGACTCCCCACCAAGATCCGTCTAATTGCTCAGTGGGGTGACAGTTGCTCTTCTCCAGGGCTTCAGCAGATATGATTTTCTGGCATCAAATAAAGGGAAATGGAGCCTTAAGAATATAGTGTCACTGTTGTCTGCTGTGGAATGGATATAAAACTCTTCTTCCAAATTACAGGCAAGGCGTTGTGGGTGATCTGTCAGGTAAAATACTAACAAGTGCCCATTCATGAGAGAGCCACTCACCCGTAAAGAACATTCCAGACAACACCCACTGCTGGCTGGGATGGATGTAGCTTTATTTGATTTGGGGTTGATTTATTTGTTTGCCTGGCTTCTAGAACAGCATAACTTGGATTTAATGTCTCGAATACTGAATCCAATACTTCTGGGTTCACTGACTTGTTATTATTTAGCATTTATGAAGTATATGTCAGTGCACTTAACACTTTACAATGACTCATAAAAAGGCCTGATCCTGGCCATTGAACAGAAGGCTGCTATCAGTTGAAACACTGCCAATGTGGAAATGATCCCAGGACTGTTCTGTATACCTCTTTCCCCATCACCAAACAACAATGTGTCCCAGTTGCTGAGTGTATCTGAACCCAAACAGATGTGTGAGAGCTGTTGCTGCCATGTTGATAACAGGATTTCAATAAAATAGACTCAATATAGAGCTTAGAAAGGGCTGAGCAAGAATGGATGTGTGGATAGATAAATGAATATATGCATGCATGCAAGCATGGAGGGATGCTTGCACGTGTGCGTGGATGCACGCATTCATGAATGGATGCATTACATGCATACATGTACAGATTTATGAATAGAAGGGTGCATAGATACATGGATGGATGAATGGATGGATGGTTAGATGGATGGATGGATAGATGGTTAGGTGGATGGATAGATGGATGATGGATAGTTGATTAGATGGATAGTTGGGTGGATGGATGAATAGATGGATGAATGGATGGATGGATGGATGGATGGATGGATTATTTGCTTTTTCCAAAGTAGACATATCCCATTGCCCATATGTTTCAATGCCTAAAGCTTTATTTAAGCATTCCCCGTGACTTTGGTTTATAAGCTGGCTTGGAAAAAAAACCTGTTACTTTAGTGGCTTTTATGTGATCAATAACTATGAGGTGGCCAGAGACATGAGAACCTAATTGCACAAAATCATATAAACTGGGCAACAGTATTATGTCAATGCCAGTGCCTTGGTTCTAATGTCATAATAGAATTGTATGAGATGTTACCATTGGAGGAAACTGGGTGAAGGACCCGGGGGACTTTATTATCTTTGCTTACTGTAAATCTGTAATTATTTCCAAAAAAAAATTATATTAGCTTCACATATCTGAGGCCCTATCTCAGTATGTACACCTTCCAGCCACCAGCCTCTCCACTAATAATAGCTATACCAATTGTGTCAATTCAAGACTCCACCAAAGCAGAAGCTAGAACAGAATTAGATCTACAAGGGCCTCTCTGAGGAATGCCTATGAAGTTTAAAGTAGCACAAATAGACCTTCCCTTCTTAGAGCCTTCAAAGGGCCAGGCAGTTTCTGCACCTGTGAAACGAGGCCAGGAAAAGGAGAACTAGGTAGGATGAAGTCAGGCCATGAGAAACATCTCAACCAAGCTACTGAGAAGCCCCTGCACAAATGTTACCTGGTAAAGAAATACCAGTGTATGCAGTAAAGACACAGCAGCTTGGTCACTGACTGACTACTATGGCCGAGAACAAATATTATATGCATTCAGAGGTGCACAACACAAATGGAGGTTGGCGATTGGCTGATTCCAGACAAGGTTGTGTTATGTTTTGCATTTTGTGGCAGAGTTTCACTCTGGAGCCTCACAACTCTCCAGACCAGCCTACAACCTGTAATCCTCCTGTGTCTGCCTTTTCCATGCTAGAAAACAGACAAGTATTACAAAATCTGGCCAGAATGTGTTGTCTTTAGAAGAAGTTCTGAGCAGGACACCTTGGAGACTACTATGGTGGGCAGTATTTTCTCAGTTCTTTAAGTGACCTTGACCTTGACCTGATGTGACTTATTGCCAGCATAACCCATCACACACACCTTCTAGTCACCCTCTCCTTCTCTAATAGCTGTCCTTCTTCTGGCCCCATCTCGGTTTCATATATATGTATGTATATATATACATATATATATATGTATATATGTGTGTGTATATACATATATATATATACATATATATATGAAATAAATCCATATATGTATAGATGCATGTATATGTAAAATATATACACATACATACATGCTCTGCCCCACCACCCACTGCAGCATAAAGTCACAGAGCCAAGTCAACCAATCTGCTGTATCTGTGTGTCATTTGTCTCATTTGGCCCTCCCTCCTGCTCGGTACATTTTGCTTTCTGTCCCCTGATCCCATGCCTGAGTTTATTGCCACCCTCTTCCTTCCTAGAGCTTCTGCAGTTCCCACACTCCCACTGTTTGTTGGACATGACTGTCCTTCGTAAGTCGTTATCCACTCCTCCCTTGCCCCTCCATGTCTGCAGGCTTCCTCACCATCTCCTTCTTTAAGGGCTTGAGCAAGCTTTAGAAAGTCCAGCCCTCCTTGGACCCTCGGTGGCCCTCTACTCCCTCAAATTCTCTTGTCCTTGAAACTTCTTTGTACCCCTTCCCAAGAGGCTACCTGAGTCAGTCATGTAGTTTGGATGCTGGCCTTCAAGTTGAAACAAGACCTTGCTATGCAGCCCATTCTGATCTGGAGCTCATCACATAGTGTGGGTCTGTGGCTTGCGCGTGGTGTGAGCGTGGGACCTGTTGAGCTGAGTTGTGGATCCCATGTGTCTGTTCCCCAGGCAGATGGAACCACATCTCAGAGGGCAGAAGCGCAGGAATTTGACTGAGTTCACTCTACATGGCTGTGCAGACACTGGACTATGAGAAGGCACCGAGCTCCACTCCGGGCATGCAGAGATCCCAGTCTGAGATCTCACAGAGGCAGAGCTCTTGGACTGGGGGTCTCTGGGCCGAGGCAGCTGGCAGGAGACTGGTGGTCTCAGCCCTTGGGCACCCAGGTGCCGCTGGGAGGTAGCAGAGGGACTGAGAGGGAGGCATATAGTCTGGACCAGCCCATAGCTGAGAGGAATGAGGAAGAGAAGTTCCGGCAGTGCCCCGTGGGGTAGAGACTCTTGGTCATGGCGACTTGCTTGGCTGGATCACAGCTGGCTCGGCTAGCTTGCTTGAGTTGGTAGGCCTCCATGACAGGAACGCAGAAAAGTCCTCCAGAGGAGATTAAGTGACAGCTCAGTAGTTGAAGACCATCTCCACAGTCCCCCATGGCAGGAGGGGACCCCAAGTATGAGAGGAAGTCCATGGTTTTAAAAGGTTTATTGTCATGGCGGAAAGTGGATGAAGCTGTACCCCGTGTCCTCAGGGCAGGCCTGATGTTAAATATCTTTTGTAAGTAGGGGGGTCTGGGAAGGAATGCTTAATTGGCTACAACCTCTGGCCTTTAGGTATCTCATTAATATGGAGATCTCCTGAAGCTCTGTGGCCTGTAGTCACTCCCTCTACCTGTGCTACCTATGCTATGTGACTTAAGGCTACAAACCTTTCTTTGGGAGGGGCTGTGGATAAGTGAAAGGAACCAGGGTCCAGGAGCAAGGCCGAACACCTATCATTCCATTAGGGTATTATCCAGGGTTCAGGGCCTGTTCTCGACCAGGTACCCAACTGCCTCTCACAGCCCACTGCCCCACAATGTAGCCTAGGCTGGGCCTCTGACTCACACACGGCAGTCCTCCTGCCTCTGACTCTTGAGTACTAGAATGTCCTGGATGTGCTTCCCCAACCTCTCCAGCCCTGGAGTCACTCCTCCAGTTCTGTCTGCTCTGTGGTCTCTTGGGCTGTCTCTCTGCTGGTCTTCCTACCCTATATCTCTCTCCCGTCCCAGTCTATCACATTCACTGGTGGTAATCTTCTTTTACTAAAGTTCTCATTATGTCTCTTTGATGCTGAAAACTTTGGATTGATCTTCACTGTATCACAGCTCTTCCTGCTCAGCAGCTAAACAACATCATCCCTGGTCCACTAACCAGGTCTTCTCCCAAATACTTTCTTTTCTCAGTTAGTACTGAGTGGCTTGTTTGCCCAGCTCCCTCTCCAACATCACTGGTCCACAGAGGAATAAAGATGGAGTAGACAGTGCTTCGGTCTTATTCCTATCCCAGCCCTATCTGTCCTACTGGGGTGGGCTATCTTCCCAGGGATGTGGCAATAGAGTATCTTATCTGGTTCTTCTCTGAAACATGAGTTAGTGTGGTGGCAATGAGCGAGACTTCTTTACCTGCTGAATTCAAAGGCACCTGTCACTTCCTTCTCTGAGCCTCAGTCTTCTCAACTACAAAATAGTTTTATTTTGGATTTATTAATTTGTATTTATACAAGATAGTTCATATAATAGTTGTATACCTGCCGGCAAGCTGACAGAATACTGTAATGTGCACTGAGGGCCACACCTGGAGTCTGTGTTCATCAGCTTTCTTTCCATCCAACAAAATAAACACTTCAGACAATCAGCCTAAAGAGAAGAAAGGTCTATTCTTGGCTCATGATTTCGGGGAATTCAATACCTAGTTGCATGGTCCCCTGACTTCTGGACAAGTTGCGGGGCAGACGTCATTGTGAGAGAGCATGGTAGGGCAAAGGTGCTCTCATTCATGGCAGTTTAGAAACATCGAGGGCCAGGATTCCAATACACTCTTCAAGGACATGCACTCCCACCTACTTCTTCCCACAAGGCTACACCCTGCAGTTCCTGCTGTCCCTTACAGTGCCACCAGCTGTAGTCCAGGTCTTTAGTAAAGGGACAATGTCTGAGTGTTGTGTTATGTGTCATCATTGTTTAGGCAGACTAGACATGTGACATTATTACTCATCACAGTAATTCACTATCAGGGCAGACAAAATTGGGAATTTTACACAACCAATGAATTAATATTCTAAGTACTTTCTTTAAGTACTCAAGGTACTTAGAACCATTACAATGAACAATTTTTGAGGTATAGAAAATTTACAATAAAGAGTATATACTCACACCAAAAGACCCGCAGAATTAGAATAAATAATTATGTGTGATAATATTTTAAATTATTTAATTGTGAGATTATAATATAATTATGTGGTTTCTCCCTTACTTTTCCACCCTCCAAATCCTATCTACTCCTTCTTGTTCTCTTTCAAACTCATAGCCACATTTTTATTCATTGTTACTACGTGAATATTTGTGAGGGACTTGGGAGTGTGCACATGGGTATGTATACATACATACATACATACATACATACATACATACATTTCTAATATTAAAATACAACTTGACCAGTCTGTATAAAGTTACTTGTATGAATGTTTTCAGGGGTGATGACTTGGTATTGAATAACCAGTTGGTGTGCTCCTCCCTGGGGAGGACTATTCCTCCCCCGACCCCTCAGCATTCCTTAGTTGCCTGTAGTTCTTTGTGTAGAGTTGTTGCCTCCTAGGCTTGCCCTCCCCGAGTCCACATTAGCATGTCTAGCTTCTGACATTCTTAAGAGACACGGGCTTTTCACTTCTGCCATGATCCCTGAGCCTTGGGTGCAGAAGTTGTACTGAGATGTATCTGCTAGGATTGGGCTCTACCACTCTGTATTTTGGTTGGCTATTAAATATAATACTTATTATATTTAATAAATGTTCTATCATGGAATACATAATGCTTATTTCAATATGATGCAGATTAAGCACCTACTGTGTACAAGCATCTTGCTTGGTATTTTGCATCTGGTATCTAGCTATGCTGGTGAGTCTGTGTATTTGTAATTGATTTATCATTGCTAATGAGGGAGAGATTAGCACATGAACTTGTAGCTGCTTGACTATGAATCTTATGACAGATGTCTAGGAAGATCTGTCCCATCTTCCCCACAAGGAAAGGCACCCTTACCTTCATTAAAGGAAAATAAAAATAAAAACTTGGCTTCAAAGTTCATCAAAAAGTGTCATGTCGAGACAGGCTTAGTCAGTAAAGTGCTTGCCACATAACCCTGAACACTTGAGGTAGATTCCCAGGACCCACATAAAAAGCTAGGCCTGGCAGCATGCACCTGTAATCCCAGCAATGGGTAGAGATGAGGAGAGAAGGATTCAAGTAGGCGTTCTGGCCAGCCAGGCTAGACCAATAGGTGAATTCCAAGTCCATTAAGAGACCTCTCTCAAAAAGTAAGGAGGAAGGGTAAAGAAGCTTCAGTGGTTGAAAACACTTGCTGATCTTCCAGAGGATCTGAGTTCCACTCCCACACTTCTGTTAGATGGCTCACAACTGCCTGTAACCCAGACCCAAGTGATCCAATGCTCTCATTTGGCCTCTGTAGACACACACACACACACACACACACACACACACACACACACACACCACATGCAGCATCTTCTGCTTTAAACAATGTCCACACTGAACTCTGAGCAGCTCATCCCAGCAGAGCGTAATGTTTCCACTTGTGCTTACAACCGTTGTTACACTGTATATTTGCTTACAACGTTACACTATGTATTTGGTACCTTGGCACCTGTGGAAGCAGCCACTGGACAAGGTGCTGTAGTCTGAATGTGGACACTGACTGCCTACTAGATTTCTCAGCAGCATACTTGGTCAAAAATCTCCCTCCAATTTTCCTGATGGGTGATTTGTCTTTCTTACTTAATATGTCAACATTGCTTATTGAAAAGGCTCGACTAGGATTTTTTATGAATTAATTTTAAAACCCGAGGAAATCTTAGCATAGTTGGACAAGAGCCCCGAGAGTAGAAGCAAAAACAAAGTGCCGGGTGTCAGAGCATGTGCACCGTATAGCCTTTTTTTTTTTTTTCCGTGAATGTCTTCAAAAACAATTGGGAATGTTCCTCTAGATAACTCACTAATGGAAGAGGCAAAGCCCTGGAGGAGAGCTCCAACATGCCTTCTGTAGTCCCTGAAAGTGTGAGTGCAAGCACAAGGCCACCTTTAAATGGCAATAATGCAACTGAAATAGCTCATTCAAGGGAAGGAGACATATTATTAAGGGTAACACAGCCAGTGACACTTGTTAGCTTGTCTCTGAACAAACAGTACAGAGCAGCAAGGCTTAAAGTGAATGAAACCGTATCCATTCTCCAGCTAATGAAAATGCTTTGGGCTCTGGGCCAGAGAGTAGATTTGGATCATAGATGGAACTCTTTTCTCCAGGGTCTTAAATTTAAATGACTAGAATTATTTTTAAAATACCACCTTACCCAGTCTTTTGGAATAAAAACATGGTTTTCAATTTTAAAAGAAAAAAAAAAAACTTCTTTCAACATGAAGATGGAGCGTACCAGCTTTGACCGACCTCATTTACGGGCTTAGTAAAATAGACAGTGAATTGTAGTGTAGATGGGTTATGTAGTGGAGAGACCTTCTGTAGAACCTCCCTTGTCCACAATACACACATGCATACACTCTACATGCATGCTCATATGCATGCAGAATACACAGTAAAAAACATGCAGCTATACACTATATGCAATATATAATATGCATGCAAGCATACACAAAAATGTATGTATATGTAAACATGGTACATACCCATACATATACACAGAGAAACACATGTATACACGCATACATGTTTTGTGTCTATGAAGCCTGAAAAAAATACACAACAGACATGGAGTAGAAAGGGATTCATTGCCGGGCGGTGGTGGCCAGCACTTGGGAGGCAGAGGCAGGCGGATTTCTGAGTTCGAGGCCAGCCTGGTCTATAGAGTGCGTTCCAGGACAACCAAGGCTATACAGAGAAACCCTGTCTCGAAAAACAAAAAAAAAAAAAGAAAAAAAAAAAAGAAAGAGATCCATCTTCCCTCTATAGAAAACATATGTGTGTGTGTATTATGTAAATATAGCACATATTATATATTAGACACATGTAATAAGTTCATACAATAACATATATTATACATATTTATGGACTTCCAAAACACCTGGTTTCTCATCCAGTCTAAAAGAGCTAAGCATTTTAGAATTGCTCATTTCTGTGTAATTTAATTGTCTAGGAACTGAAGTCAATTACAAGATTTAAGAGTGAAAAGGCAAACCTCACTTTATTGTTTATTTCAAGAATGTCATATCTAAATAAGTAGACTTGCATCGAGACAGGAGCATTTAGAAGGAAAACACATAGTTATGGTGTCCCCACTTTTCTAATAAATAATGCAGCATTAACATTCATTGAGACATCCTTTCAGCTGGGATAAAGCCAGCTTTCAGATGGGGTAAAGTGAAGCTGTGGGTGCCACCCTGGATCCCAGATTCAGAGTTTATCACTTGTAGACGTCTTGTCTTCATCCTGTGTTCACCGTGCTAAATTCACTGGAAAGGGTCATGTCTGGGAGCACAGACATTCAAGGTCTGTGACTGAGGAGTCCTTTGCTATCCAAGCCTTGTTCCTCCAAGCACCAGATCTTGAGAAGGAAGGAAGACCACAGCAGTCTCCACATGCTGAGTACCAATGGGACTTGAAGGAATCCCTCGCCATAGCCATGCCCAGGGTTCTGGGAATCCTTGAATGTGCTGCTAGGGATTGTTCGCACTCTCTTGGTATGACGTGTAACACTTCCCAGAATTCTGTGGGTCCCTTCAGCACTTGTCTCACCTTTGTGAGTTCAGATAGCCTCGTGGACTTTTTTTTTTTTTTTAAGTAAGTGTAAGTTTCCAGAAACAGCTGGAAAGACCCTCCTCTGCCAATTGCATTGAAGCTTTATCTACCCATTCCCCACAGGGAACAGAATGGCCAAAGAAACCTCTGTGAGGACCAAGATCAAAAAGCCCACATCTTGTTGCATAGCCTTTCTCTCCATGAAGAGCAACTTCCTACCGTGCAGTGAATCTCCCAGAGCCTATAACCACTACCCATTAGCACCATTCAGACTTTTTCCTTAAATGGAGCCCTGGAGTCTGGGAAGGTAGCTTGATGAAGAAAGTGCTTGCTGTACAAACGTGAGGACCTGAGTTCAAATTTCCAACATCCTTGTAAAATCTGGACATACCAAATATCTATAGTCCCAGCATTGGAGAAGTAGAGACGCACAGATCCTGGAAGCTTCCTGGCCAGCCAGTCTACTCAAATCAACAAGCACTAGATTCAGTGAGAGACCCTGTGTTAAAAGAATAAGGTGAAGATATATTAAGAATATTTGATATCAACTTCTGGCCTCTATATCATCGTGCATGCGCATGCATGTTCAAATACCCCTGCATACATGCACACATACACACATGTACAAATACATGCATGCATGCACACATTATGCATGCATGTGCGTGTACACACATGCATGTGCACACATGCAAGTGCACACATGCAAACTCACCTGCACAAACAAACATATCATGCATACATGCACATGTACATGAACACCTACACAGGTACATACACACATGCGTACACACACATGCACACACAAGCATCATGCATGTGCATACAAACATGCACGCACACACACACACAGCTTCAGTCCAACTGAGAATGAACACTTTGACCCTCTATACAGTCTCTGTACTTCCATGATGTGACTTCATTGACTGCTTTTCTGACTTCTTAGAGCATTTTATTGCTATTACTATTATAGATTCCATAGAAATGAAGTCATTGCTGAATAGCTGGGGTCTGAGGTGAGTGAGGTTATTTTGTAAATCCAAATTAAGCCACTAAGCAGGCTGGACAGACGAAATCCCAATACATTGGATGCTTTGCTGTGGTACTCTTCTATAGATTCAGTATAATCACTGGAGCAAACCCTTAATGGGAGCTCTTCGTAATTTAGCATCTGCCATCAGACGGGAATATCAATTCCGTCTACCAAAGAGAGGATTACAGGCAGGTTCAATATAAAATGCAAATGTAATAGCTTAGTGCGCTGCATATGACAGCTGCACTTCACCTGAGCCTATCAGCCTGGGGGCTTAAAGACCACAGATGCTCTGGTGAGGTTGCGTATTCCACCAGCTCCTCTGTGTCACCGGTTCAGCTGGACACATGTAAAATGAGGACAGCGATGGGTGAGGGCTACAGAGAGGGACATAGCAATGGAGGCCTGGGAAGATCTGTTTCCCCTGAAAGACTCTGCTATCAGCTCAATGTGAGCTATTTCTAACAAGGTTTCCCTCGTATGTAATGAAGTAGGTAAAGGTTCACCCTTCCCTCTGGTCCTGCCTAACCACTTCCAAACCCCAGATACTTTGCTGTATAACTCAGTTCAGCCAAGCAGAGGGAATTCTGCCCAGTCTGAGCCATGGGATTGGCTCCAAACTTGGTGGTTCTGTGACCACCTGGAGCACTCAGCTTCCCTTTTTTTTGGCCCTCACAGTGGTAGATTTCACCCCCTACTTGGTGTGAACCTCAGACTCTGACCCCTGCTTTGACATTAGAACTCGCTGCACAGTCATAGTTTTGACAGTGGCATTGCCCTTCCAGGTAGAACATTTTTAGCCTGAGTGCTAGCTAAGTCATCTATCATCTCATGGTACCACACACTTCTTCCAACATCTCCTCCAGAACTATGCCATCTCACTCCATACCCCCAGCTCCAAACTAACAGCAAAGCCTCAGCCACTGTGGAACGACCCTCCTTATGCCTCTATGTCCATTCAGAAGGACAAGCTTGTTAGACATTAAAGGGCCTCATCCAGCTTGTCTGTCACTACATGATCACTTCCAAGCACCAGGGCTTATATATCCAGTGGCAACCACGGGCATGGCTTACAGATTGCTACCAAACAGGACAGATAGAAAGTAGTTCTTTTGAAAAGAGCACCCCTAGATCTGGAAATGACAGGGCATCCTGTAATTCCTGGTTCTCTGGTGGTCGAAGCAGGAAGATATCGAGTTTGAAGCCAGACTGACTACCAAGCAGACCCAGTGTAAGAAAACCAAAAGGAAAAGGAAGAGAGGTTGAAAAGGAAGAGGATAGGGTGTGCAAGCCAGGGGGGAACATTGGGTCTCTTCTACTAAACTCTAGAATAGGAAAGGATGAGGAAAGAGAAAGAAGATAGAGGGGAAACAGTATTAATGAATTTCTGAGCAGCTGCTTGCTGCATGAAATGTAAGGAAAGATGTCATTCGACAGCCTAGGGGACACCTTTGAGTCCTTGGTGCTGGAGTGCTTGGTACTTTGAGGCTTCTTCTTGCTGCCAGTAGAGTCTGGCTATCTCCCAGTCTCTATATCTTACTAAAGTACACCAGTTTTGTATCTCTGAAGGAGGAAAAAAATACATCTCTAAGAGCAGACATTTGGTTTAATGAGTAGCAAAGCTTCTAAGAAAGCTGACTTGAGACTGGCAAGGTGGCTCAGTAGGTGAGAGTACTTGCCTTACAAGCATAAGGACCTGAGTCGGATGCTCAGTATCTATTCAAAAAGCCACGTGTGGCTGCATGAACCTGTAACCCCAATGCCAGAGCAACACAGAGACGGGAGGATTTATGGGGCTTGCTGGCTGCCAGCCTAGCCAGAAAACATTGAACTCTTCATTCAATGAGACCTTATCCCAAGGCAGTAGAGCAGAGACCAACAGAGAGCACCCAGAGGAGACCATTGGACACTAGCACACACACCTGCACAACCACAGGTATATACTGTATACATTGCACACCAAAATATAGCAGAAGATTTATGAAAATTAGAGAATGAACTTCAGAGTCAGGACTGTTCTGTGAGCTAGGACATCATAGTCCATTTGAAAAAACAAGAAGGAAGGAAGGAAGGGAAGGAGGGAGGGAAGGAGGGAGGGAGGGAGGGAGGGAGGGAGGGAGGGAGGGAGGGAGGAAAGAAAGATTGTCAGTGATTTTGCATTTCCACTGCAATTCTGTTGTGACGCTAAAATTAAAACTTGTGGCACTTACATCGTTACTCACAGACATGGGGAAGAAAGGTGACAAGTTCCCAGCTGAAGTCAAGTAAGGTGACTCCACCTGATTGACTTGTTTCTCATTCTGTAAAGGAGGCTCTTTCTGTGGGGCTCCATTTTTCACATTGTGTATTTTGGGTTGGTGACATTCCTGTTACCATGATGTCACTGCTAAGGTGATGTCACTGTTGAGGTGACATCACTGTAGAGGTGACGTCACTGCTAAAGGGACATCAGTGTTGAGGTGATGTCCCTGTTAAGGTACCCCTAGTATAGCACTCAAGAACTAGGGAACACTCCCAAGCTCAAGAAAACAGTGAAATATTTCCCAAAGGCAACATTGCAAGAGCATCATTCAGGCCTGAGCTGAGAGAGTGAGCATGACAGTGCTGGTGGCTGAGTTCGTTGTTTATGAAGTAACTGTATGTGCTTAATAAGGTGTCCTTAGATACACGTATTGGATGAAAGTGCGGTGACAAGAGGCTTGCAGGACCCTAACCCCATGGTTGCCTAACGATAGCAAAGAATTTATTACCCACTAATGCAGTGTCCTCAGTGATTTCATGGAACAAAACAGCAAATTATAAGAATCGATGCTTTTGAGAGTTTGTAATTGTTGCATATTTTCAAAATGTCATACATGCTATAATGCATTTTGATCATATCTGCTCCTTCCTGCCATCACAATGCCACATATCCCCCTCCCCATCCTTTTCTAATATGAGTAGATATGTGTCTCTCCTCCTGGATCCAGTTAATATTGACCCTGGGCATATTGGGAGTAGGGCTAGCCACTGGGCCATGAGCAACCTATCCTGGAGGGCTTCACTGGAGAGCACTAATTCTCCCTTGCTTAGCAACCATAGACTGTCACACACAGCTGGGGCCTTGTGAGCCCTCTGCCTATCCTTCATGCGATTTTCGGCTCCATGGAAGATGAGGTCTTCCAGAACCATCTCTCAGTCATGGCGCTGGCATGGGCAGACCTCCTTGCTCTTCAGATCTTCCCAGTACTGAGCCCCACACCCAGCCCTCACATCCCTACCCCTAACCTGCATCTGCTCTCGGAGACATACAAAGAAGCAGTCCGTGACCTCAGACACTTGTACCCTTGTCGACATGACCACACTTAAGGTAACAAAATAAAAGTGAAAATATAAATAGCAGGGTGAACCAGCTCCCTGAGGCAGAGCTCAAGGGGAACAGGGCAGTTTTCTAATGGTGACCTCCAACTGTTAATTCCACATTTCCTCCCAGGAACACTGCAGAGGAAGTTAGCCTGTAGCTGGGGCTTCTAATTAACTCTAAAGTTCCTACCACATCAACTAACACCTACAGACCTCCCTCAAGCTTGTCTCTCCCATGACAGAAGTCAAAAAATCTTATGCAGGTGAGAACTCCACATAGGAAATCCCTCTTTGTTTATAGGAAATGATGACTGTATTTCCCTCCGCCTGGTTACTTTGGGGACCTTGTAACCCTACACCTGAAGAAATGGGCGCTAGGGCACTCAACAGAAATCGTAGTGTTGGTTTATGAAGCAACTAGTTTGTGTCGAGGTGCTGGGAACACAGGGGTAGAGTTGGAAGTTTCTGCCTCTATACCTCTCACAATCAAATGGGGAAACCGGGTCATTGTAAATATTGTAAACATTTGGAGGGGGTGCGTATGCTTCTTGCTGGGATGGAGTCTTGAAGGTGGGAGGATCCAGCAAATGAAGTAAGCACGGGTAGCCATCCCCTCGTGAAGCAGTAGAGGTTAACATCCCAGTATAAAGAAGGAAAAACATGAAAGAGTTAAGGAGAATGGAGAGCAAAATCAGGAACTTACAAGAGAGAAGACAAGTGGGAAGCGACTCCTGGCTCATGAGTAACCTTTAAAGGCAACTAGGAAGGAGCAGTCCCCTGAAGGATGTCACGGAGGCCATCAAAACCAACACATCTGCACTCCCCGTGGCGACTCAATTAAAGTGATACAGAGGATGCATCATGGGCCGGGCACATCTGAGGATGAAGAGAACAGTCTAGCTCTTGGGAAACCCACTGAGGAAATCAAGCAAGAAAGGCACATCAAGCACACAGCCAAAGGCCACACGGAGAGGAAAGCGGGAAGCCAGATACCTGGGGTTGCCTGACATTGCACAGAGCAAGCTGTGTGTAACTGAGAATAGGAGGTCGCAGGCCTGTTCTGGGACAGTCGTTATCTAAGAAAGGGAAAAAAGAGGGGCCCAGAAGTGAAGCAAGAAATGGAATAATGACAGGAAGTGTGGTGGAAGAGAGGGAGGAAGAAAGAATCCAGTAACACTGGGAAGTAAAGCAGATTGTACTGGACCAGAAGTGTAATGACCAGAAGGAGGGTTAATGAGGAAGCAGACAGAAATGAAGAGGGTCTGTGGCAGGGTCTATATCTCAACCACATCAGAGGCTGAGACAGATCCACTGCTGCTACAGAATGAGTTCAAGGCCAGCCTGAGTAATTCACTAAGACTTTGTCTCAAATAAAATGTTAAGGGCTGGCAGGATGGCTCAGTGGCTAAAGAACCTTGCCTGCAGACCTGACCACCTGAGTTCCATCCCTGGAACCCGTGTGAAAGAGAGAACCAACTCCTGGGCCTATCTTCTGACATTCTGACACACACCATGATATGCATGTGTGCTCATAGAATTAACAAACGTAAAAAATGTTAAATAAATAATTGTATATTAAAGGAGACCTGGGGGCATAGCTCAGGGCTCAATGCTTTCCTGGGATGTATGAGACCCTGGGTTCATTCAGCAGTACCTGCCTCCCCCTCAAGAAGTAAATGTAGATCTGCTGGTGGGTAAAGTTGACCTCCAAAGGAAGAAAGAATATACGTACAAATACTGGAGAATAGAAAGTTAGTGAGTGTCTTGCTACGGCCACCATGATGTACCCATGGTTGCTTGTGGCTAACAAGACCAACTACACTGCCCATACAATGCAAATCTAGAAATGAGGTCAGGAGTTCAAAAGAGGGTATCTTTAATGAGACCTTCCAGAGAGTAATAGATCCCATCAGAGTCAGACCCCAATGCCTCATGATGGCTTCTCTGTAGCTTTGCCCTTAGACAAGTTCTGTGTTAAGGGCATACCATCTGTAAAATCAAGCACGGTGATAACTAGCCATCCCTGTCACTGGCTGCAATGAGGAGCAGGAGATATGTGTGGAGAGTACTTGGGAGTTGCAGATAATTGTAAGCCACTGTGTGGGTCCTGGGAATTAAATCAGGATCCTCTGCCAGAACAAGCACTCTTAACCACTGAGCCATCTCTCCAGCCCCTAGCTTTTTAGATTGATATATCAATCTAAGTCATGACTATATCTCTATGGTAAAAGAATGCTTGCCTGGAATAGACGAGGCCCTAGAGTCAATCCTCAATAGGGTAATTTTTTTTTAAGTTAAAAGTAATGTATTTATTTAAACACACCAATTCTAGCACCTGTTGGAACACTGGAAAGTTGGGTAAGAGGAAGCAGGGCTTTTATTTTCCCAAATGCCGCAGGATCAGGGATAAGGGCTCTCTTTGCTCTCTAGATTAACCCAAGTCATTGTCCTGTGTATTGTCTCTTGAAACTGGGCCAATGATTCCTGAGCATTTTAGAATATGTGACCCTCTCCCCCGCTTTAAAAACAAAACCATTAAAGAGCAATGAATAGAAGTTTGTTTTAAAGGATATTCTGGTCCTTAAAGGATAAGGATAATTTTTTTAAAAAAATTAAAATAAAATAACGAAGGTTGTCAGCGTAGGCCTGCAATCAGAACAACTCAGGAGCCCGAGACAGCAGGTGATCCTAAGTTCAAAGTTCAAGTTGGATTCCCAAGCTCAAAGCCCACCTGTGTTACACAGTAAATTCAAAGGGTCCTGAGTAACTTGATAGGACTTTATTTCAGACTTAAAAGAAAAAGTTTTTAAAAAGAGGATTTAGGATATGATTCGATTGGAGAGTTTTTATGTACTGTATCCAAAGCCCAAGATTCAGCCTTTAAAGATTCAGTATTAAAATAAAAAGAAAAGGATGAAGAGGAGGAGGAGGAGGAGGAGGAGGAGGAAGAGGAAGAGGAGGAAGAAGAGGAGGAGGAAGAGGAGGAAGAAGAGGAAGAGGGGGAAGAGGAAGAAGAGGAAGAAGAAGAGGAGGAAGAGGAGGAAGAGGAGGAAGAGGAGGAAGAGGAGGAAGAAGAGGAGGAGGAAGAAGAGGAAGAAGAAGAGGAGGAGAAGGGGAGAAAGAGGAGGAGAGGAGAGGAAGAAGGGGAAGAAGAGGGAGGAAGAGAAAGAAGAGGAAGAGGAGGAGTAAGAAGAGGAAGAAGAAGAGAAGGAAGAGGAGGAAGAGGAGAAGAGGAGGGAGGGGGAGAGGAAAAAGAGGAGAGGAGGAAAGGAAGAAGGAGAAGAGAGAGGAAGAGAAAGAGGAGGAAGAGGAGGAGAGGAAAAGGAGACGGAAGTAGGGAAGAATAAAGGAAAAACAGAAGAAGTTCTAGCACCTGTTGGAAAACTAAAGAAATGAGAAACAAAAGAGAAGGAAACTACATTTTCACTGGCCTAATGCTCAGAGTAGCCTGGCCAGCTCTTGGGCTCTTAGCCAGCATTCTGCCTACTTTAGTGTGGGCTCTGTAGCGGCACAAGTCACATCTTTCCTCTTTGTTGCTTTCTTGTATTATAGAGATCAAAGTAAAAGCAACTCCTGGCTTGGTAAAAGGCCTGGTACATAGTCCAATAAAACGATGTGTTTTACTTCTGAAGTAGAGGCAAGAAGTTGGGACGTGGTTTATGTAACATAGCCAAAGCTCTAGGTTGTATCTCCAGTACTTCATAAAGCCAGTCATGTTGGTACACATCTGCACAGCACTTGAAGGGCATCCTTAACTACACACCAGCCTAGGCTATGTGAGACCCTGACTCAAGAAAAAACCCAGTAGGGCAATAGAGGCCAGCCAACTGTGGATGCTCAGACCTAGAGTCCCAACACTTTGAAGCTGAGGCAGAAGGATCACCGTGAGTTCCAGGCCAGCCTGAGCTACAAAGCAAGACTGACAAAGGAGGGGAGGGATAGTGGGTCAAAAGCAATTGCTTAAAAGGTTCTTTTCTTCTGACCTTTACAAGGTCAAGAAACTTCAATAACCTATGCCTGAGCTTGAACGGAAAGCCATCTGGTAGACCACACTTGTCATTTAGAGTTAGCACGATAAAGCCCATTGAGGTATTAACACGGATAAGTTGATCATGACTGGTCTATGCCACATAGGAGAACTATTCCCAAGCAGGGCATTCTTTGCTTTCTTCAAGTGGTCCGTTGTCTGTGGAATTTTCTATTTTCCAGTGACAGAGGAGAAAGCAAACCCCACCCACCCCCTGAGTTTGGCCCTGAGGAGATTCAAAGAGGTTCATTTGTTTTCATTAGAGCCCCCTTGAAGGCTTCTTTCCCTCCTCATTAATGAATTTCCAGTCTTTCATTAAAAACAAACAAACAAAAAACAACAACAACAAAACATGATCCGGCAGAGGACGTAGTTAAGTGGCTGGCGTTCGTGCATGGCTGTGCCAGCTTTAGAGAAAAGGGGCTGGGCCATTTCCTGATTGTGAGGAGGAGTTGACATCCTTGGTTAGTATGCTAATTTTGTCTCTTTCATTTAACATTCAGATCAGGTCTGAACAGGCCCTCCAGAGTAGCAGAGTCCAGGGATGGGTGACTGTCTGCCTAGCATCACAGAACATGCTTTGCATGAATTACATAAATACCCAAGCGTCCAGTCCACACCGACCTCACATTCTCCCTCCCTCTCCCAGAGACACACAGGCACTGAGCCACACACATGCAAGCACACGCTGCGTAGGATGCTGACACATACACCCGCAAACAGCACAGGCATGGGTCTCTATGAACACTGATGGTGTTCACAGATATACCCTAACCATCCGTAGCTAGGTTTAATTCATATTCTTTGGGTCTCTACTATGTCAGCAGGACATCTACTACTCAGGGAAACAAGATATATTGGGGAACCCAAAATTAAGAAGCAAAGTAAAAGTTTAAAAACTCCATTGGTAGGAGAGTCTTATCTGTGCTACCGTAGCCAGGATGTTTTTTAAAGCCCCATTCCCACTCATGGAAAAGACAACCATTTATAGCTCAATTAACTGAACACCCAGAGAAAGGAAAATCCAGCGGTTTTTATTTCTTGGGGTCCCCACCTTGTCCATGTGTATTTGAAACACTGTATAAAAAGAGTTCACGGTTGGTTTGGGACTCACCAAGCCACAGCTGGGTGACAAGAGAAGAGGAATCCCCAACCAGCTCCCGTATGTCGGTCCAAATGGCAAAGACAATCACTTGGCACATTTGCCAGAAGCCCAGCCAATGGAAAACTGACTTTTCCCAATCTCCACTTCCCACTATCATCCTGCAACCGTAAGGCAGCTTCTGGAAGACAGGCAAGAGGACTAGCAGCTACTAGCAGGAGGCATGGTGTAGAATTGCTTTAAATAGATGGAATGACTCTGAGCCAGCAGAAAGACTCCAATGCAAAGGATATGTTGGCTTTCACTGTTTGGGTCTGGTGTGGATTTGCTTTAGGTTTTCTTTTTCCTCAGTGTGTGGCATAGCTGGGTAAGCTGGCATGCCATGACTCTTTCCTGAGTCTTGTCCTCTTGTGCCCACAACAATATTCCCAGACTCAGCTGAGGAACTCCAGCAGTTCCCATGTTCCCATCGGAGCTTCCCAAGCCATGGGTGTTTTTCTCCGAACTGCAGACTTGATTTGCCTTGATTATTATTTTTTTGGCTCTGATCCAAGATGTCTTCCTGTCATCCTCTCACCGTCTTTTCCAGTAATCCCTTTTTTAAACATCACCAACAATTAGTCGATTTATCGCCATCACCAAGGACCACCGGCCACCCCCAAATCCACATCCACATGCAGACATACACTCGGCTGAGCCCCTATCCCTGTCTTGTTTTGCCTTGAAGTATAAGAAATCACAGCTCCTCATTAACTGGAGAGCACGTTTGGAACGGCTTTGTGTTTACTCACTTAGTAAGTGATGCTGGCCTTTTTAATTATCCTCCTTCCGCATGCCATTTAGAGCAGCAAGCTGTTCAAATCAAACCGAACGGGTGCACATCCTCGGCGAGGCGGTTGGAAAGGACTGGGTTGATTTTTTTTTCTTCCTCTTCTTTTACCTCACTGCTGCTGCGTCCTTCCTTGTCTGTCAGCAAGCCAAGGAATCCCCCCACCAAAAGCTCTTACGTAGGAAGACACCACAACCGTGAGTCACTTTTCACTCCCAGAGCAGAGGAACACACGGCATTTTGCACCTAGCAGCAGACCCAAGGTGATGGGGCTTTCCTCCAAGCCCATTGAGATCCCTAAGACCAGATGCAGTCCTCACGTCTTCCTTGCTTGCTGTTGCTCCCTCTTTCTCTTCCACCCTTCTCCATCCTTTCATTCTGGAGCATTCTCTTCTTCTTCCTCTCTGTGATGTGACAGTCGCAGACCCCAGCCAGAGCTGGGTCCTTCTCACCTTCTGTTATTTTTTTCCCCCTGCAGCCGTCTTTAGCTGCTACCCTCTGCAAGCTGGATCACCAAAGACACACGACTCGCTCACAATGAATAATCAATACGGATATTGATCTAGGGAAAAATGTTTGTAAATTCCTGAAAGGGAATCAGGAGCAGGGGGCAGGGAGGTTCGTGGGGGACGACGCTGCAGAGCTCAACACCGCTAGGAAGCAGGACCGCTCTTTGGATCCCCAAGTTTGGCCAGCTCCAAGGTGACGGGTACCGGAATGCGTGCCGTTGTGGGTGTGCGCGCCGTGAGGAGGGTGCTGTGTGTAGTCTCGTTTCTCTACAGCTGCTTTCCCTGAAGAATCGGGAGCCACATGGTCGGGAGCCCCCGTCAACGCCATGTCTTGGCTGCGGGCCAGCGCTGTTTTGTTTTCATTATCACACGCTACTTTGCAATTTGCATAAATACAGGGTTATTTTTTATCGTGTCGTCCAAAAGATAGAGCAGGGGGGAAAAAATAGACTCTTTGTTGTGTGCAAGAGGGGCTTGCTGCCTACTCACCGAGGCTAAGGATTTGCCTCTCAGGCAGGGCTCTGGGGCATAGAGTGGGGGGCTCCAGAAGAAATACAGGCAAAGGAGAGATAATGACAGAGGGGAAAGAAGCCAGGGGTTGGGAGGGGGGGTTGGATAAGAAGTAGGATTTAATGAGAACCTCAGGAAACTCAGCTTGGTAAATCCAAATATTAAAGACCTGTTTTCCTTGCAGAGAATCATGAAGGCATAGACAAGGAAGGTGGAGACAGAAAGCTGTCCAGTCTCTCCTTAGATACCTTGCATGCTTTCTGCTGGAATGAACCATTGGTTGGAGGGGAGTATGTGGCCCGATGAACATACATGTGCTTTAATCTTGACCCTCATGCAAAACACAGAGAGACCAAGGATAGACCATGAGTTCCTTCTTAGCTTTGATGGCTTCCCCCACCCCCACCCCCCTGAACTGAGAGGCTTTACACCTGGCCTGTTTCCTTATACTCTTTTCAGACCCAGCCCTTCCACTCTCCAAACTGTACCTATACAGTAAAATGGGTATCCTTGTGTCATGCTCTCGCTTTTCAGTAAATTTGGTGCAGAAACCTGCATGTGCCTCTTGGCCATGGGGACATGGGCTCACACTCCCAGAGTCACACCCCAAAGTGGTGTTGGTCACTCCCATGTTCCTGGAGGTAGAACTTCAATTTAGAGAAGCCATCTAACTGTCTCAGCAGCTAGCTGATGGGCACCTTCTCACAATGGTCTCTGCTCCTTCCATCCCTCCTCTTCGCTCTGAATTTGCAGTTTGATAATAATAATCAAAAAAAAAAGGAAAGAAATCTCTTTGAGATCAGTCTACTCTTCCTCCTATGGCCCTGTTTCTTCCTGGGCTGGTGACAAAGGGGGATGTGTCACTTGAGATAGCCTAGCTGTCAAGAGTAAGACCTGTACATGAGGATTCAATTCCAGCAGCTCTTGTCCTGAAAGGAGCTGTCCACTTTATCAGCCGCCGGCAGCACCTCAGCAGCCGCAGCAGCAAACATGGCTTTCTTTCTTTTTTTTTTTTTTTTTTTTTTTTAAATTCCCTTTCTGGCTTCTGATTAGCTCTGGCAATCCAATTAGCAGAGGCATTTATATCACACAGGCTGAGGTTCCCCTACACATCATGGCAGCTCAAACCACTCATAAATCCCCACCGATACTACATCTTCTTGTGACATGGATTAATTACAACACCAGGCCCTCCTAAGTAGGTCTACCAGAGCAAGTACATAAGAATATTAGAATCAAGGAAGGGGCCAAAAGGAATGTCTTTTGTCTGGTATCAAGAATGCACCAAGGCTGCCTGGGAAGCCATCATCTTCCTCTGTCTCTGCATCTGGGCATTGTTCAAGCAGATGTCGAAGAGGCCAAGTAGGTCTTACTCACTAGTGCATTTTGGGGGATTCAGGAGTGACCTAATCATGGCGCATCGATCTGTTTGATTGTTCATACCTTTGGGCCTTTTATTGTGTAAGTTCAGAGCTCTCAGTGACTCATTTCCTACTCGGGCCTATACACAACCCAGTTAAACTGTTTTAAAACCCTTCACGAAGAGAGATGTCTTTATCTTCATTGGTATTCCACTACAGTCGGGCACAATCATGATATTGTGGTAACTTTGCGTCTATCTACCATTTCATTCCAGATTTCCCCTTACATTCATCAACCTCTGGCATCTTTCTCTCCATTCATCTAGGTATATTCATTTAGATATCAACTATTTATTCTGCTACCCAGTCATCTATTCATCCATGTTCATCTCCCTATCCATTTTCTAACCATGTATTGATCTATGAATTCCTTTCTATTATCTGTCATCTACTTGTCTATCCATTTGTGTCTCTCTTAATTCATTCATCTGCATTATCCATCTATCTGTTTTTCTATCTATTCATTAATCTATTCGTGTGTCTATCCATGCAATCATCTATCGTGGGCTTATTGGTGACCAGTCCCTTTTTTTTTATTCTGTGCCTTTTGTTAGCTATGATCTTAACAAGGTCCCGGATTCACATTCTCAATCGCTTTTAAGGTAAATAATGGCCATTTTCCAAATGAAGTCTATAAATGTTATACGCTTGGCTGTCCATTCCTGAGTTTAAAAGAATGAACTAAAGAAATAAATCAGTAAAAATCACATGATTTTAAGTGAGTTAAAATTACAAGGAAAATATTTTACCCTAGATTCCTGGAGCAATTTCCTTGCTTAATAAAATAGACATGTCTGCTCCTCCTTGAACCATGCCTTTAGGAGAGGTGGCTTTTAGATAATGTTTACAACATAAATCTCATTCAATCTGTTATATTTACCACTGTGCATCCTTCATGCAAATGATTCAATTCAACCAGAAACAACTTGAGGTTACTTTTATCGTAAAACAAAACAGATATTAACCCTAACATGGCAGTGTAGTTGTTTGCATTTAGATCTCTTCTTTATCTAGAGAGGATCCAAGACCCCATGTGTGCACGTAAGTGTGTGTGTGTGTGTGTGTGTGTGTGTGTGTGTGTGTGCACATTGTATGTGTGTATTCATATATGTTTCAGGAGAAAACTAAGTACAAAAATGGGAATTTTTCTCATTATTTGTAGTTAAAATGCACTTCAGTCTAGGCTGAGATTTGGGCTCCCATACTTTTTCAGATCCCTAGTTTTAGCTCCAGAGAAAATAGGGTTATGGGGAGAGGAATGAAAAGAGTCACTTCCACTGAAGACAGAACCCCACATTGTTGCTCTGAATGATCAAGACTGAGTAGGGTGGCCATGAGTCCTCAGAGTGTGCAGGACATTGTTTCCTAAGCGTTATCCCATCTCAGAATCCTAACTAACCAGCAGATCTCTACTCATGTTCACTGTCAATACCGTGGTATATTCGCCGTCAATATCATGATAACATCTAGGTAGCATTTCCAATCTAGAATGCATTTGGTTTTTGTTTGTTTGTTTCTTTCTTTCTTTCTGCTCTTTGTTTGATTAAAACAAAGCATGTTTAGCCCTCTATGTGCACAGGTTTCATATGCAGGGATTTGGCCAAGAACTATTCAAAAACACTGTAAGTGCAGACTCTGTTGTCATTCCCTAAGTAATGTGTATTTATTCACATAACACACACCTTGTGTCTGGCATTGTATATATTCCAGAGATACATAGGAGAATATCATTGAATGAGGCATGACAGATCATCTAGAATAATTAGAACATAGGAGACGATACACAAAGGACATGTAAATAGCTTCATTTTCCTATGATGCTTCAGTGTCCTTCAACTCGACTGTCCCAAATGGTCCAGGAGTCAATACCTTATAGATTTTGAAAGATGACTACATATTGAGATGAAGACCATAAAAACCAAGACAGATCATCGTGAAGCCAAAGGGACAAGGGAAAGACCTAGGCCACGCTGTTCACTCTGCCCCCAGGAAAACCAGGGAGTCAGAATTCACCTGGGTCTTTTCTCTTGTGTTGTTTCCACTCACCTTCTCACCATCATTCCCCAGAGTCTCTTGTAATCTGGAATGAGTCGGCACGATCTTAAATCTAATCCTGGTTTTGCTTGCCATGCTAAGATGGACTCTCTAGTCAGTACAATCTGCTTGATTCGACATCAAGTTCATTTGCAAAAGTCCAGAAAAGGGCTTTGATTTCTTTTTTTTTTTTTTATAGAATTTTATCATTGTTTTTAACTATGTATATGTGGTTGGAGGTGGGATGTGCACATGAATGCAGAAGCCTATGGAGACAAGCGATGTCCAATGCCCCAGAGCAAGAGTTATAAATGATTGTGAGCTGCCCAGTGTGTGTGCTGAGATGCAAACTCAGGTCTGAGCCAGAGCAGCAAGCGCTCTTAAGTGCTGAGTCACCTCTCCAGCCCCTTGATTTCTTTTAAAAAGCATTCAAAATATAAACTTCTGGGTCAGGGAAAGCATGTTAACATATAGCAACAGCGCTGCTCAGACTCATGTTCATCTGTATATAGTTCTAAAATGTCTCGATTTTCTGAGAAAGGAATGTCTCCTCATAGAGCACACTGGGCCCAAGAGAGTCACATATAAGTTAACTCCCCATGTAACTATAACCTGCTACACCCCGAAAAGTCTAGAAGGTAAAGATCTGTTGGGAGCCAGACTATTGCCTATGTTCAAATCCTGATACTGTCCTTGTTGTTACCACTGAATTGTTAGAGATTGTGGTTCGCATCTGTATCCCAGCATCTGGGAGGCTGAGATAGAAGGAGTGCCATGAGTTCAAGGCCAGTGTAGGAAAGAGTGAGACCTTATATTGAAAATCAAAGCCACTCAGTTTTTCCCTCTCTTTAGCCGTAACCGGAAGTCATAATAGTAACTATTGTGGTTTAGATATGAAATAACTCCCAAAACACTCATGTATTGAAGCCTTGGTGCTCTGATGTTAGATACAACTATATCAGGGTTCTGACCTGGTCAATGTATTGACCCCCTTCACAAACACACACACCCACATATTTTTTCATATATACATACATATATGTAGACATGCATATACATATATGTGTACACATATGTGTGTATATACATGCACATACATATATGTATACATACATATACATTCATACATATGTGTATATATGTATATATGTGTATACATGTGTGCATATATACATATATGTGTACATATATGTGTGTGTATGCATACATATACATATGTGTATTCCTATATATGCATATATATGTACATATATATGAAGATATATATGTGTGTGTATATATACACATATATATGTATACATGTATGGAGAGATAGGGGAAATAGGACCCATTTGGAGTAAGTAGGCCATGGAAGGCATCACTTTGAGGAGTATCTCACCTTTGCCCACTTCGGGTCTCTCATCTTTGCTTCCTACCTACCATGAAAAGAAAGCTCTGCTTCTGCCATAATGATCCTCCTTCTTTGCCTTGGGCCCAGAGCTATGGAGCCAGCCCACCAAAGACTGAAATCATGAGTCCAAATCAACCTTTCTTTCTTTGAGCTGTTTCTCTTGGGTATTTGTCACCGCCACATAATGCACAGGGATGTTATGGAGGTTAAATGAGATCATATGCAGAAGGTGCCGAGAATGGAGCCCGTCTATGATGATAGTGCCGTAAAATTCATTACAGCGGCTGTTGTTATTGCTCGAGCTTTGACATCTTAGCTACAAATGCCCCCTTGTCTCTACACTAGCAGCTCCAGCTAAATCAATTTTCACTTTAAAAAGTTTGGCGATCTTCTTGACATAACAGAGGGAATAAGAATGTGGTAATTGGACTTTCCTCTCTCATCTGAAAATCGGAACATTTTCTCTCAGAGAAGTGCTAAATTCTACGCTCTCTACCTGGAGCGAGGTCTTAATTCCATATTATAAAATCCCTTTAATAAATCAGCGTCACCTCTCCTGATGAGGGTTTGATCCCTTCCGAACTTAAAACAATCCTGCAAAAAAACCTTATTAAGAACCACAGGTTGAGAAGAATATTGTCAAAACTTTCTCTCTCCTTTCCTCTCCTCACTTTCTTATCTCTTCATTTTTTTTGTCATTTAACTCCAATTATGAGATGCTAAGTGCTTTTGGAACTTCCATTGTTAATATCTTCTTACAGCACTATTAACGTAAATCAAGTTTAATAGTGTCCCAGCAACTGTAAAAGCAATCAAAAATTCAGTACTCACGAATCATTCTGTAATTTCAGCATAAAATGTTAATAGAAATAATATCTAATACCATAAAATATCAGTAAATTCAACTTTAAATATAGGTGATGAATCTCTTCACTATCCTATAGCATGCGTGGAATATTCTAGTATGAAGGCCTTAATTGGCCAAGCCATAGCTCAGTCATGCTCAGGCTGTCAGAAGTCCCCTCCTTTGCCTTAGCCTTGCTAGCCGGTCCAAGCACAATGAGTGGTAATTACCAGTCATTTCTTCATGCCAAACATACCTAGTTATCTGACCACTGGGGTGGGGGTAGGGGTGAGGGAATGGCTCAAGATCAAGGTAGAAAGAACAGCCAACCTAAAGGAATGCAAAGTAAGACAAAGACGTCCTCAGGAGCCCCAAGACTCTGTGTTGTGAGTCATCTGCAAATATGGCTTATATATAGGCTCTGTCTCTGGCGAGCATGTCCCTTCTGGGACAAACCAAACCTGAAATGCCTAATACGTTTTCAGGACCAACAGTGAACACAGCTAGCAGATAGACCCATAAGAAGCATCTTATTCCTCAATCAGTAGCCGACCCATTTTTGAGTTTTAAAGTTTGATCAGAGTCAGTATTTTTTTTTTATGAATAGCTAGTCTTCAAATACTTTAACGTACAATGGCATCCATGCATCCGTTTGCCGGTCCCTTTTGTTGGGGGGTTCACAGCATCTTGACATGGACCACTGGCATGTTACTCGTTTCTGTCTAAATGCAGCTTCTTTGAAGTAAAAAAAGAGAGCCTGAGGCCTCCAGGAAGGCCACCAGAGTCAGTGTCGCTGTCCAACGTGCAGACCTTCCGATGGTCATATATCCCTGTGTTATATTCCAACTTGATTGACATGAATAACTTCCAAACAACTGGTTCTTTAACAAGATGGATCTGGGATGGTGGGGCCACAGTGCTAAGATGCTCCAAAGCAGAGACTGATGATCTGGGTTCAAATGGGCTACAGTCGGTAACCATCTCTGGGGCTTCCAAAAGAAAGGGCAGCTGCAATTCAGGTAGGGAGTAAAGACAATGGGCAAGTAGCTTGGGAGTGGAACTCTTGCCTATTATGCATGAAGTTCTAGTTTAATCCCCAGTGCCAGAAAGAAAAAGAAGAAGCAAATGAAAGAAACAAGGAAGAAGAGAGAGAGGGAAGAAGAAAGGAAGGGAGAAAGAAAAGAGGGGGTGGAGAATGGGAGAGAAACAGGAAGAGGTGGTTTAGTCAGTGTTAGGTAAGAAGCCAGAAGCAAATATGCAGTGTTGGGTCAGAACAAGAGCACAGTGCCCTAGTATTCACCCTGTGCTTGGAACATACTTTGCAGTTCTCATTGCGAGCGAGTCCTGGCCTCTGGAAATCGGTAACTCAAAACCTCCTAACTGACGCCCAGCTCTGGATCTGACCTCTAGGCATTTGCTGACATCTTAAACCTGGCTTCATTGGCAGCCTGAGACTGTCCTAAAAACGAGTGTCGGGCACTTGTTCCTTCCACTAACCACTGCTTCCTCCAGGGTGGGACACCCCCCCCCCACTGTGACATGCATTGGGTGGCAGAACACTAATAATCTCTGTAATTTTAACATGTGTTTCTAAATATATGTAATTAGGCCATAATCTCTTGACTTTATGGGTACTGTCTTAAAAGTTGAAGTTCAATCTATTTAAATAAAATTGTAAGGCCATTCAAGAAAAAACAAATAGTCACAATAGAAACTTTTTTTTTGCTTCAAATTTTTTTATTGGATATTTTATTTACATTTCAGATTCATCCCCTTTCCCCATTTCCCCTCCCTAGAAAACCCCTATCCCATGCCCCCTTTTCCTTTTTGCTTTTATACATTTTTAAAAATGTTAGTCAAAGGCTTTGTAAGTTTGATAATGCTCAGTCAGAAGTGTAACCCAATACTCAGTCTAGATATATCAACTATCTTTGACTGGTGGAGACACGTGAACATCTGCCTCCATGTCCCCTCCCCTCTTTCTCTCAATAGAGACTTTTCTGAACTAGAATAAAATCAAGACGGTGGCTATCCAGTGACTGGAGTCCAAGGAAACCACTTAAGCTGCAGGAGATATCTCTAAATAAGAACACTCTGGGTACTGTGGGAGATAACCCAGTGCATGCTGGGCAAGCATAAGGACCAGAGTTCAGATCCTGATCATCCACATGATAACCAGGGGTGAGGAGGAGACAGGAGAATGTCAGCAATGTGCTATTGATAAGAAGATAAACACACAAATTGAGCAAGTAGAACCCAGAAGTAGACGCACACAAATAAAGCCAAGAAGTCTTTGACAAAGAATCTGTAGGGCTATAAGAAGAAGACATGAGTCTTCTGAAATTTTCTGGAAATATGTAAAAGATAAAGCTTATCACTGAGTTATGAGTAGCAGAAGAATAAAAGCTGACAGATAAAAGATACAATACAGTATATCCACACAACACTGTGCTGGGGCAACCGTGCTGAGACACAATATGGACATGGAAAGTATATTTAATATGTCTATATGTGTTTTTTAAAATAGTAAGTTAATTATAAAATAGAATAGATATGTGGTATTACTTTTAGTTTTAAGTTTATAAAGATATAAACCATTTAAAATAAATCTATGCATATTTAAATATCTAGAAATAAAGTATATACTTCCATAAAAATGAATAAAATAATGTGCTAAAATTATTACTGTGAATAGAAGTATCATTTTTAATTATTTTCCATCTTATAGTTTTCAAATTTTTCAAATTTGAAAAAAAAAAACTGCAATGGTCATATACATCCTTGTAAACAATAAAAATATAATAGCTAGATAAATAGATAAGAGATAGATGACATATAGATAATAGAGAGAAATAATATATATTCATTTATTACAGTGTTTCTCCCAGGAGCTGGCATATAGAATTTCTTTTATCTCTTGGCTCTAGTACCACCGACTTCATAATTCTAAAAGTGTGTTTGTTCCATAGAAACCATGCTTTCTGTTATGATCAGGACCATAGATTTGAATGTTATGTGTGACCAGATTTTCTTCTTAGAACCATCCCTCATGCAGTAGCAGCATTCAGAGAACCCAAATATAAATATGAAAAACTAAGACAGTATCAAAATAATGGAATCATCCTACGTTGATTCAGAAGAAATCCCGTAGGCCCTGGATGTTCCTAGACTGTTTTATTCTTCACATTGGAGACCTCAGGTCAGAGAAGAGTGGATGTAAGAGGTAACAGATGTATCCGATTTGATGTCCAGCTCAAGCTTTCCCCAGGCACCTCCTGGCCCCCACTTCTCTAATAATGGCTCCTTCTCTGGGTCCTTGGGCTTTTAGAATCTGCACCTCAATCCTTTCAAATTCATCATCCTGCTCTGCCATCTCTGGTATTCCAGATTTTCACCCTGAACCCGTTTTTTTCTGCCAACCCTGACCAAGGACCAAGAGGAGAATTCATTCTCAAGCCAGTATTCTATGGAAGTTAGAAATAAGTCTATTACAGATACTCAGATGGCTCTATTACCCCCATACCTTTGCTATACTTCCAAGAGTCTTTGTGCCCAAACAATTCTGTGGTGCAGTGACTTCGAGGGCCTCCTCTTTAGTTCATTTGCTCTTGAAATAGAGATTCTCTCTAGATCTAGAACATATCCTATGTAGAACATATCCTACATACTCCTTGTAGCATGGTTGTCGAATACACTTATATTTACACACTTATATAAACACATCCTCTACCACACCCCCCAAAACTTCACCTATCCTGGGCCTGCTTTAGAAGATTTAAAGTACAGGGAAAATGGAATTATAGAGGTTTGAATGAAATTGTTCCACACAGGCTAGTGTATTTAAACACTCAGTCCTCAGTAGGTGGCACTATTTAGGGAGGCTTAGGAGGTGCAAACTTACTGAAGAAATTATGTTACTGGGGGGCTTAAAAACTTTAACTCCTTTCAGTTCTCATTCTATCTATCTATCTATCTATCTATCTATCTATCTATCTATCTATCTATCTATCT
>JANHMN010000018.1:32778995-32793059 GCA_030674055.1 Rhabdomys pumilio
AGAGAGAGAGAGAGAGAGAGAGAGAGAGAGAGAGAGAGAGAGAGAGAGAAAGAGAGAGAGAGGAGAGGGAGGGAGAAGAAGAGAGGGGGAGGGGGAGGGGGAGGGAAAGAGGGAGAGGGAGGGGAGGGGAAGGGGGAAGGAGGGAGAGGGGGAAGGGGAGGGGGAGAGCGAGAATACTCCCACAATATTTGAACCTGTTGTAATCATGTGGTCTACCTCTGTTTCTTATAAAAACCAGGCAAGCCATAATCATTCATAAATAAACTCAAACTGTTTTACAGTCTGGTACCCAGACCCCAAAGGTGACTGAACTGACACTTAACAGTAGAGTTTCCCATCTGGGGTGGGTAGAAAACTAACTGTCTCCACTATAATTAGTAGAAGATCATAGAAGTGCTCTAGGGATCCCAGAGGAGGGGAAGTGATTCAGAGAGGGAAGGTTTTACAGAGGAGCTGGCCCTTAGTAAGCTACAGACATGACATATTGGTAGAAGCCTTGAAAGACAGAGTAAAGATTGCATTTGCCCTGCAAGCAGCAGGAAGTATAAAACTAAGGACTGCCATAATGATTTGTCAATTTAAAAGAAGATCAGCCTAGATAGCAAATGTATCAGTCAGCTATCGCCACCATTATGCTGTGTAACAAATCTTCCTCAGATTGTCTTAAAACATAAACATGTTCTTTGGTTTTGTTGGGTTGAAATCAGCTGGGCTAGGCTCCAGATTGTACGATGAGTTCAAGTGAACTTGATTGCTCAGGATTTTCAAACCAGTCACTATTCAGGGCATATCCATCTATAACAGATCCACAGGGCATAAGCACATGGACAAAAGATGCAATGCCTCTAGAGATATCACTCTAGAATACACATGCTCACATATATACACACACATTCATACATGTACAAGCACACATATGTGCACATGCACACACACACAGGCACAAGCACTCACACATAATCACACACACATCATACACACACCACACATACACAGAAACACATGTGTACACACGCACACACACCAAGAGACAAACGCAGTCATGCAGTTGAGCCACACACCAACACCCAAGGGAGCACTCCCTGCACCTTCAGTGGGAAGAACTGCAAACATCATGAGACAAAGGCTGTCGACATATGATTCTCAGATGCAGAAGGCATGAAGAAAGAATTGTGAACAGTGATCCTTCCTCCCACACCAGGGAGAAGACAAGCTGGGGGTGGAGAAACCACAGGCAGCTTATGATATGTTGAGTAGGATCCCATGTAAAACAGAAGGAAACAATCCATTGAGGAACACACAGAACTCTTCTGAAACTGAGGGATCCAACCGAGCTGGCCTTGTTCATTTATTTAGAACAGGGATAGAACACTAGCAGGAGCGTTATTAAGTGGCTGGTTGAAACACTTAGGAATTCCTAGTTGAGTTATAGTCTTGGCAGCGGCTGTCTTGCAGGCCCATCTGGTTTGAATTGGCAAAAATGCAGCTGTGCCTGCTGGGTGGGTGAGCCTCTCTTTTGAGTAATGGGTCTGCGAGGAAGGGGTGGAGAAAGGATGAGACCGTTGTCATGAAAAATGGGTAGAGAGAACACAGAGCTACTAGCGGTTTCACTCTGCCGCAAGGAAGTGGGCCTGTGGTTCTGGGCTAGAAGACAGATTCCTGTAGGATGACTGGGTCCCCCTCTGTATCTCCCGAGCTGTCACCCTCACTGGGCTCACACGGCCACATCTCATCCTTGGGTTATGAATTGATTGTTTTGCTTTTATGGGGACTTGGGTAATTAGTTTCACGTTTTTAATTTATAGCATCAGCTAAGCTTTTTAATCCGTTATTTATGGCAAAAAAAAAAAAAAATGAAGAATTAAATTGCCTCCGGCCCCCTCCACTGAAAGCATTTCGGGTCCCGTGGTTGGTGATGGGTTGTTCAGCCAAGACTGTGGCTTTATTAAGGAAAACTTTTCTCGAGGATGAGTTAGGATAGGATGCTTAATTCTTTCCTCCCTGGATCTTGGGAACATGGTAAAGATATACAAGAACAAAAAAGTCTGAGACACTTGAGCAGAGTTGTGTCTCTCTGAAGCTGATTTAGGAGAAGGCAAAGCTGAGCAGGCTGAGAAAGCATGGAGAGAAAGGCCCTTGGGTGAGATCCTCTCTCAGTGTCATCTAGTGTCATAAGCCAAAGGCCACGGGCACGTGCAGACGTTATAGCACTGTGTTGTTATTCTCTACAAAGTTCACAATCCAGAGGCCCGTGGATGAGTTCCTACAAAAGAAAAAAAAAACCACAAATCTCATTTTAAGTGGTTTATGATTTTATGCTGCCCCTCATTCATAAGCTGTCTTCTGTCACAGTAACCCAAGGGCCACAGCCTGGACATGTCTGTCTGAGACTGAGCAGGTTCAAACCATCAACTATAAGCTATTAGATTCTAAGCGTCTTCATGTACACCGAGGTTAGTGAATTCCCTTGCATCTTTGTCTGGTCTGAAAAAAAAAAAAATGGCTGGCAGGTTCCCAGATCCTGTCTCCTTTGCTCTGAGTTGTGTTTGTAGCCTCATCTTGAGCCACACCAACGATTCCTGTCCCAGTGGTAGGTCTAAGGAAGCCAGGCCCCAGGCCTTCCATTTAGCCCTATTGCTGAGGTTGCAGGAGGCAAGTGTGGATTGTATCCAGACTGGTAGCTACAGCCCTGAGCTACAGTTGCAGCTTCCACCTCAGCTTTGATCCTTTGCCCAAGCCTATCTACGCTGGAGTGTTGAAGGGTTAAATACAGAACACCAGACTGCCATGGAGCAGTAAGGGAGGACAAAGAGGACACTGATGGGCAGCTGGGGTCCTGCCCCTCCCTCCCCGCATCTAGGCCAAGGGGTCTCAGTGTTTACTGAATATTAAATAAATACCAATTGAATCGTCTGTTTAATGAGGTGTATCAAACATGTAATAAGATACATATCTATTAAATAGTTGTGAAATCTCAGTAAATATGTTCTTAATAATCAAGGGTGCAGATGGCTTACAGATTGGACCGGAGAACAAAGACAGAAGGAGCCTGTGTGAGGAACTGAAGAGCCATCTCCTGAAAGCTGAGAAGGCGGATGATTTTGCAGCCAGAATTTGATACATGTATCTGGGCTGAGCCAGAGTCAAAATGGGAGCCAGGCCCATAAAGGGCACTCTGTAAACTTCAAACCTTCAAGATGAAGGGCAACAGCCACAGAAATGAAAGACAGACAAATGGCTGTTCACAAAAATGGCCCCCCACCCCCTGTGTTTTAAGTACAACTTCAAGGTCCAGGAATACACAGGAATCTGCATCTCAGCATGCACTCCTTGAACGTCCCCCACACTGCAGAGACCGGCCAAGAATGAGAAAACAAAAGAGTCACATGATATGTAGAGAAGGATTATTAACTTGTTTTTCTGTCTCTTAAAAAGTGGTAATTATCATATTACATTGCAGTGTGCTATTGAGGTTAGCGCAGAAAACTACTGAAAACTGATCGCTTTCTCCTCCTCGTGCATGTAGGTCAATCCCAGACTCTGGTTTGGTGGGATTGTTTGCCAAATAATTGGTGTTTAGAACTGAGAAAAGGATAGAGGAGCGGAATGTATGGGGAAGGCGGAGTCTCTTAAAGGGAACTATGGATGAACTCAAAGCTTAAGACTTTGCTACCCAACATTCCCAGAGTCAGTGGGCACAGTGAGAAAGGTTGTCTCACCACCTCGCAGCAACCCAAGGCTGGGTGCTCTCAGCTTAGCTCTGACCCCATGACCCCTGTCTAAAGGGCAAAAGAATCCCCCTCTCACAGGTCACATATAAGCAGTCAGAGCTACGAAACTCCAGGGTCTATTCTGTCTTTCAAATGAGAAGGTGTCTCAGAGAGTCAAAGCTACAGTGATGGTAATAACTGACCTTTGCATGTATTCATGTATCTAAACAACACAATAGCCATGAATAGATATCTTTCCATCCAATCAAGAAATGGGACAAGTAGGCTAGACAGATACCTCTGGGAGTGCTTGCTGCTCTTGCAGAGGACAAAAGTTAGTTCCCAGCACCCACCTGGTAGCTCACAACTTTAACGAGAGTCTCTAACTCTACCTCCAAGCCATCCAAATGCCTTCTTCTGGTTTCTGAAGGCAAGAGGCATGCCTGTAGTGCACATGTATACATACATGAAAACACTCAGACATATAAAAGCAAACATTTTTTAAAAGAAATGGGGAGAAGGTTGCTGGAGGGATATAGTTCAGGGGGTAAGAGCACCTGTGAGCATAAGAACCACATCTGTCAACCTAGCACTCACAGAAAAAGCTAGGTGTAGCCATGTGTGCCTTTAAGCGCAGCACTGTAGCTGGCAGAGACAGAAGGATTTCCAGGGGCTCTTTTCTTAATGTGCGCACGCGCAGGCACACACACACACTGAGAGAGAGAGAGAGAGAGAGAGAGAGAGAGAGAGAGAGAGAGAGAGGAAAAAGAAGGAGGAGGAGGAGGTGATGAGGAGGAGGAGAAGAGAAGGAGGAGGAGGAAAAGGAAGAGAAGGAGGAGGAAGAGGAAAAGGAAGAGGAGGAGGAGGAAGAGGAAAAGGAGGAGGAGGAGAAGGAAGAGAAGGAGGAGGAGGAAGAGGAGGAGGAAGAGAAGGAGGAAGAAGAAGAAGAAATGTGAAATCTGGGGGATGCAGAAGCAAGACCTCCTAGCAGGTAGACCACAGGTGTCACTAAGATCTAACGTTGTCAGGTCTGAGTGCCACCAGATCACTTGTAACTCCTTTGTCAACACTTGGCAAGAATCTGAGAATCATGGGTCACATATGAAACCACAGTTTCAGAGTGCGTGTAGATAACCACTGGATGAAGTGTCCAGATCTGTGTTTTCTCTGTTTCTGTTTGATTTCTGCTCACTGCAGTATTGCCCTGTATTTTATATACGTAGATTTATCTTGGATGATAAGTAGGGTACGTTAACACTTAACCGTTCTGTGGTGTCACTGGGATTTTGCCTTAAGAACAATCCAAAAGGAATCCCGATGTTCAGAAACCCTAATCACCCACATTTTGCCCAATATTGCATTCATGGAAGTTTTCTACCCTATCAAGTGGCAAGCTGAAAGCTGAGACAACAATTCAGTGGGTGAAGTGCTTGCCACACAGGCCCAATGTCCCGAGAAGCTTGGATCCCCAGAAGCTATATAAGAAGTGATCGGTATAGTAGCATATGTGCGTGTGATGCCAGCACATTTCTTTGAGAGGTAGAGATATGCCTAATGCTCCTGGGCAAGAAGGGAGCAACAGGAAAGACCTGGTGTGAAACCAAATGGGAGGTAAGGACCAAATCCCAAAGCTGGGCTGTGTTCTGAACTACACAGACACACAGACACATACAAACACACACACAGAGAGAGGGGGGGAGTTCTCAAAAAAGAGTAGGGAAGAAGAAAAGGAAGAGGAGGAAGAGGAGGAGGAGAAGGAGAAGCATAGGGAGAGGGAGAGGAAGAGGGAGAAGAAGAGAAGGAGGAGGAGGAGGCAGAAGAGGAGAAGGAGAAGAAAAAGAAACAACCACTTGGGGGGTTAGTTTGTACTTAAAATTTATTTATTGTTGTGTATGTATATGTCTCTATGTGTGCATATGTGCATGTGTGTGCCTGTGCCCACAGAGACCAGAAGTCATCAGATCCCCTGGAGCACAGCCTGGTGTAAACCACTAGTTGTGGATACTAGGAATCGAATTCTAGTCCTCTGCCAGAATCTCAAAGCAACGAGCCATCCCTTCAGCTCTTTTGTTTTGTTTTAAATAAAACGTGGAACCAACAAGTAAACCGGCATTTTGAGATGACAAATGGAAGCGGTATAAAATGAAAGTCAGCCTGTGACATGGTCCTCACATGGCCTTTGAATCTAAAGCAGGCACTGGTAGCCTCAGGCTCCGTTCTGTAGAAGGAACGCAGAGAGATACTTTTCTGTTTGTATCTGGCCATTCGGTCTCAAGAAGAAAGCTGGATAGGAACACAGAGTATAAGAATTTCATGAGTCACTCTTAATCCCAGCAACTGAGGAGGGAGAGGCAGGAGGAGTTCTGTGAGTTTAAAGGTAGCCTGGTCTACATAGTGAGTTCTAGGCTGGCAATGGATATAGAATGAGACTCAGTCTCAAAATAGAAAAAGAAAGGGGAAAAAAAAAAAGAAGAAGAATCCTGCAGGTCATCATCCTATCTTCAGGGGTGTGGGATTTTGTTATTGTGTCTCCTGAATGCTTAGAAAATGGGGGTAATGGTTGAACAGATCTTTTGGAACCCCCCCAATGGAAGATGTTTTCCCTTCATCTATAATGCTGCCTCAGTTGTTCCCCCACAGAAGACTGGCCTACAGGCTCTGGAAGACGATTAGCTATAGCATTGTAAATGTGGCTCTTCTGAGCTGACATGAAGCCTTGTTCTGTATGCTTTGGGTTATTAGGGTTAGCAGAGAGAATGTGCATTTATTTACTGAAGGTACTTTATAAATCAATACCTTGTTTTTGAATTCAGGTCAATAGGAATAACTCTGAAACACAACCAACAACTACAGCAACCCTAAAACAGCATTTTCAACTTATTGATTTTTTTGAAAAGTATCTTTTCCTGGCATTATTCACACACCCTTGATAAGCAACTCAATGCAATCAAAAAAAATGTAATGGATTTTTTTAACCCCCAAATATATATTTATATCTTTTTTTTCCCCAACATGTCTTTGAATGGTAGCCAGGTGGCTTCTTTGGACTAGATATGTTTCTGGGAGAAACGCAAAAAGGAAGGCTGTGTTTATCCCCTGCCCTTTTGCTGTCTGTTTTAGAGAACAACCAACCAAACCAACAGTTATTGCCATTTAATCGTATCCCATCTTTCAGTGATTTAAGACATTTATCTAATTTTGCCAGAATCTGTGTTTCTTCCTATGCAGTATCTACTGAATACCATAACTGGCCACAGCCTTCACCTGTGCATTTCCACATGCATGCAGCCAGGTGGAACACTCTTAATCTGAGATGTCCATAAACTCTATGGTGTTAGTGAACACCCAAAGTTATTTGCACATACATGCATGCTTGCACATTTCTTGTAGAGGGACAAGCATGCATGATTCCAACCAGTAATATCATGACACTGAAAAGCTATTCCTTGTTCCTCTAAGTTGTTCTCTAGGGACTCCTGGTTTTTCTGTGACATCTGGGGGTCAAATAAAGTTTTGTTTTGTTTTGCTTTGGTTTGGTTTGGTTAGGTTAGGTTTGGTTTGGTTTGGTTTGGTTTGGTTTGGTTTGGTTTGGTTTGGTTTGGTTTGGTTTGGATTTTCGAGACAGGGTTTCTCTGTGTAGCCCTGGCTATCTTGGAACTCACTCTGTAGACCAGGCTGGCCTCAAACTCAGAAATCTGCCTGCCTCTGCCTCCCAAGTGCTGGGATTAAAGGCATGCACCACCACTGCCCGGCAAAGTTTCTTATTCATATACAGAGATTTTTAGCCCGATTCACTTTAAATTCTCTCCAAAGTTGTTTTCTGACAGCTATATGATACTGTGCACACACACACACACACACACACACACACACATATATATATATACATGGTGATGTGTCTGGTACAGGGACAGACACTAAATAAGAAGTCCTAACTAAACTGTACTCTGCTAAGTTTGATGTTTAAAAATATATTCAACAGCATTTCGATTTGTCCCCAGAAAAACTCTATTGGGATCTTTTCCCAATGAAAAATTATACTGTAAGATGAGGCCTAATGGTAATGTTTATAAAGAAGGCCTAGAAAGGGATTGTTGACGAAACAGATACTGCTTTGCAGAGGTATGCTTGCCTGGTGTTCACAAGGCCCTGGGTTCAATCACAAGCCCGACCAAAATGAAAGTGGGCTCATGGGAATAGGCCTGTTCCTCTCTTCTGTGATTTTTCCTCCCCACAAAAGATGCCACATTAGCAAAGGCATCACCTTGGAGACACAGGCTAGACTCTCACAAGATGCTGGAGCAGCTGCCATCTTGAACTCAGAATCTCAATTTCCAGAACAGTGTAAAATTAATTCTCTTGCCTATAACTTACCTAGTCTGTGGTACAAACTTACGGTACAAACGGACTAAGGCAATGCTAACTCCTCTCATTAAATTATCTTGGGTTGGCAAGTATTATTTTAATTGAAATTTGTTACTTATATTAATGTGGTTACCTTTATTTTTAATGTTTTATTGTCATTAATAATAATAATGGGTTTCATTATGACTTTTTCATATATGTATATAGTATATTTCGCTTGTATTTGCCCCATCCCCCTCTTTTGCCCTCCTCTGATTTCTATTAATCTCCTTCTTCTTCCCCAACTAATATTTCTTCTATTTGCATGTCTTTTCTTTTTTTTCTCCCTGTGGCCCAATGGATTTCTTCTAGGATCTTTTATAGGAACATGTCTGGGAGTTTCTTTATAGGACCATGTACCTACACCACTGAAGAAAATGTCTCTCCTCCCCCATAAACTGTTATCTGTGTACAAATCTTCAGGGAGATAGGGGGACCACAAACCCTTCTCCCTTCCATAAGGGAGTATTGACAGGCTCTATCTTATGGAGTTCCTGTGCAGTTAATCACAGCTGATGTGAATTCAAGAAGACGATCACCGTCTCATACCTTGGAGTCAGCATTCTGTGTCATGTTCCCTCCCTTCTCCCAGCTCTTACACTCTCTCTGATCCCCCCGTTTATGATGGTCCCTGATCCTTGAGGGAGTGATGCAGATGTCCCATTGTGACTGGACAGTCAGCAGTCACTAATTCTCTGCACACCAGCCAATTAAGAGGCTCTGTGGTTCCTGCTGCCTGCTGGGAAAAGAAGTTTCCCTGACTGAAGCTGATAACAGCGCTACTCTGTAAATGTGGACAGGGTAGTAATGAAGGCACTTTCATAGGCTCTCATATCCACTGAACCAAACAGCAGAGGCTTATCTACAAGGACCTGTGATCTCTCTAGCCATTTAGATCTTTGAGCAGGCTTACGGTACAAGATGAGAATTCCCTCATGAAAGCAGGTATCAAACTGGATTTTTTTTTTTAAGGTGGTTACTGTCGTAACAGTTTTGCCACTATTGTAGCTGTGGGCTCATCGGCTCACGTTTTTCATGCACTCAGTATGCTTACACATAGGTTCCACATGACTAAGGCTGCTGATAAATTCTTCCCCGACCCGTGCTGTGAGACCTAGCTAGCAGACAAGAGGCTCGCAGCCCAGTTCCATCTTAAATTCTTTGTGTCTTGCAGTCAGGTGCGTGGTATCTTCAGCAACGGGGCCTTACCAACCAGTTCTAAGAAACCAATTATTTTAATGCTTGACCATTATTTGATTACAAAAAAAATGGTAATTTCTTTGGTCAAACCCAATAGAAATACAGTATTAGTCCTATATATGGGGCACTGTTTTTTGAAATTTTGCGTTTGTTTGGGTAAAAGAGTTTCACCATGTTATATAACCCAGGTTATTTTTATAAAGTAACATTTTCTTCTTTTATTCATTATTCCTGCTGATAAGATAATGTATCATTTGAATAAAATGATACAGAAAAGCACTGGTAATATGCTCATCTAGAAATAGCCATTTTTCCCCAGTGATAATAAATAATAATGAACTTTGTTTTGAAACAAAACTTTTGTGTATATAATTTTCCCTTATTAAAGACAAAACATAATGGCCTGCTAATGAGACACGTGTGCTTATATTCACATAAAAAGTTAAATCTTGGATTAATATTTGATGCTACTGGACACAGATCCTCTTCAACTTCTCCAGAATTGATTGATGCTTTGATTTTATACTTGTCAGTGCTGAGAATACCACTTCATATAAATACACAGTACAAAATGGTGAAAATGTGGGTAGGGCCCTTTCAGAAACTGTTAGAAATTTGCCCTAATCCTAAGCTAAAATTCAGCACTTCTCTCTGTGTCTCCTCTCTGTGTCTCTCATTATTATTATTTATCATCATCATCATCACCATCATTATTTAATCAAATTCACCCCCACCCCCCTTCCTCCAGCTTTCCCCCATCACCCACTTCCTAACATTTTTTCTTCCCACTCCATGAGTTCCTTTTAAAAAACAAAACAACAATGAAAAACAGTGGGTTTGCTTATTTCTGCCCTTGTATAAGATTCTTATTTTAAATGTGTGTGTCGGGGAGGGGGAAGGGGCCTAGTGCCTACATGTATGCTCAGGTACCTACCACTTAAGTGTCTGGTATTCTCAGAAGTCAAATCCCCTAGAAGTGAAGCTACCATCTATTGTGGGTACACTCTGTATCAAACCTAGGTCCCCTAAAAGAGAAAGAAGTGTTCTTTTTTTTGTTGTTGTTGTTTTGTTTGTTTGTTGTTTTTGTTTTTGTTTTTGTTTTTTTGAGACAGGGTTTCTCTGTATGTATTTCTCTGTATGTTCCTGGCTGTCCTGGAACTCACTCTGTAGACCAGGCTGGCCTCGAACTCAGAAATCCGCCTGCCTCTACCTCCCAAGTGCTGGGATTAAAGGCATGCGCCACCAACGCTCGGCTGAAAGAAGTGTTCTTAACCACTCAACCCCATTATACACAGTTCTTCAGAATATATTCCTTTCACTCAGTTTCCTGGGCGCATTTACATGGCTAAGAACTTGTACTTTTTCATCTTGACTCCTAGCTTTGTCGTTAGGCACTACTATGCAAACGCTTTTCATTTTATTTAAATCACCTTGTTCAACTCGTGTAAATATTTATTTGGATTACAAAAGAAACCAACATGTTCATTTTTTTTTTAAGCCCTTAAATTCAGATGATAACATAGGGTTAAACCATTCTTTACGTGGCCATCTAAAACAATCGTACCTGTGATAACAGTGTAAAGTTCTCTGTCAACACAGACTGTTTGGCATACTTGGTGCATTACTGTAAAAGTCTTTGGACAAACACATCTCCTTTCTCAACTGAAGGTTTTCCCCTTCATTTCTCAAAAGTAGCATCACCCAGTTAGCCTTGGCAGGGCTCTATTTGTTTGATGTTGGTCATAGATAAAGCAGTAGAGAGAGAAAGCTCACCAAGATGCTAAGACTTCATTTTCTGAAGGAGCAGAGGGGTTCAGCCTTCTTGGAAAAAAAAGACTAACCCCCAACTTCCTCACTCCAGTTACTTTTATTCAATCATTACACAAAATTAATTGGGGCTGGAAAAGGTTCCAACTACCAAAGTTATTTTGCCCTTGCTGCCCGTGAGAGCAGACAACCCACACAAATCTCAGTCCCTTCTGATCATAACCAGCCATAATCACAAGTAAGAGCTCTACGTTTGCCAGGAGTGTCTTAGGAGCGAGGTGTGTGCCCTGGCAAGCTCTCACGTAGCAACAAGTGCAGACTTTCCAGAAAAACATTTCTTTAAAGTTCAAACAGTCTCAAAAACAATTTCTCAGCCTTTTCTGATTAACACAAACACGGCAAAGGCTTTGCTGAAACATTTCACACAAAGCCAGACAGAAAGGCTTTGCTATACACTGCACTTAAAGCCAGATATAAAGACTTTACTTTGCCTATTACTGTCGGCTTCTACCATGCGTGTATGACACCTTTGATGATAAAAATCAGAAGGTAGTGGAGAGAATGTTCTGGAAACTCCATAGTTCTGTAGGCTTCATTCCGCCAAGTTAAACCACTTAGACAAAAGGAGTAGACATACATTTATATCTTTTGTTTCCAAATTGGTTTCCAAAATATCCTAATTTGCATTCCCACCTGCCTCATTAGAGGGGCTCTTTCATATTTTCATGCTGGGATTGGGGTTCCACTTCTTACCTCTTCTCTGGGTTTCCAGATGAACTTCATAAACAAAATGTTACTTTATGTCAATTTGCATGACTGATTTCTCCTGATGTAGACATTGTTTTCCCAATTATCTCTTTCTACTCTCTGCTTTTGCCCCTCTGGTGAGTCATTTTTATTTTTAAGATGGCTGACTTCAAGATGGCGGACTCACGTTGACATCCGACCTTAATTCCTAGTCTACAGTGATGAAACAAGTGAGCTCTGAATTAGTGCCTTTGGCTTCATTATTACTTATTGCCAACAAATGAGTTAACCCAACACTGTTAGAAATTTCTGGCCAAAAATACAAAATGTTGAAACCACAAGAAGGCTTCTCATTATGCCCTGCCTTAGCAGACTGCCTTCCACAGTCTAACCATGTGCCCTTTCATTTAAAAGGAACTTGAATAACTTATACTTTTAAAGAAAGAAAGCAGGAACAGAAGAATAAAGGTAAAGTTTGTTTTGTTTTCTTGGTTTAGAATTAACACGTGACAATCATGAGGGGTGAGCCCTAAGTCTGTGATGTGAGTCTTTCTGTCTCTTTCGGTTACATTTGAGTTTCTTTATACATACACTCTCAAATAACTGGGGTGGAAAATCTTGCAGCAAAGAGACCTGTGTTAGTGCCCTTCTACAGTGGCATATAAATAGGTACCTCTAAACGTTCTGTTTGGTTGTGTGTGTGCAGTCTGTTGGGCTGTGTCTACCCTTGGTATCCATGAGGAATAACTTCCAGGTTATCCTTAGGAACACCTAATTCTAAGATGCTTAAAATGTGTAAGATGCACTCTTACACATGAGCATAGAACATACACACAGCCTGGTATATGCTTTAAATCACCTCTGGGTTACTTACTGTGCTTAATAGAGTCAAAGGCTGTAGAAGAAGCTGTTACACTGTATTGTTTTAAGAATAATGACAAGAACAGAACATGTACACATTCGTCATATAGACACAATATGGTGTGCGTGTGTGTGTGCACATGTGTGCATGTGTGTGCACACACATGTGCTTTGTTGAAACAACAGATGAGAAACCTGTAAACGCAGAGGGCTGATTATCCACAGAGAGATGGCAAGTGTGTAGGGAAAAGGGAGAGTAGAAAGGAGAAACATGATGTATTTAAGGGAACACAATACTAATTAATGGTAAAGGAGAAGGGCTACAGTCGTCTGTAAAAAACACTCCTCAAGAGGTCCTTGATGATGTAACCATGCTCTGGCCTAGATGTGAAAGGAAGACTGACCTGTGGGTTTCCCTAGGGATAGAAAGAGATCAAAATCGAAAGGGAAGCAACCCTGACATAAATATCTAAAAACCAGCAGACTCCCTGTTTTCCTGTGTTCTGCTGACCAGATCTCTTCATTAACTACCCCCAAAGCTCGCCAATATCAATAGTGGTTTATAATGATGACCCGGGGGCGCAGCAAGATCTCAAAGTGCCCTCTGACTCATCAAAGAAATATTAAATTAAATGTATTTTTGCGGAGGTCTAATTCTTTTAAAATTGGTGATCCGCGTGTGGTGTATATGATAATAACCTATTAATTCAATATTTGATTCAACCAGAGCAATATTTGAGTAATCCATTTTCCAACAAGAGCGAAGAGTTGATGCCCATTTTAAAAGCGTTGAGCATGCCACCCTCGCATGTCTGTTCCGTGATACATCCAGTGCTGACAGATTCACATAGGCACAGTTCAATGCCTGTTGTTTTCTTGCTCTGCTCTGCGATAGAAGTTCATTTTTGAGACCTTACATTGCGACTGGGCTGAGTCCATTTGCCAGCTCCTTAAGAACTTCAGCCGAATTGTAAATGGCAGAAGGGACGGCATCATTTGCATACATAATCACGTTAGAGTGATGGAACAACGAGACACATCATTTATGGGAAGGAGGAACAATAGCAGACAGCTTCCAATCCTTGGGACACTCAGAGTAATTTATTACATGGCTGATGTTTTCTTTCTAATCTCCACGAAATGATCTCTTCTTGAATGATACACAGGAGGGGCTGCTATCCCTTGTGTATTATCTTTACTGCTTAACAATTCTTGAGTTCAGAGCCAATGGGATCACCCTGTCTCTCTCACATACACACCACACAGAGACACAGACACAGACAGACAGACAGAATCACACACACACACACACACACACACACACACACACAGAGAGAGAGAGAGAGAGAGAGAGAGAGAGAGAGAGAGAGAGAGA
>JANHMN010000018.1:32793069-32834643 GCA_030674055.1 Rhabdomys pumilio
AGAGAGAGAGAGAGAGAGAGAGAGAGAGAGAGAGAGAGAGAGAGAGATTTCAGTCCAAATAACATCACAAGAGTTCAATGAAACCTCCTCTCAGAACAGCAGACTTGTATTAAATTAATTTAATTTCTGCATCTAGTTATTGGGTATTGTTCTCTGTACATTGACAATTTGCCAATTGCTCGCTTCCTATTTCTAATCAATCTCACAGATAATTTACCAGCCAACTAAATCGCTTTACTAGCCTATCACCCTCCTCTACCTGACAGGGAGCAAAGTAAATACAATCAGCCCTGCTTTACACCCTCGGAAATTTATGATGACCCCAGGCAAGGAGCTTTCTGCAAGACTAATTTATGTATAGTGGCATCTGTCACTGTGGCACTTGGACACGTCCTGGGCTTTTTTTTTATTAGTTATTCCTGGTAACAGCCCGCTGAGATCACAAGGTAGGGTCAGCTATACCCTTCTCCCAAGGCTTCTTAAATTGCATTATATGTGTACATCGGGGGTCCATCCCTCAAGTCAAGAATATGCTCTAGTAGGCCATAGATCAAAGTCACCTTGAATATAAGGACTCAGAATCTATGCCAGGCCCAAATTCGTTATTATGAGTCGAGTCTTTATTTCTTCCTCCACAATAAACACTAGTTCAGGAAGGAAATCACTTTCCTGAGGTTGTAAAGCAATTAAACAGTAGTGACTTTGTCACCCTTGAAGTTAATGGTTAAGCCAAACGCAGGGAACCCTGGGTTCAAATCTTGACCCAGCTTCTTACTCATCCTTCGGCTTTGGTAAATCACTTCAGTTGCCTCTCCCTCCACCCCTGAACGCTGTCAACATTTTTCTTTCTTAGCTGTTTTGAAACAAGGTCTTGTTCTACAGCTCAGGCTGCCTGTGAGCTCATGCTGATCCTGCCTCCCAGCCTCCATGGTTCTGGGATGACAAGCATGCAGCCATATCAATTTATCAACATCTTTAAAATGAGGAAAGCACGAAGCTGGGGAAACAGCTCAGTTGGTAAAGTCCCTGCTGGGCAAGCATGAGGACCTGAGTTTGGACCCCTGACATGTGAAAGACGAGGCATTGGGGCTCATACCTGTAGCCCCAACACTGCAGAGGACAGAAGAGGATCCTTGAAACTTACCCGCCCATCCCTCTAGCTGAATCAGTGAACTCCAAGCTCAGTTAGAGACCCTGTTTCAAAACAGCAGGCTGAAGACAGACAGAAGAAGACACGGGAAGTTGAACTTTGACCTGGATATAAACACTCACATGTGACTATGTGATTGTATGTACTTGTATGTGCACACACACAAACAGGAAGAAAATGCCTGAACGCCCAGGTTTATTGTGTAGAATGAAAGAATAATAGTGCCTCAATTAATTACTTCATGGCCTGGGCTGTTTGCCCTTTTCTGGGTGTAGTTTGTATTTAGCCTACATGGCGAGGGATGGCTGCTAGCAGGATACCAGGCTGTAGAGAAAACTAGCCTGGCAGTCCACCTTCCCTGTCTAAATACCCGGTGTTTGTTTCCAAGAATAAAAAAGGATGGAGAAATGGCTCAGCAGTTAAGAGCACTGTCTGCTCTTCCAGAGGTCCTGAGTTCGATTCCCAGCAACCATATGTTGGCTCACAACCATCTGAAATGGGATCTGATGTCCTCTTCTGGTGTGTCTGAAGACAGCTACAATGTACTCATACATTAAATGAATAAATAAATCTTTAAAAAAAAGAAAAAGAAAAGAAAAAAACACCTTCAAATCCAGACAAGAAACTTTTCTGTTACAAAATCACAGATTAATGGAATTTTTTTAAATTTTACTTCAGTACTCCAGTGGGGGCAGAGAGCAATTGGAAAAAGTCTTTGCCAATAGTACAAACTCATACCAGTTCGGCTTTCATACAGAAGCCAGAAGCACTAGATTCAACTTTCTCTCCTGAGTTACCAGTACCTGACTGTCACCGTGCTCAGGCCTCCCCACACATTAGGAAATGGCATTTTAGCATGCATAGTGACCTCTGGGAACAGCCTGCCTCCTGTGGTGGGTGTTCCCTGAGTGTCAATAAGTATTACCGTGATGCACTTCACCTGTGGTCATCCTGCCTCATCCTTCAGTCTTGATGAAGCGGGTGAGTTTCTGATTTGTTTTAAATTTTATGTTTTGCTTGTTTCTTTGTCGGTTGTGTGTACACTACTGTTTGCATGTCGAGGTCAGAGGACAACTTTTAGGAGATGGCTCACTACTTCTACCATGGGGGCTGGGGGGCAGAGATTGAACTCAGGTGATCAGGCTTGGTAGCTGGTGCCTCTCCCCACTGAGCCATCTTGCCATCCCCAATCAGCTGGGTTTTAATATCCAAAGCTAACAGGTTCTCATGCCAGTTCAAGACAATTTGACTGGCTTTCTGATTTTTCTGACTTCGTGGGACCGTATAAATTCCCATCAGTGTTTCAGAGACAGGAACCAATAGGCCCCATGCACGAGGCAGATTTAATGCTTGAAGATTAAAAAATAATAATAATAAAACTTGAACCCTGACTTTGTAGAGCTTATATCCTGCTCAAAGAGAGTGGGCTGTGCTCTCATGCAGATGTATCTGTGAGATTTTATCTCGGTCATGTACATATGCAGAATGCAAGAGGACTGGCTGGGTCATGGAACACTCCAGAGGAAGCAACTTGAAAGCAGAGGCATCCTTCCTCTTACTATCTACCTCCCCCTGCCTGGTGAGCCCCAGATGCTATGCAGTAAGAATTTGAATGTAGCTTCTGCTTGGTTTCAGTCTTCAAGGGCAGGTATTCCAGGCATATGGAAGGGATTTCTGTAGAGCTCTGTGGTGCTGGATGGTGTGTTGAGACCTGATGAGTTAGTTAGGTACCGGGTGACTCAAAGAGGATCTTCTCCAGTGTAAGGGGAGACCAGGGTAGCTTGCAGAATGAGATAATGGGAAAAATCTAGAAGATTAAGAAGAAACTGGGAGACTGGGAAGAAAGAGGAAAACAGCCATGTAAAGGCATAAGGGCGAAATTGGGGGTAGGCAGCTGGAGTTTGGTGGCACCCCAGATACTTCAGAGCGTGCTGGAGGGTCGGTGATGAAAGTAGAGCAGGGGTATCTGGGATGCTTGGCACTTTGATGAGGGTGGAGCAGGTGATCATTCCAGACAGACGGGAGAACCGGCACCATCAAAGACACAGAGATATGCAAAGCGCACGACATGAAAGCAGATCAACACTCTGGCTTGGCAAGGAGAGAGGACGCAGAGTAGGATCTGCAAAGGTGGCATGAACCGGGAGTTCATCTTCCTGCTGCGGAATTCCTGTCTGGGTCCCTCCGTGCCATCTGGCTGGCCCAGTTCTCAGAACGACAACACAGGCATTTTAACTCCAGCTGCCCACACATCTCCCCCATCATAGTGATGGTTTTACAACTTTGATTTTTGACTCTGGGCCAAACTGGCCATATGGCTGGGCTGCTTCAATAAGAGAAACTCTTTGAGCCATTTGCCCTGGGCCACGTCCCAGGTCGCCTCTCAGTGTCATTTCTCACTGCCACGTGGCTGTTAGTCTTATGTCTGACCAACAGTAGCATCAGGAAAAGACGGTTAACAAATAAACACGGAAGAGACAGTCGCTTCAAAAAGGAATGAATTCTTTTAGTGGTGCTCATTCTAGAAGATTCTAAGAGCACAGAAATCCCCAGTCCAGCCTAGGTTTGGAACACATGGGTGAACTTTAACAAGTTGCGTATTCTTCCTATGCATCTTCTGAGGTGAGAAATGTTGGTTGGCTTCAGGCCATAGAGTGATTAAAGTCAGCTTAGTTCTTTGCATTTAAATGCCTTTTTTATTTTAAGAGGGTGTTCCTGTGAGTCACAGAAAATGAAGACCATTCTGATGATTTGAGTTCTTGGTGTTTTCTGGGAATTTTTGTCAATCTTCAGAAAGAACAGTCATCATTTTCAGATTGTATTAAACGCCTTAGAAATATTAGCTTGCCCTAAGAGCCATTCATTTTTTTTTTTTTAATATATGGTATCCATTAATAACAGACGACCACAGTTAGTTCTTGTAAGTTTAATCAAGTAAGTTCATCCTGACCACCCAGCTCTTTTGGATCTTGTCATTGCTTACAACTACAAGGTCTTGTATCCTTCGATAGTACCTGAAATAAAGAAAAACTGGGAGATTTCTCATGGTTTTCTTTATTTTTTTGTGAATCTCATACAATACATTTTTATCATATTCCTTTACCCCTTCCAGACCTTCCCCTATCTCCCTACCCACTCAACTTCATGTTCTTTCTTTCGCTCTTGAAAAAACAAAACAAACAACAACAAGAAGGTGAACACACAAACACACACCAAATTTTACTGGCCAGCTACTCCTGACCATAGGGCCTACCCCGAATGTGGGTGATAAAACCATTCTAATGAAGAAAATGAATCTTCCCTCTCCCAGGTGCTATTATTTTTAACTAAATAACTTCTTACCTAGGGGTGGGACTTTGTGCTCGCCTCCCCTTCTCTATGCTGGGACTTCGTCTGGCTTGAGCTTGTACAGATCTTATATATGCTACCACGGTTTTTGTGAGTTTATGTGTGCATCAGCCCTGTCGTGTCTGTAAAACGTCTCTTCCTTGAACTCATCCACCACCTCTGACTGTTACAATCTTTCTACCTAGTCTTCCACACAGAAACAGTCCTGAGCCTTGCGGGGAAGAGGGTGATAAAAACATCCCCTTTAAAGTTGAGCGCTCCAAAGTCTCTCAGTCTCTACACTTTAGCCACTTGTGGGTCTCAATGTTAATTACCACAGGCACTCCCCCCCAGCAAACAGTATCTGTCGTCAATGCTGTGCCTATCCTCTACTACCTGGCAGTAAGACCTCGCTGCTGAAGACATCACATGCTTACATCCTAGAACATGGAGAAATTGAACTGGTGTTGAACTGGAAGCAGCTTCTGAGTAGCGTTCACAGTGCTGAAAGATGCTATACGCAGTGCCAGAGGAGAAAGATTATCCTCAGTCTCACCTATCTGCAAACCTGAGCTCTACAATGGAGACCTACATGCAAGATCCAGTAGTGGCACAGATATTATAGGAGTAACCAACCACTTTTTAAAATTGCATTGCGGGCTCACTCCATGAGATGGAACCCATACCTGACACTATGAACAAGGCCAAGGACCTGAGACTAGATGGGACACATAGCCCTGCAGAAAACCTACTACAATTATTCTGTTACATGAACCTAGTCACAAGAACACCTTGCTACACCCGTAGATCAATGCCTCACTCATCCCTCATCAGGGAAACGTCTTGCAGCAGATGTTGAGGATTTTTTCCAAAGTCTCTCTTTCTTGCTTTTGCAAGGGTTGCTCCCAAATACTATGGAAATCGCAAGGTCAAGCCTCAGATGTTTTAACTGCATTTTTCCTGTTGATAACAAAATCACAAATCTCCTCTTAATTCCATGAGCCTGCCTAAACGTTCTAGACTTATTTCGGAACAAAAGGAAACTTACCTGAAGCATGCAGATTGCTCCTAAACACAGTTACCCTCATTACTAGGTGCTCAGTGATCGAGAGCGACTAGAACACCACACACATTAGTTTGAGTAAAATTGAGATTGTATTAAGTCATCAGCTAAGATACCTGGACGGATTGCTTTGGGCTCAGGTAGAGTCAACGGCTCCAACGGCACCACCTAACCCACTGCTTCCTTTTTACACTCACTTAGGATGGTTTTCTCATATATTTTCCTCACTGTAGGTGGGGATTTTCTTGAAATGGCCCCTGTCAGTTCCAAGATGACATTAAATCAACTCCTCAAGCACCAAACGTTCCAGCGAGAGGCCAGATTAGGCTCTTTGTCTCTTAGTTCGGGTTCATCACTGGGAAAAAGTTTGGGTTGTACCCATCTGGTCTGGCTCAAGTCAACCTAGAGCCACAGGGATGGTCTGTCTCAGACAAGTGATGTGAGAGGTGCGTCCACAGCAAAGAAATGTCGGAGCTGTGTCCCCAAAGTTGAGGGTAGAATACTCAAGCAGTGAGCCCTGTCCATTAACATTTCTTCACAACTACTGTGATGTAAGAAGTCAAGGAGTGGGGCCTGGGGTGAGGGCTCGATGGGTAAGTGTGCCCACAGGACAATCATGAGAGCCTGAATTTGGAATGTCAGCATCCACATAAAGCCAGGCATAGCAGTGTACTTGGTCATCTTTGTTGGCACAGTTGAATCACTGAACTTCAGGGTTAGTGAGAGATCCTGCCTCCAAATCAATGATTGACAGCAACGTAAGAAGGTATCCAGTGTCAATATGTAGCCTCTACATACACACACGCGCACACACACGCACATGCACATACACACATACACACACACGCACACACATACACACACACATACACACACATACACACACACATACACACATACACGCACACACACACACATACACACATACATACACACACATACACACATACACGCACACACATATACACACACACACATACATACACACACATACACACAGACATATACACATATATACATACATACACACACATACACACATACACACACACATACACACACATCATACACACACATACACACACGCACACACACACATCATACACACATACACAAACACACATACAAAGTACGTATACTGAATACACAAATTTTTACAGAAAGAACAAAGGAGCCGGGCGGTGGTGGCGCACACCTTTAGTCCCAGCACTTGGGAGGCAGAGGCAGGCAGATTTCTGAGTTTGAGGCCAGCCTGGTCTACAGTAAGTTCCAGGACAGCCAAAGCTACACAGAGAAACCCTGTCTCGGAAAAAAAGAAAGAAAGAAAGAAAGAAAGAAAGAAAGAAAGAAAGAAAGAAAGAAAGAAAGAAAAAGGAATTCTAATTCTTTTCCTTTTAAGAAAGAAAGGAAAATCAGGTGATAGACGTCAGTTGAGAACCTATCACAAATAAAAGCCATAAATGAAACAAATAACAGAAAATAAGTCATCACAAAAACTGCTCATTAATTTTAATCTTTAGTGCTGAATGGCTCCTTTGGCTGAGTCATTTGCACTGATTTCAACAAATGGAGTAAAAATTGTCTTTCACCTGAAGACACCCTTGCCCATTCTGTGAAGATGTCATTGTTTTAGAACCACCTAGACTTGCTTTCAGGTCACAGAGTTTGCTAAGCGACACAATCCTGCATAAAGAATCCGATAGTTATTAGCCTTATTTTTTCAGACTCCAGATTCCCCAGAGGCCAAGCAAGAGCAAGTCCTTCGGCCCTTTATTTAAAACTGTACTGTGGAAGAAATAAAGGAGTCAACTCTATCTTTAGAGGAAAATACATCTCGCCATTTTTTCTAGTTATTTCATAATCAAATTATTTCAGATTTATCAACTTCGTCCTCACTATAGCTCTATAGTAAACAAAACTTCATGCATTGTTTTTTTATAGGTAAGACAAAAATAATTCCATAGAAATATACAATGGAATTGAGGAATATTATTTTTTAATTTTTAAATTGGGTTTGTTGTCAATGTATATAAATATATAAAAATTGTACGTGCAAGTGGCAAGCCTTGTGATGTTTCAATATATTGTGTCATTGTGTAGCTGTCTCCTCAAATGGTTATAGCTACTTTATGGAAAAAAAAAAAGCACAGAGAATCCTCTCATCAAGCTTTTTGTGATTCACAGGATGTGTGGCTGTCTGTAGCTTCCCACTGTGTGGAAGCAGAACAGAACTTCTGGGTTGTACTTAACTGTAATTTCTTTATGTCCACTGATTGATTTTTTCCCATTCTTCCCTCACTCCATCTCCCCAGACATGCAAAAAAAGCACACAAGGTAGGCATGATGACACATACTTGAACTCCCAGTGCTTGAGAGGCTGAGGCAGAAGGATCATGAGTTTGGGGGCATCCTTGGCTACAAAAAGAGGCTTTATCACCAAGATAGATAGATAGATAGATAGATAGATAGATAGATAGATAGATAGATATTAGTTTTTTGAAATATAAATATAAATATATTAGGCTTTTGAGACAGGATTATTTGTGTAGCCTTGGCTGTCCTGGTACTCACCCTGTAGATCAGGCTGGCCTGGAACTCACAGAGATCCACCTGCCTCTGCCTCCTGAGTGCTAGGATTAAAGGCATGCAGCACCACCTAGCCAAAATATGTATTTAAATTATAAGCTTTTAAAGTTCTTTTTAATTACATTTATTTATTTGATGGGGACAACATACATACCCTGGTGCCTGTGTGGAAGTCAGAGGACAACTCTGAGAGGTTGAATCTCCCCTCATACCGCGTGAGAAACAGAGATAGAACTCAGATCATCAGGCTTGGCGGCAAGTGTCTTTATCTGCTAAACCACCTCACCGGCCCCATTAAACTATTGGCTTTCAGAAGCAAAAGGAAGACATTTGCCTATGAGACTAGAACCCTGCCAACTAAACTTGATTATTTTTATGATAGATCTAAGTGATGCACTTGTTTAGAAATAATTACTTTTCAGTTTGCTTCCCTCCCTCAAACATTGGCATATTTTACCTAAATAAGAACCTTTCCAGAAGACATGCCATTTTATTGTATTTTTCTCTAGAACAATAGCATGCTGCTTTTTTTATTTCCATGTGAAACCTTGATTACAACAAAGGCAAGCACACAGTTCATAAGTTGACAAGGAACGGTGATTAGTTTTGGGTTTTTTTTTTTTTTTTAAGATTATAATAAATCCAGCTTTACCAACATTAAGCTGATCTCATGGGCTATCTGCCTCCCTCCTCCCATCTCTCCCTCCCTCCTTTCCTTCCTCACACTAACACCCTACAAAACACCCTTGACTCTACAGCCAAAACGAACATTGTGCCACACCCTAGAACACCGAGATCGTGGTGACACTGTCCTGGAGTTAGATCCATTCATCTCCCGTCTCAGTATGCACACTATCGTGGTGTTCCCTACCCACCACAGCCTCCCAAGGTACTTTTGGAGCGAGGAGATTCACCAATTTTTCATCATTTGCGAAAAGGGAGTAGCTGGCGTTCCCTCTCTAGTGGACTCGTGATCTTCGTACCTGGAGGTGTTAAGAATTGCTAAGGGCTGTAGGACCTGTGTAAATTACAGCCATGCAGAGAGGCGTTGAAAAAAAAATCAATAAGTAATGAAATAGTACTAGAGTGAAGTAGCCAAGAGAGCAATGGGTGGGAAACTCCCAAGGATGCAGTTTCATTTTGTCAAAAGGTAAAAGAAGATGTTCCAGTGTATTTCTATAAAACCAGGCTTCCTAGGAAATAAGACGCGTTGGGCATAAATAGCAGTCGAGCTAGCCATGTGCTGCAGGAGTGGACTGTGGCCATCTCAGCGCTAGGTTTTCTTTTAAACAGTCCCCATAAACAGTATCCCAATAAAGCAATGTCATTGATGTATTCCAAGACTATGAAGTGTCTGCCCCTTGTGGGCAGGGCGAGGGGATTGGTACCCTCAACCACACCCCATTTCCTCCTTCTATATTGCCTACGTGAAACATCTCCATCCTTTCTGATCACCCATGAGCAATGGTCCCCAGCAGTGTGACTGAACCAGGACCTGAACTCCCAAGGGCTCCTACTGCTTATGACTGAGTCTAGCTAGACATGTGCAGCCTATTGACTGAAAGCCCCTCACCAGGTCCACTCTCCAAGTAAAAGGCTTTATTGTGAATAAAGCGTTCATAAAACCGAGTGTCTCCAAACTGAAACACCATCTGATGATTTTGTTTCTTTTGAGTTATCGTTCGAAAAGTATGCCCAGCCCACGCTTCTAGGTAGGTGACTTCTGCTCCTAACATGGCCATCTGAAACTTAAAGGAAATTCCTCTGGAGGAGGTGGGCAACCAAGTAAACCAGCAGGTCTGACCAAATGGAAGGAAGATACACAGGGTCACCACGGAACTCGCAAACACGAAGGGGTTGGGCCTGCCTTTTGCATATCTTTATATAAACAATCTTCACTCGCAAATTATCTACGTGGTTGTATATTTATGTACATTTATAACGTCGGTATGTCCTATCCAGATATAGATAGCATCTGGCCTTTATTTCTTGGTAGAAAAGTGGAGCCTGGGACGTGTTCCCAAGTTCTCTTTTGGGTCAGCTTGTGTCTACCTACTGAGATTGAAACAAAAAAAGAAAGAAAGAAAGAAAGAAAGAAAGAAAGAAAGAAAGAAAGAAAGAGAAAGAGAGAGAGAGAAACAAACCATGGTAGAGTGAAGAAAGTAATCACTTCTTTGTGTAATGAAATGACTCATTATAGTCTTTGTGATACTATGATTTGAGTCTTGAGACACCAAATATAGTAGCCTGGTTTATCTCCTCCCCCCTTACTGGCCCCCATGTGTATGTGCAATGGGGACAATAAGGGTCTTTTTATACTTGATAAAACAGGGCAATAACCATAAACAGAACAGTAGGACTCAACCCAACTGGCTGTCTATTTATGATGTGTCACGTTTCCCAATAGTTAAGGAACTGGTTTTCCTTCTTGTTTTTAACGCACGTCCGTGTCTGCTATATTGTGCAACATTGAAAATAAAGACACGTTACACTAAACAGAAGGACACTTGGTTAGACCTTCCCCTTCCCCGCCCCCCAAAACCTACCACTTCTCTGTGAAATGTGTAAGCAATATGGCTCCAGTTAGCTGATTCACCTCCTTTTATGTACATGTACAATCCAACTGCTTTCATTGTGTCCTTCATGGACTATACTGTACAGACAAGGTTGCCAAAATTAAAAAAAAAAAAATCTAGCAAATGATAGACAGGAAACTTGTAGCATTCAACATGCCCCGATGGCTCACCTGTCCTCTGCCTGCTAGCCATGGACAGAGCAATACCCACCTCTTCCAAGGACTCATCCACTGATGCCATTATCCACTGCGTATGACACTGCAGCCACAATAATGATGAATGTCTTGATCTTTAAAGTACATAGACAGAAGGCCACACAGAATGAGGGGAAGACAATGTGAAGACTCAGTCCTACTCAGCACAGGCTGGAAATGGATACTGGGCAGGAAAAAGTGCATTAAAGTTGAAGAGAATTGTTTAACATGAGGGGTTAAAAGACGTAACCGGTTATGATGGGCAGTAACTCTTTCAATCGGAAGACCACGAGGAGGCCCTACCTAGACCAGCGTGCTGGTGTGATTCCAAGTCACACTACCACCACAAAAACACTAGGGGGCGCCATATTAATACCAGTGTCCCAGCTCCATTGAGGGCAAAGTCCTCCATCATCCAGACCTTGGCTCTCTCAGTTTATTCAAGGCACGTTGCTGAAGGTTCATGACATGTGACCATTTCAGGAAATGTAACCTGAACTGAGGTAGAGTCCTCTCCAAAACTCATTCCAAGTAGTTACATCTTAGGGGCTACCTACATGTGGCCATTGCTTACGTTGGGCTAGATGCCATTTCTTCCATGCCCGATACAACATGGGATACATTTAACCTAAGCTCCTTGGCATTCCAGACTCATCATCTACTGGCACCTACCTCAATCAGAGTAAGATAACACTTGCCTTCCTGGGCTGGTGTTCCTGTGAGATGTGGATTATAAAATGGGTGCCTCTTCTTTTCTCTCTTCAGTCTGTACTTCCCATCCCCAATTCAGAAAGTATTCTCCATAAGAGAAAGTTTTGTAGCTATCTGACTTCTACTAATAAGAGGTCATCAGACTCAGTCACAATCCCCAGGGTCAGGTTGGGAGACTGTGGAGACCTGGGTGCACAGGGGCCTCCCACCCCGCCGGGCTATAATTCTGCCTACTCACTCATAGTACAGACAAACTATAAGGATTGTTCTCCCCATACCCGCTACACCACCTCAAGCTAGAAGCTCTAGTTACTTCATTTGGGGTAAGGCTTCTGAAGTTTGCAGCCGATGAAGATCTGTAAAAGGCATTTAAACTACAAAAGGGGCTGGAGGTGGGAAGGGAATTCCCGGGGAAAGAAGTGATCATCATCGGGGATGATGTCAAGATCATAGCCCGTATGAAATTGGCTTCTGTGTCGTACATTCATTTCAAAGCCTGTGCAATCGAATGGATTCTTGTTGCTGTTCCATTGATTTATTGAGTACCTAGTATATACGAAGCAATGAGGGCGCTCTACAAAGCCAGTAAATAGGAAAGATGCGTCCTAGTCTCTGTTCTTGTCATTTGCATAACAGCCTTACCCAGCATGCTTTTCTGTCACCCATCCCTTTCCTGTCTGTGATGGCACGGTCTCTATCGCCATCTTCTTCCTCTCTCTATCCCTGTTATCTGAACACAAGTGTAAAGAAACAAAACTGGGAGGGGGAGATGGATCCACTGGTAAAGTACAGGCATGAAGACCTGAGTTCAATCCCCAGAACCCATGCATTAAAAGCTTGGCATGGAGGTGCATGCTTAGAATTTCAGCACTAGAAAGAGATAGAAACAGGCCAATTCCTGGAGCTCTCTGGCTAGGTAGGATCTCATAATGGGCCAAAGAGAAACTCTGCCCTAATGAACAAGATAGCTTCCAAGGAATGGCAGCTGAGGTTTTCCTCCAGACTACATACACACATGTACCTACACGCGTGTGCATATATACACACAGAAACCAAACTAGACTGTGTAGTGCTTGTATTTTTAGTACCATGGATAAGCATCAAGGGTTCTTTTAATAATTAAAGCTTAAAAAACTTATACTCAGAAACTTAAGCATACACAAATCAGTAAGTAAATATATATATATGTGTATATATATATATATATATATATATGAATGATAATTGTAATGGCATACTTCAAGGCACGGTATTCTAGAAATAGAGGTTAAAACGGTGTGGTTTCTGGTTGGTGAAATGTCTCAGTGAGTGAAGAAGGTACTTACCAGGCAAGCCTGAAGCAAAGAAGGAAAGAACTGACTCCCGAAAGTTGTCCTCAGACCCCCACACCACAGTGTGGCATGCATGTACCCCCACACATCACACACACATGCTCATAATCAAATATAAGTACATAGTCTACTTTATCTTCAGGTAGCTCATACATTTTTCTTTCCTTTGGGGATCTCCAGTTGATAATAACTATTAGTAAAATTTTCCTTACTGCCTCCAAAACCACATTTGGCCGGTTCTGATGATCTCAGAAAGAAAAAAATAAAGTAGAAATCTTTTATTAATGATAATTCCATAAAGAGGTAGAAGACATATGTGAAATTTAAGAGTCTGTGTAAACCTTTCTACAGAAAGCCCAGAACATTTTACCATTTCTTCTGACAAACAACAGTCCCTGGAAACTTAAGACCTCTCTGAGTGAGAGAATATTGAAATAGTGAAATCTTTCGGAACTAAACCAAAGGTCTCTTGATCAGGCTTTCTTGTTACATGGATGAGGCATAAAATGAATTAATAATAATAGCTATTATTATTAATTATGCTCAACATTTATTGAGCATTTGCCATACACCAAGGCACTACTCTTTATTTTTAATTATATTTATATATTTGAATGTATGTGGGAGAGGTGGATAGGTTTATGTCCCATATGTCTAGAGATCAGAGGACATCTTGCAGGGGTCTCTTCTCTCCTTCTGCCAAGTGGTTTCTATGGACTGAAGCCAGGCTTGAATACAATCTCTTTTACTTGCTGAGCTAAGGTGATGGTCCTGGCTCATAGCAACCATGTGTAGTGCCCAAGTCTCTCTGGGCTCCACTGTTCTTTGCATACATATCGCTTGGCTAATTAAAGAATGATGGAGCTGAGGATGAGCTCGGCTGATAGAGTACTCACCTAGCACTGCACAAACCCCTTGGTTAGAGACCCCACGCAACCGTGGCATAGTGGTGTGCACCTAGAATCCCATCACTTGAGAGGCAGAAGTAGGAGGACCAGAAGTTTAAGGTCATTCATTCTCAGCTAAGTAGTGAGTTCAAGATTAACTTGGGCCACATGAGGCCCAGGGGAAGGAGGCTACTCCACATACGTTGAGCTTCTCTACAAAGAGTACATTTTGATTTGTAGGTCATAAAGGCAGAGAAACACGGGCTTTATAGCATGGTTGATAAGTTTTGGGGTTTAGTTTTGTTTTGTTGTTGTTTTGTTTTTTGGGTTTTTTTTTTAGTCCTTTTTTCTGGTTTTTAGAAACAGGGTTTTGTGTGTGTGTGTGTGTGTGTGTGTGTGTGTGTGTGTGTGTGTGTGTGTGTGTGTGAGTATAGCCCTGTCTGTCCTGGAACTTGCTCTGTAGACCAGGCTGGCCTCGAACTTACAGAAATCTGCCTGCCTCTGCCTCCAAGTGTTGGGATTAAAGGTGTGTGCCACCACCACCCAACTCGTAGCTGGCAAGTTACTCAGATATGTCTGAATCTCCTTTTGGCCAGTGGGCCACACTATAACCCCAGTAGGCAGGGAAAAGAGGAAGAAGAGGAGGAAGAAGAGGGGGAGGAGGAAGAGGAGGATGAGAATATGAACAGTCTGGTTGGTAAGCAATGCCTTGTACCTTCCTTGAAGAGGGTGCAAACAAATCTCACCAGTTCCTGGGGATCAAATTAAAGAGGATGATTACAAGCGATTAGTCACTGGTGTGTGGCTTCATGGGTGTCTTCAAAAATAGGATTGGCTCTCACTCTTTGGACCGGGTACAGAGAAGCCAGCCATCAAACACATCTTTCCTAGGCCTGCAATTCTGTGATTAACTCATTTCAAGGAGCCAGACTGCTCGAACTCATTAGAAACAATGACCCCATTTCTCAGGAGGTGCCAAGTCAAGTGGTCCCAAGGGAACGTCTTTGGCACCCAATGATGGTGAAATTAGCACCCAAGAGGCTTGCAGGAGATCAGTCTCCTCTGCGGGGGGTCCTTGAGAACAGAACAGTCACTCAATCTCTTGGTCCTGAAATCCCAGGAAGCCTCCATCCACTGCCGGTTTAGATTGCAGCAGCTCTGAATACCTTGTTAAATGGATGCTTTTGTGAATTTTAATTCATTCCAAGGTCCAAAGATAAGCAGCCTGGGTGGATGAAAGGAGGTTGCAGTGGGCGCTGAAAGCGGGGAGGATACAGCATTTGGAAACTGCTCAAGGGAATCTGAGCTCTGGGAGGGAGAAGCCTGGAGTCACAGAGAGAGGAGTGGGCCAGCGCCAGGTTGGAAGCCCCTGACCCAACTCCAACTCCCTGAAGAGTGAGTGAGAAAGAAAGCAACTTAGGTAGCCTCTAGGGAGTTGGCTTGGACAGCCAGACAGTGAGACTGAGCCTCTTCCATGCCTGCTTCCAGGGGAAGGGAGGGGGTACTGGAATACTGCAGCTTTGATGTGATGGGCGAGTAGGCCTCTTTAACAAACCTCTCCCTTGCTTCCAGTGTTACCTGGCCACACTGCAGATGAAAGCTAGTCAGGCTAGCTGCCTGCTCTTTTTCCTGCTTTTTAAACCCAGTAAGGTTCTCAGGGCAACCTCGTGCAGTTACCTGACCCTAGACTCCAGAGAACACCAGAGTCCTCCTACAGGAAAAAAAATGCATATATATATATATCTATCTCCAGGGTTCTCTCTGAAAGTGCCACGGGCAGAAGGGAGTCCAGGAAAGATTAGATTAATGATCACTGAAGGGAAAGAAGAGGTGAAGCCAGAGGAAAACAAATATCAAGTGGGGTAGAGACTAAAAGGAGACAGTTTCCTTAATTTTTTTTTCTACAGCAGTTTCTCTTTTGGAGATCTAAGACCCGCCAAGTGTTACGTCAAAGCTGTCTCCAAACCACTAGATGAGGGGGTTTTGTTGTGGGGCCGATACACTCCCGGGACTCATTGGAATGGCAGGGTAAAAATTAATTAGACGCTGTTTGGAGGGGGCTTTGCAAGACAGCCTGAGGCTACGCTTCAGTCTGGTTGTTAGAAACGATATTATCACCACCACCCCTGCCCAGTGAACAGACATACACAGGGGCGGCCGAGGGGGAGCCACAGAGCATTCAACACAGACATCAGATCGGAGCGCTCCTCCCAGAGAGAGTACTTACCACAAGCCAGTGGATCTACCTGCTGACAACCTTAGAAATATGTCTTGTTTCATTTTCAGATTTTTAAGAGGGGGGGTTATATGGGAAGCTTGCAGAATCCTGATGAAACTGCTTTAGCAGAAGATGGGGGAGGGCATGGGTCTGCTTCACTCGTGCCTCTGACATGCAGGCTGGGAAGAGCCAGGGGCCAGCAGGGAGGAAGGCAAGATCATTTCCAGCCATGAACAGGGCTCTTTTTAGAGGATGGCAGGCTGAAAACAGAACTCCAAGAAGCTGGCAAGCTCCTGCTGGCCAGAGATTCTTCCAAATGAGAAGATGCACACACACTGATATGGGCCTTGTCCTGGGCTGCTTTCAATCACTGTCTTGGGGAGGAAAGGGTTTATTTCATCTTTTTTATTTATTTATTTATTTTGTTTATATGAGTACACTGTACTTGTCTTCAGACACACCAGAAGAGGGCATCGGATCCCATTACAGATGGGTGTGAGCCACCCTGTTTGCTGGGAATTGAACTCAGGACCTCTGGAAGAGCAGTCAGTGCTCTTAACCACTGAGCCATCTCTCCAGCCCAGGTTTATTTCATCTTAAAGCTTATAGGCCATCATGAAGGCAATCAGGACAGGAACTCAAACAGGAACCTGGAGGTACGGAAGCAGAGGCCATGGACGAGTACTGCTTACTGGCTTGCTCCCCATGGCTTGATCTGCCTGTATTTCTATACAGCACAGGGCCATTTTCCCATAGATGTCACTGCCATAGCGGATTGGCCCCTCCCACATCTGTCATTAACCAAGGAAGTTGCCTACAATCCAGTCTGACTGAAGATACTTTCTCAGTTGAGGATTCGCTTTCCAGATGACCCTAGCCTGTGTCAAGTCGATAAGAAAAAAACTACTGAGCACAGCCTATTTCAGTACTTGTCCCTGTCTCCCTTGGCTCTCTGATCTGCCCTTCATAAAGAACCCTACTCTACCTGAAGCAATAGTTCTGTGAGTGACCTTGAGGTTTGATTCACTAGGAACTGACCCCTTCCATCTGGATAAAGGGTTTCAAAGTATGATATCAGACCTGGAGAAATGGCTCCGTTGATGAAGTGCCCGCCTTGCAAGCACCAGGAGCTGAGTTTGGAGCCAACGACACCTGCATACAAGGAAAATGCAAGCGTATATCTATAATCCCAGGGTTGAGGGAAGAATAGACAGAGGACCCCTCAGTCTCCTTGGCTAGCCAGCCTACAAAATGTTGAGTTTCAGGTTCAGTGAGAGTATCTCAAAAACACAAACTAGAAAGTGACTGAGGAAGACAATTTCTTCCTTATGTTAATCTCTGACTTCCACCTGCCTCCATCTATCCCACACAAACGTGTCCATATGCCAGAGAGAGAGAGAGAAAGAGAGAAATGGAGGGAGGGAGGGGGAGGGGAATGGAGAAGGGAATGGGGAGGGGAGGGAGAGGGAGAGAGAGAGAAAGAGAGAGAGAGAAGGAGAGAGAGAAGGAGGGAGAGGAGGGAGAGAGAGACCCGTTGTATTAATCTTGGGGTGTCAAGGATCACAGTTTCCTTTCTGGATGTTTCAAACGCTTCTTAGGTACCTTTTACCATCCCAAAAGATCCTTCACAGTTACAACTTAGAGTTCCTCTCCATAGTGAGGTATCTATATCAGCTAATTCATCCTAGCATCCTAGCAGAAATTCTAGCATTTTCTGTGAAACACACAATAATTAAGATTCCTGTTTTATGGATGGAAAAGCTGAAGTTGTTCTTGTTTCCACACCCGGGGATGGTGGGAAACACTCCATGTATGAGCGCAAAGAAAACTTGGAAACCCCCAGGACCCTTCCCCTCTCCTCAAGCTTAGCCCTGTCTCTTTTTATTGTCAGTAATTGTTTCCTTGTGTCAAGCTGGGAGCGGGACACGATGAAAGCCAATGGGAACAATTACCAACAGAAAAACCAGCCAGTCTTCTCCCAAAACAGTCGTTTCCCAAATGAATTTGCCAGCTGTGGAGCAGGAGATCACACCATCCCAGGCACATCGGGCGACTTCCTATTGGGTCCAGGAAGTCATTCCCCTGACCTTAGATTCACATCTGGCTGTGACCTTCATACTGATCATCTCTCCTGAGGAAGCAAGTGAAGTCTTCCAGGAAGAGCTCTGTGCTGCACCTGAGCCTTTGCTGATTTTAGAGGAGACACAAAACAGTAGTGAGTCACTCAATGTCCTTCCATCCCTCCTTTGCTAGTCCAGCAAGAGTCCCAGGACATAGAGACCACAGTACTTAGCTACTGCACTCTGAAAGACAGTGCAAGGCAGCCTGGCGGTGGTGGCACATGCCTTTAATCCCAGCACTTGGGAGACAGAGGCAGGCGGATGTCTGAGTTAGAGGCCAGCCTGGTCTACAGAGTGAGTTCCAGGACAGCCAGGGCTACACAGAGAAACCCTGTCTGGAAAACAAACAAACAAAGACAGTGCAAGGCAGCACGTTAGGATCCCTTCTCACTCTGCCACAAGGAAATGAGAGAAGATACAGAAACGTAGCTCTCAGGTAGCTTCCCAAGTGTGGGTCATGGAGTTATGGCTAAAAGAAGCCAAACCCCTCCACTGAACACTCTCAAAACCAACCAATATGCCTGAAAAGCCAAACCAATGCTTCATAAACAGCCAACATATTCAGAGCAGTGGAAATGAAAGATGGAAAAGGCTTTATTGAGTCTTCTAGATCATTCCCTAGGACCCAGTTCCCTGCAGTCCATTCGTTAGTGGTACACCAGGCCTCATTTCAAGGGTCTCAGTCAGTGAATGCATGAAACAGAACATGAAATTTCTGTCCACCACAGGGAACAAAGATCATATGAATCAAATTCCCACAGGCTGCTCGCTGGCCCTTGGTACGAACTTCCCAAGTCTTATACAAGAAGGAAATGGAACTGTCTAGAAGGTAGAGACATCCAAGAATGCCTTCATCCTTTTCTGCTAAGCACTGTGGCCTTCTGGAAATATCCAGACAGTGGCCCCGCTATACACAAATAGCTATAAGAGAGAAAGAGATAATATGGGTGTTTCAGAATTCATTTTTTAATCTAAATAAATCTTATATTCCAAGTCTAATATCCTACATATACATGCACACGCGTGCGCACGTGCACAAACACACACACACACATACACACGAACTATAAAGCTTATTTCTATCACGTCACAGCACATGGACACCACAGCATCATGAAAACATCACAGTTTGACATTCACATCCCAAAAGGACAACTGTCTATCATTTAAATAGGACCACCCACCCCATCCCGACCTGAAAGGCAAGGTCTTTCCATATTGTTGTAATTGCCATTGTTTTGAGACTGTGTCTCACTAAACATCCCAGGTGTGCCTCAAACCTGAGATCCTCCTGCCTCAGCTTTCTGGATGCCTGGAATGACAGGCGCAAGCCATCACAGATCACTGCAACCTTTTCTTTGCTAGATCATATCAGCAAAGCTGAACTTTTAAAAGCCTGAAGGTTGACTTTGGGGCTAGCATCACACTCTTTTCTGAAGCCTTCCAGCCCCTGCACTCCCCACTACAGCCCTTTCCATCCCCCACGCTCCCTTCCACAACCCTTTTCTCCTGCCCTCTAAAATATTATCTCATCCCAGCATGGCAAGCGCTTTTTTTTTTTTTTAAGTTCAATGTCAATAGCTAGTTAGAAGAGGGCAGGGGGTCAGGGATTAGGACTCCAAACTGTCCCTGGCCCTTCTCTGTAGGCTGAACTGCTATTTGTATCAAGCCAATGGAGGGAAAAAAAAAATCTCTCTTTACTATCTGAGAAAAGATCAGAAGAGGAAAATGTCAGTTTGAAAGCTGACAGGAGTCAGATAAGAATGAACTAGAAATGAAGGCAAGAAAGGAAGAAATGCTGTCACTCGGAGAAGTTCCTAATCTAATGTTTGGAGACAAATATGTTTCCCGCTGAGTGTGTAATTTTCACACGCAATCGTCTGTCCCTCCACATCTGTCCCAAGAGTGCTGCTTGAGGCCTGATTTGATTTGGTTTGTTTCTCAGGTCTTTCCAAACCATGCAAAGATCCGGAAGGAGTTAGCCTTGCAGGCCTAAGAGCTGGGAGTACATTCCCTCCCACAGAACTTCTGAGACCTGAAATAGTGCCCACCTTCCAGTGCATGTATCTATATTTATTAGAGAGATGGCTCCCACGCTGGGGACGGAGAACGGAGTGCTTACAGAGAGAGATTGTGTGACTCTCTCTGGGTTTCCATTTTATACTACGCAGTAAAGGCTTGAAGATAAAATAATGGACATTGTTTCTCTTGCTCCGACTTTTAAATGTGGGCAGAAGTAATGGGTGGTGTGTGTGTGTGTGTGTGTGTGTGTGTGTGTGTGTGTGTTCACACACCCAGAAACTGAAAGATGCCAGTGTTCTACTATGTTTCCTTTCATCTTATTCCTTGAGACCAGGTCTCTCACAACCAGCCAGATCCAGTAATCCCCCTGCCTCCACACAACGAAGTTACAAGCACATGTGGTCATGTCCAACTTTTCACGTGGATGCTGGCGATTTGGATTCAGTTCTTGGTGCATGTGCAGAAAGCACTGTCATCTACTGAGCCACTTTCCAACCCTTAAGGATTTCTGTTTTGTTTCTTCTTTTTAAAGCAGCAGCTTATCAGTAGAGGAAATGAATGGTGTTTTTAAGCATAGTCTGCGTGAAACATAAAAGAGGGGCCCACAGTTAACACTCTCTTCTTCAGGAGAACAAAGCCAAGTTCTATGGCAGGTAAATGTCCAACAGTTGGGTGGTTTTTCCAAAAAGAAAAGAAGGAAGGAAGGAGGGAAGGAAGGAAGGAAGGAAGGAAGGAAGGAAGGAAGGAAGGAAGAAGGAAGGAAGGGAAAAAAAGAGAAAAAAGAAAACTTTATCTGGAAACTAGAGAATTGCTTGTTTATCCACAAAGCATTTATTGAGCACCTGATGTATGCCTAGTACTCTACTGTGCATTTTATATCATTCCAGGAAATCCTACAATAACTCTCTAAGCAGATAATATTGTCCACATCTTGTAGTCTAGGAAGTTGTCCTGAGGAAAAACAGAAAATGAGGAAGAGGACGGTAGGAATAAGAGGAGGAGCAACAGGAAGACAGGGAGGAGCCCACTTGTCAGTAATTGCTCAAAGATGAGGCTTCTGAAGCATAATTCGGCTCAAGTCATCTCTTCTTAAAAAAATCTACTGTAGCTGGGCAGTGGTGGCGCACGCCTTTAATCCCAGCACTTGGGAGGCAGAGGCAGGTGGATTTCTGAGTTCGAGGCCAGCCTGGTCTACAGAGTGAGTTCCAGGACAGCCAGGTCTACACAGAGAAACGCTGTCTCGGAAAAAAAAAAGAAAGCCACTGTAAGAGACAGCACAAACGCCTTAGAGTTGCTCATACGGTTTTCTGTAAACTCTCCAAGCTTGCCAACCCTGTTTCCCGATACCACAGGTAGGAGATGATCAATCAACACTTGTCAGCACGACTTGCTGAATATCACTCTGAATTTGATTAAGGAATGAGATACAATATTTTTTTTTATTTTTATTTTTTTTTTAGATTTAAGTTTAAAGTCTTTTTCTCCCAGAGATGATTTCACAGATATGAAATCCTCCTCCTTCCTCATGCTCACAGACGGATCTTATATTTTAGTCACAGTACTAGGTGGTTTAGGACGATCCAGCAGGATAAGAAAATACCCCACCGTGGAATGCCAGAAAAAAGCATCTGAAGGAGACTTTTCTCATGAAAATGAGCCATCACCGCCACTGTAGGTTTAACACCTACTCCACCCTCCGACCAAGCCCATTTGACTACACACACACACACACACACACACACACACACACACTCACACACCTTGGGGGCTGGGGGGTGGGGAGCAACAGGGTACCTCTTGGTATCAATGAAAGGCCATAAACACAAGAACTGTACTGGCTCATCTTCAATTCTTCATTTTATTGTCAATGTTTCCAGTTCTACAACCTTCTCCTACAGTTGAGAGCAAAGGGGTGTGTTGCGGGGTATTTTCTATTTGTGCTTGGCTTTCCGAGTAAGAATTCTTGTCATCTGTGAAGGCCTTGTTGTTAGCTACATGGCTGCTGCTTATCGTTGCCAAGGTGTTGACCTTTGGTCACTCTGAAAATGGAAGTTTAGGCACTCTGCTTCTAGGCCTGGCCTGGCAAAGGTTATAAAAATACCACTTGGCAAAAGGAAAACCCTCCATTCTCAGACGGAACAAGGCACAGGTCAAGCCTGAAGGAAGGCTTGGCCACGCCTTAAAGAATCTATGTTCCACTGTAGAAGACAAGAAGCCAAGGCCTGCAGACTGGAGTGGTCAAAGCCAAGGACACAAACCAGGCCCCTTCCCGGACACATGGCCTGATCCCCAAGGTCCAGCTCTCTGTAGACTCGTGCTCTGGCAGAAGTTTGAAATTGCTGCCGATTCTGCAACTGTTTTTCATTTAAAGGGCTCCAGGTCACAGTATCAAAGAGCTACAGAGCAACAACACAAGATGGTAGCGCCCCGTGAACTGCTAGAGAAACCGCCTAACCAATGCTAGCCAATCCCCACTGTGTGCTGGGACGGGGGAGGGGAAGGTGGGGGGATGAGCATGCCCTGGAAGCCAGTCAGAACAAGTTTTAAGGGACAAAGGAGCCAAGCTCAGCAGCTCAGAACGCAACTTCCGAAAACAAATAGTGAAATGACAGTTCAGAATTTTCCAGAACTAAAAACTTGTGACTTCTGCCTTGTCAGCACCACCACCTCTGGACAGATGGGAAGAGATGGGCTCAGAGACACTCCCACACAGGGAATTCACCCAAAAGCGTGAACGAGCAAGCAATAACTCACAGTAGCTCAACTTTGAGATCTTTAAGAACAGGGAAGCAGGCCAAGGTAAGGAGGCAGGCACCAGTCAATCACTACAGCTTCTTCAAAGGCCGAGTCAGAGCGTCTACACCAGTGCTCCTCAACCTTCCTACTTCTGAGAGCCTTTACCACACAGTTCCTCATGTCATGGTGATCCCAACCATAAAGATTTTTTTTTTTTTTTTTTTTTTGGATTTTCGAGACAGGGTTTCTCTGTGTAGTCCTGGCTGTCCTGGAACTCACTCTGTAGACCAGGCTGGCCTCGAACTCAGAAATCCTCCTGCCTCTGCCTCCCAAGTGCTGGGATCAAAGGTGTGCGCCACCACCGCCCGGCTAAAGATATTTTCATTGCTGTATCATAACTGTCATTTTGCTACTGTTGCAAATCATAGAGGAAATACCTGTGTTTTCCAGTGGTCTTAGGTGACTTCTATGAAAGGGTTATTGATACCCCCCCAGAAGGGGTTGCAACCCACAGGCTGAGAATCAGTGGTCTATATGCTCTTATTGAGGTCCTTTGCACCCCTCCTTTTTTTTCCCAGCTCTGAGGACCAGATCAGGGTTGCTCAAAACTCATCCAAATCAATCCAAATCTCAGCGCCACTAAGAAACCATCATCGGGCTCCAGAGAGACAGGACTAGGGTATCCGCACTCTAGCTTGACAAAAGCACATGACCTTCACGGGAAGAAAAACGCCACATGTGCCTTGGGTGGCGCCTAGGCTGTGTCTGCACACGTGGAGTTTTTGGGTGTTGGTTACTCTCAGCCCACAGTTAAACACTCTCAGCAGCTTCACACCGTCTACACAATGTCCCACCACACACAGAGGCCTCCCAGAAACCACATCCCCAACACTCATCTCCCATCTACAGGCATCCCGTAAATGGTCCTCCTGCCCCTGTTTGTCATGAAACCCATTTGTCACGCAATGTTTTTGCCTGATGCTCTCAGAGTGAGTGTTGCATATCCACAGTCGAAGGCATGAAAGGAAAGAAAAGCACTGTAGGTTACAAGGGCAGAACTCGACCCCAAGACCATTCTGAGATAATGGAGCCAGAGACGATGTTACATATCAACCTGTGGGCTTCCCCTGTCCATCACACGGAAACTCATGCTGCCCCTTAGCGGAGCAGAGCAGCTCAGGAAGATGAGATGTTCCTACTTGCTCAGCCAATAATGGCAAAAGGAAATTCATGGGAGACTGCAAAATAGGACGCCCTTGCATCTCCGACCCCAATGGGACCTTTCAGAAGCATTTATTTCTCATTTCTTTTCTCATTAGTATATATTAATTGTATACGTTAACAGTTTTCACTATGATATTCCCGTAATGGATGTATATATTGTACTTTGGATATGTACACTCATTGCTATAATTCAAATGTGAAATGTCCCTTACACACTCATGGTTTTAAACTCTTGGTCCCCAATGGGTAGCACTGATTTGGAAGATTGTAAAAAAAAAAAACCTTTAGGACTATGGACTGGCTAGCAAAGGGAGGTTGCTGGGGATGAATCTTGAAGATATCTGCTTCCACTTACTGTCTGGAGCACTGTTTCCTGATCCTCTGAGATCAGGTTCGTGCTGCCTCGTCTGCCATACCTTCCCTGACATAGTAGAGACCACACCTTCTGAACTATGAGCCAAAATAAAAACTTCCCACCCTGACTCGCTTCCACCAGAAGGTCTCAGCAATGAGAAAAGCAACTGACATGATCGCAGACTACTGTTATTCAAGAATGCTCTAAAGAAGTAAGATGAAACCCACCAGGTAGCTCAGCAGCTCACGGTGCTCACTTGCAAGCCCAGCAACCTGAGTTCAATCCCCAAGACAAGCATAGAGGAAGGAGAGAACTGACTCTTTTGAGTTGTCCTCTGACTTCCACATTCAAGCTGTGGCCTGTGGACACGGACACACACACACACACACACACACACACACGCACACGCACACGCACACGCACACGCACACGCACACGCACACACACACTCGCACACACACACACACACATGCACACATGTGTATGCGAAGGATTTAAGAAGCAAAATAATAGTAACCATGCAATGAACTTGAAGAGGCCAGGATAAAAGAGCAAACCTTTAGGTCCCCTGAGAATGCCAACATGAGCACAGTAAACTGGTGATCGTTACAAGCTGCCAACCTTGTATCGAGGTGAGCATCAGGGCCAGTTATCCCCCACCCTTCAGTATCTGTAAGCTTGGAGCCTCTGTCGGCAAATAACATATGCAGAGCTGGCATTCTAGCTCCTTCTGTGGACTTCAGGCCAGACTTGAGAATAAGATGGGAATAATGAAGTAAGAGGGTCACTTGTGAACGGCACTGAGTCCCCAGTCTCTTCCCAATTATTTAAAGGTTTGATGTTACATGTTACTCGGATCCATATGTAGCAAGTCTGAGCTTTATGGAGCAAGTTGCTCTCTTGGTGACCCCCCAAGGTCCAAGAGTTGGCTGGAAGCAGAAATAACTGGCCAAAGGCGGATGAATTTGCCTGAACTCAGTCCCTGTGGGCTTTGTTCTTCAATCTGTTTATGCAGTTTCCCGTAGGGGTCCGTAATTTTAATCAGTAAATATCTCCCTTGATTTATCACCTTCTATTGACATGGTGGTAATTTAAGCTTCAGCCCTAATGCTGGACCTGCTGTGTGAGTTTTTCTCCCCGTATCATGTCCTACCTCTGTTTGATTTTTCTCCGTCCTCTTATACCCTCAGTAGGACTAGGCTGTGGTCAGGGGTCAGTGGGTTTCTCATTCCAAAGCACAGAGTGCTGTAGCCAATCACAGTGCAATCTCATCTCAACTTTGCTAAAGATGGAACACACAAACCACAGACCGATAGGACCCAGTGGATTTTAAAACATAGACATCCAAGATGGTTTTTAAAGGACAGTGCTCTTCTCCCTAGCCCAGAGACAACTTGGAGATGGGCTGCACAGGTTTAGTTTATCTGACTTGAGCCAAGAGGCCTTCCTTCTCAGACGTAGGTTTTTACAAAGTCTACATTTTTGTTTGTTTGAGACAGGGTCACCCAGTGTAGCACCAACTGCCTCAGAACTCCCTCTGTAGACCAGACTAGTGTCAAACTCAAAGAGATTTTCCTGCCTCTGCCTCCTAAGTGCTGGGATTAGGATGCACCACCGCATCTGGTTCCGTTCTATTTTTTAAATCAATGAACATATTTAGTTTGTTCCCTATAAATACTAGTAAGCGGCTATCATTCTTTGGGCTTTACAGCATCAAGATTTTAATATTTCGTTTGATCATAAATGTTCATGATCTGCTTGATGATGGAGATAAAGAATTTATTTGTAAGTCATAGAGCTGGGTGATGGCCTTGGCGTGCCCCATGGTGGCAGACTGAGTAACTTGTGTCAGTTGTAGTTGGCCTATAACTAAAAGGAGTAGCTAGATACTGGAGGGGAAATTTTAGATTCTTAAAAAAATATATTATTATTATTATTATTATTATTATTATTTAAATTAAAAATAAAAAAATACAGTGAGTTGAAATGATCAACTGATCCCACCCCCCAGGATAAAATTAATATAAAACAAATGACCTTTGGTTTAGGAACTCAAATACCAAACCACCAACAAGAGCAATGTCTACAAACAAGTTTCATGAGGCTGTGTTAGAAAGTCAGATGTTTATAAGCTTCGTAGCTGCTGTGTAACAGGAGACTAGAAAGTATTCATGAAATTTAGATTGTGTTCATGAGTACAGTTCCCTAGAGCCATCATCTCGTAAGACTTGTTTCTTGTTGAGCTTCTTTTCTTGGTTGTATCCCTGTAGTAGTTACAAGAGCAGTTCAAATCACAGACGCTCAGTTAAGTACAGAAAGGGAGGGGCAGAGGGAAACATACGGTGGAATGGACGGTAAGGGGAAAACTGACTCAGTAATCAACATACATAGAAGACATTGTATTAAACTTTCAAAATTACATCTAAGGATGAAACATGACAAATTTGGAAGTCTAGCAAGAGAACAGTGCCCCAGAAGAGAAGGATTTGGGGATCGTGCCATGGATAAATAAGTTTTAGAACTGGATTGTTACATTTGATCTGAAATTAAAAAAAAAAAAAGAAAAGAAAATGGCTGAGGAGTGTTTGAGAAGACTCACAGGGAAAGAGAAGATGGACTCCATTCAGACGAGGAATGTCATAGGTTGATGCCAGAAGCACTTGGCAGAGGCGATCTGTGTATAGATTCCTCATGACATTCTGTACATTTAGAAGTTTTTTCAGATGGGCATAGTGGTAAACATCTTTGATCCTAGAACTTGGGAGGCAGAGGCAGATGGACCTCTGTGAGTTTGAGGTCAGCCAGGTCTACAGAGAAAATTTCAACCAGAGCTATAATATAGAGAAACCCTGTCTCAGAAAATAAACAAATAAATAAAAATAAAAAATTTTTTAAAAAAAAATTAAAAAAGAAGAGAAATGAAAAAAAGAAAAGATCTGGCACAAGTGGGGAAGTAGACTGATGACTCTTTCTCTTATGGGTGCTCCAGGCATTTCTGTGTATGTCTCCTCTGTTTGGTTGTAGATTCCTTAAAAAACAGTCATCAAGTGCTTGTCAATCAAACTTGAAGAGCAGAGTTTGGCTCTCAGAACTCATGCAGTGGGCATGGCAGGATACCTGTAATTCCAGCCCACGAAGGCAGACATGGGAGGATTTCCAAAGCCAGCAGACAAGCAAGACTAATCATATCGGTGAGCTCTGGGTTTGCTTGAGAGGGCCTGCCTCAATGGATACATGGAAGAGCAATGGAGGGTGATTTCTAGCATCATCCATGGGCCTTCACATGCATGTGTACCTGTGTGAATGCATATCTACACATACATGCCCACATGCGTGTACACACGTGTGCGCACACACACACACACACACACACACACACACACACAAACATACTGCATATGAAAAATAGAGGTGAGGGAGCAAAACCCTTGCAAACAAGACCCATGTCTTTCTCACTTCTTATGCCTAGTAGACATTCAGCAATCTTGGCTTACCTCATAGATTCAAGTCTAACACATTAAACTTCATTGGTCTAGGTTTAAGTGCAGAGACGGTGAATATGTGGGCTGGAATTACAGGTACCCTGCCAAGCCCACTGCATGAGTACTAAGAACTAAACCATGGACCTCAAGTTTGATTGACAGGCATTTAATTCCTGAGCCATCTTCCCAGCTTGTTTTTAATGAATCTACAACAGAATAGAGGAGACATCAGAGTCGGCATTATCTTTTCTTCCCTCCAGCCCTCACCGTGAGATTCTAGAAGGTTCATGTCAGTGAATCCCACTAAAGTGTCACCCATTCAAGCATCTCCAAAGTAGTAGAGTTTATTGTCTCCTTCTTAGACAAATTAATATTTGGACTACTCCTAATAACTCAAATCGTTGAACCTTTTCATCTATGGGAGATTCAGGTTTCGTCTGCTGATCCTACAATGCTGTCAGAGAGCCTTGAATGTGCACATGAGAGAGATTGAGTCATTTGATGTTAGGAGTCTTGATTGGACCCAAAATGAATGACAAAGACATTTATCTATATGCTGCATCTGTGAAAGAAAAAGACAGGTTAGATGGATGGCCAATGCCATTTCTCATTATGGCATCATTGCCTTCATGGGGCATAAGGTGACTGTGGGCAGGGTGGGACCACCCTTTCAGTGAGAAGTTTCTTGGTGCCTAGCTATTGTCTGACCTACAGTCTGTCACTTTGCCACATTCCTTCCAAAGGTGGAAACGTGCTACGGAGTGGAAAGTGAGATAGCTTCCAAAGAAGTAATTAGCAAAGTGCATGGAGGCTCGAGAAGGGAGAGAGAAAGAACTACAGGCTATCAATCAATAAATAATAAAAAATTCAGTCGAAGGCATTTTCCATCTTGGTGTTCTTGGCCATGAGCAAGAGAGAAAGGAAGAAAGCAAGCCTGAAGGAGGGATTCATGGGCTGGGTCAGGTCATCTCTTCTTAGCTCACGTGACAGAGCTTCAAGAGAATTCTCTGTGCACACAGGATGAGCATGGTGAGGACCAAGTCTGGGAACTAGGATTTTTTCTTCTGCGTGACTTCCTCCATCTCTTGAGTCTCTCAGGTAGGTGTGTGAGATACCTGTTCTTGGCTATTCCTGGACTAATTGCCTAGGCATTGATCTCTTAATGGTAGAGGACGAGTTAATTTAGTCCCAAACTCTTCTAACTTGGCAGATGAGGAGTTATTAGTCATTGGCCGCACTCAGCATATTCCATATTCTATTATTTATCATTTACATATAAAAGAAAGTGTGAGGCTCTCAAAGGAGAAACTGGTCCAGGAGCCAGAGAGAAGAGCAGACAAGTGAGAGAGTGGTACGGGCTGGACCGGGTGATTGAGAGACGTTTCCCTTCCGGTCTCACTGCCGTTAGCGGGTCAGCAATGGCCAAAGGATGGGAGAACGGATGAATACCGGACTTGGGAAGAACCTTGATGCACGAGATAAGGAAGGTGGCTTTGATGTCGGAAGATGAAAGGCACGAGGCTCTGTCATCCGTGCATTCACTGCACAAATATTTCTGTACTAGATAAGGACATTAAATATAGGCCTGCTCCCAGGTAAACAAACAATGCGTTGTCACAAGGTAGAAAAAAAGTGCTGTGGTAGAAACCAGTTGAGTGCTACGAGAGGAAGCGATGGGAGAGGGGAATTAAGTGTGTATGAGTAGACTAGTCAGAGAAGACTTGGAAAAGGTTAGCATTTAAACTTGAACTTAAGAGATAAGGGGCAGACAACTGTACAAAGAGAGAGAACCGACAGAGGGCTTTATGAAGGCCTTGAATCAGGAAAGTCCTTGGCGAATTCAGATCGGCAAATGTGAATGGCACTTCTGTTTACGGAGGAGAGACACTGGGCACGGGTGTTTGTGTGTGTGTGTGTGTGTGTGTGTGTGTGTGTGTGTGTGTGCGCGTGTGTTCATGCATTCGCCCCTCCTACCCCTGCAGAAAGCAGCATTGCTATTCTTCCACTTCAGTGATGAGGAAAATAAAGCTAACAGGGCTGGTGTAGCAAGGGCAAAGGAGAAATGGACAAGATCAAGGCAAGGACCAACATGGCTTTCAGCAGCAAGCTAGGCTTAGTCTATTGTGGACTTTGTAAGAACCTCTTTGGCTGCCATGGATGAGCGGACTGCAGTAGGGTCCAAGACATAGTGGAGGGTCATTGAGAAGGCCTGGTAGGTTTCTAGCAAGAGACTCTGTGATTGGGCCCAGAAGCTTCAAGTAGAGGCAATGGAGGGAAACTGAGGCATGTTTTGACTGTGTTGAGAGATGAGAGAGAGCCAAAGAGTGAGGACACAGAAACAAGACACATAGACTCTAACCTGAACCCCTGGTCATTTCTATCGTTCAAGACAGGGAAGTGAGGGTTGAGAAAGAAGAGCCCCCCCAAATGAGAGGGTTTTCAGATGTGTTCACCAGCACCCTGTCTCATCCAGTCTGCCCTAAGAATCTGCTGCTGCCTATGGCTGTCTTTCATTCCCCTATACGTTTCCACATATTTAAGCAAGAACATGAATGCACACGCGCATGCACATACACACCCTACCTGATCCAGTAACCAACAAAACAATCAAGCCAAGTTTCCCCTATGACCCAAGGAAGAGAGAATTACCATCCAGAAACTCCAATTAGAAGGGAGGGGGGAAAAGGTAGAGTTGAGGATGACATCATCCCAGCGTCCCAGCATCCCAGCCTGGAGATAGAGTCAGAAAGGTTAGGAGTTCAAAGTGAAACCAACCTGGGCTACATAACAAGTTCTAGAAGAGCTCTGGCTACATAACAAGATCCTGTGTTGAAATAAAGAAGAGAGAACATGAAGCACATGCCCTCACACACACCTGAACATATCAAACACGAGGCACCCCTCACCTGGGAGAGACACGCCCAGCTACCCTCAAGCCAATCCTCAACCCTGTTGGAGGACTAGAAGACACTCACCCTCTTGAGAATTTTTGCATCCCAGAAACTCTGAGCATCATTTCTTTTCAGTACAAGGCCCAAAGAAGGAAGCAGAATAAATAAACAGGGACTGGATGTTTTAATTATTTTAAGTTCCCCCCCCACCACCAGCAGCACCGCCCCAACACCATTCCCAAATCTTACAGGAATAAAGATCGTAGGGAACTGTCATGGGAGCCTTTTGGTTTCTCTCTCCACTCAGATGTATGACAGCCCTGGCTGGGCAGGCACCCACTTCCAGGACAGCACCTTTTTGGGCACAGATGGATACATCAGTAGCCATGTTGTGACTTTGGCCAAACCTATGCTTATGTGCCTGGTGAGTTGTCTGGGCCTCTGTGGTTAGCTTCAGAACAGTAGCCGCAGCATGTCCCCTAGGGACCGCCTCTGAGTTTCATGTGATATAGTTGTTCGTCTGGGTTTTACAGAGAACCAGAGGTCTTGACCCTGGAGCACACTAGAGTACAGCCTTGTTAGCAAAGTGTCCAGAGGGGGGAAAAAGTTTAAGGGAAAATGGGAAGAGCCTGCGGATACAGACCCTTCATCGATGGAGGCCCCAAACACACTCTCTGGGTGTGGCCTTTCAAACCAGCAAAATCAACTCCAGATATCTGAGGGAGAGCAAACACAGAGAACAAATGTGTCAAGAGGAAGAGAAAAAAAAATAACTGCTAATATGATCAAATGCAAAGAGAATACAACAAGCTGTAGCCCGTTGGAGATCTCAGGAGACACAGCTCAGAAAGCACAAAAGTCCTTCAGCAGAGGTAATGAGGCGCATCTAATTATATTTAAGAAAGAAACGTCGAGAACGACCCTAAAATCCTCCTCCACTTTTTCCCTAAAAAAGAATCAATGGAGTCCAAATGCTAAGCAGACAGGGATAGGGTGGCTTCAGAGCAAGCGAGGAATTCTAGACAACATCACGGGAAAGGAGATTGTCGCTTTCCCAGAACTGAGAAAAATATTGAACACACACACACACACACCCTTCTCTGTCTATTGTGTCTTAAACACCAAAAAAAAGTCCCAGAAAGAAGCAATGGGAAGAGGAAAAGGGGGCAGAAGAAAGAAAACTAAGAGAGAAAAGAAGTCGGCAGGCCCCCGACATGAGAAATCAAGGCAGTCCAAATGACATTTGACACCGCCAGGCCACAGCTGAAGAACAAGGGACAAGTTTTAGGGCGACTGTCACTGACCCATAGTCCTTCACTCCTAACCTTTCCCTCCAACATATGTTTCTCATTTCCTTGCTTATAGCTGGTCCAAGCTAATGATATGTGTTTTGGCTGGGGTCCCGAGCTCCGCATACAGCCGGTCTTGTTCTCATTGTCCGGGCTACTTACAGAAACCTCTTTCTCTGTGTCTTTCTCTCTCGCTTGCTCCAAAAAAAAAAGAAAAAAGAAAAAGAGAAAGAGGAAAGGGAAAAAAATACAGCTTTAAAGAACAGTAAATATGCAAAGCAGCTATACAGCTACCATCTTGAACATGGCCTTTGCTACCCTAACACACCCCATCAATAAAGGACTGAAGAGACTGCCCACGGGTGAGGGGTAAGTTCAATACAAAAGCAGTGGAAATTCAAACAAATTGGCCCATTAGAGTCTCACACAGCTATAAATACAGCGTGCATGGGCTATTTTGAGGGATGGTGGCATGGGAAAGTTCGGCCTGGAATCTTGAGTCTGTCAAAGGAGACGGATCTCTTCCAAGACATGGGAAGAGGACAGACCCAGCACTCACTCAAGGAGGGTAGGGAGGAGGAGGGCAGGGAGAAGAAGGACCGGGAACCAATCCTCACAGACAAAAGTAAGGAGGTAAGACTTATCCTGCCCAGCAGGCCAGCAGGACTCAAATGCTTATGTTCAAACCTTGGGCTCTACCAGTGTTACTCATGTCCAGTGTTTTCAGAGAGTCCCCGATCTCTGAAAACACTGGACATGCCCTTTTGCTCCTTAGGGGTCAATGGACCAGTTCACTCTTCCTGAAGGACCCAGCAGGCCAGAGGAGGAGGGGTGGGAACGAGTGTGTCCTAGAGAGTCAGGGCAGCCCTGAGTCTGAAGAAGAAGTTTCTGACTGACCCTAAGGGGAATGTGGAGGAGCCTTGCTTATTCTGGCCATCAGACCCTAAGGACTGGCAACCAGTATGGATATATTTTCGAGATGTGGGATGCTATAATCTGAATTTGAGGAAACTGGAGCCCACAAATGAGAGTTAGTAAACTCTCAGACAAGCAGACAATTCGTATGCAAATGTCAAGAGCTGTTTAACATGTCCCTTGGGGCCTGTCACCAGACAGCACTGAACTGCCAGCAGTTAGGAATGAGTAAACACAGGATACACATCTACTTAGGCATCAGGTACCTGCCTAACAGAGCGGCTTCTCCTCCACAGTCCTGCTGTCTGTGAAACTTGCAGCTATTCTGTCTTCAGACCGTATACCCAGAACAACCACAGGTTTACTCAATCACAGTTTGAGCACTGACTGTATACCAAGCACTGTCTGAGACATAAAGGTCACACAGACTCAGGTCAGGCATCTTGAAACTGGAATTCCAACTGGCCTGTCCCTGACCCTACAACACCCTGGTTAGATTCTCTTCTATGTAATTGTAAATAATAGCCCTACTATTGTCCCTATGTGGTTATTAATAGCCCTACTTCTTACCCACCAAAGTGTCCCAGTTTGAATGCTAAATTATATAATATTGTAGCTAGCTAGAGTCCTTCCTTTAAAAGTTCCATTTTCGTGCGTGTATAAATGTGTGTGTGTGTGTGTGTGTGTGTGTGTGTGTGTGTGTGTGTTCAATACACAGAAATGATGGTGTAGAAATATAGCACCCTCTATTTTAGAGTCTCTTTATAACTTGCTGAAGTCAAGAAAGAGTTCCCAGATTATCAAGAAAATGGCTTTAGCAGATTAAATTTTAATTAGTTTGCGAAAAGGCTTCACTGTACTCTGGGTCGGAGTTCTTGCTGTGTAGTATAGTAGAGACATTTGCAGATATTGGTTCTGAATTCTCCATGTTTCGTATGAAACTTCAGACTGACTGCTGTCCTCCCCTACCAACGGGGGGCACACAAGGGCACTTATCCCAGGACATAAAGGGGAAGAGCCAGCCCAGATTGCCATGACAACTCCCTTTCCTGAAAGTTTCTAACAGACACTTCCTGGGGAGACAGGAAGTTCGGACAGGAAGACACTGAGGTCGGCCTCTTCCCATGTCTGACTCTTCCCTCCTCCCAGACTCATCAGATAGTTGACAACTTCTGGCTGTTCTTCTGTGTTTTCGCTGTTCTGGGGAGGGTCGGGAGGCAATCAGTGGCTTTTGTCCCCTTTGTCCCAGAAGCCACGGAGATCTCAAACATACCTCAGTAGTAAACTATATAAAAGAAACTTATGAGGGAAAGAGATGTCAAAAAAAAAAAATCATGTAACTGATTCTAAAGTAAAAATAAATGAAAGACTGACGTCACATTTGTAGTTAACGTTATGACGTTAACAGTTATTCAGGAAATGTTGCAGGATACTGACTATGTGCCAAGCACTCTGCGAGGGTTGGCCATAGAATATTGATCAATATAGATTTAGTCCCTCCTTTCCAAAGCTGACAGTGTCAAAGGATGGCATTAAGAGAAAGACTGATCTCAGAGGAGTAACCTTGCAGTAAACACATACATACCAGTTGTCAAATGTCAAATGCCAGTCTGAGAGATGGCACCCACAGGGTCTAACTCAAAATCTGGGTGTGAAAGGGAGTCTCCTAGTAAATATCAGGCGTCAATCAAGGACCTGAAGGAAGAATGGCGTGTAGATCTCTGCTCCACACTCATCCACTCAAATGCCCTACCACGCATGAGTTCTCATGCAGGACCTTCAAATCAGCATGTTTATAATCTCCTCAAAACCAATACAGGACAGCACAATTTGCTTTTGCTTGTTATATATAACGTTCCTAATTCAGGACTTGAATGTAGGAAGTTCCCAGACCATGGTGTTTGCCACCCTGGGACTATTTTGACTAATGGAAGATTCCTACATCTGGATCCCCAGTATCCAGCAAAATCCACAGGGTTATTACTCTATAATGGTGCCATGTGCTAATCGCTCTGAATATATTGGACAAATCAATGCCTCTTCACCACACGTCTTCCCCAGACCCTGCTTTGGGTTCATTCATGGGTATCTCGCCATTTCAACACCATAGTTTCATTGAACCTTCTTGAGGATGGCATCCAGTGTGCAGAGCGGAACAACAGCTCTGAAAATAATTACAAAATGAATAAAGTTGGAAGCAGCAAGGAGGGGACAAAAGGGCTTTTAGGGAATATTTTAAAATAATAAGAGGGGATTCTAACTAGCTAACTAGAGGTTACAGACACCCTAGAAGTGTACGGAGGAACTGGTAGCAGAAGGCATCCAGTTGTGGCCATGCACACCGGTAATCCCAACACTAGGAAGAGGCAGGAAGGTCACAAATTTAGAGCCAGCCTGGGCTAGGTAGAAAAATCCTATGTCAAGAAAACAACAACCAAAAAACAAAAACAACCCCCCCACCCAAAAAAAATTTTTTTTAGGAGCTGGAGACACTCTGTAGTTAAGGAATGACTCTGTGGTTAAGGGCACTGAATGCTCTCACAGAGGACTCTGATTTGATTCTCAGCACCCTCATGGCAGCCCACAACTGTCTGTTACTCCAGTTCCAGGGGATCTAACACCCTCTTCTGGCCTCCCTGGGCAATCCATGAACAGGCTAAATACCCATACAAAATAAATAAATAAATAAATAAATAAATAAATAAATAAATAAATAAATAAATAAATAAATATTTTAAGCCACTTTGTTTTTGTTTTTGTTTTTGTTTTTTGAGACAGGGTTTCCTCTGTGTAGCCCTGGCTGTCCTGGAACTCACTCTGTAGACCAGGCTGGCCTCAAACTCAGAAATCTGCTGCCTCTGCCTCCCAAGTGCCCGGATTAAAGGCGTGTGCCACCACTGCCCGGCTTTAAGCCAGATTTTTTTAAGAGAGAGAGAGAAGGAGAATGAGCTAGATGCTCATAAAGGCCGCACCATCCCAGTGAGCATCCTGTAGACAGAATGATGTGACTGCACCCTGTCATTCTTAGCACAAGTGCTGGAGACATGCCAAAAGTCAAGGGGCTTGCTTGAGGCTGAGGAAAGCAAATAGAATGAGAGCTCGCCAAAACACTGGAGTGCTGACACTTCAGAAGGGGTGAAGTGAGACCTGGATGTGACAAACAAGAATGCAGAGGATTCTGACGTGAATGAAATAATGGAAATCCAGAGGGAGCCCCGTCAACTGGGACAAGGGTCGTAGGTCAGGTTTGGGAGCTTGCTTGTCCAGCAGTGTGACACTTTCAATCCTAGCACTAGGAGGGTGACAGATCTCTGACTAGTCTACATAGTGAGTTCCAGGCCTGCTTGTGCTACATAGTAAAACTCTGTCACAAACAAGACTTTCTTTTAATGGTGTGTGTGTATTGTGTGCACATGAGCACATATGTCCCAGAGCCCAGAGGCAAAAGATCCCCCTGGAGCTGGAGTGATAGGTGGTTATATACTACTTCATAGGAGCACTGAAGACCAAGCTCACATCCCAGACAAATGCAGGAAAAGCTTTTGACCACTGAGCCATCCCTCAAGTCCCAGAAGCAAAACTTAATAGGAACAATTTAGAGAGGGGAAATGTTTAAACAGATGTTTATTTCATTAAAGACGGTGTTGGGAAGTGTAGTCTCTTGTTAGAGTGGGGTGGATCTCCACATTTTAAAACCATCTCACATTAGACTGGAGATAGATGGAGAGAACCGTCTGAAAAAGTTCGAAGAAGAAAAGGGGACTGGGGGTGGGGGTAGAGGGTGGAGATTCATCAAAAAGCCTAAAGCGAGAGCTATTGTCCTTGGTAGAGAGTGCTGGAAGAATTTTCCTCAGAACAGACATGATTTAAAGTCGCTGCTCCTTGGTCAAACCCCTGTAGTTCCTTCCCTGCGATGGTGACAAGTTCCATAATTGTTCTGACTTTGTTGGTTTTGTTGGTTTTTTTTTTTTTCTCCACAAACCTATTCATGAAAGTCCCATAAAATGGCCTTACCCAGCCCTCTCTGTCTCCAGAAATATGATACACGGTGGATCGAGAGAGAGAAAAAAAAATTCTTTTCCCCTTTACTTCACAGCCCCTTGGCACAAGTTGAGCCCTGAAATGGTTAAAATATCGGCACATTTCACTGGTCTTGAGTTACTCATAAACATTGGGCCAAGCAATTTCACTCAGTCGCACATATTAACTTCTTAAGTTCTTCTCTCTGAGGATGTGGACTGTTATTTTATGCCAAAAGTCCCATAATTAAGTTTGACATAAGCGCATGGATTAAATATGTGGTTGGGGGGAGGGGGGTGCGCCAAATGGAAGGGTTTCTTTTTTCCCCCCTGGTCCTTTTTTTTGTGCCATATGGAAACTGTAACCAAATAACGTGCAAAAATTTTTAAGACAATTTCCAGTCTTATTACTCGGTGTTGTTTCCCAGGTAAGCCTCGATGTGAATCTACTTACAAAGCTTGTTTCTTTTACTTTCTCAAATTGAGCCATTAAAGCAACAGCAAGGTTTAAGAGCAGGCCAGGCATGCCTTCGGTCTCGGCACTGGAGGCTGAGGCAGGTGAATCTCTGTGAGCTCATGGCCAGCCTGGTCTACACAGGGAGAGCTTGACAGCAAAAGAAAATAAGAATTAGCCACACAACAGACCCTGAGAACTGGTATTATATACTCTGTATACAGGGCAGAGAAAGAGATAAGGCATTTGGAGGTCTGCCAAAGATGAGGGAGTATAGATACAGCTAGAAGCAAGGTAGTAAATGGGTCTCATTCAGGAATGGCTTAGATGCTAGAGTCATGGTAGTGAGGGAGCTGGATACTGCGTTGTCTTTGTCTGGTATGTTGAGACTTGTGTAACATGGCAGTCCCCTGTGTCCTGACACCACAGAGATATCATGGAAACCTGTTCTCTCTCCCTGAAGGTTCTGGGGCAACTCTGAGAGCCCCTGACCTCAGTGCACGGCATAGACATAATTTTACTTTCAATTTCTAGCCACATTCGTGAAGGTTTCTTGTGGTTTGAGAGAGGAATGCTGGTGTTCCTCCCTCCCTAAAACCAGCTGAAAAAATGGCCTTTTCTACTCTCGAAAAGAGAAAGCACCCTCCTTGGCTTTCCCCCACCTGAGGAACATTCTGGAAGTTAACGCTGAAAAAGGAGTCAGGCGGTACACTTCCAAGTCAGTTCAGTCCAATGCCCTTCCCAATCTGGATCTCTGCCATTCTTGGTTAATTTTAGGGGTTTTTGTTTGTTTGTTTGTTTGTTTGTTGTTTTGTTTTGTTTTGTTTTGTTTTTTTTCGAGACAGGGTTTCTCTGTGTAGTCCTGGCTGTCCTGGAACTCACTCTGTAGACCAGGCTGGACTCGAACTCAGAAACCTGCCTGCCTCTGCTTCCCAAGTGCTGGGATTAAAGGCATAAGGCATGTGCCCCCACTGCCCAGCGGTTAGTTTTAGTTTCACTGAGCTTTGTCCTGACCAAAAAAAAAAAAAAAAACCTCATTTCACACACCAAGAGGGGTTATCCAGGGCCCCAGCAGCCTCAAGGTCAACGTACTCCACTGTCATTCTCAAAAAAAAAAACTTCCAAATAGGACAGAGGAGATGGCCCAGCCAGTAAAGTGCTTGCCATGCAAGCCTGATGAACTGAGTTCCAACCCCAACAAACACCAAACACTGAAGAGCCAGGCCTGGTGCTGTGCACTTACAATCTCAGCACTGAGGCGGTAGAGACAAGTGGCTTCCTGGGGCCTGCTGCCCAGTCAACCTTGCCCACTTGTGTTAAGTTCCAAGTCCCAGTGAGAAATTCTATCTCAGAAACATCCCAGTAGAAGGTAGCTTGGTAGAGGTTGAGCTCTACCCTGGGAAATCACATACACGCACATGTCACATACACTGGCACCAGCATACATATGAACACATAACGTACGTGTATGCATGCACACACATATACACACAGCTTAGACCTACCCCTGCCCTACTATACCTTCTCCTTGGTCTTACCCTATACTTAAAAAAAAACCTCTGTGCCTTTTCCTCTTCAAGAGAGCAGACCAGGGGCTTCCCACCATGGGTGTAGGAAGCATTGCTTGTCTCTATCTCACCGAGTTTTAACATTTTGAACCATTCTTGAGAAGCCACAGAGAAATCACAGGGAAGAAAAGAGCGTGCTCCCACCACACGACACAGCTACCGTTAGATTCAGAAGGTGATGAATCCAAACTCACACAGTCCCCACAGTGTCTTTGTCCTACGGACACCTCAGAGATGGCTGAGCTCAGGACAGCCCCTGCTCCCCCACCGCTTTTAACATTCTTAGGAGGCCCAGAGTGCATTGCGAACATAAAACCTCATTGTGTGCCACATAGGAATGAGAATCATTCGTCTAGACTCGGTGTGACCAGCAACATCGCCCTTCTTTTGGGAAGGATGCTCTGCCATAGCTTTTAAATGCCCATCCCAAGACCTCCGAAAGCATTCTGTTTCTTGTTTACCTTCCTGGTTTCAAGAGTCAATTAGCCTGTTATTAAGTTCAGTCTTAATATATGCCAGGCATTGTGAATTGCATTATGTTCTTCCATAGTGTTCCCTGCCTTAGCTACAAGCTAGGCGCCAGGCAAAGTGTGACCTAATTGCCTATCACCAACCTAAATGGGGCTTAGTGCAATGTGTTAAGAATCCAGATACTGAGCAGGGTTGTACAGACCTTCTTATGGGGGCTGTTGAAACCTTCTGCACTTAAGACCTTCTTAAGTCTCCAGATGAGAACAAAAACACACTTTCTTTCTTCTCTGAACCTATCGGGTTTTTGCCTCTGGGCTGAGGCTAATTCCAGCTTCTTTCCCTTCTGGCTTGCGTCTGAGACAACTACAGGACAGAGACACTGCTAGGATCATTTCACGTTGGAGTCATTGTCTTCTAAATCTAACGGCATCTCTGTTGCATGATGGAAGCGTGGTCCTTCTTTCCCGCTGATTTCTGCATACCATTCTTCGACCTCTTGAGTGAGCATGGTTACAAAATGTCACCACATCATGCTTGTCAGAAAGTGGTGGTATGCCTCAGACAGTGACTAAGAACGAACGCTCAGAAGCCCTGCCACTGGTATTCACAACCAGACTCAGGCAGCTGTCCTCCTCCTCCTCCTCCTCCTCCTCCTCCTCCTCCTCCTCCTCCTCCTCCTCCTCCTCCAGCATGTTAACTCCTGACAACTTACTGGCCTCGTCTGAATAATAGAGATAGAATAGCATCTACCTCTTGAGGATCGTTGAGGGGATTACACACAAACTGGTTAATGGCAGTGCTTGGTCTGTGGCTCAGCAAATATAGTTAGAGCCAGAAACGTAGCTCAAAGAGGTGGAATGCTTGCCTAGTGTGCACAGAGCTATAGAGTTTGACCTCCACTGCCAAACAAACTAGTTGTGCTGTAGTGTGCCTTTTATCCTACCACTTGACAGGTGGAGGCAGGAGGATCAGAAGTGTGAAGTCACCCTTGATTCCATAGAGACTTAAAGACAGCATGAAATATGTAAGACCCTCTCTCCAAAAGTCAATAAGGCCAGTGTGGTGGCACATGCCTTTAATCCGAGCACTCAGGATGCAGAGGCAGGTAGATCTAGCTAAGTAAAATAAATAAATAAATATTAGCTATAAAAACAAAAGTCACACACCATGATTTAGACCCAAAATTTTCTAAGATGTATTAGCCACCTTGTTTTGGGGGTTGTTGAGAGGAACTGGTACTTCAAAGATTTAAGATGCTCAGGCTAAGGAGAGTCAAGTGTCTCCTAGGCAAGCATGAAAATGTGAGTTCAGGAAAGCCAAACTTATCTGGATTTGCAGGGTGGGCTCAGCAGCTCTGCCATCTCCAGACCCACTCTCTGACCTTCATCTGCTAAACTGAGGACACACACCTCCATGCCTACCACACAAGGCTGGGGCAAACAAAGGAACGGGAGTTATGTGGGAACCCTGAATCCGAATCGTTGGTAGATATCACCTCTGCTACCTGCTCTACCTCGAAGTAAACAGCAGGATTTTGTATTTTATATTTATCGAAGACTCTATTGAATAACCTTAGAGGACTCCTCTGCCACCGCCACCTCCTTGTCCAAGCTCTCTCCTTCTTGTCCTTGTCTGTCTCTGGGGTCACGTCTCATACTGAGGTCACGTGCCATGCTGAGCGTGATCTATGCACTTACAACAGAGGCATTTCACCTGAGACAAGACAGTAAGTGTGAGAGTAGCCTGAACTGCTCTGTGCTATCTCAATCTCAAAAGCCAAACCCAAACCAAAACAAACAACGACAACCTAGAGAGATGGCTTGGACAAAGAACACATGTCGCTCTTTGGAAAGACCTGACTTTGGTTCCTAGCACCCAACAGCCTGTAATATTAGCTCCAGGAACACCTTTGGCCTCTGCAGGAACCTACATGCAAGTACACACACACACACACACACACACACACACACACACACACACACACA
>JANHMN010000018.1:32834653-32889412 GCA_030674055.1 Rhabdomys pumilio
ACACACACACACACACACACACACACACACACACACACACACACACAAAATTTAAACTAAAAACCAATTAAGCTTCTCTTTCCTTTGGGCGCCCCCCACACATACAGAAGTAGAAACACAAGTGAGCATTTACTTTTCTGAAGGACTGACCCCCAGAATGCTACTGCAACCATTGGTTTCTGTGTTGAATCATCTTTTTCCAGGAGTCAACGCACCATGTCTCTAAAGATCCAGAGATAGCAATCGTTTAGGTTTAGAAAGTCGTACTACTTCTCTCACACATTCTCAACTCTGCAGTGGTAGGTAGCACAAAAACAGGATGTTAGTCAGTGGGCATGGGCCTGTGCCAATAAAACTTTACTTATAAAAAAAAGTGGCAGGCCAGATTCGGCCTCCAAACCAGATTGCAGTATCTCATCTATTTCCTGGTTTGTTATTGAAATCCTTTTTCTACTATCTTTTTCTTTTCTTTTTTTTTTTTTTTTCATTAAGCGTTTGGGTTGTCAGAATCCCATGAGCATTGCTAGGTCCTTAGGATGTCCCAGCCCACATTACTTTTAAAGCCAGCATCTTTCTCCGTGCACGCTTGCCGGATTAAAGCACCTCACAGGAAGATGGCGAATATGTGGTGACAAGATGAACTTGAGTATTCAAGCCGGGTGGAGGGCCCTCAAGGGTTAAGTGTGGAAAGAACCGTGTTGTCTTCAGTGAAAGCAAGAGGGACACCTGCTGCCAAAGGCATGGGTGCAGAAGCACACTCTTGAGAAAGACCAGTGTCCTCTGAATCTGAACTCTGTGGGTGAATGAATCATGCCCCTTTAGGCCAGGAACTCGGGTATGCCAGTGCTTTCCCAGAATCCAGTTCTGACAGGAACTCTCCGAAGACTACTGGGCTCTACCGAATCCAACACCTCCATCATTGGCCATCAGCTCAAAATCACTTTTGTATTATTTTCCCTTTTAGATTCATATAAAATAGTTTTCTTTATGAAAATATACTTCTAGCTCAGATAGAGCAGAGGCTGGGGGAATCACAGCCTGGAGTTAGACCTGAGTCCTAACTAGTGAGTCTTCTGCTAACTTATTGGCCCCTCTAAGGCTCAGTCTTCCTTTCTTTGAAGTGGGATATTTTTTTCCTCTGAAGGTTAGGTGAGACTGTATTCATAAAGAATTTATTATAGGGCTTAGAGCAGAGTAAATATACCATAGTTCCTAGCTTCTAGTGACAGCATGGGTAGTAACAAGCAGAGATAAAATATGGTTCCTTAATCACAGAGCTACCGTCTGGTCCAAAATTCTACTCCCAGGAATATGTGCAAGAGGAATGCTGTTATTCATAGTAGCCAAAGAGCAAAGGCAAACCCCATTTTCAATAAATGGCAAAGGAATATGATATGGCATGTCCATAAAATGGAATATTATTCAGCCATAAAGAGTAACGAAGTACTGATCTGTCACAATGTGGGTGAACCTTGAAAAAACTTGGCTGAGGAGGAAAGCCAGGCACATCAAAGACAGTCGGCTATGAGTCCATTAGAATAGATTTCCTATTCGGCAAGTACGGAGTTGATTCGAGGTTGCCAGAAGCTAAAAGAAGGAACAAATGTGACTGCGGATAAGTGTAGTTTCTTTGGAGGATTACAGAAATGCCCTAAGAATAGGTAATGGCGGCAGACTCTATAAAATATTAAAACCCACTGAGCTGCATACTTTAAAAGAGTTAATTTTACGGCAACAAAACTGGTGCTTTTGAAAACATTGCCTTTCATGAAAATGACTTTGGGCTAGGACAGGGAAGTAGGCTCAGATATTTTGGCCATCCTGATAAGCCCTTAGAAATTGTGATTGCTGGAGTATTCTGTTTATTATCCTGCTTGTTCTTTGACTATCTGGGTTTATTATCTTGCTTGTTCCTGGACTATTTGCAACTATTGTATTGCCAGTTCCTCGACCAAGAACTGACCTTAATACTTGCATGTAATTTAAACAGTATAAAGGCAAAAAAGGAGGAGGAGGGATGGGATAGGGGGTTAGTGGAGGGGAGAATGGGGAAAGGAGATAACATCTGAAATGTAAATAAACAAAATATCGAATTAAAAAAAATGCCTTTGCTAGGCGGTGGTGGCACACGCCTTTAATCCCAGCACTTGGGAGGCAGAGGCAGGCGGATTTCTGAGTTCGAGGCCAGCCTGGTCTACAGAGTGAGTTCCAGGATAGCCAGGGCTACACAGAGAAACCCTGTCTCAAAAAACCAAAAAAAAAAAAAATTGCCTTTAAGAAAACAAATTAACACATCAAAACTTAATCTATATGTGCCTGGGGGCTAGAAAGAGAGACCGATGGTTAAGGGCACCTGCTGCTCTCCTGGAGGACTTGATTTTGGTCCATGGCACCCAAGTAGCTGTTTGTAACTCCTGCTTCAGAGAATCCAACAACCTCTCTGGACTTTTTGGGTACCTACACTCATGTACACACACACACACACATACACACACACACACAAACACACACACATAGATGTGTGCGCGCATGCATGCACACACACACATGGGTATAAGGGGACCCATAAAACATTTGAAAATCCTTTTTTTTTTTAACTACAGAACTTCAAATTGATGATGGAAACAAGTCCTGTCTGGCCAGGTGTAGTTCTGCAGTCTTCCTGTGGGTCCTCAAGTACCGTGGTGCACCTGTAGGGGCCAGAGGCCTGTCTCCAGTGTTGGCCTTCATCTCTACCTTTTGGAAGCACAGTTTCTTGTTGTCCATCAGGGTGTAGAGAGAGGCTGCCAGTTTTCAGGGATCCCCCTGTATCTCATCATTTATATCACCACAGGGGTGCTGGGGTTTTACTCACAAGCCATGGCATGTGGCTTCATGTAGATGTGGAAACCTGAAACAAGGTGTTCTGCTTGGTACAAGTTCTTTACCCACTGGGTCCTCTTGCCAGCCCCGATTTCCAAGATTGTATGAGTTACCTTAGAACCTTGTCTTTGGTGTAGATTCCTGACCCTTTCCAAAAGAAAAGCAAATCCAGTCATTGGAAAAGCTAGGGAAACAGTGTCTACTGACCAACCCAAGTCATTCTGGTACTGGGATGCCTGCTCGTACCTGAAAAAATCATGCCCAGGGCTGGAGAGGGTCATATTCTGCTTTGCTAGGTACTTTGGAGACCAGGAAGACTCAGTCCCTCTGACTAGAAGCGCCAAGTTGAGTCTGGAAAACTTAAAAAAAAAAAAAAATGTGAGACTGTGGCTGGAGAGATGGCTTAGTGGCTAAAAGCACTAACTGTTCTTATAGAGGACTCAGGTTCAAATCCCAGCACCTCTATGCCAGCTCACAACTATCTAAAACTCCAGGGTCTGACAGCATCACACAGACATGCATGCAGACATATCATCAATGCATATAAAATAATTTTTTTTAAAAAAAATATGAGACCAACAACTGATCACACAGAGGGAATTAGTATCCATACAAATGAACAACTGTGACCCTGTGGACCACACAGAGAATTCAGAAAAGCACACAGCCCCAAGAGAGATGTTTGCTGGAGAAAACTTTATGGAGGCGAGACAGGAAAACGAAATGATCTGGAGAAGAAAGTGGAGGAGACTTTATCTGAGCTTTTTCATGTTTACATGTGAATTAAGACGATCACCATTAGCTGGGCGGTGGTGGCGCATAACTTTAATCCCAGCACTTGGGAGGCAGAGGCAGGCGGATTTCTGGGTTCGAGGCCAGCCTGGTTTACAAAGTGAGTTCCAGGACAGCCAGGGCTACATAGAGAAACCCTGTCTCGGAAAAAAAAAAAAAAAAAAAAAAAAAGATGATCACCATTGGTAAGGCAGAATGGACCAAATTGGCCTTGTAAGACCTTAGGAGGCTAGCAAAGAGGTCAGCACTTTGTAGAGCAAGAGGACTTCTAGGAACCTCTGAACAGGAGCAAAACAGGCCAAATCCGGGTATGCAAAAGAGAAATCCGATAGAAAGGCACAGAGAACATTTTTGGAATGAGATAATAGCAGGGCCAGAGCCTGGAGAACTAGAATGATCTGGAAGATTAGAGATAAAGAAACCAATTGGAGGACCTAGGATCAGTACCCCCATGACAATAAAACTGCCTGACAAAATTCCTACTTTAGTTAAAAGGCCAAAGCAATCCTGGCATTCTTTCTCTCTTGCATTCTTGATAAGACAGATACTGACTTGAAAGAAGCAATTAAGGAGGGAGATTACCATAGCAGCCATGAGGGATGCTCAGATAGAAGACTGGATTCAGCTAGGCTCAGAGCTGGAGAATAGTGACAAGGGGTAAGGGAGAGGGGACAATGGAAAAGCCACGTCTGTCCGTCTGTCCGGCTGTGTTTTGGCTTCCACTTTTAGGGCATTCCTAAATTGAGGAATGCCATTCCTGCAAAACAGATCTGCTGACTCTGCTCAGGGCATGGCTGTTTTGATTCCTGAATACCTCATAAGATTCCCATCCAGACAGTCCCCTTGAGCAACAGTTGCTATCAGGTTTCCAAACAGGACTTTACGTGGATGCTCAAAGCCAACCATTGGACTGAGCACAGGGTCCCCAATGGAGGAGTTAGGGAAAGGACTAAAGGAGCTGAAGGGGTTTGCAACCACATACAAAGAACAACCATATCAACCAACCCTCAGAGTTCCCAGGGACTAAACCACCAACCAAAGAGTACACATAGAGCGCCCCATGGCCTTGTTGGGCACCAATGGGAGGAGAGGCCCTTGGTCCTATGAAGGCTCTATACCCCAGTGTAGGGGAATGCCAGGACAGGGAGGCAGGAATGGATGGGTGGGGGAGCACCCTCATAGAAGCAGGGGAAGGAGAGATGGGATAGGGGGTTTCTGGAGGGCAAACCAGAAAAGGGGATAACATTTCAAATGTAAAGAAATAAAATATATAGAAGAAGAAAAGGAAGAGGAGGAGAAAGAGGAAAAGGAAGAAGGGGAAGGGGAAGGGGAAGGGGAAGGGGAAGGGGAAGGGGAAGGGGAAGGGGAAGGGGAAGGGGAAGGGGAAGGGGAAGGGGAAGGGGAAGGGGAAGGAAGAGCCAAGAAGAGCCCTAATGGTAAAATAAAGGCAAATATCTAACTATCTAACAAACCACCCCCAGAATGTAGTCACCTAAAACATTAAACCCTTTCTCCCTGCTCCAAAACAACTGGATGGTTCTCCTATTGTGCTGAGTCAGTTTGACTGAGATGGGTGGACAGCAACAGCCTGAACTTCATGGTTGGCAGTGGGCTTGACAGCAGCTGAAAAGGTTCTCTAGTCTCTCCACAAGAAAATACCAATGCCGGGTAGTGGTGGCACACGCCTTTAATCCCAGCACTTGGGAGGCAGAGGCAGGCAGATTTCTGAGTTCAAGGCCTGCTTGGTCTACAGAGTGAGTTCCAGGACAGCCAAGGCTATACAGCGGAAACCCTGTTTCAAAAAACCAAAAAGAAAAAAAAAAAAATGAAAACACCAAGCTTCCTCCCACGGTGAATCTAAAACAGAGTGAGAGAATATGCCACACATACTGCCTAAGCCTTCCAGTTTGGGCTGATACTCCATTTTCTATTATTAGCCAATAGGCCAAAGAAAACCCCATGTCATGACCAGAGTCCACCAGCAAACTGTACCCAAGGCAGTGACAAAGGAGGGGAAAGCGTGTGACCACTTTTCTATGTAATGCAGTGTGTCCTTCCAGAGAAAGGGCAGTTATTCTTTGACTCTGCTTAAAGACAACAACAGTGAGAAGCCACATCCGCCATGCTCTGCTTGGGTCCCTGTCCTCTAGAAGAGGCTACCCCATGTTGGGATGTTGAGATACCTATCCAAATGTGAAGCTTTCAACTTTGGTGAAATAATTTCTTAGGAAATGTATATGTATTTATGTTGTATGCGTTAAATGTGTATGGTGTGCATACATGTGTATGTGAGTGTTCACATATACAGGTTATGGACACACATCCATGCACATGCATGTGGAGGCCAGAGACTGACGTCAGGTGACTCTGTATATCACTCCTCACTTTTTTATTTAAGGCATAGTCTCTCACTGAGTCAGCAAATCTCCATAGCCAGATTGTCCCAAGGATACTCGGTGTTGGCCTTTTAAGCATTGGGTTTACAGGCAGGCTGCACACTTGTCCTGGCGTTTACATTGGTGCTAGGAAGCTAAATTCTGCTCCTCATACTTCTATGTGAGTGTTCTGCTCACTGAACCATCAACCCCCTGATAAATTCTTTTTTAAGCCATGAAGAGACAGGAGAGACAGAGAGACAGAAAAAGACAGAGACAGAGAGAGACCAGTGCCAGGAGCCAAACCCAAGAAATTACCTGCTTTTCTGAGAAGCCTAGTCTCAGGTCCCAGGAACTTAAAGAACTTCTGGCATTTCCTGGGAGCCGGTCGTGACAATGGGATGGTCTAGGGCAATGAGGATATGACAGTGGACTGGTCTTAGACAGTAAAGATTCAATAGTGGGATAGCCCTAAGCAATGGCCCTCGCCCAGACTTCCCAGTTTGCTGTGTCTTTATAACCTGCCTCAGAAATTAAAGATTCAGAGCTTGATCAGAACCCCAGACAAGTTCTCATTCTTTGTGTCTCTTGTCCCTTCATTCTTTAACCCCCTTCCCTAGGGTCTCATCGAATCCCCTGTGAGCCGGGGCAGACCAGAGAGACAGAGGCAGACAGACAGAGGTAGACAGAGAGAGAGAGGTGGGGGGGAGGGAGAGTTTTTCTTAGTATATTCTATTTCATTACTCTGCAGGGGATGAGCTCTTCCTGTCTTGTAAGGGTCCTAAACAATTGGGTCATGTCTCATAAAATGTCATCCCATCTCCTGCTTCGGGCAAACTGCAACACCGTGGGAATGTTCACAACCTTTGTCTAGGAGCCGAAGTCTCCAGTCCATTGGCTAGTAAACGCTTGAACAGCTGACCCAGCCTAGGAAAGGCCTGATGTAAACTAGCAATGTTCCGTTCTTGGGGGACATAATTGATGTGCTGTTCTTTTTTTTTTTTTTTTTTTTTTTTTCATCAACAAATGATTTACCAAAATACTGCATGATTTCCTTAAAAAATGTGACCCTCCCTTTCCTGTCTCACTTTTCTTTTCCTGGATCAGGACATGGTTTCCATTGGCCTCACACACACACACACACACACACACACACACACACACACACACACACAAAGGTTATTTCAGCAGCTCTCTTCAACTTGTCTCTCTCCTTGGATCTGAAGAACTTCAGAAAGCCTAATATAAGTGACAAGGGTGGGGTGAAGGCTCTGCCACTTCTGATATGAGCAGATATTCCCTGGAATTCTCTGCATCCCCCTGAGACCAGTGGCTTCCTCCACATCTCGCAGCAAACCCCACAGTGTTATAAAAAGCCAGCTAACTAAATAATACCATAGGAATCTTAATGACTAGGGTCATTTGGCCAACAACATGACATAGCTTTTTCCTCTCAGAATTCAAACATTCAAAATTACAAATATCCCATCCAGTTCAGACTTAATTATCACTGTCCAAACTTCAAGAACTTTCTCTGTTTCACTTCTGTAGGATGAGGGACAGTAAGGTGCGACTAAGAGCTGGTGAGTGAGCTTGATTTTGAAGGGCCAGTGGCAACAGAGTTATTGTTTCTTCCCGATGCCCTGCTATTTCTGTGATGGGCTAGCTCTTTGCCAAAGATGCCTAAATCACCTGGGACAGATTTTTATCATGAACAGAGTGGAATTAGCTTGTGTTGAGTCCTGATGTCTGTCTCAGTGGGTCACCGAGAGCACAGTCCTTATAGAGGTCTTTGTTAGTGGGTGGATACAGACAATAAAAATAACAGTCCTTTGGGAGGCAGAGGCAGGCAGATTTCTGAGTTCGAGGCCAGCCTGGTCTATGGAGTGAGTTCCAGGACAGCCAGGGCTACACAGAGAAACCCGGTCTCGAAAAACCAAAAAAAAAAAAAAAAAAAAAAAAAAAAAATAACAGTCCTGAAAGTCCAGGACTTACCAGTTACCAGCCCCCTAAACCAATGTGGAACCAGTTTGCACTGTCAGCCACTGGAGGAAAGGACACCAGAGGGGGCCAGCACCCTTGGGATGTCCCTGTGGCCCTGCCTACCAATGGCATTTTTCTCCTTGTGAATGGCCCAGTTGCAGAATTGGTTACATCTGGCCTCTTCTGACCCAGCCCCAGATCACTCATTTCTTACAAGGCTAAGAAAATCCTCAGTGCAGCCAGAAAGAGAATATCCAGTGACAGACAGGAGTGAGGGTTCCTACCTGTTTTGGAAGACGTCTCCTCACAGTCCTGGGATCGAGTCTCTGAAAATCTATTTTAGACTGCCTTTCCATCCAGACCATCGTCTTTTCATCTGTTTGTTTTTAATGTCACCAAGGATGGTCTTGATCCTCCAGTGATCCTGCGTCTATCTCCCAAATGCAGGGGTAGGGATGGGGGTGCTACCACTCTCGGTTTGTGAAGTGACGGTGACCAAATGGAGGTTCCTGTGCACACAAAACAAACCCTCTCTCCACTGAGCTGCATCCCCAAGTTTATCATTGCCTTTAATGGCCATGGTATTTGTTTGTTTGTTTGCTTGTTTGTTTTTTTCGAGACAGAGTTTCTCTGTGTAGTCCCGGCTGTCCTGGAACTCACTCTGTAGACCAGGCTGGCCTCAAACTCAGAAATCCGCCTGCCTCTGCCTCCCAAGTGCTGCAGTGGTGGTGCATGCCTTTAATCCCAGCACTTGGGAGGCAGAGGCAGGTGGATTTCTGAGTTCGAGGCTAGCCTGGTCTACAGAGTGAGTTCCAGGACAGCCAAGGCTATACAGAGAAACCCTGTCTCGAAAAGCCAAAAAAAAAAAAAAAAAAAAAAAAAATTACCACTTATCTACTAATACTTCTAATGAGCCTGACTTTTGTATTATCAGAAAAAGTTTTGTTCTCTCTCTCTCTCTCTCTCTCTCTCTCTCTCTCTCTTAATGTTTTTATCCAAAATATTTAGTGCTAGACATATTTGATAATTCAGATCCCCCCTCAATTTTGGAATATTTCCATATGCATAATGAGTTATTGTGGGAATGTGATCTATTTTAATCTGGTATTTATTTACCCTTCCCGTTGCATATTATACACATAGCCTGAAGATATTTTATGCAGTATTTTTAGTGTACCTGCACTGTGATGACAATCTGTCATCTGAGGTCAGGTGAAGAATTTTCTACACGTAGTGTCAAATTGACACTCAAAAAGTTTTGGAACTTTTGGGGTTTTGAATTTTTTTGAATTAACATGCTCAACCCCCACCCCAATCTTTGTGTGTGTGTGTGTGTGTGTGTGTGTGTGTGTGTGTGTGTGTGTATGTCTACATGTATTTCAACAGTCATCTTCGGGGGACTGATTCAAAAACCCTTTTCGGATACCGAAGTCTGTGTGTGAATGCTTGAGTCCTTCATGTACAGTAACACGGTATTTATATGCAACCTACACACATGCTAGGTCACTTCTATATCCCTTGTCTCTAATGCCCTATAATGTAGGTTCTGGGTAGATTGTTTTACTGCACATGTTCAGGAAACATTGATAAGACAGAAAGTCTGGACTGGTCTTATGTACATGTAACTTTCTCAAGTATTTTAAATATGCATTTGGTTGAATCGGCAGATGAGGACTGAGAGATAAGGAAAGCTAGTTGTGTATTAGTGTGTATATATCTACATATAAAATGGTATATGTGCCTCTACGATACATGTGTAATTGCGACTCACTGGATCGGTAGATTTCACTTCAAATGTACTATGTCTTATTACCATTGGTGGATGTGTTCAAGTGGAGATCAGAGCAATGGGTCTCAGGTTGGTGGCTCAGCTTTTTTTTTTTTAACAAAGAGCTGGTGTCTGGGAGATGCCTGTTATCTGTAAAACAATGTCTTTTATGCTGACCTCTTAGGCCAGAAGATCATGTACCCCTAACGGAACATTGTTTTGGCTTTGGGATTGCTTGTAAGGATATATGTTCCAACTGAAAAAAAAAAAAAATTCTTTCTTTTTAGGCTGGAATTGTATTCACGCTACTGCATGTCCATGATTTTAGCATTTCTCCATTTTTCACCCATCATTAGTATAATGAGGTTTTTCTGAAGGTTAAACCTCTGACTTAGTCTTATTCCCCAGAATATATTTTTATTTGCCAAAATCTCAAATCACCATGGTAACTATCAAGAGTCCTTTAAAATGCATGCTGGTTTTTTTTTTTTTTTTTTTTTTGGTACCAATCTACTGCACAGTTATAGGGAGACACAAATGGCTACAGACATTGCAAAACAAAAAAAGTCACCCAACCCACCCCCACCCCCACCCCATGGCTCTTTCCGTTCTGATGCATCTCCGGAAGGAGGGAACAACAAACGTACAAAGATAACAAACTTCTGTACAGACAGGGAGAGGGAGTGGATGTCCCTCGCAGGGCATGCTTCTCGGTGCTTCAGGAGAGAAGAGGAAACGCTGAAAAGCGGAACAGGAAACAGATGGAGGACATGATCTCTCAAAACTCCAAAAAGTTCCAAGAAACCTTGGACCAGCCTGCTTGCTGGAAGGTTAAGACAGAACAGAAACAAAGAGAAGCCATCTGAAAGGCCGGCACCAAGAGGGGTCATGTCACAGGGTGGCAATGTAGCTGGCAGTGCAGCAGTAGCGTGCAGGAAGGAGAAACTAATACCATGTCTGCATCCATTGAGACCAACATGGTGGAGAAGGTTAACATGCTTACAAAGCTTGCCCCATGCCCTAGCTTCACCGTGGCAGCATTGCCAGCTCTACAACCATGTGACTGTGACCGAAGACTACTATTTCCTTTGGCTAAAATGAAGAGCTGCCACAGAATCCTTTATTTACTGGGAATTAAGCTTTAAAAGGTGCCGAAAAGAAATGCACTCGGTCTGCATCATCTTGAGCCTTAAGGGTGAAAAAGTAAGAAATGGATAGTCTGATTCTGTGTGCTGGGGCCATCTTCAATGACTCAAGCGGAGATACATCAAAGAACCTAAACGACTTCATTAAAATTCACTCTGTCATGCAAAGATTTGTCCACGGGAAAAAAAATTATTCTCATGCCCGGGACCGGTGCACTAGGAAGAACTTTCCAGGCAGGAACAAACACGCTGGTGTAGAATATTTCATCTCTTTACAGGTTGAGCAAGTTCGGGGTGGAATTGTTCCTTCCCAGCTAGAAAGCTGGACCAGCTTCCTGAGATGCTACAACAGGCCTTCCCTCAGAGAGTGAGATGGCAGAGCTCTCTCCCCAAATCCCAGACACCCATCCCCCTCCCCAGCAACTGCATTTCACTTGTGACCTCGCCCAGCCTGTGGTCAGGAAAGAGCCTTTGAACACGTCTCCAAAGCTGCTATGATTAGAAGGGCTTTGATTAGCCAGCTCAGCTGGTCCCTCCTTCTTGCTGTTACTCTTCACCCTTCCCCCACCCCTTCCCATGACTCCTTTCTCCATCCCATAGTTCAGGCAGTTGTTCAAGGTTTTTGTTTTTGTTTTTTTTTAAGCCTCTCTCTCTCTCTCTCTCTCTCTCTCTCTCTCTCTCTCTCTCTCTTTCCATTTTCTCCATTTTCCTATTACATCCTGAACCTCAAGACGCAGTTAACACTAATCCCGATTTATTTAGGGTTTATCTACATTATTAATTCCAATCATGTGAAAAAGAAAGGAGAAAAAAAAAGTGTGAGGCCCTGGTTTGTATACAAAGTTTAGGTGTCTGTGAAAAGAGCCAGCTATCCCTGGGAAACATATTTTCTTTAGATATCTTTTTAAATCCAAACAACTTTCTTTTCTAGTCTGAAAATATTCCTTGTGATGGGACCCGTCCTGAACCATTTCATTTATTATCATCCACCACCACCCCCAACACACACACACACCCCAGTTGATATCCTTTGAAGCTGCTGCCTGCATTAATCTGGACTTAATATGGATTTAAACATTTACAATGGAAAATAATTTTGGTTAAAAAATAATCTCTCTCGATAGAGCTAGAGGACCCCACCCCCCGCCCCTCATGCAACTGTCACCATCTCTGACAGCTAGAGATGGAATGAGATTCTTGAATATGCATGTTGAAGAGAATGCAAACCAAGGCTCACAGGGTACATGTAATATTTTATATTTGGCAGCTGTTATGACTGGCTGGAGTTGAGTGATACTCAGGGTCCTGACTTGTTGTTTGAATGAATTCATCATTTTTCAGGACACAGGAGCAGTTATTTGGTACCCAGGATATACTAAAAATACCTTCGGTTGGACTTGAGGGAAGCTGTCTTTCAAGAAGAGATGGCTGCATCCAGCTGTCATACAGGGTATTTTCAGTAACTCAGGGCTTGGGGAGATTGTGGCTCTAACTCCCTTCTCAGCTCACTCTCTCCTCTTCCCTGTTTGTATTCTTCACTCTCTTAGGCACAATGAAAATACCACATGACATTGGGTGACCTCAGGCAAGGCCAGTGTTAGCAAGTGGAGTTTGTCTAGGTTGGATCCTATCCATAGGAATTTGGAGAATTTACATGAGAGCTGGAGTTCTAATTTTTCAGCCCAGCATATGGAAATCACCACATGTTTTCTCAAAGTCTGTAGAGTAAAAGTGAGCTGATTTTACATTGTGCCCTTTAGTGTTAGAAAGTCTGTAGTTTGGCTACAGCTATTCCCTCCATTCTTATGTCCATGCAGACATCACTAATCAATTGCCGACACCCATTGTCACTAACCAGGCAGCAGCTTCTGTTTCCTGATATCAGATTCCAAAGATCCCAGATTTCCTCAAAGCATTCTTCCAACTTGACTCTGACAGGTTCAGCTAGGACGCCCTTCCTCAATCCACTAGACATTCTCTATATTTGATTCCTCTGTTCAAATTGCTATTCTCCTTCAAGTCCCCCTTTAAAATATCTGACCTGCTTAACAAGGCTTCTCAATTACTCCTTGTTGCTGCTATGTTTTTTAATATTTATTTATTTTTATGTGTCTGAGTCTGTTGCTGTATGTCTATATGTGTACCAGGTATGTGCAGTGTCTGCAGTTTCCAGAAGAGGACATTGGATACCTAGAACAGAAATTATAGACAGATTGTTGTGAACTGCCATGTGAGTCCTGGGAACTGAACCCAGGCCCTCTAGAAAAGCATGTTTAGCTGTTGAGCAATCTCCCTAGACCCTGGTATAATAGGTTTATCTTCATACTATTTGACTCTTTCCAAGGTAACATAATTCATTGTAGAAATTTTATAAACTATAATATGCAGAAAAGTAGAAAATTAAGTCATTTCGAGGCCAGCCTGGTGGTCTACAGAATGAGTTCCAGGACAGCCATTGCTACACAGAGAAACCCTGTCTCGAAAAACCAAAAAAAAAAAAAAAAAAAAGAAAAAAGAAAGAAAAAGAAAAAAGAAAGAAAAGAAAAGAAAAGAAAAGAAAAGAAAATTAAGTCATTGGTAATATATACTGATATATAAATGTCCAAACAAAATATATAAGTATTTCTTATTTTCATTGTAAAATATTTAAGTACAAGGGCTACAGATATAGCTCAGAGACAGAGCACTTAATTGGCTACATCAAACCCTACATTAATATGTGTGTGTGTGTGTGTGTGTGTGTGTGTGTGTCTGTGTGTGTGTGTATCACTTGTTATTAAAATATATGGATATAATTACAACCAAAGTGAGTGGATTTATAATATGAGGTATGTAAGGTATATCTTAATAAAAAGGATTGTTTGTTATCAGACATGTTGACTCAAATCTTTAATCCAGGCACTAGAAAGGCAGAGGCAGACAGATCTCTATGACTTTGAGACCAGCCTGATAATCTATCTGGAGAGTTCATACTGAGACACTGTCTCAAAAGGACAAAAAAATTAGTCTATGGATTACACATTGTAGAGCATACAGAATTTGCATTCCAGCTTCATATGTATTTGTAAACAAGAATATAGGTCTCATACTTTATGTTCCCTATAAAGCACACCCTTAGATCATAAGGCATACACAGTTGAGTACTCTTGAATCACAGTTATATTTCCAATTTTGTGTATGTATGTGTGTGTATGCAGACTTGCAAACAGGTACCCTCAGAGGTAAAGGGAAGGTCAGATCCTGGAGCTGGAGTTACAGGCAGTTGTGAGATACCCAGTATGATTGGTGGGAATCAAAGTTGGTCCTCCACAAGAGAAGCCAACACCACTAGTCACTGAGCCATCTCTCCAGCCCCTGTGTTTTCAGTATTCTGAAGATATCTCAATGTGTTTGCCCCCTTTCTTAAAATATACATTACAACTGGGATATAATCATTGTACTAAGTGATTCAGCTAGTGAAAGGACGCTATTCGGAGAGTGTAAACATCTTCACGGGACTGTGTGATCATACTTCATTCCCTGTTTAGATATTACCGACATCATCATTCAGAGGGAACTCTAGTTCCTGTTCCCTTCCAACCCCCTCAGGCCTAGGCAACCACTAATCTGCTTCCTGTCTCTGTTAACTTCTGTATGACAGAGCGCGTCCTATAATTAGAATCATTTAGTATGTACATATTTGACTGGCTGCTTCCCTTAGCCTGGCTTTGTCAAGGGTTCTCCGTGTCACACAGCCTTCTGTCAATCATTTTTATGGCAAGGTAATATTCCATTGTAGTCACCCATTCTGCTAATAATTTCTGCTACATTTTTGTACTCCTGAGGTTGATCTCCATATATCTCGGGTCAGGATGGTGTTCACGTTTCATGTCTGTCCATACATCAGTTGCACCCAGGGTTACTTTTGCTAAAATTAGGATGAATTTACAGAAAAGTCCAGTTGAGTTTAATAGGTGTATATTGAATGTTAAAATTTATAAGTTTGTTTTGTTTTGTTTTTGTTTTTTGTTTGTTTGTTTGTTTGTTTGCTAGAAAGTGCTGAAAATGTGAAGGCCGTTGGGTCTAGACTTCTTTACAGTCTATGAACAACTAACCATAGCTGTCAGTCACTCTGATACCGCCCGCCTTTAGCTGACTTATATTATCTACATATAAATGTATTGGTGTCTTTCGACCGTGCTTTGTGAGTTTCTGATTGTACCATGTTGTTTACGTCACCCTGAACAGACATTGTGGCTTCCGTTTCTCTTCTTGTAGAGAAATACAGTGAAAATTAGAGCACTGACCACTCACTATGCACTTTTTCATATCAATATGCAAAACAATGTATGAGGCAGGCACAACTTTCACTAATGACAAAGAAACCAAGGGTCAGAATGATTCAAGACAAGTTGCTGGTGGGGAACATGGGTAAGACTTGAACCCGGGGCTGACTTCTACAAAGCTTACACAGTTGACTGCTGGACCAGAATATACACAACTATGTAGAGGACATTCTTCTCTGTCAAGAGGTCACATTGACCAGATGGTCCTTTGGGCAGCAACTCTGTATCTTGATCAGGGTGACCTGAGCTGACCTATGAAAGTGGAGAGGTGTAACCAAAAGGACCTGGAGCTTCATTCAGGGACATTTGTAGCTGTGTGGATTCTTATACTCTCTGTTCATGGTAGTGGAAAACATGGCTTCTTAAAGGGCTCCCCTCTGCCTCAAACCAGGAGACGTGAGATAGCATTTTTGAAAGTGACCACTTAGTAATCTCAATATAGAAAATACACTTAGGAGGCTGAAGAGATGGCTCAGTGGTTAGGAGCACTAACTGTATTTCCAGAGGTCCCGAGTTCAATTCCCATCAACTACGTAGAGGCTTACAACCATCTGTAATGGTATCTGATGACTTCTGGTATGTCTGAAGACAGCTACAGGGTGTCTGAAGACAGCTACAGGGTACATAATTAGGAACTACTTAACCTAACAGAGGCCTGGGACCAGAGGAGTCCATCGTGTCACAGTGTCTGAAAACTTGGACTTCCATGAGCGTCCAACTACTTTTCTAAGACGTACCCGACTGTACTATGTTGTCACCTCAACAATAAGGCAGGTTACAACTGTTCCTCTGCTTACGGAGATGTTCAATATATACTAAATAATAATTATTGCTTCTTTCCTATTCACTGACAAGATAAAATCCTGGCACAGAGCTTGTAACATGTAATTAATTCATTGGCACTGAAACAAAATTGCAGGCTGAAAAGTTAATTGTGAAACAGTCAGAGATGGAGAGGTAGGAAGGTGTTTTGAGTAGTGGTGTCATCCTGAACCCCCAGCAAGAGAGAGAATAGTAAACACTAAGTATGTGATGTGGCACTCACTGGAAATCCCAGCACCAGGAAGGTGGATATGGAAGGATCAGAGTTTCAGGGTCATTCCCAACAACACAGCAAATCTGAGGCAGCTTGGCCTACACAGCACTGTCTAAAAATGAAGCCAAAAAAAAAAAAAAAAAGCTCAAAACAAATAAATTTATTAAATGTACCAACAGCTCTACGAGCTGCCAAAATAGTGACGTAGGAGAAGGCTCTTTAGCTGTGTAGCTAGCACTGAGAGGACCCCATTCAAGTATTGGTTGAATGACAGCGCAGGATATGTGTATATGTGTACATTACAACTAATGTAACTAGTTGCATTAATTGACCAAAACATGTTAGTGTTGCTAAGGATAATTCTTCTGTTTTTTCAGCATTTAGTGTTCAACCTAGAGCATCGACTGTGTTAAGTAAGCACTCTCCCTCTCAGCTGCATCCCCAAGCCTTGTTTGGGGATGTTTAGAACAATATGCAAATGATATTTACGGCATGAACAAAGTCCCAAGTACTAGTAATAATTGCAGAATAATTGATGTATCAATTCATATTATTATGTTAACCTATTCAAATGAAATATTAATACCGTTAATATAATTGGTAAATGTTATAATACTATAACAATTGATGGCATGAACATCTGTGCTAATTATAATATATTAACATAATAAAAATAAAATATGTTAATGTAGTTAAAACAACTGTGAGGCAAGCCTTATATTAAGTCACACACACACATATGTGTGTATACATAAGTGTGTATGTATAGGGTATGCAAAAGCACACATATACACATATAGAAAAATCTCATTTAATTGTTATAGATTATGAGATGAGAAAACCTATCCTTATTGTTTTCAAGAAGTACTTATATTTTATTTGTATGTCTGAATGTTTTGCCTACATGTATATATGTGCACCATGTATGTGCACGCCTGGTGCCCACCAGACCAAAAGAGGGCGTTAGGTCTTCTGGACTAGAATTTCAGGCCATTGTGAGCTTCATGTGTGTGCTTCTCTAAAAGAGCATCGAGTTCTCCCGACTGCTCAGCCTTCCCTCTAGCTCCACGCACTCTACCCATTTTTCAGTACTGAGTTGTCAACTTAGCATGCAAAACACTTGATTTCATCAACACCTCTTCATACATACATGTCATTGTACTTTGTCCCCAGTTGTCCCTCCCTTATCCCCCTATAGACAATCCCTCTCTAACCCCAATGAGAGTGACACAAAGTCCAGGGGTTTCCGGGCACAGATAGACTGTCTATACCACTTAAATCATCTCTTAAGAGACTTCTGAGCATTTAGGACCATAAGTAGCATCCAGAGCTGCCCCCAACCTGGGCATAACACTCTGATTGCTCCACAGAACCAGGGACATAATACCAATAACAAGATGGTTGTGCCAAACAGGGATGAGTTCAGCTCCCTGGGGAAATGTTGGATACTTGTCCCTGCTTTGCATATTGAAAGACCTCTTAAGACTGTAAATGAGGGTCTGTCATATAGCTCAGTGGTTAAGGGTGCCTGCCACCAAGCCTCACGACCCGAGTTCAAACTCCTGGTCCTACCTAGTGGGGGGATAAAATAGACTCCCAAACGTTGTTCTCTGATCTCCCATGTGAACTGTGGTACTCACAGCATGGGCTGTGGTACTTGCAACCCTACCCCATACCTCCTTCCATGCACACATGAATGGATATAATTTTAAAATTGTTACGTTTTTAAACAAAAGAGCAGAAGAATATCCCCGGCCTGGTATAGATCAAAGGCTGAAAATTCTATAAAGGTATTTTAATAAAGCTATAAGGATTTACTGTCCATGCCATCTTTGTTGTAACAACTCTGTTATTTTTGAGGTATTAGATACATAGTTAATATGTTAATGAATGAACATGGAAATGTTCCAATAGGACTTTATTTACAAAATTAGGAAGTCTCCTAATTTGGGCCAAATTTATCCTGTAAGGGATAGTTTACTAACATCTAGACTAAGTCATCCCCTTGGTCAAATTGGAATGTGCCTATATTTCTAAATATATAGTTATCAGCTTGCTCACAAAGAGATTGTCCAAAACACAGTACTTATGATTTTTTTTTTTTTGGTTTTTTCAAGACAGGGTTTCTCTGTGTAGCCCTGACTGTCCTGGCACTCACTCTGTAGACCAGGCTGGCCTCGAACTCAGAAATCTGCCTGCCTCTGCCTCCCAAGTGCTGGGATTAAAGGCGTGAGCCACCACCGCCCCCGGCGATTGTTTTGTTTTATTTCGTTTTTTGTTTTGTTTTGTTTTGTTTTGTTTTTTCAAGACAGGGTTTCTCTGTGTCACCCTGGCTATCCTGGAACTCACTCTGTAGACCAGGCTGGCCTTGTACTCAGATCCACCTCCCTCTACTTCCCAAGTGCTGGGATTAAAGGCGTGGGCCACTATTGCCTAGCTCCCAGTACTTACAAATTCCCTCATCAGAGTAAAAACTCATGTCACAGCTTAAGGGGAAAGGGGAACAAGAAGTAGCAATATTATAACTCAGTGGAAAAGCGCTTGTCTGTTGGGCCCTGAGTTCTATCCACCGGCTGGAAGGAAAGAGGGGAATGAAAGGAAATAAACAGCTGGGCAGTGGTGGCGCACGCCTTTTATCCCAGCACTTGGGAGGCAGAGGCAGGCGGTTTTCTGAGTTCGAGGCCAGCCTGGTCTACAGAGTGAGTGCCAGGACAGCCAGGGCTACACAGAGAAACCCTGTCTCTGAAAAAACTAAAAAAAAAAAAAAAAAGAAAAGAAAATAAGCAAATGTGAGAATATGTGGTTTGAATGTGGACACTACCACCACAGGTGGTCAACGTCCTCTTTTGAATCATCAGTCTTTGTTGTACTTGTGTTTGGCAGACAGCATGATAATCTTTATCAAAGAACACCTAAGCTTAAAGAAGTAAAAAGCCATCCGCACAGGCAAACCAGACTCTCACTGTGCACCCTCACACCGCACTGAGATGGCTCAAGTGATACTTCCTGTAATATCCTCGAAGGCGCTTCTTCACGACCTGAATGTTTCATGCCCCTTGTATGTTTCATTCTCTCTGTTAATTTAGAGAATAAGAGCTTACTACCATTTTGGGGGGCATAATACAAAAGGAGGGTATCCTGGTAGTTTTAATAAGGCATTCTGTCCTCCCATCTGTGCCTTCTGGTCCCTCCATGTCTGTCCTAGCAGGCTGTGCGTTTGCTGGCGATCCTCTGCCATTCATAAGACTTCCCTGAGTATCACCTTTTACAGCCGTACCTTGGTTTTTTTTCCCTCCTGTTTTTACCTTTCTTGAATGTATTCTATGCTGAAAAATTGATGGGGGTGGGATGGGGTGGGAGGATTAAGTCTTCAGTAACCTCTCGTTTCCCTTGGGTCATCTAACTGTATCACTAGCCTGGTTAGGTTTCCCTACCAGTAGATAAAGAGATAAAGAAAGAATAATAGAGATAAATCCAACTCTTCCTCCTGCAAGAAATGGACTGAAAGTTTGAGGTTAGGATACTGATAGAATACTGTATCTTGCCGGGCAGTGGTGGCGCACGCCTTTAACCCCAGCACTTGGGAGGCAGAGGCAGGTAGATTTCTGAGTTCGAGGCCAGCCTGGTCTACAGAGTGAGTTCCAGGACAGCCAGGGCTACAGAGAAACCTTGTCTCGAAAAACCAAAAAAAAAAAAAAAAAAAAAAAAAAAGAATACTGTATCTCTTCCAGAATATATTTGTTTCCTTCTGTTCACCCAAATGCCTTAGTCCTCAAGGATAGTTTATATCCAAGTTCAGTTCACTATGGGTTGATTTCTCTTTTTAGCCCCCTTGAAATGGCAACAGAAGGTTGATGCCATCCTAAGTCATGGCAAGACCCAGTGACAACATTGCCTCTAGTAGTTCTCAGTCCCTGAAAAAAAAAAAAAATCTATGACCAACCATCACAGAGGTCTACCTCCACAGTGGAGTGGTGTCTCAGCTGTGTGGGAAACGGAAGAGAAATCCATCATATGTGGAAAACTCAAACATCAATAAGCAACTGTGTAGGCCTTTCAGTTGAGGACCAACCACAGAACTGCCTCTCCATCAACAATCAAACAGTCTTTAGCTGTGATCAGCCACTTCCATCACCTCGGAGACTGGCAGGTTTCCAATAAAGCCAGTAACTCCCTCCCCCAGGGTAAAATCATCAGCAGGAGGTAGCCATTGTCTTTGAGCCCAGCAATTTGACGACAGGTTAGCTTGCACTCTATTAGCCAACAGCTACACCCTGACCCCTGACCCTTGACCCTGACAATGACCTCTCACAGTCTTCTCCCGAGGTACACTGTGATCTTTTGAGGTGGCCTGCCCCTGCTGGTTAGCATAAGAGAAGGCTTGTCAGGGCTCTCGGGTCACCCCTGCTCCCAACAGGATGCTTTAAGACTCCAAGTACAGAAACAAGCCAGAGTTGAACCCAAGATGCCAAAGGTCAAAGTTCAGGAGCATATCCATCAGCAGCCTGTCACCAAAGGACACCGTAAGAACTATGGAAGCTTTCAGCACAGGGATGACCGTTGTCTCCAGACAGTCCCGAGACTTAATGGAAAAGACATATCAAAATATGGCTTACAAAATACAAAATAATGGACTGAGATGTACATTATATGAGGGTGTTAGATTGCTATGTACTTACAGTGGTGGAATTAGATTGAAGTGTTCTGCCGGGGTAGTTAGGTTGAAATATGGATTATCCCAGGAATGGTAGCTTCAGATGTGCTTTATAACAGTTGTTAAATTAAGATGTGCTCGGCAGAAGAGGCATTAGCCAGAGATGTGCATTAGACCAAGTTCTCAGTGGAAGATGTGGATTCTACTTTGATGGGGGGGTTTGGGTGGGGGGCCTAGGAGGGAGAAAACTCCTTGGGCTGGATATTTTTCAAGGTTATGAGACACCCCCGCTGCATTGGATGGATTCCAGGGAGTTGAGTCCAGGGTCTAGGAAAGAGCATGCAGAATAAAGTCCTTTCCCCCTGTTTTTCCCCAGCCAAACAATTTGCCATTTTCCCCAGTTTTCCTGTTAGGGCCTTAAAGGCCTCCCCGTCAATAAAAACATTAGCTCACTAAACAACCTGATGGCTTTTCCTTCCCTGGCTTAACCCTTCGGGAGCTGGGGTTTCCTTTGGATTTGTAAAGATATTGATTCCAGATAATGTTTGCCTTTCTAACTCTCTCTTCCATAGACTTGATGGATAGGTTCAGGGCTACGTCTCGGCAGCCAACTCACCACAGCTACCCAGGGAAAGGGGAGTAGAAAGTCAGGCAAGCGTTCAGTAGTTAACACCATTTGAATCTCTTCCCCAGGATGGGCAGACAGAAATGTCTTGGCTGAGGAGAGAGAGAAAGAGAGAGAGGCAGGCAGGCTGTGGTTGCTGCCAGTCAGTGTGGGCCGCTCACCTATGCATTTCTTTGAGTTCACCTTAGTTTGGTTTACGGTTTCTGATTAATATCCATTGCCATCTTGACATTGGCTGTCAGTGAGATACTATATTTTATGTTATTTTTGTTTCTCTTCTACTGTACCCATGCTAGTCTCAGACTGAAAGCAATTCTCCTGCTTCAGCTTCTCAGTCTCATGATTACAAACGTGTGTCACCATGCCCAGCTTGAGTTGAATTCTTCTTTTGAGTTACATTTTTTTTTTTTAAGACAATGTCTCATGTCATCCAGGACAGCTTTAGACTCATCGTGGAGAGCTGAAGATAGCTTTGAACTTTGAATCTTTCTCCCTCTACCTCCCAAGTGCAAGGATTTAAAAAGGCAGATACCGCCACCATCTCTAGTTTATGTGGGACTAGGGCTTGAACCACGGGGGCTTTGGACATGCTACGCAAACACTCTACCAAATAAGCCATATACCCACCCAAATACCCACCCCCACCCCCGAGTTGTGTTATTTTTTTAACTTTAAGAAAATCTTAAGTTGATTTATTTTATTTTATGTGCATGAATGTTTTGATTGCATGTTTGTCTGTACACCCCATGTGCGTCTTGTGCTGTGAATATTCAAAAGGTGCTCTTAACCATTGAGTGTGTCTCCAGCCCTGGGTGGTCTTCTGAAAAAAAGAATCTCACTTCTAGAAAGACAATATGCTGTTCTACAGTCTTAGCTGTTCTTACTTACTTACCTGGGCAAGTACAGGTAACTACATCTGCTTGTGACATCAGCCAACTTTAGGAAAACCTTACCCCAGATGCAAACCTCATCCGAGAAAAACAAAGAAAGAAATGGGAGGTCATCTCTCTCCAAAAAGCACCCAACTTTCAAAAGTTCGCTAAATGTCTCCTCAACAATGTTTCTCTTCCTTGCCCGGAAGATACAATTCGTGCCCTTTAGAGGTGTAGCACCGAGCAGCTGGATGGTGTCCAGCCTCACTGAATAACAGCGTTGAGCCCCACCTCTCCTGTGTCTCCATGAAAGAAAATGTTATGCCAAGTGAGTTAACACGGTCAAAAAGACTAACCCTCCAGACAAGCGAACCAAACCCAACCTTACAGTTCAAAGGAAACGGCAGTGTTACCAGACACCTCCGCACTGTGCCTGACGTTCTCAGAAAGAGGCCAGCAGGCATTCCTGCCTATTTGTCGGGCTGTGTTTCTTCAGAGAGAAAAGTGGCTTTGCTGAAGGTGGATGGAATTTGCCTTCTGAAGCTGGGCTGTCTATAATCCAGCCACAATAAATGGGGCGGGAATATGCTGTCCCAGTTCAAAGGCATCTGGTTCCACAGACCCTCACCCAGCTTTGCCCACATGATCATATCAGGTTATTAAGCATTTGTTCACGTGTGTATTTAATTAGACAAGCTCCCTTTATGAAGACTTGGCTGGCCTGGGACTCAATAGACTAGGCCAGCCTCAAATCTGTGGTGATCCTTCTGCCCTGGTCCCAAATGATGCAATTACAGGTGTGGGCCACTATGCCCACACTTCCCAAACATTTCCGTCTTGTTCCCTCTCCTCGCCATCTCTCAGTCCTTTCTGCTATGCATTCTCTTCTTTTCTGGATGCCCATTCCCACCTTATTTTCTGACATCACATTTTCCTTAAAAATAGCCCATGAGAGCTATTTCTAATCTCCAAGGGGATCTGTCCAACCAGACTCCCAAGGGATATGGCAATCAACTTGAAGTTTGTCCTGGAGAAGTCAGGGGAAGAGGGTGTGTTGTGGAAGAACAAGCTTATTCCCAGACTTAAGGTTTAAGCAAATCTCCTATTGCATTAATAAAGATATTTGGGGAGACAAGTTACAATATAGTTCTCCTTAAACGCTACCCCTCAAAGGGGACCAAACAGTATCACGGCAGCATCATAGCAGTATAAGAATCAGGGACCTCTCTAGTCTGTTCCAACCCTTACATAATTTTTGCTCTGAGAACTGGAGGCAGACACTGGACTTTTCTGAACCTCTACTTCTCTATTCATAAACTGGGTGTTGGGGGAACAATCACACATATCTTAGAGGGATACTGTGGATCTCTACCAGGGGAATGTATTTAAAGTACATGATCTGTCCCTACCACAGTGGTGAACTTTACCATCTTATCGGCAATACTAGCAGGAAAAGTGTGCCAGCTCACTATGGGCTCCGGCTGCACTGGCTTCTGACATCCAGTGCTCCGTGCATGCATCTGGGTTCAGAGATCTACTTGTATCAGTTATCCTCAGGGCTTCACAAGAGGACTGTGTATAAAGATCTGCTCTGAATAGGAAGAAAGGTGGCCCTGACAGTGAGGGAAGACACGGACTAGAACAGCTTCTCCAATAGAACGTGTACAACCTGCCTGACTCCGCACTCACTGGAAACTCCTGACTTCATTTCAAAAGTAACAGCTCTTCTCCATCACAGACACGGGTGTACAGTCCATAAATAGACCCTAATATGAACTATCAGGCCTGATATCTCTCTCTCTTTCTCTCTTTCTCTCTCCCTCTATCTCTCTCTGTTTCTGTCTCTCTCTATACAAACACACACACACACACACACACACACACCATGCCTGCTGCAGATGGTTCTAAGGTCCTGACCTTTAATGAGGACTTATGACGTAAAGCAACCTTCCCAGGCGAACAAGCAGGCAGAAGGCCAGAGGGACAAGGTCATCGGCTAATAAAGTGGTCAGCATTGAGTTTCTGTCACTCACAGTTAAGAGGAAGCTAGAAGGGAGGTTTTTGAAAATGGGGACATTTAAGAACCAGAGCAAAGGATTCCATTGGTGCTTGTGCTCCAAAGATGATTCGACGCGACGCTGTCGGAAGAAGCAGTGCACAGCCCACTGAAGCCCCCACTGTGGCCCGGTTTCAGTTGACCTGATGAACACCGGCCAGTGCAAAGAGCATCTGCAAGAGGCAAACTGAAAACAATCTCCAAGTTAAAATGGAAAGAAGTTGGTGCTGGACAACCTTGACTTTTGGTTCCATCTGCTCCAGAGATAACAGCGAGAAAAGATGCCGAGTGCGTGGCAGGGAAGGTCAGGACCCATTCTCTGTGGCTGAGTTGATTTCCTCCTGAGCCACAGATGGTACCCAACTCTGAGGGAGGCCGGAGGACAGAAAGAGAAACTTTATTTGAAGGGACAAGTGTAGATTTTGGCGCATGAAGCAGTTGTCCTGATGTCAGTGGTTATTGCTTTTCTACACACTCTTACAGATCTTAGAGTATGTGATCTGCTTTTAAAATGGCTACTTAATCGTACAGTATGGAGTACAGACACAGCGTCACCTGGTTTGTAGTTACACAGTGGCAGGGTTTATCATTGTGAAGGCATTTAAAATCTTTTTTTCTTTTTTCGAGACAAGGTTTCTCTGTGTAGTCCTGGCTGTCCTGGAACTCACTCTGTAGACCAGGCTGGCCTCGAACTCAGAAATCCGCCTGCCTCTGCCTCCCAAGTGCTGGGATGAAAGGCGTGGGCCACCACCGCCGGGTGTGAATTTTTTTTTTTTAAAGACAGGGTCTTGCGGGGCAGTGGTAGGCAGAGGGAGGCGGATTTCTGAGTTCGAGGCCAGCCTGGTGTACCAAGTGAGTTCCAGGTCAACCAAGGCTATATAGAGAAACCCTGTCTCGAAAAACCAAAAAAGGAAAAAAAAAAAAAAAAAGACAGGGTCTTGTTCTAAAGCCCAGGCTGGCATTCAGTTTGAGCTCTACCTGCCTCCATCCCCCAAGTGCTGAGATTATAGGTCTATACTGCCACACCTGGCTCTCGAATCATTCTTGACTCTGCTCTTCACAGTGGACACATCAAGATGTAGAATATAAATGATAGAAATTACAAGAATATTCTCTGAGTGGGGCAACCGAGTCTTCTTGAGAAACATGGGAGAAGACAAGGAGGTGAGAACTTCCCAGTCTATCCTGTCACTTGGTTCTCCAAATAACACATTTAGCTGGAGAAGGCTGAGGGTTCTCTCACTGAACATCCTACCTTAGAGAGAGTACAGCCCAGACAGGCTAGCTCTTGTCTTTGCAGCAGCTATCAGTATCACTGATACTGTTGTTTGAGTCTCCAGACTTCCCCTGGGCACCATCCCAGCGGCAATCCCTGACAGTCAAGAAGCCCCATGGCCAGTACAGAAACCAACTCTTGAACATCGCAAGGCATAAAGATGCTGAGAGTTTCATATACATTTGGGGGAGGGGGTCATAAAAGATTATTTTAGCTTCTGCCCACCTCACTTCTAAAAGCAAAACGCTACAGGTTCATGGATGGAACACTGAGCAAAGATGGAGGACAGGCATTCTGTGTCAGTGATACCATGGTCTCTCCCAGAGCTCTACAGTCTCTGATGTCCCAGGTCTCCAGACATCAGGAAAGTGACTTGTATAACTGACCCCCCCACACACACACCCCATCACAAACAAGATAGGAAGGTGAATTGAGAGCCCTGAGCCGAGAAAGCACCTCTGATGTTCCAATGGAAATGACCGCCAGGTCAGAGTGTCACAACCTTGGAGCATCACAACGGAGGTGTTTTGCCCTCATGGCATAGCCAAGGCTCTTTCTAGGATCCAGTTCTCTGGGACATTTGGGGGGGTAAGGGGGGTTGGAAACTATAGGATAGCATAGTGACTCCTAAACTATTACCCAAGGCTTTCCTCTCTCAACTATGGATCTAGCTTTAAGATCTTTCCTAGCTATAAAAATATTAATAGCTACCTTGAAAATTATGAGCATTTATAAAAGTACAAAGAAAATTAGAATCAGCCCAAATATCACTACAGAGGAATAAACCTCCCCCTTTTGGAAACAGGGTCTCACTATGCAGCCTTAGCTTGCCTGGTACTAACTATTGTAGACCAGGCTAGCATTGAACTCACAGAGATCCACCTGCTCTGCCTCCAGAGTTCTGGGATTAAAACCATGAGCCACCACACCTAGCAAACACAGCAACCTGTACTCTATCATACCAGATGTCTGTAAGTATCATATCTTATGGCCATGGTCCACTTTACATGCTACCCACAGCACAATGAGGTATCACTTAATTATGAACATACAAAGTGGCCATCTTGCATTCCAGCGTTGGATGGACCCTTGCTTACTCAATCTTCTGTTCATGGTCCGTCTCTATTATAAACAATGTCCTGTGAACCCTCCCAGTAGTCTTGGTGAGAGGGATTCCTATAAGTTAGAATTGTTGAAGGCACTCTCTCTTTCAACCAGTGGCATAAGGAGGACATAGCAGAGGAATGAGCAATGGTGTGAACAGTCCCCACCCACCCCGGAAGCCTGTGACAACTGCAAAACCCTTATCCATTTATCCATGGAGAGTGGAAAGGCTGTGAAGAAATGGAGATTTCATGTGCTGAGGCTGGATCTTTCAAGATACACTAAAAGTTGCTATTTTCTTCCTCGTCCCTTCCTCTTCCTGCCATGGTGTTAGGAACCATGAAGACCATAGAGCCTTCTGCTGAGGAAGGAGACCTGTTTTAACCCTGCCCCCACTCTGGCCAGCATCAGGTGGTTCCATCTTCTCCCCCCTACCCCCTGGCTTTTCTTTATGGTTGCTTTCTTGTGAGAACGTTGATGAACTCCTTTAGAGACTAGCAGGCACCCAGGGGTGGGTAGAGGAGGGAGTTGGGGCGGGTGATTACTTGGCGATGTTTTAATTTGTCTTTAGATGAATTCTCCTAAGCTTTCATGAGAAAATCTCTCATCATTACTTGTAGTCATTTAATTTAAGAACAGTTGGAAGAGGGAGATGAGCTAAGATGACAGATGGAGGATGCAGATGTACCTCTTGGACCCGAAAGCGCTCTGAGGATTTGGTATCGGGGAGGAAGCACTTGGCTCCCACTGCTTTTGACCATGGACGTGGGAAATGGTCACGAAATTATCAAAACATAGGGATAGACGCAGGTGACAAACAGATTTCATTCTTTTTTTTTTTCCTGCTTATAAAGCCATGTTAAAGTCTGCTAATGAGTCCCAAGTCTGATAAACTCAAACTGCACAAAATAGGAAGCCAAAATAAAGCAAGAAATAAAATAGCCAAGGCCGTGGCTAGGGAACTTCATCCATTTCCACTGGCACAAAGATGGCTTTTTAAATTCCAGGCTTCCTCTGGCTTCCTTCAGACAGATTTTTGGGACATCCTAATTTGGTGTTTCTGTAATTCTGCATCTATTATTATTTTAGGACCACGGTTATTATTTTAATTATAATTTAAAGCTGCCTAATATACCCAGAGGTCACTGGGCACCTAAAAGGGATAAATAAAAACAACTTTCCGTTTTTTAAAAGCACCGTGTTTATTTGGAAGTCCCAAGAGCCATTCAACCAAGACATCATAAAACCTTCAAATAAACTGAAACGGAAACAAAATAAAATGTCCGTTCTTAATCTCCTTAGAAGGCAAGCCGAGGGAAGTCCAGCAAACTAAATGCTGGCCTAGGGAACTTCCAACACGGGCTCCTTGGTGAGTCAGGAGCTGAAGTGTATAGCTAGACATGCACACTGTATTGTGACCTGCACAGACATTCCCAAAGTTTAAGACCCCTGAGCCATGGTAGGAGGTTTTAGTCAGCAAAAAGGTAGCCTGGCAATAGACTTGATGCAGGAGAAAGGGAAGGGAAGCTGAATGTAGTGAGACATGTTTTTAAAAAAAAAAAAAAAAAAAAAAAAACATTCAGAAGGCTAAGGCAGGAGGGAGCCCAGCCTGTGGGCTAGCGACATGGTAAGCGCAAGGTCAGCTTGGGCTACATAGAAAACCTTCTCTCACAAAGAGAAAAGGGAGAAGAAGACTGCTTGGCTAGGGAGATTGCCCAGCTGGGAAATAATACGCACCTTGTAAGCAACCTGTATTCACTCCCAAAAGCCATGTAAGAAAACCAAGGCATGGCAGAGTAGGCTTGTATTTCCAGCAACCAGGGGGTGAAGGGTGGAGGCAGCTTGATTCCTAGGGTTCACTGGCCAAGTGGCCTAATCTAGTTGGTGAGTTCCGGGCTATTGAGAAGCACTGTCTTGGTTGATGATGATGATGGTGGTAGTGGTGGTGGTGGTGGTGGTGATCAGAGAAAGAGGGAGGGAGAGAGAAGGTGGAAAGAGAAACAGACATACATACATACAGACAGACAGACAGACAGACAGACAGACAGACAGACAGACAGACCAGGGAAGAAGGAAATGGGAGGGAAGAGAAGGGGACAAGAGGTGAAGGGAAGGATTACTGGATCTCCAAGCTGACAAAATTCATTGGCTACTGGAAGAAACAAAGACTCGAAATGACTATTATGGGCCTAATATAGGGTGGTGAAGAGAGCTGGAAACTGTGGGGGACTTCACAGTCTTCAACCTTTGCTCAGCTTCCGACCATCCTTTCTAACCCAGCATCTTCAGCCTTCCAGGTTTGGTTGGTTGATTTTGTTCTGTTTTGTTTCTTAAGAAAATACAGAACTACTGATATTTTCTCAATGCGCACTACCTCACATGCAGACTGTTAATCAATATGGTGCCAACGCCTGTGCTTAAACCAGTGTTTTATTTGGAATAGACCAGATAAAAACCTCCATTCTACATTCAGTTGACAGACTGTATGTCTGCAGTCTGTAAGAAGGAGTACGGAATTGAGGACTAAAAGTAGCAAGTAAAAGCAGGGGCTGAATACCAACTTTGACAAGTTCTGGAGTCTTGATTCACATCTAAAAGGAAGACCTAGCTTTCTTCTCTCCCATTCTTTCCATGCTCCGAATATAAAGTAACTTCCAGTGAGCTACAATGTATCCGTTTGAATCTCTGTGAAAGGACTGTATGAATACTGGGTTTATAGGAGCCAGACAGATGCTTATAGTCTCTTGGCCTTAGAGGTAGGATCAGATTGATGCATAGAGATAATTCAGAGAAGATGGACTGAAGTGTTTTAGCAGAATGCTTCAGTTAACTGTAATAGCACTTATTGATTACTGAAAGATGTCATCCCTACATTATTCCTGGCCTTTTCCATGAAAGATGTTGATATTTAGAGAGTGTATCAGTCAGTTTTTACTGCATGATGATGCGATAACAAACAGCCCTTAAGTCTCAGTAGCTGTCCACAGATGTAGTTTCCACTGACAGGCTGCTTGCCTCTCTCTTCTGTCTTTATACTGCCACCCAAGCTGAGGGAATGGTCGAGCCATGGCTGACTTCATGCTAGAAGGGAGGAAAGTACCCCTGGTGGCTTTTAAAGGTATTCCCACTCATCACTTCCTCTTCACACTATATTGGAAAGCAAACCAAGTCACATGGCCTCTTCTGATGTGGATGAGGCCAAAGTATACTTTTGTCTCACAGAAAGCCGGGCTCGTATACCACAGGGTTCCGCATTCACAGGTTCCACCAAGCACCACTCAAAATATTCAGAAACAAAAAGTTTCTGTGCTAAATATGCACAGACATTTTCCTTGGCACTGTTCCTTAAACAATATAGTCTGACAACCAACTACCTACAGAGCCTTTGTGTTGTCGTAGGTATAAATAGTCTACAAGTGACTTAAGGTATACAGGAACACCGTGTTATCTCATAGAAGAGATGTAAACATACCAGGGATAGATGTATTTATGAACAATTTGATTTCCCACAGAGAGCAGTACCCTGGGGGCTTCGAAAGGATAACTTTCGAGAGAAGATCCTCCATTCTCTTCCCTTGGAAAAGCAGAGCCCCCCTTCCCCATCCCCAGCTCTTGTCTGAGCTTGCTGCCTTCCACTGGGGTGACGTGTGTGACCAACAGTTGAAAGCACAGTGTCTAGAATTGGCCTTCATAGGAGGGCATTCCCCAAGTACCATCTAGTATCTGTAAGAGTTTGGGGATGATGGTGAACCCCTTTGTTCCCTCACATAAGTGTACACACACACACACACACACACACACACACACACACACACGTCACAATGGTGGGAGGGACCATGGATGAATGTGAAGACATAACAAAAACAGAGACAGAGGGAGACAGAGAAACCTACTAAGGATTGTGGTTGGCCTGTTCTATTGGCAATTACGGCAGTAATAATAATTGGAAATTAATTGGCCCAAATGAATTTCAGCTAACAATCTAGTAGGATCAAAACAATTCTGCCATTACCTAGAGAATTCTCCCCCAGTAAGAGTCCCACATTAAGGACAAGTATGGTGGTATTCAGCAACAATCCAGTTCTAGGACAGCTGAAAGAAGACAGCAAGTTCAAGGCCAGCCTCGACAGCTTAGCAAGCTCTTATCTCAAAAACCTAAACAACAACAAAAACCCTACATCAGAAATGGCTCAGCCGGGAAAGCATTTGCTGCCTAAATGTAATGTCATGAGTTCCGACTCCAACAAAGTGTTTTTTTAGATTTCTCCACCCCTATTGTGGTATATATACACAATAATAATAATTTCTTTAAATCTCACATTAAGGGCTAGAGGTGTCACGCGTGTAAGACTGTGGGCTCCATCTGCAGCATCAAAATTAAAATGAGATAAAATAAAAATATTACATTAAAATGTAGGTTACTTCCCAGAAAGCTAAAACTTGAAACCCCTACCAACTAATGAGTGAGTGAGTGAGTGAGTGAGTTTCAGGAGGAGGGGATCCAGGAGGGTCCAGTAGACAGAGAAAACAGATGCTGAGGGAGATAAACCTCCCCCACCCTCAAGTTTCGTACATCAAATGCTGTTGCTGATAGCTACTCCCACCAGGCCAGTGACCCCCCATCCTCAGTATGGTGTCCTTTGCCCAGGCTGCCAGAGCCAAGTACAAAGGACTGGGAAGGTTTCCTAACAGAATTCACCTTCTTGTAGTTCTCCAGGTTACAAGTCCAGGGTCCTTTTGTTGGTGAGGTTGATTTCTTCTGAGGCCTCTCTCCCTCGGTTATGAATTAGGGAGTCTATTGAGTTCACCGGATGGGCTGAGGGAGAATTTCTTCCTCTTACAAGAAAACCAGTCATGCTGGACTGGGATACACGAGTATAACCTAGGTTTACTTGAGTTAATTCTTGAAGTCTATATCCATATACAGTCTGGGAATCCTGAGGACTCAAATGTAAACACACAGGGCTGGAGAGATAGCTTAGTGGTTAAGAGCACTGGCTGCTCTTCCAGAGGTCCTGAGTTCAATTCCCAGCACCCACATGGTGGCTCACAACCATCTGTAATGGGATCCAATCCTTCTGGCACGCAGGTATACATGAAGATAGAGTACTCATATACATGGGGCGGGGGGGCGGTGAGAGAAGAAAGAAAGAAGCTTAAAAAATATGTAAACGTATAAATTTGGAGTAGAGACAATACAGCCCCAAACACTTGGCTGCATATTGAAATCCTCAGGGGATGCACAGACCTCACCTTAGACCACAACATCAAAATCCCCATGAGTGCAATGAAGAACTACAAACTGTTCAGATCTCCCTGGGCTTCTCATGAGTTCATTCAGCACCAATGTAGCCGTCTCAATACTTAGAGAACCCACCCTTTGTGGGTCAACAGTGTGTTCCACCCTCAGCCTTTCATAATAAGACCTGGTCTCTGACACTCCACAAGTCACTGACAGAGAAGGAAGGGAGATACAGCCAACTCGGGGTGCTTGTCTTCCTGCCCCTCCTGATTGATCACCTTCCACGGTAGTAAAACTTTTAAAAGGTTGAACCTGAACTGAGCCTGTGACTGTGACACAGATGATCAAACTCTTGAGGAATCACATTACAGTATATGATTCAGACATTGATTCACTGCATTAAAACTTGGCCTGAAATACCACTAGACACAGGGTATTGGATCTACAAGAAATGGCCAAGATGCTGTTGATTACTTAGGGTCTCTGTGTGATAGGTGTCCCCCAAAGCAGAGTAGAGCATAAAACAAGACAGATACCAGCCCACCAGAGAAGGCACCATCAGCCCCAAACTTGCCCCAAATTGCTAGGAGTGGATGAAGAGAGAGGAGAGGGCTCATTATGATGTCTTTGTCAACCCTGCTATCATGCAACTAGACCGTAATAATACTGTCCATCTACGAAGCTCCTGGGCTCCTTACCTGCTCTTGAATTGATTACAGACAATACCAGAATCCCTGGCACCATGGTCTCTTCTCCAGGGAGGTAAATGTTTGGGGATGGTCTCCAGATGGAAGTCTTACAGGGTCCTGCACAGCCTCCTTCTTAACTCACAATTCACATCAAGCCTTGCACTATGCTTTCCTATCTTCAACCAAGCCCTTAAGCAGCCCCAGACCTGACCCCATTGAGACAGGATGTATGATCCCCACTTTACAGAAGTGGGAACTTGCCCAAGAAGTATTGCAAGTTGCCAAGGCCTTAGAACTCACAGCAGAACTGGAATGCCAAGTTGCAGCCTGTGGCTTCCAGCTACTCCCTGCCCCAGGCAACTAGGAGACCACAAAGGAAATCAGATCTTGTGCTGGCCCTAGGCAAGATCACAGTATGGGCAGAGTGTCTTTGATGCATTCCCTCCTCCCCTCTGCCAGCCCTGCCCTCCCCTGCAGCTGTCCCTCCCAGTCTGTGCCCTCCCATTGCGCCAGCCCACACTCTAACTGCATCTCTGGGGGCAGGAAGTCTCCATGCTCTGCTCTGAAAGCTGCCCCGTCCAGAAAGGTAGTCCAGAAAGAAAAGTAGAATCAGACAGATGTGCTCTCAAAACCCAGCTATCGGATGAGACTTAGCCACGTGACCTTGAGCAATTTACATTTTGCTGTTGAGTCTCCTCTTCTGAAAAAGTGGGTTTGGGGGCTGTTTCTTAGGACTGTATAGAAGATTGCGAGAGTCGCAGATTACATAAAGCACATGGGGTGTGACTGAAGTGTGGCTGCTGGACTCTCAGAGCAGTTGTTTTCAAATTCATTCATAGTCGGACGTTATCTGTGCATCTGAGTCTGCGGTGTACCTGGCCTATGACTCCGTTCCTGATATAGTCAAGGTGTTTTTTTGTTTTTTGTTTGTTTGTTTGTTTGTTTGTTTGTTTTCAAGACAGGGTATCTCTGTGTAGCCCGGGCTGTCCTGGAACTCACTTTATAGGCCAAGCTGGCCTCAAACTCAGAAATCCACCTGCCTCTGCCTCCCAAGTGCTGGGATGAAAGGCGGCGTGCTCTACCACTGCCTTGCCAAGGTATTCTTTCACCAGGGTTTCCCGGTGACCATGGGAGCCACTTTTGGGCTTTTTCATCATTCCACTTTTAGGATGGAGACTCCGATATGAGATATTTTAGACACAGAAAAGATAGAATCTCGTTGACCAGGAGGAAATTGCCGTGCCTTCATCTGCAATGTGGGAAGTGATGATAGGTACTGACTATCTATCTCTCCTTGTCAGATGTATCCTTTAGGTTTGGCTTGTTGCTGTTGTTGTTGTTGTTGTTGTTGTTATCGACATGGAGGACTGAACTTGGGGATCCTACTTGCCAGGAAAACACTAAGACAGAGTAATATCTCTAGACTTTTGGGGTGGGGGTTGTTGGTTTGGTTGTTTGGTTTGGTTTGGTTTTTTTGAGTCAGGGCTTCTCTGCATAGCCCTGACTGTCCTGGAACTCAATATACATATCAGCTTAAGCATGTAGTGCTTCCGTGGAAATTTCTAGATCCAAAAAACAGTAAATCATCAGCTGTCATAAGAGCACCAACGGTATCTGGGAAAGGGAGGGATTTCTAGGCATACTCAAAATTATATCATAAATACATTTTTATATTTGATCCTAGCCAGGAGGCCAAGAGGCAACTGCAAATGGTTTTCTAATGGAAGGAGAGGGGATTATAATACAATATTAACAGTAATAGTTTCTATGGAAAGGGGCCTCACCAAGAAGGGATGAACAGGATTTTTCATTTTCATTTGGTGCTTTTTGTATGATGGTAGACCCTCTACTATCCAAGGCTCAGCCATCCATAACCTCAGTTATCCAAGGTCAATTAGGCTCTGAAAACATTGTTTGCTTGGAGAAAAAAAAGATTATATTTACGGAATTCTTCTTATGGTATATCACCATTTTATTGTATTATTGATGATTGCTGCTGCTCTTTTACTATACCTAATTTATGAACGAAACGCCACCATCTGTATATATTATCTAAGTTTCAGGCAGCCCCTGTGAGTCTTGGAATACACAGCCTCCTTTAGGATAATGGGGAACTTCTGGATTTGAATTTCCTGCGTATGTGTTTTAGAAACCCTGGACTCAATATGAATGATAAAACTCTTATTTTAATTCTTATTTTCTTTGTTAGATGATTTGATTAAAAAACAAAACAAAACAACGAGAGCCAGAGGCTCAGCAGGTAAAAGAACTTGCCAAGCCTGACAACCTCTGTCCAATCAATAATAAAACCAACATTTGCAAGTGGTTCTCTGACCTCCATGTGTGTGCGTGCCATGCTCACAATCCCCAATCCCCTGCCATAGGCACAGGCAAATAAGTGCAAGAGAGATTTTAAAATAAGAAACGATAATGGATGAGTACTTCTTAAATGATACTGTAGACCAGCATGATGTTGGCATGTTGTCTGTAATCCCAGCGCTTGAGAGGTTGAAGCAGAAGAATGGCAAGGTCAAAACCTATCTGGGTTACATACAAGACCCTTAACCAAAACAAATGCACTATAAAAGCCAATCAGTGACTCCACTTCGTCAACAGTGACAGTAAGTGTGAGAAGCATACTCAATGAGACAGAATGTTAGTGCCGAAGATGGTAGAGCCATTGGCCAAGACACCAGACAGAAGCCCAGCTTTCGTCCCACTTGGTTGTCTTAGGGTTTCTATTGCTGTGAAGAGACACTATGATCATAGCAACCCTTATTTTAAAAAAAAAAAAAATATTAATCGGGGCTGCCTTAATGTTTCAGAGTTCTACAGCTTAATCCACTGGCAGCAAAATAGTCACACTAGGCCTACCTAGAGCAAAGGCGACCTCAAAGCTTGCCTCCATGGTGCCGGTGACGCACTTCCTCCAACAAGGCCACACCCACCCCAACAAGGCCACACCTCCTAATAGCTCCATTCCCTATAGACCAAGTATTCAAAGGAGGCCATTCTTATTCAAACCACCACAATGATGTTTGCCCTAATCTTTTTTTTCCTCCTCCACCAGGAATTTTCTACTTTACTTATGAGGGTTAGCTTGGAGTTTGTTTGCCTTCAGCTCTTTAAATGCACTGATGACAGCTAATTCCTTCCATAAGACACATTTCCAGGAAAGCCTAGAGATGGATGTTTACAGGCTGAGCTGGGATAAGAAAAGCCAGTGGCCTTTAACATGATTGAAGCACTATGTGTCCAAGTCCTGAGAAACAAACACAGCAGATCCCTGGCATCTGTATTCTGAAATCCCTGCCCTCATCCTCAGAGAGTAGAATCGCCATCATACATAAAATATTAAACCAACTACCTAAAAGAATGAAGTCTGTCGACATGGTTAAAGGATATACAGAAATTCAAAATAATCTGAGCAAACTTCTCTAGTGCGCCCGAGAAAATGGGGGAAGTGGGGCCTGTGTAGAGAGATAGGCAGTGTGTATAAATCTGTCTGTGCACTCGTGCACACCCCAACACACAAACACATGCTCACACATCAATATGTATCAGTAAGCAGAATAAATGCATTTCTTCAGCAGCATGTGTGTGTAAAATTGACAATCAGAGAGCAAGGGCAGCCTCCTAATGAACAAAGTTATGATAGCTGTTGCTCTCATAATTAAATGACCTCATAACAGCTTAGGGAAAAGATAGGCCAACATAAGATGCTTCTGTGCCACACAGGATCTCCTCGCCAGTCATCTACGGTCTGCAGTTGCCACATCAAGTATGTATGGGGAAAGGGTGAGGATGTATACAATACATCACCAAATAGAATGTAAGTTGAGTAATGTGGTGGTTTGCATATGAAATGTCCCCGCTGTAGTCCAATGTGTGGGGAAGACTTGCTACCTAGCTGGTAGTACTGTTTTGGAAGTCTGTAGAACCTTTAGGACTTAGAGTGTCTCTAGAGGAATTGAAGCACTGGAAGGAGGGTTTGATGTTAACCTACTGTCTGTTCTCTGATTCCCGACTGTAAACACAATGTAAGCAGCCCCTCCACAGCCCTGCCATTGTAACTTCCTTGCCATAGTAGACTGTACGGCCTCAGACTGTATACCAAGATCAACCCATCCTCCCTTACATTGCTCTTCGTTGGGTATTTGGTAATAACATCAGGTAGTAAACAGGAAGCCAGGCATAGAGGCACACACCTTTAATGCTAACACTCAGGAGACAGAGGCGGGTGGATCTCTGTGATGCCAGGCTGATCTACTGGTGGGTTCTAAGACAGCCAGGGCTATACAGAATCTTTGTCTTTAAAAAGAAAAAAAAAAGAGTATCAAGTATTACCAAAGAATAAGGGCGTTGCTGTAATAAACCTGACCATGCGGTTCTCAGGTCTTTGAACTGGCTTGTGAGGAGAATATGAAAGAGTTTGAAGCTGCAGGCTAGGGAACTCCTATGATGCTATAAACAGAGTTCTCTGGTCCATTCTGGTGAGAGTTCAGAAGACCATAATGTTGAGAGAAATGCAGACCACAGAGAACTGGCTCATGAGGTCTCAGAGACAAGGGTTCTGTTGGGAACTGAACTAGAGTCCATTCTGTTACACTCTGGCAAGAATCCGACTGCATTCTACCATGTCCCGAGGATGTACATGAAGCTGAATTCAGGAGGAAATGTCAGGACAGAGTAGCTTTCAGGCTAGGTCATGGTTTCTGCTCAGTGCTCTTTCGTGGACCATTGTTGAGAGAAAACAACATGCAGATGTGAAAAGTGCACAGTTCAGTGGGGAAAGGTACGTGGGTGAATTTAGTGTCACAAACAAGAAGGGTGTGAAAACAGTTTCAATAGCTGTAGAAATTTGTACCACTGCAGTTCATAGTGCTGAGATTGTTGGTGTGTGCTACTATGCTCAACTCAACTTTTCCTCTCACCAAGTCACCGAGGCTGGCCTTGAACTTGCCATACCCCTGCCTCCTGGGTTATGTGGGATTAGTAGCCTGTGTTGCCAGACCCAACAGGAATTCCTTTTTTCCTATTAGTTTTTTCCAAGACAGATTTTCTCTGTGTAGCCCTGGCTGTCTTGAAACTGTTTTGTAAACCAGGCTGGCCTCCAACTCACAGAGATCTGCCTGCCTCTGTCTCCAAATGCTGGAATTAAAGGCATGTGCCACCATGCCCAGCAAGAAATAATGTTTTTAGTGTTACTCTTTAAAACAAAACCAGCGAGGCGGGTGTTACTAGCCTACTTTGTATCTCAGAATTCTCTAAGCACCTTACTTGATGAGGAATTCCCTCATTTGATGACAAATAAAAAAGATAAATGCTGTGGGGCTTGAGGACCAAATGCAGAAGAACACTCCAGGCAGGTTCACTCCCAGTAGAGGTTTACAAAGCAAGGAAAGCTTGAGATGATAACCGTTCCACATGAATCCTAGCCATGTTTTTCTTTTCTCCCCACGGAGAATGTGTGGATGTGATTCAGACAGTGAACCTGTCCCCAAACCTGTACTTAGATGTCTGTTATTTGTGAAGAATCTTAGCTGAAAGCCAGTACAACAAAAACAGTCAAGAAAATGTACTCTGGACCTGGTCTACCTGAGCTTTAACTCCTATGTGTTCTTCTCAAGCTGTAGGACCGTGGGAATTGTTTCAACCTCTGTGAGGGTCACAGTTTCCATTTATAAAATGACAATAGATTCTTCACCAAGGCACTTAAAGAATTACACAGTTAATATGCGCGGAGATTTTGCCATGCCCACAATTCAGAAGCATTCCGCACACGGTCATTTATATCGCTTTTGCAGCTTTTATGTGTGTTATAGAAATTATTCCATGATGGGGTAGGCTTAAGCAATGGGCCAAAAGACAAACTACGAGCAGCTAGTAGATTTGAAAATTTTGAAGCCCAGTCCTCCCATGTCAGTCAGCAAAAATTCAGTTATGCTGTGTAACAAGCACACCCCAAAATGTAGTATTGTAACACAGTAAGTGCTTTATTCTGTACATAAAATCAAGTACAGTTCCGGGCATATACTTATGTAATTTACTTCAGAGTGATTTCACTCATTGTCATCAACAGGAAGGTCTGGACAGAAGAGACACACCACACTTCCTATATTTCATTGACCTCCACAGGTCCGTAGTGCCAGCTAAGCCAAGGAAAAGAATTATCAGTTCTGCTGAGCACACATAACTTCAGAAAGATGAGGTATCAGTGAATGGTATCAGAGTTTTCCATTTATCCCTTAATGACCTACAGGGCACTGTTCAGCTTCTCTCTGTTCTAGAACCACTGAAGGAGAGTCAGCTGCCATTGCTGGAAATACCTGACATAAAGCCACTCTAAAAAAATGGAGAACTTTGGGTTTTGTTTTCTCCATTTGCAGCAGCTGCTGTTTTTCCCCCTTCCCTTCCCACCTCTTCTCTCCCTCTTCTCCCCAACCTCCAATTCTCTTCCATAAGTTTGAAAGGCTCCGTTGGCCAAGTGCATATGGGCCTATAGCAAAGTAGACCATCATCACAGGAACCCATGAGGCAGGAAGCAACTCACCCCATCATAGCAGGCTGTGGGGGAGGGAGGAGAGAAAAACAAGCAGTTCTGATCTTTCCTTTTTTTTCTAAGTAATTTTTTCTTTTATTGACATTTGATTTTTTTTTCATACAGTATATCCTGGTTATGGTTTCCCTGCCCTCTACTCTCTGAGTCCCTCCCCATATCCCCTTCTATCTGGACCGTCCCACTTTCTGTCTCACTGGAAAACAAACAGGCTTCTAAGGGATAATCATAGTATGTAATAAGATAAACACAGGAGAATAGGACTAAACAAACAGAAGGAAAGGTGTCCAAGAAAAAGCACAAAAAACAGACACAGATGCAGAGACCCACCTGTTTGCACATTCAGCAATCTGCTAAAAACACAAAACTGGAAGCATATGTAAAGTGTGTGTGTATGTATGTATGATATATATATATGTGTGTGTGTGTGTGTGTGTGTGTGTGTGTGTATACACATACATACCATACATACATACATACATACATACATACATACACAAAGGATAAGGTAAAAAAAATAAGAAAAAGAAAGAAAACTAAATAAAAAATAAAAATAAAAGATAAATTTAAAAAAATAAATAAATAAAGAGTCCTGACATGACACAATGAGACAGGGAATCTCCAGAGAAGACATTGAGTTCACTTTCTGTAGGCTATCCAGTGCTGAGCCTGCAGCCCACTCTTCAGAGTAGCTGGTTTCCTCAGTGAGACTCCCTTGAAGAAATCTAATTTGTCATTTTTTATTGGTGGTTATCAATTGGAGATGGTTTCTGGGTTAGGGATGGTGGCAGGTGTCCACTTCTCTCGGCTCTAGGACTCATCTAGTGCAGACTTGAGAAGTCCCTGGGCATGCTGCCTCAGTGTCTGTGAGTTCCCATCCACATCAGTCCAGCCGTGTCTAGAACACCTTATCTCCTTGGCATCAACCGTCCCCTCAGGGTCTTATACTCTTTTTGCCTCCTCTTCTGCCGAATTCCCTGAGTCCTGAGGGGAGGGATGGACTTGATGGAAATTAATATTCTCTTGAAGGGCACACCCCTTAGTGACCCAACCCCTTGCACTAGGTCCCACCAATTCCTCATAGCACCCACCATGCTGGTGGACCAAGCTTTCAACACAGCAAACCTTTTCCATCCGTATCTAAATAACAGCTAAGCTTCCTGTGAATCAGGCTGTCCTATAGTGACATAGCAAGCCATCCCAGCGGAGGCCAAGGCTTCTTACCCTCCACCTAGGTCTCTCTTCTCTTACCCATCACCAGATCCAGGACCTCACCTGTCCATTCCCTGAGCTTGCTTGATGTCTCAGTTTGGAAGCAGATCTCCTCCAACAACTACCCAGGAAGACTCTGGCCCCCCAAATATTTAGTTAGCAGTGATTCCGCTAAGTGGAATTGACTTTTTATCGGCTTTGCTCTGCACAGCTGCCACCAGCGAAGGCCGTTTCCTTCTTCCCTCTTCTCCGCCTGTCAGTTTGTTCCACATTCCTATGGGCAGCCTTTGGCTCTGATCAATACTAACCGCTGTGTAACAGCTCACGCACGGCTGCTCTGGTTGGCATCGATCAGACCTTTCTTCCAACAGGTAGTTGGCTGTTTGAGGCAATGACTTGAGATAAACACCTACTTTTACTTCAGGCTAATTCATGTCGGGTGGATTTCGAGAAGGCTCTGCACCCGGTCCCTTAGACAAGCTGAAAGCCAGACATCAAGATAGACTCCTTTGGAGCTTAAGATCCTAGGAGACCTTTCTTGCTCACACACACCCCAAGCACCTCTTTTTTTTTTTTCTTTAGGCTTTATATTTTGTTAGTGCCACTCATGAGAAAGATAGAAGGACTTGAAACATTTAAAACAAAAAAACAAAAACAAAAACAAAAAAACAAAAACGCCACTTCAGGAAATGTGTTAGTCATCCATCCCTCTTTTTTTAAGGAGATACATCCTGTGAGAAACAGGTCAGCTAGAGAGGCAGCGTTACCACAGGGTAACAGAGCTGACTTCCGGCTTCCCCAGGATGAGCCCCGGGCATCCTAAAACCCTGATCTTTAGTACTCAGGGGAAGTGAGGGAGGGGGAATGGAATCCTCGACTATGCTGTTGAAACTCTCAAGTGAATGTGCCCAGAAGCAAATCTGGTGAAATGAACCACCACGGTGCAACACAATGAAGTGTAGGTGGGTGGGGCCATCAAATGGTATCTGCTTTGTAACTAAAAAACATGTACATACCCCCACCCCCAACACCAACATGCCCAGTAAAGATGGCTGAATGTTGCAGTTGATGCCTTCGCTTGCCTGTTACGAGGGTCCCAAACTACTTGGTCTTTTTCTCTTTGTTCAGCCATCCTGGACCCATTTGCCTCATCAGGTCCAAGTCCCCAGAAGCTTTTGTACTGAAATTCCAGTGCCCTGTCCTCCTCCTTCTCACTCAAAACCTCGAAGTCCAGTGCAACATCCTCTGACTAATTGTCTGGCTTGCAAACTCTCCCTGCTTTATTATTATTATTATTATTATTATTATTATTATTATTATTATTATTATTGTTTTGTTTTTTTGTTTTTCGAGACAGGGTTTTCCTGTGTAGCCCTGGCTGTCCTGGAACTCACTCTGTATACCAGGCTGGCCTCGAACTCAGAAATCTGCCTGCCTCTGCCTCCCAAGTGCTGGGAATTATTATTATTATGGGTTTTTTTCGTTTGTTTGTTTTTGTTTTTCAAGACAGAGTTTCTCTGTGTAGCCCTGGCTGTCCTGGAACTCAGTCTGTAGACCAGGCTGGCCTCGAACTCAGAAATCTGCCTGTCTCTGTCTCCCAAGTGCTGGGATTAAAGGCATGCGCCACCACTGCCCGGCTCTCCCTGCTTTCTTATTTTCACTCTGCACACAGGTTAATTTCCCAGAACTCTTCTGGGAATGCCTTTCCTCTGATCTCCCAAGTGATTCCACCGCTCTCCAGAAAGGGGGCCAAATTTCTCAGCCTACCAACTGGCTTTCAGCTCCTTATAAGGTATCCTGGTATCACTCCACTCCCCAACATGAACCCTGTGCTCCAGCCCACCGACCTGATTAGCTGTTTCCTTTATATTTGTTCCAGCTTTTTATGGGGGGGGGGGGATGGTTGCCTCAATGCCTTTAAGATCAGCCTGTCTAGGCTACCTGTTAGCTGTGCAGCTCCAGCCAAGTGAGCCAACCTCTCCCTGCCTCAGTTCCTCCTCTATTAAATGGAGATAAGAACAGTACCTGGCTGAGAGAGGTGGCACACAGAGTTGGGAGGCAGAGGCAGGCGGATTTCTGAGTTCAAGGCCAGCCTGGTCTACAGAGTGAGTTCCAGGACAGCCAGGACTACACAGAGAAACCCTGTCTTGAAAAACAAAAAACAAAAAACAAAACAAAACAAAACAAAACAAAACAAAAAAAAAAAAAAAAAAAAAAAGAAGGCAGAGATCGGTGGACCTCTGTGAATTCTGATCGATATCTACCAAGTACAAGACCAGTTGGGGCTACATAGCCCCATAGCAAGATGCTGTCTTGAAAGAAGAAAGTAGGAGAAGGAAAAAGGAGGAGGAGAAAGAAAAGGAGGAGTAGGAAGAGGAGAAAGAGGAGGAGGAAGAGGAAGAAGAGGAGGAGGAAGAGGAGTGCCTGTTACAGGGCGGACATGAGAACAACTGAATGCCCGTGAGCTTTTTGGAATGGTAGCTGGCACAATCTATTCCACGGCTTTGCTCTTTCTTCTATTCTATCATGTTCCTCACTGCAAGTCACCACTTCCTGGAGAAGGTGGAGGACACGACTTCTCCAAGGATGGTCCGTTGTTGCTCGACTCATATTTGTATATGTTTTCCTTTAACACCCAGAACCATAGATTGTTTTTACTACTACTACAATTTTAGTAAGTGCTGCTGTGCTCTGTGTGTGTGTGTGTGTGTGTGTGTGTGTGTGTGTGTGTGTGCGCGTGTATGCATGTATATTTTATGTATGTGTGCATTTGTGTGTATATGTGTGGTATGTGTATGGTATTTGTGTGGTATGTATATATGTGTGTGGCATGTATGTTTGTATGTGTATGTGTGTGTACTGTGTATATTTGTGTATGTGTGTTTATGTATGTGTATATGCTTATATGTGTATATATGCATATGTGGTGTGTGTATGCATGTATGTGTATGTTTGTGTATGTATGTGTATATATATGTGGTGCATGTGTATCTATGTGTGTTTGTGTGTATGTGTTTGTGGTGTGTGCCCGTATGTGTGTGTGGTGTGTATATGTGTGTATGTATATATGCATGTGTGTATGTATGTATATATGTGTGTGTATATATGTGTGTGTATGCATGTATGTGTATGTATGTATGTACATATATGTGTATATATGTGTATGTATATATGTGTATATATATGTGCGTGGGTGTATGTATATATATGTATGTATATATATGTATATATATGTGTGTGTGTGTGTATTTATATATGCAGATGTGCATGCTCAGAAGCCAGAGGGGAATGTCAGGTGTCCTCTTCTAACCAGGCCAGCCCAGTCAGTCAGCAAGTTCTCCAGCACAGGAGTGAGGATTAAAAAGAAAAAAGATGATTAGACAACATTGTAGCATGACCCTAGCCAGTTCTGAAATTGAAGGCGGCTTTATTTTTTCCCAATTTGCTTTTATACCATTTTAATTACATGCAAGTATTTAGGTCAGTTCTAGGTTGAGGAACTAGCAATATAATAAGTGCATATAGTCAAGGAACAAGCAAGGCAATAAGCAAAGTCCCATGATCAATCCTGTGAACACTGTTTCTAAGGACTTATCAGGATGACCAAAATATGGGAGCTAACTTCCCTGTCCTAGCCCACAGTCATATTCATGCCTGAGGTCTATTTCTTTGTTCTAGCCTACGATTTAGATTCCTGGCTGAACTTACTTCCCTGTCATGGCCCAATGTCAGATTCCTGCCAAGTGGCCCCCAAAGCTGTCTACACTCCTCTATCAGTCTCCACTCTTGACCTCATTCCCTTGAAACTGGGTCTCTTACTAAACCTGGAGTTTGCTGGTTTTCAACTAAGTTGGCAGTGGCAAGTCCATTCCCCTGTGTTGGCGTTGCAGGTATGCATGCGGTCATGCCTTGCTTTTTACATGTGTGTTGGATATCCAAACTCAGATCCCTATGCTCATGCAGCAAGCACTCTCACCCACTGAGCCATCCCCCTAGCCTGCTTTACTGGATTGAAATGCTCTGATTACCTCCCATTTGTCCCAGATCTCCTTTCCCTTACCCTCTGCCTTGCCTTTTGTCACAAGAGGTTGGCCTCTCTGTCCAGTGGTCTCCAGTTGGATTTGGCTGGAGGGTCCTTAGTCCCTGAATGATCTCTGCTCGAAGCACACTAGTCTACCCTGGCTGACACAGTTCTCATTGCAGCCCTATGAAGAACGTGGTATTACGTCACCAAAGATGCTCAAGATCTCCCCATCCAAGTGCTGGGACCACGTCTACTGGGCTCTGACACCCACGTTTGCAACCACTACCTACTACCATCTGAACCCTGAGCTTTGTGGGATGGAGACTTTGTGACAAATTAGGTTACAAAGGTGGAGTCCTCGTGAATGGGATTAGTGCCCTTATTAAAAACAAAGAGCAAAACAAAACCAACAAACAAAGCAGAGAACAGTTTGGTCCTTCTGCCACAAGATAATACAATAAGAAGACAATGTTACGGTAGAAGCAGGTAGATCTCTCAGTTCAAGGACAACCTGTGCTACATAATGAGTTTCAGGCTAGCCCACTAGGGATATATATCTTGAAGAAGGGGAGGAGAAGTGGGGGATGGCAGAGGAAAGCATCGCCTATAGAATAGGCAAGATGCCTTCACTAGATACCAAATCTGCCAAAGCCTAAGCAGAATAAACATTCAATTAAAGAATTCTAAACCAGCAAGGTGGTTCAGAGGGTGTGGTGGTTTGAATAAGAATGGCCCCTTAGGCTCTTAGATTTGAATGCTTAGTCACCAGGGAGTGGCACTATTTGAAAGAATTAGGAAGTGTAACCTTGTGTCACCTTGGGTGTGCTCTGACGTGTCAAGAGCCCAAGCTGGGCTCTGTGTCTCTATCTTCCGGCTGCTTGCAGATCCAGATGTAGAACTCTCAGCTACTTCTGCCTGCGTGATATCATGCGCTCTGCCTTGACACTAATGGTCTAACCCTTTAAAACTGTAAGCCATGCCCAGCTAAATCATTTTCCTTTGTAAGAATTGTGTTGGTCACAGTGTCTCTTCACAGAGCAGGGGCTAGGACAGTTGATAAAGGTATTTATTCCCCAAACCTGATTACCTAAGTTTGCTCCCTGAACCCACGGTACAAGAAGAGAGCCAACTCCCAAAAGTTTTTCCCTAACCTCCAAACATATTCTATGGTGCACATTCACGTATACACCCTGAATAAATGAATATAATTTTCAAAAAAATGTTAGAAAAAATTATTTGTATGTACAAATGTACACACAGAGAGAAGTAGAGGAGAGGGAAAGGGGGAGGGGGGAGGGGGAGGGGGCGAGGGCAAGGGTGAGCCAAAACTGACAAAGCCAGTTGACTTCTCTGTGGCCCATGCTGTGCCTTTGACCTTCAGCCTGCACACAGACACACACATGCGCAGGGGGAGAGAGAGAGAGAGAGAGAGAGAGAGAGAGAGAGAGAGAGAGGATTCTTCTTCTCTGGTTGAGTTGGAAGGTTCTATGTGAACATCTACACGTGTCATTTAGAATGTGGTTTTTGGTTTTGTTATTTTATCATGCCAATCCATTCCAAGCAACAGTAATAAAAAAAAAAAAACACAAACTGCACTTGCCTAGAGCAAGCATGTGACCCTGGATTCAGCCCCAAGCCCTGCAAATATCAATCAAACAAACAGACTAGTAACCAATCAGCAGGGAATTTTGTTTCTCAAAACCCTGGAATCAGAAATTTGAACATCAAAGAACCAACCAATCTGGTGTCCTCCCTATACTTCCTGCCTTCTCTGGTCTCCTCCCGTGGAGGCCATGGAGGCCGGGTAGGCTACAGTGAACAAGCTCTTTGAGACCTTGTTCATAAGAAAAGTCCTCCTCCGTCCAATGCAGAGACTTCATGATCCCACTATCCCAGATTGGAGGTTAGTTTTTGATACACGAGTCTGGGGAGAAAATAACCATCACATAGAACACATTTGAAATGGAAAACATGCCTTGGGGGGTGGGGGGGAGCTCAAAGCAATCACTTATTCAGCCTATCATTCTGTGGCTTGGTGATTGGGGCTAGGCTCAGCCCGAAGGCTCCTCTGCAGACTGTATGCTTTTGTGAACCTACTGGTTCCTGAGTATGTCACTATGAGTCTACCAGCTGATCGGGGCAGACATGTGGTACCTAGCAAGCTAGCATAGACTTCCTGGTGGCTAGACTCCAAAGTCAGTGGGAGAGAAAAAGCCCTGAGGAAGTTCCAGCACCTTTCAAGCCTGAGCTTTTGTGAGGTTTCCCTTGTGTTCCAAGGATTGAATCCAGAATCAAGACCTGCCAAAGCTGATTGAAGGAACTGCAGAAGATTTCCACACTTCCTTTTCTTTTTTCTTTTTCCTTTTAATTCTACTCCATGGTACTCACTTTTCTGGATGGATCTATGCACCCCCCCCCCACCACCCCAACTTTACATTCTCCATCTTCATAACTTAGAGAAGCCACCTCTGTTTTTTGCTGGGGTGGGGGTAGGGACTATTTTTTTAATAGTTCCGTGAACATCCGACTGAAAATAGTTTTTAAAATGTAGCATGAGGAAGTGGAATTTTTTTTTTTTTAAAAACTGGACTTCAGCAGAATTTTTAAAAGAATCTTTCTTTTCTTGAGTTGCCTCTCCCTTGTTATAAATTATAACTCCACCCAGTGGCACACCACAGCCAGCCAGTCTCTCCTTCCCACCCTTCCAAAGCACTGCTGGCTTGGCAACCAGTCTCAGCTCACATTGTGGAAGAGACCAGAAGCAAGCCCACTTCCTGCTCTCCTCGCCCCCTTCCTCCTTTCTCCACCCCTGGGGCTCACCCTTTGCTCACTCCTGCTCTGCTTGGCTCTGGTGGCCCAAGGAGCAGGGGTTAGAAAAACCTATATGTGGCATAGGGTTGTTGTCTGTATAGCCCCACAGGTGGTACACAGCACGTGGTGGCTTAGAGACCTAGCCAGAAAAATTTAAATATAAGGACATTTATTGTAAAGACAATGTGTATGAAATTACATTTAAAGACATTTGTGATGCTGGCATAGTTAGTTCAGTACATGAATTCGTTTCACAAGTACTTATGGAATATTTACTATGTTCCAAGTCCCTTATAGCCTAGTGGGAGAGACAGACACGTGAAAAGAATTTCAATTAATAAATGTCAGTTAATTATTCAAGTGGGTGTCTTGTGAGGGTATTTGGTGGTCACTGTGCCTAGTGTGGGTAGTTGAGACTTTTCACCTCATGTGGGCTAGACCACTGCTGATATATATATATATATATATATATATATATATATATATATATATAATTTTTCAGAATATTACAAAAGTAAAATCAAACAGGTAAAAATCATCTTAATGGGTCATTTCATTCCACTCAACATGTCCAAGATATTGCCATTTCACTATGCAATTAATATAAAATTATTAATGAGATGACTTACATCCTTTTATTATACCATCTTTGAAATCCAGCTTGTATTTTACACTTGTAGCCCGTCTCCATTTTAATGCCAAGTTTTCAACAGTTAAAGTAAAATGTAGTCCCTATTGAAGCAATTAAGTTGTGTTTAACGGAAACATATTTTATATTGCTTTGGTTTAAAATTTGTAATTGAAATGAAATAAAGTAGAAAAATTCAGTTACTTACTGGCATTACTCATTGATCAAGTACCTCAGCATCCATGCGTGGCTGCTGGGTACCAAACTGGAGAGCAGGAGTCCAAAAGAATAAACAGATAGACATCGAAGGGAGAAGAGATAGGAGAAGAAGACAGAATCAGTAGGAATAAAGGCCTGTGACATCGTACTGATGGAGAAACACTGGGGTATCCTGAAAGTGAGAACCCAGTGTCCTGGAAACTCAAAGGCCACCAAAGCCATCTTGAACTGGTGGCCTGTGGCTTTTTCTGGTTTTTGTCTCATGGGTTCAAATAATTACGTTTACTGACCACAGAGGGTAAATTTTAGAAAGAAGTTTATTAAAAATCCATAGGCAGGAGAGAGAGAGAGAGAGAGAGAGAGAGATCCTTAGTCCTTTAGTAAGGGTCTTAGGAAATAGAGCATCACTGAGGTGCTGTAGGCTTTTTAAAGGGCTTATGATAGAAACTGGAGAGAAGCACAGAGAGGGCGGAAAAGCTGGTCAGTCCAGTCAGCCCAACCACAAGATGTCCAGTTCCTGTGGAGTCTGGAATGTTTTTTTTTTTTCGAGACAGGGTTTCTCTATATAGCCTTGGCTGTCCTGGAACTCACTCTGTAGACCAGGCTAGCCTCGAACTCAGAAATCCGCCTGCCTCTACCTCTGCCTCCCAAGTGCTGGGATTAAAGGCGTGTGCCACCACCGCCCGGCCTATAAATTATCTTTTTTTTTTTTTTTTTGGAGTCTGGAATTCTAAACAGTTGGATATTTTCATGACACAGAAGAGAAGGCTAGTGACGGCCAAACAATCAGGGATGACCTGGTAGTAACCTTTGCCATTGCTCGATGCCTGCCCGACAACAGACAACTGAAGAGTAAGAGAGTCTATTTTGGTATGTGGCTTAAGAGGATTTAGTCCCCTGTGGCAGGAAGGCATGGCTGAATTCAGGGCAGTGGGATCCTGTGACTGCTTGTTCACATGTGTGAGGATCAGGAAGCACATGTTGGTTGGGACCAGAGGTAGGAGCGAACTGTGACACCCAAAACCACCACTGACCTACATTCCCCAGCTAGCCGCCCAGTTCCAGATGGCTCCACGATCTCCAGAGGAAGTGCTACAAGCTAGGGACTGAGTGTTCGAAGTCATAAACTTGTAAGGGACATTATATGTCTAAACTGTATCAGACAGGATAAACAAAAGGCTGCCTTAAAAGACGTTAAGTCACCCAAAGAATTAAAAGCCACATATTTTATAAATATATACGTAGCACTGGGGTCAATTAGGCACAAAAAGGAATTTCCTAGAATAGTCCCTACTGCAGCGACCGAAACCCATAGCAACACACCCACCCTCTTGGTATCCTAGGAGCAAGGCCCTGTAAGAAATCATCTGGCATAGGCAAAACAAAGTATAAAGTAGATGAAGTATGTGTCTTTAACATATTGCTCTCAGAAATTAACTCCATTAGGATTCCGGGATGCGCTGACTAGCCTTACAGTCCTGGGAATCATTGACCATCTCAGTCTGATGTCTCAATCCAACATCTGGGTCTCTGCTTCTCCGTTTATGTTAAATGGTCAGGATTGCCTCTATACTGTTCATCTAAGTCAGATTCCCGAAAATTAGCTGTCATGACCATCCCAAGACACAAAACCCACTTCTAAAAAAATGGTTGTGATTGTTGACATAAAATATGTTGCCCGACTCAAATCATTTGGGGCTCACGGTTGGAGTAGACGCCAAAGTTCATGGCTGAGTGGGGATGTTGTCATTCAGAAAAGCTGGATCTGTTAAGATGGGGTAAGGAGCCGGACAGTGGTGGCGTATGCCTCTAATCCCAGAATTTAGGAAGCAGAGGCAGGTGGATTTCTGAGTTGAAGGCTAGCCTGCTCTATAGAGTCAGTTCCAGGACAGTCAGGGCTACACAGAGAAACCTTGTCTCTAAAAACAAAAAAAGAAAAAAAGAAAAAAAAAAGATGGAATAAGGAGACCTGTTGGGCAGCAAGCAACACATCACCTGCAGGCCACCTCTCTGCTGCCTCAGCATTTGCTCATGCTTAACTGCAATAGAAATGTCCATGACCAGCATTTGGGAGGCAGAGGCAGGCGGATTTCTGAGTTCGAGGCCAGCCTGGTCGACAGAGTGAGTTCCAGGACAGCCAGAGCTACAGAGAAACCGTCTCGAAAAACAAAAAAAAAAAACAAAAAAAAAAAAAAAAAAAAAAAAAAAAAAAAAAAAAAAAAAAAAAAAAAAAAAAAAAAGAAAAAAGAAAAAAGAAAGAAAAAAAGAAAATGTCCATGACCACATAAAAATTCATGCCATTCAAACAAAAAGAACCAATAAGCTTGTGGATGCAGCATCCTCCATGAACCCCATCTTCTTGAAATTCAGATATAATTCCTTATGGTCCAATGACCTGTGGTTAAATTAGGTTATCTAGCACAGATAACCCCAGTATAACAAAGAAAAACAGGCTGCAGATAGTAATACCAACAATAATAAGCTGTGTGAAGGAAATAGGAAATGGCGTGTGCCGCATCCTGGACAACAGGAGTCGTTAAAACTCCTGTCAGTGGATAGAATTCTTGGCACACAATATAGACCAGGAAATATCATCTCTGTTGGTTTGTCCTTCATGAACATATCTGAGAGAGGTGTACTCTCTGGGAACAAGGTCATCTTCCTTTCCCTCCAGTGCAAGTTTGAGGGTGTTCATCTGTTTAGGCTTCTTAGATGGACTATGAAAGGCTGGGCATTGTAGGGCCAGGCATTTATTTCATGGTTCTTGAGCTGGCAAGTACAAGGCCAAATGAGAGAAGATGCTGTATCTGCTGAGTGTCTGCTTCCTGCCTCGGGAATGGCTCTCTTTTCCCTGTGCCTTAGTTTATAGCAGGGGCAACAGAAACCTTTCAGGCCTCTGATACAGCAGTATGTATTCTAGTCATGAAGGCCATTCCTCATGTGATCCCCAAAGACCCACCTCCCAGTGCCACCATCAGCCCAGGGGTGAGAATTTGAACCTATGTATACGCCCAATGTAGAAAGAGGAGCTAGACATTGTCTTAAAGATGGCCATGAGATGTTAGTTACTTCAGAGTCTTCTTGGCCTTTCTCAGAGTTTCTTCCACAATGCATGTCTCAAAAATGTAATAAGCTTTTTTTTTTTCATCTTTTGTGTTCCTAGACAACTCTACCAAGTAATAGTCAAAACCAGAGATTTTGTTTGGTCATACGTTTTAAAGCTAGAAACTTCTGTTTTCCAGCAAAAACTCCTGTGCTTTGTCTATCTTCCCAGACTATTAATTTTCAGATCTTAAGGACTCAACCCATAATGTGAAATGAATTTTACTTCGTGAACCCAATGTACAATTAATTATGCATGTGCCATGCATAATATAACCAAATCACAAAATTTGTGCTATAGAATTTACCTGCAGTGTATAGAGTTCCTGGTGTGATATTTTGTTCACCTGCTTTTTTTGAGTAGTTAGCTAAGTTATTTTTATATATTATATATTTATAATTTATTTTATTATTTTTTTATACTTTGGGGGTTTTCGCATAATTACAACATTCTTCCCCCCCCCATCCCTTCCGTGTGCACTCCTGCCCCAACTGAAACCCATGGCCTCTTTTTCTTTAATTGTTACATTTACATTCCTTTCTAAACCAGCACAGTCCCTAACTACATTCTAAATAGTTATCTTTATACTCACAGGTCATTTTTAAAAATAAGAATGAAAGAAAGTAAGGCAAAGTTGGCCACTGGTCATGGTCCAGCAGATTGATCTACAGCCCACTAATGGGCCACACCCCGGTGTGAGAGCACTATGTAGGCCCCTCCCTGCATCTTAGCATCTGCTTCAAAGGAAATTAAAACAATGGCCTTGGCTAGAGAGGTCTGATGTTTTTTAATAGGAAGATTTTTGTAATTCACCTTTATACCACTCCCAGATAGAACTTCACAAAACATAGAGTTCTTCCCTTTCTGTGTCAGAGAATAGTTAACAGCACAGGAGACTGAGGAGAAGGTGACTGAGTCTTTTGCTGTATTCTGATCTCACTGAGGACATAGAGAGTGGGTGGTTTGTTCAAGGCCATCTTGAAATGTGAGATGAGAGAGAGAAAAGAGGAGAGGAGAGAGCACACAATTAGCAATTTCTGGGTATTAACTTGTATTTAAGATAGAAAATGCAGCTTTCAAACCCCATATGTCCCCAAGTCAGAATTTCAACCATCCTGCAAGGTAGACACAGGCCTCAAGAGTCTCTCTTAGCAAAGCCCTGGTTTCTCCCCTTTCTGTTGGAAAGACAGGCCACATTCAGCCTGTCAGAGAACTTCATAACAACCTACCAGCAGTGGCCATCTCATGCCAACATCCTGAATACTTTCCTCCGAATTAAACTGTGATAGGCACCCAGGTTTCATTCCTAAATACAAATTAATAATAATAATAATAATAATAATAATAATAATAATAATAAGCCGGGCAGTGGTGGTGCACACCTTTAATCCCAGCACTTGGGAGGCAGAGACAGGTGAATTTCTGAGTTCGAGGCCAGCCTGGTCTACAGAGTGAGTTCCAGGACAGCCAGGGCTACACAGAGAAACTCTGTCTTGAAAAACCAAATAATAATAATAATAATAATAGTAATAATAATAATAAAGAAATCACACCTTCTCTTTCTTTGTAACCAGTAACAGAACCTTTCAGCTGGGTCAAACACCAACCATGGCCTTCTCCACTAAGCCATCCCCGACCCCCACAGTCCTTCCTGATTGATGCTTGCCTTTCTCATTCTGAGGATTAGCCTCATTTCTGTAAGCCATCTTCATCCTAAGGAAGTAACCTTGATGAGAATAACTCCTAGTCAACCCCTGCTAACAATCTCATGAGGGTTTTTAAGGGGACATTTTTCTCTGGAGTCTTTAGACTTCGTAAGGTAGAAGCAATCCCCACGACCCTAAAGGTACTGAGATTGATGCTGATGACGAAGAGGTAGGAATGGAAGCAAACCTTTAGGAGGGAGATGAGCCTGCGTTTAAATGCTGGGTTCACCACAAATTACGTGACCTTAAGTTTCTACTTCTGTCTTTACTTTTCTATAGTTGGTGCTGACAGTTCAGGGGTTGGCTTCTTAATTGGTAGTCAACAAAGACAGCCTGGAGAGAGAAGCCCAAGGCAGATCCTCTGTGAATCTGGACTCCAGTGGAATAGTCACCGCAGGTCCCAGGGTGTTAGAGTGGAGACAGTAGCCAACTTTGGTCTGTGCACTGCTCCATGATCCCTAACGGGCCCACCATCTCCCGTGGGGCATGGAGCTTTGCTTCCTACAAAAAGCCCAGGAGGAGACTACCAAATTTTATTATAGTAACTTAAGGGATGGTTGATGAAAAATATTTAAAAATCACTTCAGTAAATGAAATTTTAAGTTTTCATCAACCAGAGTGGGAGATCGTTACCAAATATACTCAGAAAATGAGTCACATAAAGAGAGAAAGAGAGAGAGAGAGAGAGAGAGAGAGAGAGAGAGAGAGAGAGAGAGAGAGCCGGTAAGATGGCTCAGTGGGTAAAGGTGATTGCCACTAAACCTAAAGACCTAAGTTCAATCCTTGGAACCTCACAGTAAAAGAACCAACTTCTACTCGGTGTCCTTTGGCCTCCGTGTGCATAGGAAGAGCCTCATGTAGTCTAGGTTAGCTCTAAACCTACTTTTTTTGTGTGTGTCTGTTGGAAAGGTGATATCTTGTATACAAAATCTATAACCCTGGAAGTATTTTTAAAAGCAGCTCAGTCATACAGAAAAACTCTTGATTTAAGCCTGGTGCTTTTGAGACACTGAAAGGAACACATATTTTACCCTATCAGTAGGAATCTGTTTGGTTTACATCCTCTTATCTTTTCTAGAACATTTCTTCCTGTGCGTTTGTAGCAGTTCTTGCCTCTCAGCCTCTTCTCAGTGGTTCAGAGTGGGTGTGTGTGATTATAGCCTATGCTGTTCTTGCTTAATTATAATTGCTTACATTAAAGCAACACCTTAGAAGATACCTCATTCCCCAGGCTCTAACACGGACATGGGTGTGGATAGACTGGCTCATCTATCTCACGGGTTGGGATTTTTAATTTCTGGGAGGCAGCTAGATGGAAGTGAGCAGAAGCTTTCGCATTTCCTCGGGCTTTTTGCTAACCCTCAATTAGAACTCATTCTTAATTTCCCAGCCCAGTTTATTAACCTTCAGGATATGGTGAAAGATTTCATCTCATTCCTTCCTAGGAGTATAAAATACCTCTCTTCTCCCCACCCCCATCTCTCTCTGCCAACCCCCTGGCCTCTCAGCCACTCCCAGTTTTTTCCTTTCCTCCTCCTCTTCCTCCTCCTCTTCCTCCTCCTCCTCTTCCTCCTCTGCCTCCTCCTCCTCCTCCTCCTCCTCTTCCTCCTCTTCCTCCTCCTCCTCCTCCTCCTCCTCTTCTTCTTCTTCTTCTTCTTCTTCTTCTTCTTCTTCTTCTTCTTCTTCTTCTTCT
>JANHMN010000018.1:32889422-32915919 GCA_030674055.1 Rhabdomys pumilio
CTTCTTCTTCTTCTTCTTCTTCTTCTTCTTCTTCTTCTTCTTCTTCTCCTCCTCCTCCTCCTTCTCCTCCTCCTTCTTTTCTCCTCCTCCTCCTCTTCCTCCTCTTCTTCCTTCTTCTTCTTCTCATCTTCTTTTTTTGCTATGGCCACTCCTGGTTTTGTTTGTTCATTGTTTTTTTTGTGTTTTTTTTTTTTTTTGTTTGTTTGATTGATTGGTTGGTTGGGGGTTTGTTTGTTTGTTTAAGTTGAAATTTTTTAGACTTTTTTAAAACTTAATTCACTTTACATTCTGTTCACTAACCCCCTCCCAGCTACCCTCCCACAATCCTTCCTCCCACCACCCCTCTCTCCTTCTCCTCTGAGCAGGTAGGGACCCACCCTGGGTATCCCCCTACCCTGGTACATCAAGTCTCTGTGAGGCTAGGCTCATCCTCTCTCACCAAGGCCAGGCAAAGCAGCCCAGATAGAAGAACATATCCTATGAATAGGCAACAGCTTTTAGGATAGCCCCTGGCAACAGCTTTGGGGTAGCCCCTGCTGTAGTTGTTCAGGACCCACAAGAAGACCAAGTTGCTAGACATGTGTGGGGAGGCCTAGGAGGAAGGCACAAGCAAGGATGCTTGAATCTCACCTAGAAGGGAGAATACAATAGTCATAAAAGGCAGATGGACAGAGGGAACTGGGTGGGAGATAGGATGGAGAGGGAGATGGGGGATTCAGGATTAGATGTGGGGAGGGACAGGAGAGATGGCTATATGGCCATGAAAACGAATGGAAATCTGCAACTGACAGGGAGTAAGAAGGTGGAGGGTATCTCCAGGAAGAGACAGAGACCTGGGATAAGGAAGATACCCAAGAATCAATGGGGATGTATGACTCACAGCATTGGAGATATGGAATCTGAAAAGGCTACCTCCTGTAGCCAGGCAGGAACCCCAGTGGAGTGAGCAATAGGGACATTGATACACCCCTAAAATTGTCAACCTAAAATTTATTCTGTCTACAAGAAATGCAAGGACTGAGGATGGAGCAGAGACTGAGCGAACAATCAACAATAACAGGCCCAACTTGAGAGACCCATCCCATGGGCAAGAACCAACCCCTGACACTATTAATCAGACTCTGTTATGCTTGCAGACAGGAGTGTAGCATGGCCGTCCTCTGAGAAGCTCCACCCAGCAACTGATAACTCCTCTTTCGCCTCCTAGCTCCCTCCTTCCTTCCTCCCTCCTTCCATCTCCTGGCTCCCTGCCTCACACGCTTTGCTGCTGTTGTACTTGTTCCCTTGATCATCTGGAACCTGTGTCCAGGGCAACAGACAAACTTTGAAAGCCTGTAAGACGGTGATAGACAGGTGGTAGCTCCTGCCAGCCGAGTGCATGCACCCCACAAAGCCATGAATGAGGCCTGCCGCAGTAACCAGCAATATTACAAGGGAAGTTTGGGGAAATTATTTTAAAATAACTTGATGGTATAGTTCTTGACTGTGTACTTTGTAGATGACACAATGTCACAATTTCGAAGGGATGGACACCCTTGGGTCTTGATTCTGCTGTATGTATGTGTATGTAGCATGACTCCAGGGTGTTCCTAGTTCACAACTTGGCAGCAGATCACCTGCTCAGTCAGGCCTTGGAGGCACCTGCACTCCCAAAGGAAAACAAAAATGGCAGTTCACAAAGCCTTCAGGTTCACTCTATGCCCTTTCCCAGATGCCCCATTCCTTCTCACGATTAGAGGAAATACGTGTTTTCTTTTGTTTCTCTTTTTAATTCTGAAACCAAGCATAGGAGCACATACTTGCAATCCCTACACTCGGTATGTGGAGGTTATAAAATCAAAAGCCCAAGGTTACCCTCTGCTCCACAGTGAGTTTGAGCCTGGGGCACAAGACCTGCCTTTGAAAACAAATGCATTCTGAGTTAAGTGTGGTAAAGTACACCTTGAACCTATGTACTCAGGAGGCAGAGGAAGGTGGAGGCAAGGCCAACCTGGTATACATGTGAATTCCAGGCCAGCCAGTGCTACAGAGATCCTGTCTCAAAAAAAGAAAGCAAAAAAAGAAAAAAAAAGAAAGGAAGGAAGGAAGGAAAAGAACATTCAGATCTGGGGACATAGTTCAATGATAGAGTGCTTATTTAATATGCTTAATAATAATAATAATAATAATAATAATAATAATAATAACAATAATAACAACAACAACAACAGCCACCACCAATACCAATAATTCATCTGATGGATTGTCATCTTTTTAGCTAAGGAGACTAGACATCTGTAGCTCACTCCCGTCCAGGCCTTTTCTTTCCCTGGTGCCATTTTCCTTTCTTTCTACTTTATTGAATGTTCTAGGGCGCTCATTCTGGAGCTCTCTCTCTCTCTCTCTCTCTCCTTATATTTCTCTCTCCTTACTTCACCAGTCCCTTCCTCACCAACATTCCTTGCTTTTTTTCCTCTTGTCTCCCTCGAGATGGGCTGTGGACAGCAGAGGGGAGATGGCTCGCACTAGGGAAGTCTGTCAAGCAGGCACTCTCCAGGGAATTGGATTTCCTCAATGACTTATTTTGTGTGTTCGTGTGCACGCGTTCATGGGGAGCAGGCATCCACGTGCCGTGGCATGTGTTTGAAGTCAGAGGACAATCTGTGAGAGTTCAGTCTCTCACCATGTGGGGTCTGGGGCTAGAACTGAGGGTGTCAGGCTTAGGGGCAAGCACCTTTGTCAACAGACATCTTTTTAAAATCAGCGTCCCCAGATTTTAAGCAGAGTACCTCTAAAATTAAACCTGTTCTTCTAAAGGACCCGAATTCAGTTCCCAGTTCCAATAGCAGGTGGCTCTCAACTCATCTGTAACTACCTCCAGGGGTCTGACATCTTCTTCTGGCCTCCTCGGTGGATATTTCTCACATGCTGGACACACACACACACACACACACACACACACACACACACACACACACACGATAGATAGAAAGAAACAAAGAAACAACAACAAAACAAAGAAAGAATTTCCAAAAAATAATCTTCTAGACTCTAGTTTTCCCATCCTCAGAATGGAGGTTGCTAAGTGGTATGGTTCATATGCCATAGTGATATGCCTTGAGTCTGTTTTGTTTATTGAGACAGGGTCTCATCTAGTCCATGCTGGATAGGCCATCCATCAAACCTCCTGAGGGTGGCCTTGACCATCCTGTCACTGCCTCTCAAGTCCTGGGAGTGCAGATGTGTGCCACCACCATGGCTAGCCTAGGAGGATGTTTTTATAGCTCATGGTCTCAAGGTTGTATGTTGTCAGCCAGATCCATCCCTTGAGCCTTGAGGGTGACTGAAGGCCACATCAGGAGGAACGAACGTGTGCATGCAGGAAGGACAAGGGCCAGCTTTGACACTCAAAGCACATCCCCAGTGTGCTTGCTTCCTTCAGCCAGGACACACATCTGAAAGTTTCCACCATAACCTGGCAAGCAAGCCTTCAACGCTTGAGCCCCATGGGGCTTATTTCTTAAGGCAGTTCCACCTCAAGTTCTGTGCATTAAAGGATTGGTACCCTCTGTAGCTGTGTTGAGGTGATGGAATCTAAAAGAGGCAGGGCCAAGTGGAAGGTGGTGAGATGAGTACACCATCCTTGGAAGAAATTAATGCTAATCTCCTTCAGGGGACTGACTCTCTTGAGGATCTGTTTTTTGTTTGTTTGTTTGGTTGGTTGGTTTTTTTTGTTTGTTTGTTTGTTTGTTTTTTGTTTGTTTGTTTGTTTGTTTTTCCGAGACAGGGTTTCTCTGTGTAGCCCTGGCTGTCCTGGAACTCACTATGTAGACCAGGCTGGCCTCGAACTCAGAAATCCGCCTGCCTCTGCCTCTCGAGTGCTGGGATTAAAGACGTGCGCCACCACTGCCCGGCTTGCGAGTCCATTACAAGCCTTTCTCCTCCTCCCGGCACCTCTTCCATAAAGGCCCCTGCCATAATGATAGCATCCTCTATAAGGCCTTCATCAGAGTCAAGCAAATGCTAGCATCTTGTACTTACGCCTTCAGAACTCTAAACTAAGCCTCTTTCCCCTGTATGCTATCCAGCCTCTGAGACGTTGGTACAGCCCAACAAATAGACGAAACACCGTAAATGCTTCTCGGGGTTCTATAGCTGGATGAAATAGCAAATAGATGCTTCAGATATGTTAGACTCACGGTGAATGTTATTTTCCTTTTTGCCACCCATGCAATCCTCGAAGTCTTATAAAGATAAATAAACAGCCTTGGCAGGCAACTTATGAGAACATGGTACTTCTTGTATCGGATTCTAGATAGGTTGGCGTCGCGGCCAGCAAGAGCCTCCAGGTCAATTTTCGTTCTGCGTGTGCTCTAGCCGCTGCTTCGCTTCTTTAATGTTTAAATAGTGCCGGCTTTCTTTGAGCTGGCATGCTTGTTAGACCTCCCATTAGTGCGTTTATTTATTTATTTATTTATTTATTTATTTTTAATTTCACCGGCCATGCATCGAGCATTCTCACCGGGGCCAGAGGGGAAGCAAAGTAAGATAAAATAAAAATGGCTCTGAACACTAGCAAGAAACCCTGGCCTGTCCCCAAGGTGACAACAGTTTGGTATATGTCTCCTCATATTTTAATTCACATGCTTATGCCTATAGATTAAGTTTGTGAGTCTGGGCATAAAGTACCTCCTTGCTGTTTCCAGTTGTGATGTTGCCAGTTTCCTTGATGGTTTAAAATGCTCAGAAGGACTCATCTTTGTCTATAACTATAGCTTCCTCCTGCCTCCTCCAGATGTCTCGGTGTATTCTGCATCCTTCCCATTAGTAAAGGTATAGAAGTTGTCCTTTTTATTTCTTTATCACTTAGATCTCTGATATTACCTACTACATATGGATAGATACTTTCTTATTAAGTTAAGGATAAGAGCTGAGTGGAGACACAGGTCTGTCATTTCAGATACCAGGACAGTCAAGGCAATGGAGTCGAGGTCTTATGTAGGTTATAGAGTGAGTTCAAGCCCAACCTGGAGAACTTAATGAAATGAGACTCTGTCTTGAAATAAAAAGTAAAAAGAGGACAGGGTATATAGTTTGGTGGTGGGGGTCTTGTCTTAGCATGTTCAAGGAACAGTTCAGTCCCAGGTACTAAAAAAAATATGACAACTATCGAATGTTAAATGTGTGGGTGTTCCATATGTATCTTTAAGCTCCCCCACCTCCTCCACTGTAAACTTCAGCCAGTGTCTCTGCCCACCTTGTCATGTCTGCAGACTTCTCCGGTGAAAGTCCTAAGGGACAGAATTGCTGGGACAAGGAAGGAGGTTTTTCCTAAATAGTCAACATCTCCCGAGAGTCTTCCAAAGGCTGTGGCGCCAGCTTACAATCCTATTAATAACACCTTTTCCTGAGTGGCTTTTTGACAACGTGTTTCCAAAATAATCATATGTAGCTTTTTTTTTTTTTTTCTGTTTTGGTTTTGGAGGAAGAGGAGGACAGGCAATAATTAAGAGGAGTAAAGGAGGGGGATGCAGAAATTCATCCATCCATCCGTTCATCCATCCATCCATTCATTCATCCATCCATTCATCAGTCAGCCGTTTTTCCTGTCATTGATTTCCTTCTAGGCTTGGTTCTAAATGCTGAACACATAAGACAGATAATGTGTGCTGTTCCCCCAGATGGATTCATAGACTAGATATAAATTGCAAATTCTTAATTCTAAAGATACAGCAGCAAAAAGACTCCTGACAAGCAATGAAAGATATAATCCTAACTTAATCAGGCTGGGGGCGAGAAAAGAGCCATAAAGAAAACTTTTTAATGAAAAAAATTATCTTAATTCATTTCTCTCTCTCACACACACACACACACACAAACATGTACGTGTGTAGAAGTCAGAGGACAACTTACAGACTCAATCTTCTCCCTTCAACACATGAGCCCTGGGGTGGAGGCCAGGGCTTTGTGCATGCTAGCATGCACTCTGCCAACTGAGCTCCGCCCCCAGCCCCAACCTTAGGGTGCTTGATGACATTTGAATCTGGTGAACTCATAACAAATATATTGACATTAGGTTTCCAGATTTAAAGTGTCATAATGTTCTTGATCTTAATGCACTGAAGTGTTGGGGGTGAGATGCACGTACTTTTTTAACCTGAATCTTAAAAGCTTCAAAGAGCCGGGCAGTGATGGCGCACGTCTTTAATTCCAGCACTTGGGAGACAGAGGCAGGCGAATTTCTGAGTTCGAGGCCAGCCTGGTCTACAGAGTGGGTTCCAGGACAACCAGGGGTACTCAGAGAAACCCTGTCTTGAAAAACCAAAAACCACCCCCCCCAAAAAAAAAACTTCAAAGAATAACAGATTCCTCTAACTCAGAGCTGGCCAGTGGCACAATCTGTCCTGATGATGGTCTGTCCATCCTGAGGATGGTCTATGTCTGCTCTGATGACATAGTAACCAGTCACCATGTATGACTCCCAAGCAGTTGAAATATGGCAGGTGTGACCACAGGCTAGAATTATTCATTTTGCTCTACTTCAGTGTAACCTGGCCAGCAGCTGCCATGTTGGACAGCATAGATGCAGGTAAGCATCAAGGGAAAACTAATAAGCAGACAGCACCAAGTATAATTGGTGATCTTCTTGGAAGGGTGTGTGAAAGTCTGCATGTTTCTTAGGCTTTTTCTCAACATTTGCATCTTATATTTAAATTACATAATAAATGTGACGCCATCAGAAGGAAATTGACATTAAAGTGTTGTTGACATATCTGTTTTGTTTTGTTTTGTTTTTCGAGACAGGGTTTCTCTGTGTATCCCTGGCTGTCCTGGTACTCACTCGGTAGACCAGGCTGGCCTCAAACTCAGAAATCCGCCTGCCTCTGCCTCCCAAGTGCTGGGATTAAAGGCGTGCGCCACCACCGCCCGGCGACATATCTTTTATTACAATTAAACTATCACAGTTTAGTGAGATTATACTGGGCTAGAGGTACAGCACAGTGCCAGAGTGCTTGCCTAGCATGCGCTAGGCCTTGGGTTTTATCATAGCATCACGATGAACTAACTAGCTAAAAATGTATACTCGGGAACTAGAGGGATGGCTCAATATTTATGAGCTTACTGCTCTTACAGTGGACCAGGTTTGGCTCCCAGCACCTGTAACTCCAGTTCCAGGTGCTACTAACTCTCTTGGCTTTGATGGGGTATATATATATATATATATATATATATATATATATATATATATGTGTGTGTGTGTGTGTGTGTGTGTGTGTGTGTGTGTGTATGTATATATATGTATATATACACAAACTCATGCAGATCCACACGTACACATTTCCTTTACATTTGTATTATCCAGGGACCGAGGAGAGGACATATCGGGTGCTACTCCAGGATGTGAAAAGCATCGCTTTTTCAAACATAACTTAACCACCAAAAAAAAAAAAAAAAAAAAAAAATACTTGTACAAGTCCATGAAAAGACAAAACGCACAAGGTTACTCTCTGCAGCTTTATTTGCAGTAGCAAGAAATTGGCAGCGTTCGGAATGTTCTGCAAGAAGACAACGGTTCGATGTATTTTGCTTTGTTCTTATTCTGGATTACTCTAAATCCCTCCGACAGATTGAGGCAAATGTCTAACGCCATGGAAAGATGCCCAAGACAGATTGGCAGGGAAGGAAAAAGAGCAGTTTACCCAACAAAATGTTTACCCATGTGCCTCAACTTCAGCCCAATTCAACTGGAGGGATATTTTCTTCTTTTTCAGTGAATGGTGGCACAAACATGTACCCATGTGACCATTCTAGATTGTCCTCCCTTCCGGTACAGTGCTCAGCACTTTGCATGAGAGAGGCAATAGCTTACTATCACATCTGCCCTGTGTTGGGTGATCTTGAGAGTGGGCTATTGTGAGGGTTCTGAGGATGTTTAGGTAGAGTAGTGCACGTGTGTAATTCTAGAGCTTGGGAAGGGGAAGTGTGAGCAAGAGGACTGTGAGCCTGGATCTGGCTATGTGATGACAGGAAGCAAAGAAAGTCCGAGAGGGAGGGAAGACTAATGGACGCTGTTTGTAGATTACATTTACTGTCTACCTACAATATTTTCAGCTTACAGCAGATTCCTCAGGCCCCATTGTAACTTGTGGTGCATCAAAAGTACACCTGTGTTTTTCAATAGAAAATTTAAACGACCACACACACACACACACACACACACACACACCCTCTCACACACCCTTACACACCCATACATTCCTCACACACACTTTTTTCACACACACCATACCCACACCTACCCTCTCTCACAATACACTTTTCACACATACACACACACACACACACACACACACACACACACACACACACATGCACTCTCATACTCCTTCACACACATCCATTCACACCTGTATATAAAGAAAGAACCTTCTGGAAAAACACACATGGAACAGTTAGCAGTCCATTCTCAGAAACTCCTAGGTGCCTGTGGAAAGACCACCCAGCTCCATCTCTTGAGCCACCTAGCTGGCTGTGGAGGGTCCTCCCTGAGGTACCTTGAGCTGTAAGTTCAGGAAAAGCCTCTGAGCAGCCAAAAATATCTCCAAACTAGTGCCTGCCAACTAGTTCGTTAGCTGCACCTCTGAGCCGACACCAGCTGTAAGGAACCATCCATCCCCTTCTGTGGCCTGCAGTTCCAGTCTCCATAATAGCCAGTCCCCTCCCCATGGCCACCAGGCCTGCAGGGCAGGCAGGGTCATTACTAAATTCCAATGAAGGGAGTGTTTGTTATTGTTGTCGGGTTTGATGCTGATCCCAAAAGGACCTAATCAACAGGTAATAAGACCTCCTGGGAGCGATTAGAAACCTCAGCGTTAACCCCCTTCTAACCGCAGCCAAGAAGACAGCAGTCAGTGCACTCAGGCTCTGCAGAACTGGTGTGACCAGGATAGCCAGGGAGGCCCTCAAAGACAAGCTCATGGGTAGTCTGAGGAGGGAAGCTAGAGGGAGAATGGGGGTGTACATCCAGGCTTCAGTTTCTCCCTTAACATACACCTCCTCACCCTCTCTCTTCCTCCCTCTCCTTCATTATCCTCATGCTTAAGTGTACCCTGTGCCAGATGCATGGGCTTCAAACAGAAAGAGGCAGAGTCCAAGCCCAGCACATACCTATAATCCCAGCACTCAGGATGCCGAGGCAGGATAATAGCAAATTCCAAGCCAGCCTGGACTACACAATGAGTTCGAAGCCTGGGCTACATTGTAAGTCTTAGCTCTTTTCAGCTATATAGTGAGACCTTGTCTCAAATAAATAACGAAGTGCATAGTACATGGTCCTGCTCCTCAGGTACACTCTGAATGGGAATAAAGACATCAGCCGGGTATTGGTGGCGCCTGCCTTTAATCCCAGCACTTGGGAGGCAGAGGCAGGCAGATTTCTGAGTTCGAGGCCAGCCTGATCTACAGAGTGAGTTCCAGGACAGCCATTACTACACAGAGAAACCCTGTCTCGGGAAAAAAAAAAAAAAAGACATCAATACAGCAAGAGTTAAGTGCAAGCAGATTTGATAAGCACAGACGACTGCACAGAGACAGAGACAAGCAACACTTCGGGCTGAATCAGGAAGGAGTTCTAGTAAAGACAGCGTCTGTTGTGTATCTGTGACAGGGCCTGTTGCCTGGAGTTATGGGCTTTACACTTCAATGTCCATTTGTGCTACGGGTCACCTCTGAAGTTCCTTTCGCCTTATCCATAAAGTTGGTTACAAATAAATATAAAAGCAATTAGTCATCTTTTAAAATATTTCAATACCCACTTTTACAGTGTTATCAGTAACTCATTATTCTGCCAGGAGTTAGTTGGAAAGTTAAGCCCATCATTAACAAAACCTTGTAATGCCTAAGAAGACAAGGGTATCATGAGCCATTTTTCCTCACCCACGTAGAGACCAAACATTGTTATATAATTTGTCACCTGACAACACCCTGGGACCCTAACGCAACAAATCTACAGAAGCATACCAGCATTAGTGTCAAAGAACTGTAGATTCATGTTTCAGGGGACCCTGTGACAAGTGACAAGGACTAGGAGATAGCATCAGAATTACCCAGGCCCAGTTGGCCCCCACATTTTCCAAGCTGTAGAGTTGCAACAGACACCCTTCTTATTGTTGTGCAAGAGTTTGCATTTTGCAAAAACTTAACTGCAAATGTCACTTTAGCTGGGTCAGCTGATTTAACCAGACCCAAGAGTACAATAAAGAGAGTGAAATTGGATGGGGACGTGGCAGCCATCGCACAGCTCAACCTCTTACGTCCTTTGAAGATCATTTGCCGGAAGAGAGGGAGAATTTGTACATTTCCAACTTGCTTAACCCTGGTATCACATCCCTACTGGAACAAAAGTCCTGGAGACCAAACCTGCAGCCCTACAAATGCCACGGCACCTCTGAAGTCTTTTCAGAGACGGTAAAGCTTTCAGTGTCATTCATTTTTTTTTTTAAGAGAAATGTTCAATTCTATAGGTCCTTATTTTACAATTTAATTAGTTCTGTAACCGTTAGCACCAAGTTGATTAAAACAAAACAAAACAACAAAACAAAGAGCCAGACAAGATCGTTAGCCCTACTAAGATCATGCTATATCTGAAAAGAGGCAGAAACCATTGAAAAGTCATAAGGAGAGTGTGATTTTTTTTCTGAGGCTTGGTGATGAGGGACCTGGGGAGGCTTCAGGGTAGGGTAAAAGGGATTGTCTGTTATGGCTCAGCCTGGTGTCCCAAGGAGAAAAGAAAAAGCACAAAGGTGGAGGATGATAAGTCAGTATGCATAAGGGCAAGAGGAAGGATGAAGAAGTCCTGAGCGGATTGGATCCAGGGAAATCGAGATTATAAGGGTCTCATAGGTGTAAGTCTTAAGAAGGTGACTTAGAAAACATAAAGTGCTGCTTGTTGTTGATGCTGTTGTTTCGTTTTGGTTTTGTTTGTTTGTTTGTTTTTCTTTAGTTTTTGGTTTGTTTGTTTTGCTGTTGTTTATATGTACAGGTGTTTTGACAGTGTGTATGTTTGTGTACAACTTGCATGCCTGGTGCCCAGGGGACGGTATAGGATCCCCTGGAACTGGAGTTACTGACAGTTATGAGCTGCCATGTGAGTGCTGGGAATAGGACACGAGTCCTCTGGAAGAACAGCCAATGCCCTTAACCACTGAGCCATCTCTCCAGCACCAGTGTGTAGTATTTTTGATTAACAAAAAAATCACAAAGACTGCCTGTGATGGTTTGTATATGCTCAGCCCAGGGAGTGGCACTATTAGGAGGTGTGGCCTTGTTGGAGTAGAAGTGTCACTGTGGGTGTGGGCTTTAATACCCTTGTCCTGGCTGCCTGGAAGTCAGTCTTCTCCTATCAGCCTTCAGATGAAGACATAGAACTCTCAGCTCTTCCTGCACCATGCCTACCTGGGTACTGCCATGCTCCCACCTTGATGATAATGGACTGAGGCTTGGAACCTGTAAGCCAGCCCCAGTTAAATGTTGTTTTTATAAGAGTTGCCTTGGTCATGGTGTCCACAGCAGTAAAACCCTAACTAAAACATTATCTAAAAAAGAAAGTCTCCCAGTATATACTGGAGTTAGAGTTCATGTCACAGAGCACAACCAGTGGTTGAGGAGCCACAAACAGGTAGGTCAGAGTTCTCTTCATTCCGTGGTCCAGTGACATTTTGGCGGGTGCCTGCCTTCAGGGAGTTCTCTGTCAAATGAAGGAAACAATTGCACTTGGTCACTCAAGCACATGATGATGGTGTAGACTGACACTCCAACAGGTTATGTAGAAGGACAGACAGACATGGGGAGGGGGCAGTGGCCAAGGAAAGCTCTCGGAAGCAAATGACAGCTGAACTCTATGTTAAAAGTTAGTTCACGAGGAGAATGCAGAGTCTAAACCTAAGTCAACAGAGCCCACACATTTTTTTCTCTAGAGGTCCCTTCAGTCTCTATGCTTTCACTTATTTTTAATGTTTTAGATTCATTTACATATAGATATAGGTGTAGGTATAGGCTGGTTATAGGTATAGGTATAGATACATAGATAATTTAAATATAGGGATAGAAATGATAGAGATAGTATTTTTCTTGTATACATGTGGAGTGGTTTGAATATCAATGACTTTCATAGACTTATGTGTTTAAATGTTTGGCCCATAGGGAGTAGCATTATTAGGAAGAAGTGTGGCCTTGTTGGAGTAGGTGTGGCCTTGTTGGAGGAAGTATGTCACTACGGAGGTGGGCTTTAAGGTCTCTGAAGCCTTTGAGCCCAAGCTAGGCCTTGGGTAGCAGGCTCCTCAGCTACCTGTGGATCAACATGTAGAACTCTCAGCTCCTTGTCCCAGCTATGTCTGCCTGGATGCTGCCATGCTGATAATGGACTAAACCTCTAAAACTATAAGCCAGGTCCAATTAAAAGTTTTCCTTTGTAAGAATTGCTGTGGTCACGGTGTCTCTTCACAGCAACAGAAACCCTAAAACAACATGTATATACAGTGCCTGCATAGGTCAAAAGGAGTCACTAATCTCCCTGGAACTGGAATTGAAGACTGTTGTGGATCCTGAGAACAGACCTCTGGTCCTCTTAAGAACAGTACGTGTACGTGCTCCTAACCACAGACCTATCTCCCCAGCCCCTGTCTCCATGCTACTAGATCACTGAGCCTACGAACCATGAGCTAGCCTACCTTCACTGGCAAATATTCCTATAGACAGCTCTGAGCAGGTGTCAGGGGTGGGGACGGGGTGGGGGACAGCATTCTCTTTTCCTGACTAATTGGGCCAAATGACTATGTTCGAAGCCAGAGGTAGCATCCAATTTCAAGTGTGGAGACTAAACATACCACACTTCCCAATTTTCCCTTCGAGTAGCTGCCCTTCTGAAGACCTCTTAGCACTCCAGGTAGAGATGGGCTCATTTAACAGATAACAAAATAATATAAAATTTTATTTTGTCTTAGTGGGTCTAGTCATTTCTTCTTCTTCCATGGCATCCAACACTTATAGCTCCCAAGAAACAGCGAGCCATGAGGCAAGGAGATTGAGAAGAGGAATCAGGAAGTTTCTGTTAGCTTGAGAACTGGACTAAATGGTTAAATTCCTGGCCTTGGCTTCTACATAAATTCTCTCGGTGTCTTTCAGAACAACCCTAGTTTGAGCAGAAGCTCCAAAAAGACTATCTGTGTAAAAGGCTTTGTGGAGAGGGACACACATAAAAGGTGACTACTACTTTACAAAAATCCTGAAAACACTCATTGAACGCTTAGAATTTTCTAGACCTCGCGATCGAACAGAAATAAAAGCAAGAGACCTAGTCTCCGCAACGAGCGGGAGTTCGTGGACTCATAGAGAAGCTCAGATCCAAAAACAAGCGAACTGTGATACAATAGGAAAAGTACAAAACAGAGGGAGGTTCGAAGCGCTATGGAATCATGAATGGGGAGGCAATTAATTCTCAGCGAGTACAGTTGTGTGGGCCACCAAGGAGAGGGGACACTGCAGGGTAGGAAGGGCTAGGACAGCCTAGAGTCTGAGGTCACAGGTCTTGTTGGAGATAAGAGGCACAACAAGTTTAGAATGCTCAACTGTAAACAGTGACAGAGGATACAGCAGGGGACCTAGGACATTCTTATTCTAGGACTATGAAGCTCCATCCAATAGAACAGGGGTCCAGTGAAGACCTCTACAAGGACACAGATGGAGGAATACCAAGACCCAGGGGCTACTATGTCTGTAGCATCTACAATGTGCTATGAACTACTGTGTATATATATATATACATATGTGTATATATATATATATATATACATATGTGTATATATATATATATATATATATATATATATAATGTGCTATGAACTACAAGCACTTTATAAGTATTTAAGTAATTATGGCTTATTTATCCTTTGACCTAGAGAGCAATCTGTGAAGGAGGGTTTTTTTTTTATGCTGCTGCTTACAAAGATGAGAGTAAGGTTTAAAAAGGTCACCAGTCTTCCAATAAGTACGTGATAGAGCGAGGGCTGTTACCCAAGGCTAGCCCAGGGTGGATTTGCATTGTCTTGTTTTGTGGACTTAAGTCTCAGCAGAAGCAGATAAATTAAAAGGCATAAATACCAAAGAGAGAATTGAGAACTGTGCTTGAGTTTGAAAGGTAAACAGTCTTTACAAACATCACTGCTCATCTGTCATTAGGCCTGTGGTCAAGAAATTCACCTGTTCGAGCTGACCTTTTTTTTTCCCCCCACCAATGTTGGGCAAGGCCTGTTAACAAAAGCAAAAGTTATTTGAATCTGGTGGTGGTGGTGCATACCTTTAATCCCAGCACTCAGGAAGCAGAGGTAGTGAGTTCGAGGCCAGCCTGGTCTACAGAGTGAGTTCCAGGACAGCCAGGGCTGTTACACAGAGAAAAACTCTTGAGATTCAGGTATTAAAACCTGGAGTGGGGGACACGAAGCAGCAGTGTCTCTAACAAAGATGAAGAAATTCTGAAACTGAAAGTGGAAGAAATTTTGGTTATCAACATGGCGCAGAGGTAGAGTTTTCTTACAAGGGTGGTTGTCAGTTAGGGGAGATTTTTAGCTCTATTTTGGTGATGTCTAAAGACTATGCTGTTGTCAAAATTGGTGCAGGGGTTCTAGATGCCACTGGTACCTAGTGGATAATGGCCACAGCTGTCACTACAGTGTGTGGAGGAGGACCTCATAACAAAGAAAGATTTGCCCAGCATGTCACCAACAAACAAACAAACAAACAAAACCAAAAAACTAGTCTCTGAGTGTGACCTAGACATTACCTGGATGTGTCGAGCTGGCTAGTAAAATGGCTCAGCAGGTAAATGACCTGCAGGAAGTCTGACAACCTGAGTTCAGTTCCCCCCAAACTCAAAGCTCAATGTGGTGATGTGTGCTGGATATCTTAGGGCTGATGAGAGGCAGAGACTGGTGAATCCCGAGTACTTTTCACCACCTAGCCTGGTCTACTTGTTGAAATTCCAGGCCAAGGAGAGATACTATCTTGAACAAAACAGGGAAGGTAGCCTGAGGTCAAACAGTCCTAGTTGTTGTTGACCTTTATATGTGAGATGTGCATGCTTGCACCTATACACACACACACACACACACACATTCATACACACACATGAATATACACTCATACACTCACATATTCATATACATTATGCACACTATGAATATGCACCCACATGCACACATACATATTGCATACACATACACATGTTAATATGCATCCATACGTACACACAAAGACAGAGTGAAGAACTAAGAGTTGTCAGGCCATCAGCAAATGTATTACTTTCCAATATAGGCAGTTCTGGTGGCTTTCAAATAACCCTTAGGAAAGGCTGTTAGAGTTTTGTTAGAACATTACAGAGTGCCCACCTACCAACCCTATATTCTAGGCTCCCGACGTATTAATCCACTTTTCCTGGATTCTTTTTCCCCCGTCAACATATGGTGCAGAGAATTGCCACCTTCCTACTCTCGCCATTCTTTGCTCCATGTACCTACAGAGAAGAAAAGCCTCACAGAATGTTGCTTATCAGAGTCACATGTCCTGGTGCTATTTGTATTCTGATGTTAATTCTGCTTCCTTCTCCTCATTCTAACTGGTCAAATAAAGACTGGGGTCTGTGACTGGGTAGTGGAAGGGAAAGGCAGGGCTGGAGGGTTAGAGAGTAGAGGAGGGAAAGGGAAAGGACAGAGGAAGAAGAGGTGGAAGGAAGATGGAGTAGAACTATGTAGCCCAGAGAAGCCAGAAGTAGCAAGGGATCTCACAGCTGGGGAATAGATGAGTGTCGTGGTGAGTCTGCCCAATCTAGGAGTACAGCTTGTAAATATAATAATTGGGTTGTGTGTGTGTGTGTGTGTGTGTGTGTGTGTGTGTGTGTGTGTGTATGTGTTTTTAAACATGGGCTTATTGGGATTGAAAGTTTGCTGCAACAGTCATGTAATGTCTTATTAGCTGGATCGTCATATCCCGTGATAGAGGGTAATGTTCTCAGCTTTCGGGAGGGGTGGGGATTCTAAGAGTTCAAAGCCCCCCGAGAAGTTTTAACGTTGTGGATTATTTTTTAATGACCCCATTCATGGTTGTATTTGTTAAGACCATGAGAACATCTGATAAGGGGAAACACATTAAGAGATTTACTCCAACCACGCGTGAGGATGGAAGAAGGAGAGAAAGAGAACCGTGGAAGCGTGCATCTCATTGGCCAGGGAGAAGCAGGCAAGCAAGGTTCAAAGTTGATTAGGATCCAGGATCGATGGGTTGAGGTGGGCAGGGGACGTACATGGGAGGGAGAAACGTCACAAGGATCAAAGAATGACGTCATACAGGACAATGGGCAAGTGCTAAGCGCCAGCTGTTTCCACATGTCTTACCTTCAGAGTCCTTGTTTTAGAGGATTATAAGAGTTAATCCCAGTCTGTAATTGGGAAAACTGAGGGCTGCTCTTAATTATTTGAGATAAAAGGATTGTTTCGCACACTCCCATTTGCTGCTACTTCTTTGAGCCAAATTCTGCCCGTTTCCCACACAGTCAATCTAGACTACAGTGTGAGGGCAGGGGGAATCACATCCATCAGTCAGTTTATGTCAATTGTGATACTGATTCATTCATTTGAAATACATTTTAGTAGCTACCATGGGTTATAGATTGTTCTAGAATGTGAGTGGTATGTTGGGGTCATTTATCTACTGTCCCCCTGTCTCTGTTTCATCCATCCAGTCCCTTCCCAGTAACTCAGGTCTCAGAAATGAGGGAGAGCTAGGGAAGAAAACCCAACCCATCTGGCTACATGGCTTTAGTGATCAGTCGGGTGCTGGCACCCTGGAAATTGTCATCAGTGAATCCTTTGGCTTCCAAGAAAGCATCCCTTCATCAGAGGTCTCCTTGGCCCCTCCCTGTGTGTAATGGGCTGATCAGTGTGGTGAGGTGGTGAACGCATCACGCATCTCAAGTCCTTAAGATAGTATCTCCAAAGAAGGGAATCCTCCTAAGGGAGACGTGCAGTCAGAAAGAGTTCCCAGGCCTCCCAGGGGCTAATGGCAGACTGTACAACCCAAGATAAGTTGCACATCCTGGGTTGCAACCTGCCTTGCTCCCTTCCTACCTCCATCCACATCTATCTTCATCTCTCAAACATCTTCAGACTCCTGTGTTAAGAACTCGGCAGGCTAGTGTGAGTCAAACATGGAATAAAATTAAAAATTAAAAAAAAAAAACTCTGACAACAAAAAAAAATTACTGTTCAAAGAGAAGTATTATTTTAGGGTGACATTATTTTTCAGAGCTGCAGTTTTCGTTTGTTATTACACGTAGGAGTTCTGTGAACATACAGATAAGAGGGCACAATAGATATTTGACAATGTGGTTCTCGGAGCATTTGCATATCCAAGAGATTATTTCAACAAGTATACTTAGACTGACCCTATTAACCATTCACAATATTTTGTCTTGAATCCAATTCACACTCTATAGACATGTCCAATCCGCATTTCATCTCCTACGCTATTTTCCTTTTCAGACTTTGTATGAGGAAATAAATCCATAACATCAAATTCCGTGACAACGTCTGCTCCAGCTGACATGATTTGAAAGGGAATTTCACTCATCCCAGGTTATGCTGTCTCTTAATTTGCTCTTTGGCTTTTACCTGAGAAACAGCCCGTTTGATCAAGCCTCGTGTTGAAAGAGCAAGTTACTGATGCAGAATTCACAGCCGGCACTGGCCTGAGCAATGCACAGGAGTGGCTGCAACGGCTCCCCGCCCCAAAGCCATGCTACAACAGAAGGCTCGGGAGGAATTCCCAGGCAAACATGGCTTTGTAACTCATGGCCAGGTCAGACCTGCTAAGCAAGCCAGCAGAACATTCAAGATCAAGATAACTCACAGTATATAGTGTACAGTGAGTGGCTTTTTAAAGAAAAAAAAGTGAGGGGCAAAATGTAGTGAGAGACGAGATGCTACAGCGAACGCCTTCCATATTAGTACTCAGGGAGCAGAGGCTGAAGGGTCTCTGTGAGTTTGAGGCCAGCCTGGTCTACATAGAAAGTTCCAGGACAACCAGGGCTACATAATGAGGCTATGTTCTGTCTGTCTGTCTGTCTGTCTATTTATTTATTTATTTATTTTGTTTTTTTCGAGACAGGGTTTCTCTGTGTAGCCCTGGCTGTCCTGGAACTCACTCTGTAGACCAGGCTGGCCTCGAACTCAGAAATCCGCCTGCCTCTGTCTCCCAAGTGCTGGGATTAAAGGCGTGCGCCACCACCACCCGGCTCTGTCTATCTACTTATATCTATCTATCTATCTATCTATCTATCTATCTATCTATCTATCTACCTACCTACCTACCTCTCTATCTTCATCTCCATCTCTATGGCTCAATAGGATTGGAGTTCAGATATCTAGAACCCAAGTAAAGGCCAGGAGGGCATGGGAGCCTGACTGTAATTTCATTATGTAGGAGCTAGAGACAGGGAGGGCATCCTCAGAACTCCAGGTTCAACAGGAGACCCTGCCTCAGTATATAAGGTGAAGAGCCATTAAGGAAGACACCCAACATCACATGCAGGCTCCATACACATGCACATGTATTCATTCCCCATTCATACACACATGCATGTGAACACATTTACACACATGCATACCACAGACACACACACACACACACACACACACACACACACATGAAATTGAGATACTTGTATATTTATGTTCATATCCGTAATATTGCAATAGCTAAATCATAGAAACAGCCCAAATGCCCACAATTAATGAATGGATAAACAAAATCAAAATGTGTGTGTGTGTGTGTGTGTGTGTGTATGTGTATACACACACATACATACATACACTGGGACATTAATTAGCATAAAAAAGAATTAGTTCACTTACATGCTCTAACAAGGATAAACCCTTGAAAACATTAAACTCAGCAAAATATGCCAGGCGCAATAGGAAAAATATTGTACAATATCGTTTATAGGAGCTGTCAAGAAGAACAAATCTGTAGAGAGAAAGTGGATTAGAGGTTTCCAGGGATAGGGGCTGAGGTAGAAGAGGAGGCGGGAGGGACAGATTGCTTAATGAAGACAGAGTTTCTGTTTACAGTGATGAAAAAACTTTAGAAACGGAATATAGTAATAGTTGCCTAACATCACGGACGTGATTAATGACCTGGAAGTCCACACTTAAAAGTCACTAATATAAGAGGGCAAAGAGATGGCTTAGCAGGTAAAAATGTTAGGACAAGCCTGGTGACCAGTTTCATCCCTGGAGCCCAGGTAAAACCCCAGCTGCAACGGTGCACATCTGTAACCCCAGCAATCCTCTGACAAGGTGGGATGGTGCAGAGAGAGGAGAACCAGCCAGAAGCTTGCAGGCCAGCTAGTCTGAAGTAGGTGTCCTAGAAGCAGAACCAAGAGAGGCCCTGCCTCAAACAAAAGAGGAGAGGGCCAATCCCTCAAAGTTGGCCAGGAAAAGCTTAAAACCAGAATGCCATTGAAAAGGATTGTGAAAGCTGGAAGTGAGGAGAGAGAAGGTAGAAAAACAAAAACAAACAAAAAACCCCACCAGCCCCTGGGGCTTCTGGGTCCCAAGCATTCCAAAAGGCATTATAACCTGTTCCTCTCTACCTGCTTGGACTCCTCTATGGATATGGGAGGCTGTTGATAACACATACTCATGTCTGGGGTTTGAGATCTCATCATCAATGTTTGGGGCAAAGGTGCCAGCTTTGTTTGGCTGACGCCCCTCTGGGCCAACACAGCTGACAGGAGATGAGCTTCTAAAGGCAAGTTCGATTGTAGACCTTGCTCCTGCCTTTAGGAAGCATTTTAATGTGATGTCACATTTTCTGCCTTTTCCAGCCTGACTCCTCCCACCATCCCGTCTCTGGCTTCTGCTACTTACTGCCTACCAGGAGCTCTGTGTTCACTGTTTTAGGAAAGTAAAGGGATGGTGGGAGACTGTGAAAGGATGAGAGTCTTCCGAGACCCATCCAATCCTCAGCATCCAGTTCCTGCTTGCAGTCGTAGGGGGTCGGGGATGAAGTTCTACTTTTCTGGAACCGTTTTTGGGGAGCCCAAAGCTGACACAGGCAGCAGAAGCAGGCAGGCAGGAGGGCAATAAAGAAGTTTCCAGATCCGCAGGGGACTGTAATCACATTCCCCAACCAGGTGCTGGGAGTAGGGCTAGAGTCAAGCCAACCTTTTTGGCTGAGGGCCAACATCTCCAGGCCTCCTCCTGCTCTACAGCCCCTTCCCGTCATCGTCCCAACCAGGAGCTTGTTAACTGTTTTTCCTGGGCTCTTATTCCAATTTCGAGGCCCCCTCTGTGTGTTAAACTTCAAAGAACTTTGTCGCCCCGAGTGCAGTGTTATATAACAAGGTGGACACTCCAAACGGCTCTGTTGAAAGGGGTTTGTTCAAATGAAGGGGCCTGGACACTTTGTTACTCCCCACCCCCTTTGGTCCAATAAAATTGCCTTGGTGTCTGGATTAAGTTGCTGAGTATCACTCCTGAAAATTTTAAAGATGAAAAACAGAACCGCCTCGGCCAGTCGTTAAAAATATAAAATGATTACGAAATGGCACCTGGCCAATATTTATGAATCATTGAATATGATCATAAAATCATAAAAAATAATCACCAAAAGGTAAATAAATTACCCGGCTTACTGCTTATTTTCACGTAGGGTCTGACACAAAAGCTGCGGCCATGAATGATTTATGCCTGTTTTAACAATAATACTCATTTTACTGAAAGATGGTCAGCACTCGGGCTGCCGTGGGCAACGTGCCAGTTGTCGAAAGGTTGATGTTTCAGCAACAATACATTAAATTATGAATAATACTGGTCCCAAAATGGAAGGTTATTAGCTCAGTATGCTTAATTAGCCCAGCTAGAACTTGCCTATCAAGTAGCAGTGCCCATTTCCAGGGCTGGAGTTATGATGGGGGTGGGAGGGGGTGAGGGGTGGTTGGGATACTAATGGTTCCCAGAGAGGGAGGCAGCCTGTGGGCGTGTCTTCGACTTTCTTTTTCATCGGTGAACATTAGCAGAGGCGGCATCGGAAGCCGGGTTTGGGGATTTTGAACCTTCCTGTGGTGTATCTTGCAAATAATTCTTATAGAGAAGGAGAAAACACTGTCAGGTAGGAGCTCCTCAGCCTTGTCGCCCCAGCTGTGACCTCACAGCATAGCTCTTGGTTGCTGGTAAGCCTGGATCCTGCTGACAATCATGTCATGTACTATGGTGGCGGGCAGACCATCAACCTCCTTCCCAGCAGGTGGAACAGTTAGTATGATACAAACGAGGTGACAGAATGAGCAGCCACAAAGCTAACCAACGATGCAATTTTGCATCAATTACAGTCACGCGGCTCCCATGAAGGACCAGTTTAGACTGTCCACTCTTGGCCTGGAGTTGGGCTATGAATTCTTAGAGCAAGCTTCTATTTGTTCTGTCTTTTCTGACATGGAATCTTATGTATCCCAAGCTACCACCAAACTTACTATTGCTATGTAGCCAAAGGTGACCTAGAACTTCCCATCTGTCTTTCTCTACCCGCTGAGTGCTGGGGTTGCAGACACACGCCATTACACCTGTTTATACCATGTTTGGGATTGAACCTGGGGCTGTGTGTGTGCTAGGCAGAAGCTCTACCAACTGAGATACCCCTTGTTTGATCTCTAAAAGGGTCTCTTAAGAAGTTGACATAGAGTAATTTCAGGTAGGAATCTAAATCTTAGGCTAGAACAAAGAAGTAGGCTTCAGGCATGAAAATGACTTTGGGCTAGGACAGGGAAGTAGGCTCAGATATTTTGGTCATCCTGATAAGCCCTTAGAAACAGTGATCACTCATGAGAGTGACTTTGTTTATTGTCCTGCTTGTTTTTTGACTATTTGTGTTTATTGTCCTGCTTGTTTTTTGACTATTTGTGTTTATTGTCTTGCTTGTTCCTTGATTATTTGCATCTATTGTAAATATTGAGGCTAGTTCCTCAACCTAGAACTGACCTTAAGACTTGTATGTAATTAGAATGGTATAAAAGGAAAAAGGTGGAGGGGATATGGGATGGGGGTTTGGGGGGAGGGGTGAGGAAAGGGGATTAACATCTGAAATGTAAATAAATAAAATATCCAAAAAACAAAAAAAGTTGACGTAGAAATCATTCCATGCAACCAGAAAGAATAGTCTAAGGAGAAGGTCAGAGGTCATCAGGAGGACTGGACAGGCGCTTACCTACTAGTGCAATAAGAGTACTTAACATGTGTGATGTGTACCTGTGTTTGCGTGTCCTTGTGTGTGTCTGCATTCAGCTCCACACCTCTATCCATCTTCTACCCGGTGTTGGCAATGCGCTGCCAGGTGCTCCAGGATTCTACTCTAAGTTTGCAGCCAGGATGCACCTAGGCTCTGCCCGCTCTGTCTGCCAGCCCAGAGCTGTCTGCACCACTGCTCAGCTATACTTAGTCCTGTTAGTAGCTTGTTTTTCTAAGCCCTGAAATTCATTTTCTTTTCCCGCCTCGCTTCCAGAAAAATAAATAAAAGTGAACACATCACTCATTTAAGACGAGGAATGGAATTTAGGTTGCGTTTTTCTTTCTATTTTTATGATTAGTTAGAATTTTCCTGGGAATGCTGCCAGGAGGGCATTACAGTGAGATAATCGGAACTGCAATGGCGAACTGTGTTCGGTGGGGAGAGGCTAAGTTAACGTACGGACCCTTTTCTGTCTTGTCTGTTTTCAAGAGACTGCCAACCACTTGTCCCAAGATGAAGGTGAGGCTGAGAGATGATCGGGCTCCATGCTGGTGTGATGGCCTGCGGGGTGCCAGGGTGCAACTGTGACTCCATCTCCTCAGGGGACCTGTCAACCCGGAAAGCCCTGAGAATCCTCAGAGGAAGCTGAGTGCAAAGCTCCCCACCTCCCCAAACTGGCCAAGGTGATCGATCAGCTGTGGTTCCACATCCACTGGGCTCTTCCAGCATCTACATCTGTTGTCTGGGGGACACGTCTGGCTTCCAAATGAACATCTGTCCCTCCTGGTAACTCAGTCACTGTGTGCAAGGGGAAGCACAAGGCCTTTGAGTGAACTTGGAAGCGAGTGCCAGGTAGGCCAGATCATCTTGATTTTGTGTGTGCCTGCATGCCATTTCCCAAGAGCCTTTGGGGTGAGAGCAGCCAGCTGGGAGCTTTCTGAGTTGGTCTTGCGGCTAGCAGAGTTGTTTGTTCCATCGCTGCCTACAGAAAGGAGATGCCTGGGAGAGGCAAAATCGAAAGGGATATCTTAGAGAGATGTCCTAGAGAGATGTCTGAAAGGAAGGAAGAAGACAAGGGCCCAGGGACAAAGGAAAAGGGCTTTAACCCGCAGGAAGGGAGCCTGAGACTAAGTGGATGGTTGTAGATCAGCCTTTCTCTGCAAAGAGCGGGGTGGTCAGGGAAGCAGGAACGGGAGGGTACACAAAGCCTCACAGATTTACTGTTGTCCCCATTAAACTCCCAGTCTGCAGGAGCCGTCTGTTCAGGTAAAGGCAGTGGAGAGAACAGGATGCCCCAAGCAACCCATAAATAGCAGGGTGAAGACAAAGTGTTTATTACTTAGCCTTATGGAGGCTATATAAGTGCTCTCCCAGGGCGTGCGAGCGCAGAAGCGTGTGCGCGCCGTTGGCCCACGTGTGTGTCCCTGGAGTCGGAGTCCCAGACACAGTGTTCGCGCTTGGCTTGACTCTATGAAGGCATTCCATTTGATGGAATGTACCGGAACCGTTCACGGTCAGCCCAGCAAAACCTTGTGGGGAGACAGCTTGTTTTTTCTCTTTACTTTTCCTGTTTGCAGGGAGAACAGGGTCTTTCTCTTCTCTGCTCTTTGCTCTCCCCAAAGTTGTCTCACAAGGTCATAGCCAGATGAGAGGCTTCCTTTCAGCACAAGACTGGATGGAAACAATACTCTGTTTTCTGGAGTGGGGGGGTGGGGGGTGCTGGGATGAGTCTGGCCCAGACTTGCCTGCTCTAAATTTAAAGGCGCTATTGTTTTAGTAGGACTGATCGTTACTTCAGTCAGCTGGGGCTATGCTATGTGATACAAAACTTTATCGTGTATGTGTGTGTGTGTGTGAGAGAGATGCTTTTTTAGTCGATACACAGTATCACAAAGATAGATACAAATACTGGGTTGTAGCTAGGTTGTATCATTCACCTAGTCTCTGTCATCTGACATTGCTAAGTGACTTCCCTTTCTCATTTGGACATTAGTGTTCTTAATTTAGACTTATCTATCTATATAATACTTTCTGGGGTTGGGGACTATATATATATATATACTCTTATACATATATATATATATATACATATATATACACATATGTATATATATATATATATATATATATATGTATATATATATATGTATAAAAGTAATCAGGAGATGTGGTACCTACCTATCATGCCAGAAAGAAGTCTGAGTTCAAATTACCACCACCACCTATACCAGACATGCCTGTAATCGTAATCCTTGTACCTAGGAAGTAAAAGCAGGAATGGAAAAATCAAAATCATGCTTAGCTGCATAGAGAGTTTAAGACAAGTCTGGATTACATGAAACCCTGTCTTATAAAAGACACCTTCTTCAAGTATTTCTTGACTCTGATCTCAATCTAAGGCACACTCACGTTCACCAATAAACCTCAACATACTTTGTTTAGATAGCTTTCATAGGGACAGAATCATTCCTGTGGATGGTTAAGGGTGAAGGACATGTGCTGAATGTCCCACTGAATATCTTAAAAGACTGGACAGATTGGTTTGCTATGATGAGAGGAAAGTAGAACAGAGCTGCACTGTCATGATCCAGCATCTCCAGAAGTCCGCTCGGGTGTTCATAGCATTTTCGGCTACAGCCATCTCTATGGCCATTGGACAGTGTCTTGAAAATGAAGCAACAGTTTCCAAAGCTACTTGCCATCATCTTGGGGTGAGGCCATGGCTTTACAAGCTCCTCTGAGCTATGAGGATCAGTGAATAGATGGAAGCAAGTCACCAAAACTAAAGCTGATTATTCTGGATTGTCATGAATAATCAACAGAAGCTGTCAGAGCACAGTTCAGGGTCTCCAGCTTGACTAGTTAGAATGATGGCGCTCAACACGGCCCAGTGCCTAGGATGCTGGGAGTGTTCTGGCACAGCCTTCCTCAGGCTGGTGTTGGCAGGCCCTGCAAAACTGTGGTCCATGTGGCACTGTGTGTTGGCCTTCCAGGAAGGCACATCACTTACCGATCCAAGAAAAAGGGATTCCCTGGGGTTCCGCCAACAAGAGTGTCAAGAGTCAGTCCTGTGCTACTGGAGGCCTTTGCCAGCTCCTTTGTATATCTCCATAAGGTGGGTTCTCCAGGAAGACTGGCCAGTTTGTCTATTTCTTGAAGCAGAATTTTAGTGGTCCAGGCTGGCCTCCAACTTGTGATCCTCCCTCCTGTGCCAACAAAAGCCTGCTACTAATGTCCTTTATAAAGTGCTTGACACTGCTGTCTGCCTGGTGGGTGGTCTCGAGCCTCCTTTGTACCCCTTCCTCTCTCTCATCTTCCCTAAATTCAGTTTTTTCTATACACATTTATTGAATTTATGATAGCACTGTACCAGACACACTACACAGGACACATCTGTGTGTTCAGATGTGGTGTGTGTGTGTGTTTCTATGAGCATGTGCATATGTGTGTTCACGTGTAAGTGTGCATACACTTAAAAAAGTTCCCCAAGCTGGGCGGTGGTAGCGCACGCCTTTAATCCCAGCACTTGGGAGGCAGAGGCAGGCGGATTTCTGAGTTTGAGGCCAGCCTGGTTTAGAGTGAGTACCAGGACAGCCAAGGCTACACAGAGAAACCCTGTCTTGAAAAACCAAAAAAAAAAAAAAAAAAGTTCCCCAAGACCAGAGCACCTTTTGCTTTATAAGTACAATGATCAAATAGACAGATGACCATAAACATGATTATTTTATTTAAAAATTGTATTGTATGTGTGTGTGTGTGTGTACCCATGAAGGGATGGACGTAAGAGGGCAGAGAGGTGTGTTAGGTACCCTCCTCTATCATTCTGGGCCACATTCTCTTAAGACAGGATCTCTCACTAAACCCAAAATTTGCTGTTTCTTAGTTAGGCTGGCTGGCAGGCAGACTCTATCAATCTACTTTGCCTTCCTAAGGTTCTCTTCATTCCTCGGTTCAAGGATTACCTTTAATTTACTGAGTTCATTTATATGAGTAGTGACTAAGAGAAGTCCCTGAGAATTTTTTGATCTGTATCCCCATGCCTAAAAAGCACAGGATTTGGGGAGTCACAGAGATTCTCCTGCCTCCGCCTCCCAAGTGCTGGGATTAAAGGCATGCACCACTATGCCCAGCATAAAATATATATATATATATATATATATATATATATATATATATATATATATAT
>JANHMN010000018.1:32915929-32936232 GCA_030674055.1 Rhabdomys pumilio
TATATATATATATATATATATATATATATATATATATATATATATATTTTAATTACTTGGCCCACAGCAGAATCTGTTCACATCTAATATGGAGAGAGAAAGAAAGAAAGAAAGGAATTGTTAAGAGGAATAAAAAAAATTATTCATCTGATGCTCTTTCAACCTTGTAAAGGAAAGTTGCTATGTTAGTTACTGTGACCCATTTAAGAATGCCTGGGGACTTTGATAGCTAGAGTGTCAATAGGTGGATAATGACAAGACAATGCTTCTACCACCCATGTGCCCATAGAGGCTCACAGTCACAACCCATCGCCTGAGCCCGAGCTCTGGAATGCATGTACAAATGGATTTTTTGAACAATTGTTCAACCCAGGAGATAGGGGAAGTACAGAAGGCAAAGAATCAGTTAATCCAGTGCATGTTGATGCATCCTTTATCAGAGGGGGAAAAGGACTAAACATGGGCTTGTTTGTCACCATTTCTTATGATCGTATCAACATAGAAGAGACTGCCACTATTGTGGCATTAAGGTTTTGTTTCAGCAGGGCAGTGGTGGTGCAGGCCTTTAATCCTAGCACTTGGGAGGCAGAGGCAGGCAGATTTCTGAGTTCGAGGCCAGCCTGGTCTACGGAGTGAGTTCCAGGACAGCCCGGGCTATACAGAGAAACCCTGTCTCAAAAAACAAACAAAAAGAACAAACAAAAACAAAAAAGTTTTGTTTCATTTTTTTCTTAATCCATGTATAGTAGTCATGAAATCTCGCTCCAGAATTAAGAGATTTTTTTTTTTGATTGATAGGACAGAGCAGTATACAAAATCCTACCAGGTCAAATGTAGCATGGTCTCGCACTTGCAGGTTCATTCATGGAAGGTCTGGCTCTGCTAATGGTGGAGTGCTTGCCTGTCAGTGTAAGGCCCTAGGCAGTACCTATTTCACTACAAAACGACTGAATAATTACTAACTAAAAATTCACTTCCATAAACATAGGCAACAAGCATGGGGAAAGTCTTGGGCTGTTTCTATTTTCAAACTCTTGGTGCACTTAAGAACCAATCAGTGATGTTGGGGAGGTAGCTCGGTTGACAAAGTGCTAGTCATACAAACATGGGGACCTGAGTTTGTATCCCCAGCACCCATATAAAAAGCCAGGCTCAGTGTCACAAACCTGTGACCACAGCACTGGGAAGGCAGCCAGAAGAAGATCTCTGGAGGTTGCTGGCTAGCCTGTGTAGACAATTGGAAGTGGTGCATTCCACATTCAATGAGAGACCTGGTCTCAAAAAATAAGGTAGAGAATAATTGTAAAGATACCTCACATTGACCTCTTGCCTCCATGTATACATACATGTATGTATACATACATACATATATGTATGAGTGCGCACACACACACACACACACACACACACACATGCACGCATGCACAAGCACATACACACACACACACATACATGAGGAACCATGAAAAGAAAGGAGTCAAGCCAGGCACGGTAACACACACCTTAAATCCCAGCACTCAGGAGGAACAAGTCAGAGGATCTCTGTAAGGGGCCAGCCTGGTCTACACAGTGAGTTCCAAGATAGCTGGTGTTACATTGTGAGGCCCAGCCTCTAAATAAATAAGTAGATACAGAATAATGAAGCCACTGTCATATTTTCTTAATAGGTAGATTTACGGTGCTTCTCCAGAGTTTCCTATTCAGCAAGTATGAAGTAAGGCCCAACACTGTGTGGGAGGAGCTCCCTGGCTCACACCTCACAAGCTGCCTCTGGTGAATGAATACAAAGGGATGGTACAGTTGCATTGAGCAGGATATAGACAGAGAGCAGGAGATGTGAGAATCCTACTCTTCTAAGGTAGTCATGGAAACCTCAAGGTTTACAGTTACTCTTTTTGTTTTGTTTTTGCTTTTGTTTGTTTGTTAGTTTCAGACAGGGTCTTTCTGTGTAGCCCTGGTTGTCCCAGAACTTGCTATTTAGACCAGGCTCACCTCTAACTCAAGAGATCCCCCTTCCTCTGCCTCCCAAGTGCTGGGATTTAAAGGTGTGCACCACCATACCCGGTTCAGGGTTTACACTAGATCTTGAATCAACTTTCTGAGACTCAAAGAAGAAACAAGACTGCAGAGGACCCCCGAACCCAATCATGTGACCAACAGTTGGAGGGAGTGACAGTCACTCTGAAATATCAGAGAAAGGAAGGCAAGAGAGAAAAAGAATCATCCGAGTCAGGAAATTAAACTTGCTCTGGGTGGCCTCACAAGATGACCAAGAGAATCAATTTAGGCTCAAAAATAGCAACCATCCTTCTTGAATGGTCAGAGCCGTCAACCGCACTAGAGGGGTTCAAGATGGCTGGAGAACACGCTTAAATGAATCATTAGACTGGAGACATAGCTCAGCTGGAGAGCGTATAACTCAGCATGTACAAGAATCTGACAGCACCAAAAATTAAACATAATTAAAAAAAAAAAAAGTTCTTTCAGAGTTGCTTCACGAATAGGTGGGAGTATCAAAGCTTCTGTTATTTGTGCTGTTGAGGGTCAAACTCAGGGCTTTAGTGCTTGCAAGGCTGGTGTTCTACCACTGAGCAACACCCTAGGTCTCTGGTTTAGGAAGAGAGAATAGAGTATAGTGTTCTGTGCTGTCTAGTTTAATGTCAACTTCACACAAGCCATAGTCATCTGAGAGGAGGGTACCTTAGTGGGAAAAAATGCCTTCAGACAGAGATCAGGCTAGAGGCGAGCCTGTAGAGCATTTTCTTAATTACTGATTGAAGTGGGAGGCCCCAACCTTATGTGGGTGGTACCACCTTGGGCTCCTGGTCCTGGGTAGAAAGCAAGCTGAATAAACGGTGAGAAGCCAGCCAGTAAGCAGCACTTCTCCATGACCCTCTGCTCCTGCCTTCAGGCTCCTCCCCTGTTTGAGGTCCCGCCCTAACTACTTTCAGTGATGTACTGTTGAATGGAAATGTGGGTGAAATCAACCCTTTCCTCCCCACATAGCTTACGGTCAGAGGTTTCAGCACAGCAATAGTAACCCTAAGGAAGAGACATTAGAACGTAGAAATAGTAAGGACAGATAGGAGAGGGGCTGGCTGTGTAGATGTTGGTAGAACGTTTGCCTAGCATACACAAAGCCCTGGCGCTGTGTAAACCAAGAATGGCAATGCAACTGAAATCCCGGCACTAGGGAGGTGGAAGGCAGGGGGATCAGACATTTAAAGACAGAGCGTGAGAAGAGTCTTTCACTGCCCTAGAGTTTGCCAAGAAGGCAAGGCTAGGTAGGAATACCCAGGGATGTACCTGACTGCACCCAAGTGTGCTGGGGTTACAAATACATGCAACCAAGCACACACTTTATACATACATGTTTGTGTGTGTATACAGACTCTACACAGTCTTTGAGACTAGGTCTCTCTGTGTAGTCCTGGCTGTCCTAGAACACACTCTTTAGAGCAGGCTGGTCTCAAACTCAGAGATCCACCTGCCTCTGCCTCCTGAGTGTTGGGATTATAGGTGTGTACCACCACTCCTGACTTCCTTTAATTTTTTTAAAGACAGGGGTTCACCACATAAGCCAGCCTAGCTTGATACTTACTATGAAGCCCAGACTGGCCTCAAACTCTTGGTCATCTTGTTCCAGGCTCTCCAGCAGGGAGATTACAGGCATATACTACTATGCTTGGTTTGTTCCAGAGCTCTTGAACAAGCATCTGTCTTCCTTAAAGTGAAAGTCCCCAAGTCCTAAAGATAACTGGAAGTACCCAAGACACCAGAAAATTAATTTTGATGGTATCACCCTTGGGCTCCCGTTGCAATCTTCACAGAGTTGGGGGGTTTTATGATCTTGAAGTTGTGTCCCTGCAGTATGCATTCTGGAAATGTTGAATTTTTACTAAGCCCAGAGATTTCAGGAAGTCTGTAGCCACTGGGGTCTGCTATAATTGACAGTAAGAGCTAGAAGCACTAAGGTTGTTCATATATTTTTTCTCATTTGCTTCCTAGTAGGTTTGCAATGTTTCTGGAAAATCATGGCTTTGACCATGACATTTACAAAAGAGACACAATCTGAAAATTCACTATACTGGTCTCTGGCCTTGAACCCACTCATTTCGGAAACCTCTTCAGAAATGCTAAGTGCATGGACAATATGTGGAAACGGGCTTGTCAAGGTAGAGGTTGTGTGCCTTGGTCGTTTGCTTCCTCAGAGATTGTTGCAGAATCAACTCAACAGTAAAAGCCCATGCCCATACCTTTTAAAAGTAGGATTTTGGTTTGTTTGGGTTTTTTGTTTGTTTGTTTATTTTTTTTGCAAGGCAATGTTGATTTTGAGAAAATCTGTCAAAGTTGGCGGTGGGGGAGAAATCACTTTATTCTAAAGAAATTTGGAAAGACAGAGAGAGCAGGTTTTATGCCTCTATTTTTAAAAGCAAAGAGGAGGTTTGTAATGTCCTAAATCTGCAACATTACCTGGGGTGGGGGTGGAGGGCGCTACAGGGGAGGGGGAGATATCAGTAAACCATCATTTCTAGAATAATCCATAGTAGAACCGGTATTCGGGACTTAGATTGCTTGACAGACAGAGCAAGTCCTGTCAAACTGATTCATTTCCTTTCCTGAAAGAGTAACAAGATTTTAGTAGATTGAGGGGGATGATAAATGCATTCTGTATTTTATTTAGCAAGGTGCTCTAACCTGCTCCATCCATCCAACATCTTTGTCAATAAATTCTGAAAATTTGGAGATAGGCATTAGATGTCCAATGCGGAGATCCGGATCCAATAGCATGGCTTTGCCCAACCCCACCCCCAGAGTCCTAGCAGCAGATGGACACAGACCTCTTGCTTTGAGGGAAAGAGATATTGGTTGCTTTCTTCAAAGGAGCCTATGGATCCTGACAAATGGATCTGGCACGTTTGTCTTTTGTAGGTTTGATCGTTATCATTCAGATATGCTTTGAGAGACTGGTTATGAGTGTATGTCTTTACTGTGAAATCAGGTGAGTATTGGCAGGTAGAGTCACTCATCCTTCTGTGTCCTGTGGCAAACTCCCTGCTGGGACTTCTCAATAGAATTGGTTGCCAGGCTATCACCCAAAGACAGAAAAAGAAAACGAAGAGGCAAGAAATAATTCAAGGGAGGTGTGTGGAAATAAATCTGCTGCCCTGTATCATTCCAAACGGGAAAGGTATTGCTAGAAATTCTGTTCTGGCTTGGGATGGAAGAGCTGGGGATTTGACTCACTGCACAGGCTGCTTGCTTAGCATGCATGAAGCCCTGGGTTCCATCTTTAGAAATAAACCAGATGTGATGGTGCATATCTGTAATCTCCACGTTCCAGAGGCAGAGACAGAAGACCTGGCGTTCAAGGCCATTATTGGCTATATAACAAGGACAAGACTAGCCTAGGTTACATGAAAGCCTGGTGTAAAAGAACTTTTAAAAAAAAAGTTAGACAAACCGGGCAGTGGTGGCGCACGCCTTTAATTCCAGCACTTGGGAGGCAGAGGCAGGCAGATTTCTGAGTTTGAGGCCAGCCTGGTCTACAGAGTGAGTTCCAGGACAACCAGGGCTACACAGAGAAACCCTGTCTCGAAAAACAAAAACAAACAAACAAACAAAATTAAACAGTTTCATTTGGGGAGGACATCTGTTGCTAGTAACAATGGTGATATTGTTATGATTATCTCTTGGATTTCCATGTCCTTTCTCCTTGCAAATCCAAATATTTTAAGAATGGTCACACACGTTTAAGCTATTTAATCTAGAAATCTGTCCTAAGGATGTCTGCTAGGCAGATACTTGCGTGCTCCATGTTTCAAAAACCCACCAGTTACAATGAGTCCTACCAGGTGCCTGTATGGAGAGAAAGTTTGTCCTTGATAATTTATCTTTATCTCATTGCCACATTTCCACAAAACTATTAGACTTAGCCCAGAGTCAAATAATCCCTACAAAAACATATCTTCTGTTTGTGTTGGTCCCTCTGTGTAGTCAGCCCTGTCACAGCCATTTTGATCTTCACACTCCAACCCTGTGGTGCCAACAGGTCAAGACTACCAGGATATTATTAATCACTATCAGACACCTGCCTTGTCCCAGGCATTGTGTGAGACACTTCATATTTGCTATCTCATTTAATCCTGAAACAACCCGGTGGGGGTATGGCGTACTGTTATCTACATTTTACAAGGAGACTACATACTCCAAAGATGAAGTCACTAAGGGCTGGAGGGCACCTGGGTCTCACTGGAGCCCTGGGTCTAAATGCCAAGTTCTGGTGATTTTTCCACTCTGGATTTTGTTTTGTTTTCTTCTTCATTTTTTTTTATTTCTTTTTTTTTTTTTAAAAAAAGATATTAAGGGCTTTGAGATGTCGCAGTGGGTGAAGTTGCTCGCTACCAATCCTGATGAACAGAGATAGAGCTGTGACATGTGTATGTCCCCCCCTCCCCCCCACCAGCACACACACAAAAGAAAGAAGGCAGGGAAGGGAGAGGAGGGGAAGATGGTAGATTCAAGATGTTCTCCAGGTAGTTCTTTCTGGCAATGACCTACTTCCATCTATGTTTCCTGGATGGGTTTATTCGTTTGCATTTTGTATATCAACGATGACGTACCCATCTGTGGCTTGCAGACTTTTTAAAAATGCTTTTAACTTGGAACGTGCACTTGGCCTGAGTCACCAGCCTTGCCTCTCTACCCTGGCCATTTATCTTGAGAGAGGAAAGAAAATCTAGGAGAGTGCTAGAGAGGAGAGAGGGAGAGAAAGGACATCCCGAGTAGGTCAACAAACTGTAGCTTTCGATTTTTATAAAAAGGGATTTACCAGACCACCTTGGTCACCGTCAAGCTGATTCTGTCCTGGCCACATTCCTAAAAATTGAAGATTTATGTTTTGGTTTGGGTTTTAATATGAGATGTGCCAGGCGGTGGTGGCGCATGCCTTTAATTCCAGCACTTGGGAGGCAGAGGCAGGCGGATTTCTGAGTTCGAGGCCAGCCTGGTCTACAGAGTGAGTTCCAGGACAGCCAGGGCTACACAGAGAAACCCTGTCTTGAAAAACCAAAAAAAAAAAAAAAAGAAAAAAAAAAGAAAAAAGAAAAACCAAAAAAAAAAAAAAAAAAAGAGAGAGAGAGATGTGTGTGTGTGTGTGTGTGGTACGTGTGCACGAGCTGTATACATGTATGCGCTTGGGAGTGTGCATATATGCTCACCCATGCGTATACATGTGGAGGCCAGAAACTCTCTTGAGTTTCACCTTACTTATTGAGACAGATGCTCTCACTGACCCTGGAGTTGTCCATTTTGACTAGACTGAATGTCTTGATCTCTCTTCTGTCCCCATGATAGAGTTATAGGCACATCTACCACGTATGGCTTTTATGTAGGTATTGGGAATGCCCTCCTACCTGCACACCAAGCAATCTACCTACCCACTGAGCCATTCGTTCACCTCCAAGAGCATGTGTTCTGTTTTGTTTTAAGCAAGTCGTAATAGAAAGACCACGCTCCTGAAACAGTAGAGAGCCAGATCTCAGTGAAGCAGTCAATGGAATTCCTAAGCCAGATTCACTCACCCACTCTTCCCATCTGTGCTGAAACATCTCCTTATGCTCGGGACCGGAATCATTATTTGCAATCAGTGTGGTCATCATCACTGTCATCATTAGCACCATTTTCCTTATCCTCCTTCTCCACCATGGCCACATCCCTGAGTACCAATTAGCAGTGTGGGCATTTGCCGAGACGTGTGCAGTGTGTACTCCATATGGTGTCTATCTGCAAGGAAGCAGGTGGAGGAGCTCGTCACATGAATGCCAATCTATCCACAATTACAAGCGCATCTCCCGTGTTATCACAGTGCCAAGTAGCGAAAGCAAGGGCCATGTCTGGCTGTATGAATGAATCCCATCCCCTACATTATGAGCTGAATTTGAAAAGGGGCTGAGGCTGGGGACCAGGGCTTACATGAGGAGGTGAACCCGAGCGCAGGTCCCCAGACCATTCCAAAGTTGAGAGGTGCCATAGTAAAAAAAAAAAAATCTAATAGCCCCACTTTCCTCCTCCTCCTGTACTGCATCCTCCCCCTCCTCCTCTTCAGCACCATGGGTGGCTATGATTGCTTTCTACCTTTAGTTTGGAAAGATGGAGGAGAATTGGATATGGTGGGGTTCACTTTCACAAGCATCTCAAAACTCACCACTGAGGAGGCTCCAGAGTAGGAAACTGAAAGATCAAGGATGACCCTGAGAAGATCCTCTAACGCCATTTTTATTTGTGCCCAAAACCCCTAAAATCATTCAGTCAACAGAGACAGCTGTCTATCAGACAAAGACAAGTATGTAGCCTATAATATCTGGAAGTCTAAAATTAGACATCGTGCCTGGTAGTGGTGGCACACGCCTTTAATCCCAGCACTTGGGAGGCAGAGGCAGGTGGATTTCTGAGTTCGAGGCCAGCCTGGTCTACAGAGTGAGTTCCAGGACAGCCAGGGCTACACAGAGAAACCCTGTCTCGAAAACTTAAAAAAAAAAAAAAAAAAAAAAAAGGACATTGTAGCAACTATGTAAAGTCCATAGAAAGTTCTAGATCCCTGGCATGTGCAAAGAAGGCTTAGGTCCTGATGAATCTGTAGGAGATATATCTATGATTGTCAGTCCCTTCCATAAAACTTCACTCCCCCGCTTAGCGCCTGAGTGAACAGGTGTCTGAAAAGATGATCTTACAATATCTGAACTCTCCCTGACTGGCTACAAGACTCTTTAAAATGGCTCAGTACTGTAGGTGTCTTTCAGGAACTGGAGACACAGGCAAACATGGAGGACCACCATTCTACCATTCAAGGTCTCATCTGGGATCATCCTCCAGGACTGCTGTATGTGAGACTTTTCCATGTAACTCAGCAGCAAACACACCCGGCAGCACACTAGGCTCTCCCAGTAGAGTCCCACATTTGCACGTGTTAGGGATGATGAGTTCACACCTAACTAATGATTTCTTAATAGTCTCTCTCTGGTGTGACCTTTCCATGCCTCTTTCTACCTCTCTCTCCCGCCCGCCCCCACAGTAAAAGGTAGACAACCCCAGATGACCATCTGGGGCAGGGGGGAGGGGAGGCAGCAATGAGAGAAGATCTGCATTCTGCCTCTTTGGCCTGGGAGTTTCCTTTGATTCCCTGGCTGGGCCTGGATACCTTGCTGTCTGCTTTCAAAGCTATTTCCAGGGACACCCTCTGTCCACCTTTTGGTGAGAATAAATAAACAGACGGAGGCTCCCACATCTTTATTAAACGTTTCCTCCACACTGCATGCTTTGGCGCTGCGCCCATGTGCACCAAGAAGCCTCTCCAGAGCAGCTGGACCCCACAGCCGTGCCCCACAGTTCCACTTATAAATAGCCCTTTGAACAGGCAGGAGGCACCTGCATTGGCTAATGCAACCCTCTGTGCCATCGGGTTTTCCAGCTCGTGAAGATCCTGCCTGGAAGGCTGCTGAGAAGCCTCTTCACACCCTCACTGAAAACAAACAAACAAACACACACACACCCCCAAACTGGGTCCACTTGCCTTGCTGCTTCTGCTGGGGTGCACAGCCTGGATGTAGGGGAAGGAAGGGCACCCCTGGCCAGCAGCTGTAATGAAAATGTAGGACTGCAGCCAGGAAAAGACTGATCATAAATAAATAAAAAGGCCATGTCTGACCAAACCCCCAGCCCCTAAATCTTGAAGGCCACTGGAGCAGGAAATTAAGTGGCTGGATGGAGCAGCTTTGCTCCCCGACTCTGGCCCTGCACCCTGGCCTGAAAGGTTCTCTGGGCTGCCTAAAAGGTTTGTTGTTTCTCCCGCTTTAATTTAGAAATTGCAAAGATACAGCTAAAGAGGAAGTGCATTTTAAAAACGCACTGAACATTCAATGGCCACAGATCTGAGGATCTGAGTGATATTGAAAGAGGAAGGATTGGATGGAGAAAGAAAAGGAAAAAAAGCCCGTGTGTGTGTGTGTGTGTGTGTGTGTGTGTGTGTGTGTGTGTGTGTTTGGTGTGTACAGGATATTCTCCAAGACAGCCTAGGAAAAGGGAAAACAAAGGCAAGCCTGGCGTGAGAAAGGCAGAAATAAGTGGGAGAGATATATTAGTGTTGGGGGAGGGGCGCTCAGGCCATGGCGGGGAGGAGGGATACGGGAATGCTGGCTGAGAGGCAGGCCGCACACGTGTGAGAGGAAGAGAGAGAGGGAGAGAGAGAAAGGGGTGTGGGAAGGAGGGAGGGAGGGAGGGAGGGAGGGAGAGAGAGAGAGAGAGAGAGAGAGAGAGAGAGAGAGAGAGAGAGAGAGAGAAGAGAGCAGCGCGAGAGACAATGATGTCAGCATTTCCTTCTGGGCTGGTCACGTGGTCTTTGCCAGGTAAACAGACTGGAAATAGACTCCATAAAGGCAGCCTGCCGGGGGAGGCAGCGGCGATGGCTTCACCCTTTCCTCTCTGCTCTATCCTCAACGAGCAGGTTTTCCTCTCTGAGCCGAGGTAGATTGTGTTCGTAGAGCCCAAGGAACAGGATCCAAGGCTGAACGTGATTTGCTTCTTGGTAATTAGCCCAAGGAGTTTAGAGACAGTTTTGATTTTGAGGGGCGGGGTTGGGGGGGCCAATGATTGGCAAGCTCAGCTTGTCTTATTGCTTAGACAGGTCTGAGGGGGTCTAGATTAAGGATGGATTGGGAGGGGGCAATTCGAAATGAAACTCAGATGTTGTCATTACAAACAGGAGGATTCAAAATGTTCAGGAATCTAATACAGCTTCAGTGTCACAGTGAGGGACGGAAACCACACAGTCAAAAAGGCAGTTCCAACTGGGCCCAGTGGCACACAACAGTAATCCCAGCACAGAGAGGCTGAGACAGGGAGACTGGGAATTCTAGGACAACTTAGGTTGCTTAGTGGGCTTTCTTGAAACAAAACATGACTTTGCAAGCACAGCTCGTTAATACATATAAGTGGGTTCCTCAGCAAGGCATGGCAAGAATTTAGGGCACGTTCAAATTCAAAGGACACATCTGAAAACTTGATCTGACAGGAGTGGTGGAGTGGACCTTTAATCCCAGCAGGCTGGATGCAGAAATGGGTGGATCTCTGTAAGTTCCAGGCCAGCCTGGGACAGGCAAAAGCTATAGAGAGAGACCTTGTCTCAAAAGCAAGCAAACAACGAACAAACAAGCAAAGTAAAAAGAAGAAAAAGAAAAAAAATTTTTAAATCTAAAGGAAAAAACCTTATTTTATCTAGATAACTATCACCTTGGCAGTGGGTTGTAGACTCAAATTCCTGGAAGTAAGACCTCTGTATGTCTGATGAAATTCTCTTTTAGGTCGTCCCAATTTGTATAATTTTGAATCAGAACGGTATACTTTGTTTTCTCTCGCTGTGGGAATTTGGCCAAGGCCTTTAAGAAGTAGGACTGTCAGCTGTGTCTATCTTCTGGGATGGAGAGGATTCCTGAGTTGCTAATATAGGCCAGACCAGCAGGACTTATCCACCAAATAGATACAAGAAGAGACAGTGCAACTGCACCCAAGACCTAAGACCTCTTATCTTGCCTTTTCTCTCCCTGTCTTCTCTCCCCATCTGTTTTCTTCAACCATCTCTGGTGCATGTAGAGCAGGAAGGTTTGTATTTCAAGATGAATTGGGGCAACCAGTGGGTCTGTAGTTAAACTTAGGAGGTGAGCGGAAAGTGGGCTTTAGTTGCATCAGAGGGCTGGGGTATGACATGTTTGTGGATGCCATTTCTCTACCTCCACCCCATTAGCTCCTCTCACTGAGTGAGGGGTGATGAAGTAACGCACACGCATGTACTTTTAGCCCTGGGGTTAAAAGATAGATATTTGATCCCTTCCTCTGGTAACAACATATGTCACTCTGACACAACTAGCCCTGAGTTATTTTTGCAGCATTATGTAATTGGATTGCCTAGACAGAAGTGCTTCCTTAAGAAGCCTTTCAGCAGCCCTCCATGTGGGCCAGGCCAGCCAGTCCTGCCCAGTAGCACAGAACGACACTTGGGAAGCTTCAGTCAGAATCAACCAGCTAATCACAGTGAAAGGAGGCCAGTGTGAGGTCTAACCATGTAGAACAATGCAAAAGGGTGGATAAAACCTGGTTGGAATCTATGAGGCAGGAGCTGGCAGCTCACGCACGCACGCACGCACGCACGCACGCACGCTTCCTCTTCTGCTAGGGTCTACAAAGCCCAAGTTCACATGTGCCCAAGAAGCCTGCCGGCCGTTTGGGTATTCCTGTCATCTAATTCTCAACTTACTGGATTTCCTAATATTTTTTCATGAGTGGTTGGTCGTCTGATTATCCCTTCCTGTTAGCCTTGATGACTCACAGGAGTAAGGAATTTGTCCTAGCTTCAGGCAGACTAAGACAATTTGCAAAGGAAAACATGAAGGCCCCATAGAAACTCCCCACCACCACCACCTCCCAAGGCAGAAGCAGCTCAGGCTAGCAAATCTGAGGTACACTGGGGCATTGCTTCAGGGTTGTACCCTTGCAGATATCCGGGCTAAGTTGCTGTTGGTGCATTTCCTTGAGGCTTCTGTCACAGAACATCCTTCTTGCTTACTGGCTAGTGACTGTCTCCTATCCTTGCATGTCAGCCCTGAAACTAAAGCTTTTGTTTTTTCCACCTGTCACCCTATTTACATGGCACCTTGCTTGTCTTGCTTTAACAAGAGACAGCTGGTGTAAAGTCCCACAGAATCTGGTTTCCAGTTCAGGGTGAGCAACCTTAAAGCTGTGTGGCCTTTAAGCGAGTAACAGCCTCTCTGAGTGTGATAATTCTCTTGAATAGAAAATGGAACTCAGAGCATTTTCCCAGGGCTTCTAGAAGAAATGAATGCAATTACAGGCACAGTGGATGAAGGAAGCTTCACATAGTAGGTACTCAGCAAACGCAGAGAATTCGGGGAGAAGAGAAAATAGACACTTGCTTGGCTCCTGAGAGAACAAACCTCCATCCCTATTAATCTGTACACATAACGTCATTTTGAATTTCAGGATCATTGGGTAGGGAGGGAGAATGGAAGCCCCTGGTCCTAGGATCTCTGGGATAGATCCTCCATGGCTATTTAATAAGTTTCCCCGCCTAAAAACTGCCCCACCTGGCATTCTCTTGCAGGCCCTGTCTCCCTGTAGACCCCTGTTTCTTTCACCTGTGTTAGGGTTCACCGACTGCCCGGAAACAAAAAGAAAAGGGCTGGGCACAGTCTTTCCCAAAGGTGAGTCCTGCTGTGAATCTCGGCCTTCTGGTTGGAGCCCACAGGGCAGGGGACAGATACCAAGAGCAAAATGAGGTAGGCGCAGACAGCTACAGGCAAATAACTGCGGAGGCCGGGAAAAGAGGTTCCCTGGGGCTGGGGGCAGGGAAGAGCCAGCACCTCCGGGTTCTGGTCGCTGAAGTAAACAAACACCGGGAGCCTATCGCATTGATCGCACCTGAAGGGGCCACGGATGGTGTGGTCCACGGCCTGTGGCAGCGTGCGCCGCTCTCCTAGTTGGCAGGAAGCCCTTCCCTGAAGACTGTAAGTCTAACCTTTAGCATTCAAGTATCGGGGGCTAAAGTGTCGTTATGAGCCGTTCTTCGTGCTGCAGCGTTCCCAGACTTCGGGAGGAGGGTCGGCGCAAATCCACCCGCTTTCTTTTCTTTCTCATTTTTCCCCTCCCAGACAAAACGCGCGAGGGAGGGAGATGCTCAGAACCAGGCACGCAAGACACTGGCACCCCTGAAGTTGGCCTTCCGCTAAACCAAACACCCACTCCCACCTCCTTTGGTTAGGAGCGTCTGCGGTTCGCCCCAGTGGGTCCTCCACTCCCCGCTCGGCCTTGAGGCCGTGAAGGCTACAGAACCCGGCTTCTTCCCAAACACCTAGGCTGGGAGGGGAAGCCTGGGACTTGGGACTCTCCCTCCCAGTGTCTTCTTGCAGCTGGCGTTCAGGGACCTCTTCCTGGGCAGCCCCACCTCTGTTCTCAGAGGGGCGGAGGTGGGACGTTGGTGGCCCAGCAGTTCGACAGGCTGCAAAGGCGGCGGAAAATCTACAAAACAGGCAGCCCCAGCTAGGGAGTCACAGCGATGGGGAGGAAGGGCTGGGCCTGATTGCTGCGGGTCCCGGCCAGGGGGTGTGCCTGCAGCCGCGCCCTCTGCTTTCCAGCTGGGCAGCTGGGGCCCGGACTGGGCGTAATGGTTTTTCTAGGTTCCCGCAGAAGAACGGTGACAGGGTTGCTCCGCTGGGGCTAGCCTATTTCCCCTCCCAGCCGAGGGGCCCCAGGGACGTGCCAGGCGCGCACCTGCAAGGGGCACTTGGGTTTCTGAGCTGCGGCTACTCACTGGCCTAAGCGTTTCATTTGGTGTCTTCAGGAGCTAGAGCCTCCTGGCTTCCTCCCGGCACCCCAAGCTAGACGGAAGAAAGGGGTCCCGAAATATCAGTCCAGGCATGCCAGATATTAGGGATGCGCGCACTGGCTCCAAGAACTGGGATCTGCATCTTGGGGGAAGTGTCGGGATTCTGAAGGTTATGGTTTGGGAGGGCAGAATGGAGGGGGGATTTGGGGATGCGACTGGTCTTTACAATGTCCAGCCCCCGGATCGAGGGATAGTAAGGCAGACACAAAAACCGGTGCGTCCTATTCTGGCCACCAGAAACTGTCGTCGAATGTCACTGCTACCCACTGAGCTCTAGAATGTCACTGGCAGGCGGCTGTGGTTTTAAGGGCGCGCCCGAAGCACACAGTGGGTCAGTGCCCTGCCCTGTGCCGGACCTGAAGGCTGTCCAGAGGAGAACGTGGCTAACTGGAGCCAAATTCCTGGTGCCCCAAGCCTGTTGCGTCCTGGACCTCTCGAGGGACCTCGCGGGGTGCCTTGGCTCTGACCATTTCCCCCATCCAAAGGCGGGCCCCAGATTTCGTGCCTTACGCACGCTCCAAGATCAAGATTAACCTTTCTCTCTAGTCTTAAGAACGAGAAACAAACGAATCGGATTTTTTTTCTTTAGAAAAAAAAGTCTGTTCAATGTCTTGTGTTGCTTAAATTGTCCTTAGAAATTTTTTTCCAACTTCATTTGAAAAAAAAGTTCATGTGTTCCCCAAACCTTGTTTTTCTTGAATCCATCCCCCTTAGACGTGCATCCGGTTACCTTTTCTGGGGTGAAAACAGTGAAATGGAATGGAAGGGAGGACGAAGACTGGGAATCTCTCATTTTAAATCCCATTACTGGCTTTGAGAAACACCAAAAAAAAAAAAAAAAAAAAAAAATCAGGAAAAGCTAGTTCGTCCCCCACTGATTTCCTTCACTTCAAAGATTTCCCTTGCCCCTTAAATCAGAAATATTATGGCACTAGGTATTTCTCAAGGAAAAATGCATACTTTTTTTCTGAATATATATATATATATTCCCTTTTACATTTCTCAGCAAAAGAAGAAAGGGTGTGTGTGTCTGTATATATGTATGTGTGTGAGGCATTCAATTCCCTCGTCATTAAACAAGCCATGCCTGCAAGAAATGCAAGCATGGGGGCATTGCTCAGCCACCCATCCCTCCATTAGCGCATGCTTGCCTGTCAACAATGCACGTGCCACCGTGGGCATCCTCTCCCCAGGCCAGCCCTGGTGGAGCACGCTCACAGCTCTGCTCCCCAGACCCCCACCCCCGCCACACCCCGCACCCGCTCTTCTCAGGGCTTGCTTTTCTTTAGGCTGGGGCGGGCAGACAAGAAGCTTCCATCATTCCCCAAGTTATATGCTCTTGGGAATCCCTAAAGCGCACGTTGTCCAAGCAAGGGTGTCTGTCCTGCAGTTGTTCACTTTGTTGAGTTGTGACGAGGTTAGTTCTGTCTCCTCCTCGCGCCCGCCTCCGGCTTTTGATGCGGTGCAGACTTTTGGTACCAGGTCACCAAAAGGGAAGCCAGCGTGTGGTGGTGGTGCAGAACCCAGGAGAGCCACGAACTCCGTTCCTCCTGCCTCCCCCCCACCCCCCAGATTGGACTTCAGATTTCCGTTGCAAAGGAATGGAGGGAATTGGGGAATCCAAAGCTACCCTTGGTGCCGACTAATTACCCTGCATTTTTCACAATACGCTAGGTACTGGAAATGAAGGCAGGCTTTACCGCTAGGAACTCTTTCCAGGACCTGGCACTCTAAGTTTGGGACTAATTCTTTAAAGGTTTTTACTTCTGAGAAATAGGAAGAAAGAAAGAATGAAACATACCCATACTCCATGGACTGGGGATGACACTCAAGAGTAGGTTGTGGCTATCTTTTGAATTGGGAGTTAAAGTGGGGTGGGGGGAATTGTCCCCTCCTCCTTGCTCCAGTGCTGAAACCTCTTTTAAATTCCAGCGGCCAATTTGGTTTGATTTCCGAGGTCTGGAGGCTCTGGCAAGGTTAGGGGCAGGCAGACTGGAAAAGACAGACCTCAGCTGCCTTTGGATCAGCTGTGCTGCCCTTGGCTCTGGAAGTACAGGTTGGATTAGGGTGATTTGCCTTCACCTCCGAGGGAGACCCAGGGGAGGGCATGGGAGATCGTCTTGTTTTAAACTTCTATGATTTTCTCATCTCTGTACCTTCCACTTGTCTCCTCTCCTCCAGGGATCGGGGTCTTTCTGTCAGTATGAGCCAGATCTTTTCCACATACACCCCCCCCCCCCCCAAAGTATTTTTTTCTTATTGTAACTTTCCAAAAGATCTATGCTTTTTTCAGTTTTCTACCTGGCCAAAGTCCTGGGGGAGGATTTGGGAAATTCATTATTGGCTAACACCCGCCCAACTGACACCAGCTGCACCCCGCCCCCCCTCACCCCCCCAGAACTCACAAGACCTGGGTGCTAAGACTCCGAATGCTACCCTTATGCCAACGCAGAAGACTTTGACATTTTTGCTCTTTTCTAGTGAAATGACTTAGGAACAAATCTGAATTTGGCTTATGATCATCTTTCAGGCTTAAAAAATATTTTTGATGAAAAGTGTTCTTGGGGCTGGGTGAAATGAGAGGGGAAAAAATTGGCCAAAAAATGTAGGCACAAAGCAAGAAGCTGCGTGAAACAGACCCCACGGTGTCCACCTACTCAAGACTGTAGGAGTGTATGGATGATTTGAGTCTGTGGCGGAGAGGGCCACGTTCAAACTTCTTCCTGCTAGGGGCATCCCAGTCTTCTGCAAAGGAGAAGGAAGTTTTGACCCACATTGATTTCTTATCCTGCCACTGAGGATAAACTTTCAGAATTGGTACTTAGAACTTGGTACACAGGGGTTTCATGGTAGGGGTAGAGCTACTGAAAGAGAAACTTGGGATACTCAGACTATCCCACAGCCCTAGGAGTGAAAGGGATCTGTCCGGTTTGTCTGGGGTGGGGGTGGAGGGGGTCAAGAGGTGGACTGGGACCAGGCGAGGGAATAGATGGAGCGCGCCACGTGCTTGCGCCTAGTTGCTGTTCTCTCCTGTGTTTTCAGCTCCCCCTACCCCCTTCCCCATCTTCTGCCATTTCCAGAGGCAGGAGAAAGGTGATCTCGGACTTGACCCCTAAATCACAGCTGCCGGTGGCTGCACCTCGCTCAGGGATGAGCACAGCCCCTTCCCTGGGCTCTGGCAGCTTAACCCTTTCCTCCCCGTTAGCTCAGAGGCCCCGTGTCCGTTGGCAGAGACTTAACAGCTGAATTGCTGCTAGCAGTCCGCCTCCACAGCTTTGCACCTAGAATCCAGTGCAGCGACCACAAAAGGTAGTCTCACAAAAGGGTGAGATTAAGGGATGCTGGCATCCCGGGGACAAGCACTGCCAGGAAGCCCAAGGAAGAGCGGAGTTAGCGGAATGAGGAGGGATGTTTGGATCGTGTTAACTACTCAGACAGATGCACTTCGGCATGTCTGTATTTATGGAATCCATATGTTGTCGTGGCAAATGAAAAGACGGCAACACATACATACAATAGGCTTAAAATAACAATACACATTTAAAAAGAGACCGAACATTCTTCACCCTTCAACCCTTCTCTTGCATCGTGAGCCTGAGATCTTCAGAGACTCATCCTTTCGACCTCCCCTGACTCCACACTGAATTTCACCCTCCCTCCTTTTTACTGTGTCCCCAGTCACCCTGTTGGGGGATTCCTAGGGCCCAAAGCTAGGCTCCTTCTAAGAGAAATATAATATACTAGCACCCCCATCTCTTTCCCCCCTGACATTGGCCCATTGCATATTTAACCCTTGGACCAAATAATAGCTACAACCCACATTCTGAAAACTGTAGGAGAACAGATTCATACACAAATTCAGCATCTACATCATCTTCATTAAAACAACATTGCTATGTTATATTTTCAAAGAAATGGCTTCAAACAGATCTGGAAACATAAATCCCCCAGTGAGAAAAAGCCCCCTAATAGCTCTGTACAGAACCTGCGTTTGTGCACACCTTGTCTATTTGTGTGCACAGATATTCACACATAGATGACAAGGCATGTGAAGTCATTCAAATGTATATTTATGTACCGATTTATGCATATACCTTTGTTATCTATAGCCATTCATTTCAGAGAGAGGCAAAAAAAAAAAATAGCAATGCAGTATTTAGCTTACATTCCACTTTCCCTCCCCACTGTAAAAATGCCTTAAAAAAAAAACAGGTTGGTCTAAGATTTTCTGCCTTCTTTCCTGCTAAATAAAAGATTTAGATTCTGGATTTTAGGCACACCCCCCTCACACACACTTTGTATATAAAATAATCCATATAGATGCTGGATTATCATCTAAGCATTATTGAATCACACAGGATTGGTACCTCTCCTTAGAATGAATTCTCTCAGTAAAATTAACATAAGTATTTACAAGATTAAGCTGACATTTTCCTATAATTGCAACATGAAATAGATTTATATCCAGAATTTTTCCCTAAATAGGGACTTCCTTCACACCTTTTTTTTTTAAACATAAGAAAGAGGCTACAAGTTCACTTCTCATGTTATTTACATTTTAAAAGAAAACAAGCACATGGTATTTCACTGTTTTTTTTTTTTTCAACATCTACAAGGAGAAATTTAATTCTGCTGCATCTCCAAAACCCAAACAGATTTATGAAGATTCATGAAGACAGAGAAATAGGAAGCAAAACATACTCTTGAAGGGGTGAACAGTTTTCCTTACCTGATGCATTATGGAAAAATTCAGAATTTACCAGTCTTCCTTCTGTCAGCTACATTTTACACTGACCTGTATTTTGAACTGAAAGGGAAAAAAAAAAAAAGATTAACTGTTGCCAGTGAAATTTTTAAAATAATAATCAGAAACCGGACAAACTGAAGGTAAAAATACACTGTGGGTACAATAAAGATAAATATTTATTTAATCAAAGCAGAGGTTGTATTTGGACTGTAGGAATGTTTCATCCTTCTAAAAAAAAAAAAAAAAAAAAAAAAAAAAAGCCAGAAAGAAAAAAGCCAGGGTCTTCACACGCTCCTGGAGAGTTCCCATTGTCCAGGGCTATCGAGAGCCCAGAATGGTATTAACCTCACAAAAGACACATTGTGCAGGGGACAAAAAAAAGCCCCTTCTTCTACAATAACTTTTAGCTTTTTTATTTTTAGAAAATGACAAAGGTTTTGCAAGCACTGACTGGTGAAACCTGTAGCAAGCTAGGCTAGACTTGGCTTTATTGATCAGCTGTCCCGCATGGAAAAGCAACCAGGAAAACTTTGAATGGCAACCCAGATTTGGCTCATAGAGAGGAAACCCCTGATTTTTCTAAATGTATTTTCTTTATCTCCCCCCCCCCATGCCCCGCCTAAATAAAACAGCATTATTCCCAGAGTGAATTCAGAAGGATTAGATGAGGTAACTGTAAAATCCTAAACCGGTTTTCTCCCCCTAGTCTTGTCTAAGAAGCTGTACTGGTCTTAAGAGCATTGGACAATCTCTCAAAATGAAGAATTACTTTCTAATCAAACAGATTTCCTGATTAATTCCCAAATTCCTTCTTAGATGAATAATCTTGGTAGGCTGGGGCAAAAAAAAATTAACCCTCAAGAAAAATAAGTTTTAGCGAGCTCCCTTCCTACCTGGTATTATAGGGTTTACTTGTTGGCAAATCAGTTAAAGTGCATTTTATTTCATCACAGACAGTGTAATTTCAATGGCACTAGTTCTCGTGTAGAACTTATATAAATACATACTTGTCATTAAAGAATATATTCAGCACTCAGTAGCAGAGGTGCGCTGAAATGAGAGAGAGAGAGAGAGAGAGAGAGAGAGAGAGAGAGAGAGAGAGAG
>JANHMN010000018.1:32936242-32966918 GCA_030674055.1 Rhabdomys pumilio
AGAGAGAGAGAGAGAGAGAGAGAGAGAGAGAGAGAGAGAGAGAGAGAAAGCTGTTCTTCCTGCATTTATTTTGGAGGTAGCATACCCCAGCCTGAGTGATAGCTTTGATGTACTGGGAATCCGTAAAGTAGCAGGGTCCCTGGCTGCTGTCTTTGATTCTAGGAAATCTCCTTTGGGGTCTGGTGGGATGCGCTGTGCCTAGTCTTTATCTGAAATCCATCCCCTCATTTCAAGCCCTTTGGCTTCAAGAGGGCTCCAAACTCTTGGAGGTAGCTGTAAGATTTTTTTTTTTTTTCCATTAGGAATGGGGTATGTAATTTCCCCTCCTCTACACTCTAGACCTTTCCTCCGTATTTAAACATATTGACTTTCTTTCTTTCCTTCTTTTTTATGAATTTTGTCTGAAATTATTTTTCGCTGCTTTTATTACAACCCTGCTTTTGATGGCAAAATAGCTTCCTGTGTTTTAAAAACATCTGCTTTCCAGGCTCTACCCGAGAAAATTGATTTTACTTTTCTCTTAAGTCCAGAAAGGTGGAAAGTTGGACTTCTTTTCGGAGGCAACTTTTCCCTTTCTTGTCTTTCTTAAGCTCGACCCCCTTCCAATTCTGACTCACTTTTCTACGTTCATTTTTTCTGGTCATTCCCCATCCTCTGCCCTCTAAGGATGTAGAGCACATTGACTATATCTTATGTCAGAAAATAAAATGAACAGAGTTTTCTTTAGTCTATGGTATGTGTTAAAGCTTTTCCATATTTCCTTCCTTCATCCTGATTTAAGGAGAGTTAATTTTCCTCCGTTAAAAAAAAAAAAGTCCCTGATTTGCAATTTAAAGTGGCCTCCATTCTAAGCCTCTAGTCTTCCCTTAAAACCTCTGTTTTAAGCTGTCCCACGCCACTATTGCCCGCCCCCGCCCCCACCCCCGAAGATGTTCTCTTCCTACTTAATTTAAGCATTGTTGCATTTTTTTTTTTTTAGAAAAAGAAAAGAAAAAGAACGAGAAAAATAAATTACAATAAAGAAAAAAAGAAAAAAATCTTAAAAAAATCTTAGTCAGGTCTCTATTGTTGCTTCACATTTCACTTCACGGTTGTGTGTGTGTGTACGTGTGTGTGTGTGTGTGTGTACGTGTGTATGTGTGTGTGCCGGTGTGTGTGTATGTGTTTTTAATACATGCATAAACTTTTGGTGCCTCTCTCCCTCTGCCTAGCCTTTTCTCCCATCCTCTCTTCCTGCTCTCCTTGCCCTGCTCATCACTTTCCCCTGGTTTTTTTTTTCCTCCCTTCCTCCCCTCTGCCTCCCTCCACCTCCCCCTTTTCTTTTTTGCTGAATCTTATTGATCCAGAAGGTGGCTAATTAGCCCTTCCCGTCGTGCCTGGGTAATGAAGCACATGCGCACTGAATTAATCACAGCCATTTTTTGCAGGAAACTAATTAGCAGAATAAAGATCCAAAGACTTTTTTTTCTTTTCACTCATCAGCTCCCACTTCCAGCGCGTCCCCTCCGACCGCTGCAGCCGCCGCCGCCGCCGCCGCCTCCTCCTCCTCCTCCTCCCGGCCGCAGCCGCCGCCGCCGCCTGCTTTGCATCCCAATTACAGCCTAGAGCCGCTGCCGCCGCCGCCGCCGCTTCTCCTCCGTGGCCCCTGCCCGCTCCGGGGGCTGTAAACTCCCCGCCAACCATGCTGCTCGGCGGCAGCGGCGGCGGCGGCTCCGGCTCCCCGGCTGCGGCCGCCTCCCGCCCCGGGCTCCGCCGAGCGCGCTCCAGCTCCGCCGCCGCCGCCGCCAGCAGCGCGTCCTCCGCCGCCGCCCCCCGCCAGCCGCCGCTGCTGCCTTGATGGGCTCCGCGGCCCGAGCGCCTCTTTTCGGGATTAAAAGCGCCGCCAGCTCCCGCCGCCGCCGCCGCCGCCAGCAGCGCCGCTGCAGCCGCCGCCGCCGGAGGAGCAACCGCGTAAGTGGCAACTTTTCCCTCTTTTTTTTTTTTTTTTCCTCCTCTTCCCGCCGCCGCCGCCGCCGCCTGCTCCTCCTCCTCCCGCCGCCGCCCGGACGCGGGGCTCCTCGGGGCGCCCGGGCTGCTTTGCATGGGGCTCGTCCTGCCCCCTCCCGGCTCCCGCGCCCGGTCGCCGCCGCCGCCGCCCGCGCTCCCCGCGCCCGCGCCCTGCTCGCTCGCCGCGTCCCGCTCGCCTGCCCCCTGCGCCAAACTTTCTCTTTCTCTTTTCTTCCTCCTCCTCCTCCTCCCGCCGCTGCCGCCAAGCCTGGGCCGCCCCCTCCTCCGCGGCCCCCGCGCAGCCGCCGGCGACCCCCGGGAGGGTGGAGGCGCCCGGGGCGAGGCCCCGCGCGGGGACTTTGGAGGCGCCGCCGGGCAGGGCAGGGCAGGGCCGGCCGGGGTGCGGGGCCCGGGAGGAGGAGGAGGAGGAGGAGGAAGAAGAGGAGGAGGAGGCGCGCGGCCCCGGGTCCCCGCGGCCAGACAAAGGCGGTGGCTGGCGGGGGTGGGGGTCCCGGTACAGCGTGCCCCCCCCCCCCACGACTGCGCCCCACCCCGAGCGGTTCCGGGGCTCTGGGCGGAGCGCGCGCCGGGCCCGGAGCAGCCCCGCCGGCCGGGCGCCTGCCTTCCGCGCGGGGCCGCTCCGGGGGCCGCGGAGCTCGGTAGCGATCTGGGGTCCGGGAGGGGGCGAGGCGGCCGCGCCGCGCTCTACCTGGGCGCTCTCTGCCTGGCCGGGTGAGCAGCGCCTGGAACGCGCAATGGGGGCTGCGCCCTGGACACTAGGGGCTCCCGGGGGTCGGGGCCGCGCCGCCGGCCAGGGCCGGAGCCAGCCCTGCTGGCCTCCTCGGCCAGCTGAGTTGAGAGGCAGACATCGGATCAGAGGACTTTTTGTTTTTCTCTACTCTTCTCCCTCTTTTCTCTCTCTCTCTCTCTCTCTCTCTCTCTCTCTCTCTCTCTCTCTCTCTCTGTCTCTCTCTCCTCTCTCTTTATCTCTCTCATATTCGAAACTGGGATTGTTTACGTTCGGTTCCCCACTCTCACCCCTCGCCCTACTCCACTAGATGCAAAAAAAAAAAAAAAAAAAAAGCACGTTCTTAATTTTCCGATATACATTTTAATGTATAGAATCTTTTGCATGTCAGTTGGAGGTTAGGTCTAAGAGTGTTCTACGCTGTGCACTTGAATTATGTATTGAGCTATTAAAACATTATATCTATTTTTTTACTCTGTGAATGAATCTGTTGCTCGGAACCTGACTTTGTGAAATTCTTTGACTGTGTCAGATTCTTTGATTATGAGTGCTTCAAAAATCACACACTCTTAACTTTCCCCCCCTCACCACTTTGAAGTAGGGGAAATATGACAATTTTTATTGGTTTCAATTATTGAAACTTGATCTAAGGACTATATGGATGAAGGAAACTGATTGCCATTTTCTGGCCTTCTGTTTGGTGACTTTTAAAAGAGGGGTTTGTTAAATACCTTTGAAGAATATGACATGGTGATCGGTTGGCTCTAATGCAAATTACAGAACATAAATTCTCTTTGGAATTTTAAGAAAGGCTTAAGCTTTTGGGGGGGGCATTGAGAATTTATTATGGATATGTATGTATGTATGTATGTATTTTTTCTACCTACTTTGGGTGGATGGCTAGTTCCTGGCCAACTTTTTCAGAGGTCCTGGGAAAGAAGCTTGGGAAATGGTTGTGGAAAGATGGATCAATCTGAATAATCAATAGGACAGTGTGCTGCAATCTTGTACCTACATTTACTGTAAATTTCTACAATACCTGCAGTGTGGGTGCCCCAGTGCCTTGGTTGGTTTCTTCCAATGGATTTAGAGGCAGAATAACCAGAATTTACTACTCAGCCTTTCAGAACAATATAGGGGAGAGCATCTCAGTTCGTAGTGACTCATGTTATAGCTCCTTGATTTTACTGAAGTGTGTGTGTTTGTTGTTGTTTATTTACATGTGAGGATTTTAGAGTTGATCCCCCCCCCCCCCCCAGTGTAAGCGTCCTGAGTTAGTGGGTAGTGGGAGCTGCCCCAGTCCTTCACTGGTGGCTTATTGAATTTCCAGCCCTTCCCTTTCTCTTACGATGTTCTGTTCGATTTTTTTAAACTAGTACAAGCAGAGGTAGGAATATAAAAGAGTAGGTACTAGAGATTGAAGCAATATCAAAAGTCTGAATGGTGTGTGTGTGTGTGTGTGTGTGTGTGAGAGAGAGAGAGAGAGAGAGAGAGAGAGAGAGAGAGAGAGAGAACACAGTTATCTTACAGTCAGTCTTGAATGCTTGGTGGTAGGTGAATCCATATTTGGAGATTATTTTGAAATAGTCTTGAAAATGGTTCAGAACAGGATTTCGCAGAAAGTGTCCATGAAGTCATATTTTGAAAGGATTGTGGTTTTGGGGAGATGAGGTGTGGGCAGGAAAGCAATGTAAACCTGCAGCCTTCCTCTTGTCTGTGTGTCTCCTCCCTTCCCCCCCCCCACCAGGTTTTAGTTTTTAATTACTTAATGCTGAAATGCACTGGGCTTATATAAATATTTGCAAATGCTCCTTCCTATTGATTTCTGTGAATAAACTGCCCTGCTCTGGTCCAGAGAGGAGGCGATTTAGATCTGTGGACTTTTTAAACATAAAGTCTCCGGAGAACTGCGTGTGTGTGTGTGTGTGTGTGTGTGTGTGTGTGTGTGTGTGTGTGTGTATGTATGCAGATGGTCAGAGGTGGAGGCATGAAGATGTGGTGGTGGTGGTGGTTCCACAAGGGGAGTATAGGCTTGTAGTGGTATGGGCTGAGAAAGCTGGGCAGGAGCTGGCCTGGTAGTCCTGATAGATGTGTGTGTGTGTGTGTGTGTGTGTGTGTGTGTGTGTGTGTGTGTACATGTGGGGCTTCTGAATGTATTTGCACTCACCCCCCCACCCCTATTAAATATGGAACAGTTTTTCAGGGCTTGGTGACTGCCTCCCTCCTCAGGGTCACATTGAGTACTAATCTGACCCAAGGTGCAGGAATCCTGCAATGGGGAAATAAAAGAATATGCAGACTGGGATCAGGTCAGCTGCTCAAAGGCCAAACCCCCTACAGCTGCTTTGATGTGTGTGTGTGTGTGTGTGTGTGTGTGTGTGTGTCTGTCTGTCTGTCTGTCTGTCTGTCTGCCTGCCTGCCTGCCTGCCTTAGGCTCCTCCTGCCACGTTACAAATTGTTCTTCCCTCTCAGGTGTTAGCTCAGCAGCTTAAAGGCGTCAGAGCCCTCTGACTACATAGACAGGGACTCCCAGTGACACCAGAAAACCCACAGTACTGAATCCAAAACAAAACCAGGGAGGAGGGGGAGGGAAGGAAAAAAAAAAAACACCATTGAGTTGAGGCAAATAAGGTTGGGTCTCCGGATGCTATTACAGAGCAGCTTTGAATATGCAAGACAGTGCACAAGACCAGTTGTTCCAGTTATAACAAACTACTAAAAAAAGAGAAGGAGGGAGAGAAAGGAAAAGGCTTGTTTAGGTTGTAATTTGTTAGTACAAGGGAAAGAATCCTACATAAAGCTAGCTGCTTTCCTCCCCCTTTGCCCTCCTCCCCTTTCTGGCTCCACACAGAATCCACTCACCCCTTTGAGATCGTCTACTGTATAGGTCCTTTCATTAAAATCTTTTTTTTTTTTTTGGGTTTAGGAAGATCGCTGCAAGCAACACATTTTCTGTATTTCCCACCCCCCCACCCCCCCTTTATCTTGGAGGAGAGTTGGCAAGGGTTCTGTGGTTTGCAGTTACACACTATGTTATCATGTTTTTAATCACTAAATCATTGCAGTGGTTATAGATTTACAGTCTTGGGGTATTACAGAGAGAAGCAACGCGGCTGTATGTATGCTTTTAAATTACACCAGTGTAAGCTGAGCACAGCAGCTATGGATATGGCTAGCCAACTTCACCTCCCCCCCCCCCCCCGCCCCCGCCCCCACAACACAGATTAGTTCTTTCTCCGTCTGTGATTTTATTCTTATTTTTTTTAAAATGGTTTGGTTTGCTTAAAAAAAAAAAAAGTCCCCTTCCCTCTATTCTTTGTCTCTTCAGCCCCCACTCCCACCTTCCAGAAGAAATCATTTTCATTTTAGACCTCTAACCCCTGATAAGCTAAGAATTCAAACTCTTGACGTTAGAACTTTGGAGAAGACACTACAGAAATAATGAAAAGTGTGGCTCTCCTAAGGAATCCTCTTGCTTTCCATATCAGCCTCCTGTGTGGGGATGAAGAGTCGATTTCAGATCACAAGGTGGTAGTGGGCAGAGGGATGGGAGAGCAAGCTAGTGGGGCCGAGGAAGGTCCTGTCTTTGGGACCCCTCCTTCAGCTTCTGTTTTTTCGTATTATTATGTAACAGAATCCTTGGCAGCATTAAAAATTCAACATTACAAGCTGATTGTAATGCTGCCTCATTAGACAACGCTGTCTGGCCTTGTATTAAGTGAAACATACAGCATAGCTTTCCGATTATAAACACCAATAAATATTAAGGCTCAGCAGAGGGGGTAACCAGCAACTGGCATTTTGGCCCTAGCTGGGATTGATCTCTCTACCCCCTTTCTCCTTTCCATCATCTCCCCCTCCTTACTGCCCCCCTCCCCCCAAGTAACCATCATGTGTTTTCTTATTCGGATACTGATGTGTAGACAGACCCTAGCGACATTTAGCGAGGCTTTTTATAGAGTTCTCTTGTGTACACAAAAGGTTTGGAAGTTTGTTTTGTTTTGATCTGCAGTAAACAGGTCCTTCACTCTGCTGATGTCATTTCCGGTCATATTTGAGTGTTTATTGTGTTTCTATGCAGGCCCCCCTCATCCCTCCTTGTGACCTTGCTGTTTGGTTGGTCAGAGCTCTGTGCCTGCTTTGGGAAGGGTGTGTGTGTGTGTGTGTGTGTGTGTGTGTGTGTGTGTGTGTGTTTTCTGAGAGGCCAGGTCTGGTTTGAGGGTCGAATGTCCTGGCTCTGGCCTAGGTTTTGTCTGCCTGGGAAGACACTTCCCAGCGTGTTAATCTGGTTAAACACTACCACGTCCACTTGTCTCCAGTATTACCCTGGCGTGCAGTGGTTCATTCAGGCTTCCTCTCCTCTTAGCACCACCTCCCCTGGCCCCTGCCACACCTTGCCTGTCCACTTCTGGAGGACATCCCTCTCAAAACAAAATGAAACAAACAAAAACCCTAAACCCCAAATAAACATCCCCCCCCCAACCAACCACCGTTCAGTGACGATTTTGAGATTGAGGCTCAGTTGTGAATGTTTGTGACCCTAGATACTCTCCCCTAGCGCCCCATCCTCATCCCTTCCTCCTTATACCCCATAATGCCCGCACCTTCCTGGTACTATAAAGGCCAGTCTGATGTTACTAAACATGCCACAGTCGTCCTTTCCTTCCGATCTACAACTGGATCCCCTTCCAAAAAAACAAACAAACAAACAAAAGGTCGGGGAAAGGGAAGATGAGAAGCAGTCTTATTTATGTAGGCCCCAAAGACATTTCTCTACTAGGACGATGGGTTTTAGTTTTAGGTGTTTTTTTTTTTTTTTAATGTATGTGTGTGTATATATACTCACATATGTATATATATACATGCACATATATAAATATATTGTTTTGTCCTTTTAGGTTAAGCAGTAATAGGAGAGAGAGGGAAAAGCAGTCATTAGGAAGTTCCCTGAGCCGCTTTCTAACTAAGAAGGATGAAAAATGGAGCGGCGCTGACACTTGGCTCCCTGTGAAAGCCCGGTCACCTCTCCCCCCCTTCCATGGCCCCGGCCTTTTGTTCCTGGAGAACGGAGCTAAGGTACTTTTTCTCCCAGACCAAAGGGAGCAGGCAAGGAGTCCCCTTGTGAGCCTATCGCCTTTAGATGGCCTGCTCATGGTTATTGTCAATGCAGACTTCCCCAAACAATTGCTTCAGGGGAGACACAAAAGCAAAAACATTTGTCCTATTTTTTAACCTCTTTGTTTTAGATTTTTTTTTTTAAATCCATTCTTTAAATTTCACAGTTTCTATTTGTCCGCAGAGAGACAAACGGAACAGCATGAAGTGCATTTCACCGTAGGCCTCGCTGGCAATTGGAACAGCCTCAATAGAAACCCACATTCTAAAACACTGGCTGACTTGGAGGATATGTGAAATTTTCAGCTGGGGGTGGGGCGGTTGGTGGGGGGGGGAGAAAGACTATGAAGTCAGATTAGCACAGATCTCTAACAAAAATGAACGGTAGTGAAAAGATGAACCGGGAAAGAAAAAAAAAAAGACCAAACCCGGATTCTAGAATTAACTTGGGGTAAGGGGTCATCTTTTGTTTATCTTCTGGTATCCTGTCCACTACTTAAAAGTGTTCACTGGGGGAATTGAAACCCACGTGAAATGACTCATTAGAAAAAAGAAAAAGAGAAATCTGCAGTAGGTGGCGGTGAGTCTGTCAGAGTTCACTGTTTAAGCTCGATAGGGAAGCTGGTTGGTGCACACGGTGGGATTGATATGAGTTGAGATTTTCTTTTCTTTTTCTTTTTTTTTTTTTTTAAACTAGGATTTATATAAACAGACAATGTCCCCTGTCCTTTTTCTTTTCCTCCCCTGTTTCCTGTTTCCTTTATTCGGCCCGACCTCTGTCCCCTTCAAGACTTAAGTCGGTTTGCTGGCCACTATGAAGGGATGTGTCAGACAGTTGGGGGACGGCCCAGGAACAAGATGGGAAGTTCACCCCCCCCCCCCCTTTTGGCCCAAACAAAGCACTGCTCTCTCCTGCAGCACTCAGACCCTTGACTGTGGCACTGTCTTTAAGCATATGTCCGCCTTGTCATTAAAATCCTCAATTTCAAGGTTTAGAAACACAAATGTAAAAATCCCCCTGGGTATAAAAGTCTTGCATGACAAATTCTCTTTGCCCTTTCAGAAAAAAAAAATATTTTTGTTTCCAAAAAAGAAAGAGGGAGAACAAGCAAACTTGGTGACCTGTTTACCTCACATTTAAGGCCCATTTAAGGCAACTTCTGTGTTTTTGCTTCCTTGAGACCTGGGCTTTGCCACTGAGAAATATTTTGGGAAAACTCTTTTGAATCACAGATTTACAAGAAGACGTATCTGTGTCTAGGTTTGTGTGTATGATTGACAGGTGTAGGAGCTGAGGTGGAAAGGGCAGGTAAATAAACTAGGTGCCTTCCACCCAGGATGGGGTACAAAATTCATCTATGGAATTAACACCACAGTGATCCATGAAGGCCTTGAGGTTTTTGTCAGAGAGATTCAAAGCAAAACATCTGTGTATAGGTCCCTCAGTACTCCAGCCGCCAGTGACAGTGCTGCCTGGGGGTTGGTCTATATGCTACTATACCTTATCCAGGAGGCCTGGGCTCCCAGCAGATACCTAGCCCCTAAATAAACTACCTGGTATTGATGGGATGAGCTCAGACCACAGAGCAAAATTCATCTCCGAATGTGTTCATATTTATTTGGGGGGAGGGTATGTCTGTGTATGTCTCTGCCCCCCCCTCCCCCACCCTAGGTTTTAATTCCAGAGGATTTAAGCACAAGTTTTAAAAATCAATAAAATAAAGCCAGAATGATCTGGAAGAATGACACACATCTGCCTAAACCCAGCTGTGCTCTAAAGAGGGGCTGGGATGCTGACATCCACCGGATCTTCACTCAGGGATCATACTTAGCCTTGGCAACGTGAGAAGATACAGCACTAGGGGAGCAATGTGGGGGTTGGGGGAGCAGGTTTGGCTGGCTTGGAAAGGTGTAATTTATCAGCCAGCTAAGCGTTAGTGTGCAGACCTCTGGCTCGGAGAATGGGTAAGGGGAGGAGAAGAGAAGGGGCTAGCATTCCCTGGTTTATTTTTAAATATGTATCCTTTGGCTGTTGTCAGTGAGGCTTTCTAGATAGGCCGAGCCTAGGGATGGAAAGCCGTGAGAACTGGCGAAGGCCTGCCTTTTCTGGCGGTGGCTTGATTTGTCATTGTGTTCTGGGTGCAGCCCCAGAGTATCTGGCTGCCAGTGCTGGGCAGGCATGGTTTTAACATCAGGCAGCTGCCCTGTCCTGAGCTTGGGGACAGAATTGGCCACGTGGATTTTGGAGAAACTGAAGGTTCCATATGTTAGCGTGAGCTTTGTAAATTCTCTCGGAAGAGGTCTTGTTTTGGTTATGGATGAAAATGAGTTATCCCTGAGGCAGGAGCACCCCGGCTTCTCTATAGTCCTGTTCTGTTCATTATGGTCTATAGGCTGTAGGTTACCTGCCTGTGACTCTGCAGTGAAATTTTTGTCTAAACAAAGACAGGCTTGAGTAGGCCTCACCATGCATGTAGCTATTGCATGGTTAAGATAAAGAAAAGGGATCAAGGTCATTCTTTTTTTCTGCTTGTCAGGCTTCTGAGGTGTAGAAGGCCTGACCCAGGGCCTGGGACAGAGGCAGGATTAAGGCAGAAGCCCTCTACTGCCATCCCCTCCTCGGCATCTCTCAGATTACTTTAGATTCTGTCTGGTGGTGTGGTTTTTCCAGCTTTCGTTTTGTCGAAGGTACCTAAGTGTGTCCTACGCCCTTAACCATACTCACCGAGTTACAAGATTCCAAGGCTGTCCCTGTGAATAAAACTCAAGAGAGAGCTGCAAAATTCAATTTTCCAGGAGTTGGAAACAGCGTCCTGTTGGCTTTGCTTCTTCAGCTAGGCCCGTGGGGGTAGATTCCAGGTGAGGACTGAGGGTCTGGAATCTGGAATCTGTTTTCCCAAAGAGATTTCTGGGGGGGGGGGCGCGGCATCTTCTGAGTGGAGGGCCCCCATTGCCTGCCTTACTGCTGCACCATCATCTTCATGTGCTATTCACTGTCACTTTTTCAATTAAATTATTAATTGGTTTTCTTTAAGGTGTTCCTGACTCAATGTGGCTAACATAAATAACAGTGTGTTTTGAAAACACCACCTGTTCTTGAGCCCGAGGTCAGGCAGTCTGAGGCAGGTCTACAGTGGCCATACTCTGGTTCACAAACCCATCCTCCCCCTTCCCCCATCCTCCCAAATCTATCCCCCCCACCCCCCAAGTTGACTAAATTTGGCCTCTGCCCTCCTTTGTCCCTAATCGGACATGATTCCCCAGAGGCAGTTCTTTTCTTCCAAGGCCCTAGCTTGGGGGAAAAAACTGCAATCCTTTTGTGTGTGTGTGTGTGTGTGTGTGTGTGTGTGTGTGTGTGTGTGTGCTAAAATATAGACTAAGAGGGTTAGTCTGTGCCCAACAGGTTAGGAATTTACATCGATTTGAAACCGAATTCTATTGTACCCAAAATGCCTTCTACACAGGGACACTGTAGTTTTCACCAAGCAAGCCATCCCCGTTTCCTCCCTGTTACTGTGTGTTTAATGCAAATACGATTCCGTACATTCTGCTCTTCGCCTGGTGAGCTTATTATATTTCTAACACTTGCATGGTTCATTATTGTGCAGTAGGAAAAGACTCGCGGCTGCCGGGGCAGCCTGGGTGGCTGGTTTTCAGAAAGAGAAAAAGCAGGTGTCTTTCTATGCTGGGAATGAAGACTAGATTTAGGAGGAGGGTGGAATTCTGTCTGAGAGGACTGGAGACTTCCGGTGAGATTTCAAGGGGGCCTGCCTTTACATAACAGAACGCAAAAGGTGAATTTAGGGAGACCTAGAAGTGCCTAGCAGTCGCTTTGACCAGCCGAGGTAGCCCTGTTTGGTTTAATCCTGGTAGTAGAAGCATCTTGAGCCGGGGTATCTTTCTTGCCCTGTCTGAAATGTTCTGTGGCTCGCAAGGACAGTCTCCTTCCTGACAGCGGGTGGCTGCAAACTGCTCGGCCTTTTCTAGTCGTTTCTTCCTCTCCTCTTCTTTCCTCCTCTCTCCTCAGAAACTGTCCTTCAACTCTCAATGGAGAGAGTAGGGGATGTTTTCGTAAGTTTCTGCAGCTGAAAAACAGAAGTGCTCTGTGAAGCAGTTAATAGGATGGGTGTGTGTTTCAAATAAATTCCTGTCCACATTGGCTAAAGTCCCCATGTTAGAGTGGCCTGGCTCTGACGTGGACAGGGCCCAGAGACTGATGGATCAGGGTCCGGAGGCCCCGACTGCTTGTTCTTCTTCTTCTTATTTTTTGGGGGGGAATTGGGGATGGCCGAGGGCGCGTCCGTTTCTTCCAGGCCGGCCTTTGACTTTTGATGAGCGGTGCGGTCAGTGCCTCGCGGGGACGCGGCTTTGTTCCTGCCGGGCCGGTTCCTGGGTTGGTGCAGGCCAGGGCAGCAAAGGCTCCTGTCCCCAGGCGAGTGCGGCCCAGGCCGCCTCCAAGGCCAGTGCTGGGAGCCCAGGCCCCGCAGCTCCGGCCCTGCTCATGTGTGTTTGTGCGTCTATGTCCCCAGGTCCCCGCAGGCGCGCGGGCGCGGCCACTGCGAGCAGCCCGGCCTGCGCCCAGCGCGACTGTAGATGTCAGGCTTTGCCCGGGGAGCCGAGAGGCTGCGGGGCTGTGAGTTTCAAATTAACCTTCCGCTTTGTTGCTGTGTAATGTGGATCCCCGAAGGCCCCCCGCCCCGCCCGCCCCCCTTCCTCGGGCGGTGCGCGCTGCAAACTGCGAGTTGAGCTTCATTTACATAAAGCGATTCCGGGCGGGCGGGCGAGCGGGCGGCGCAGGAGGAGGAGAGAGGCGGGCAGGCCGGGACGGGGACCGGGACGCAGCGCCGCGCCCCGTGGGTGAATCCCCGCCGCGCCTGGGGGACCTCCCTCCCCGGGCAGCCCGCAGATCGCCAGCCCCGGGCCGCCACCATGCGCGCCCCGCCCCTGCCGCCAGGCCCCTCGCTCCTAGCCTGCGCCACCGCCGAGCCCGGGGGGCAGCGGGAGGTGGGGAGAATGCCGCCTGGGGTGGGTAAGTTCGGGGCTCCGCTGCCACTGGAATCTCCCGTTGTCGCGCTGGCCGGCGTGGTGGCCCCCGGACCTCCGAGTGCCTCCTTCCTCCCGAGGTGTACGGAGGCTTTGTGTGCCAGGTGAGTGCAGCCTCCCTCCCCCGCCGCGCGGCTCGCAGCCGGCCTAGCGCTGGAGGCAGGTGCTGCGAGTGAGTCTTGGCTGAACTTCCCATTCTCTTGGGGCATATGGGGGAAGGGCAGGCTGGATGCACTTGAACTCCTAGGCTCCAGGAGGAACCTACCTGGGGAAGAGTGGCTAGACTCTGCTGGGCACCAGAGTACGTTCTTCCTCCTATCCCCTCTTGCTTTTCTTTCCCGACCTCTCCTCCTCCTCATTCTGCTTGTGGGTTAGTTCCTACCTTGTTAATACTTGGGGGTACTGGTGCCATTGAGAACTTTGGGTTCTTTCTTCTAAAACACACCTTCTTCAGCCATGGGGTGGGAGTGGGGAGAGAGAGAGAGAGAGAGAGAGAGAGAGAGAGAGAGAGAGAGAGAGAGAGAGAGAGAGAGAGAGAGTGAGTTAGAAGTCGCTGGTCAGTTTGCAGCAATGTGAAGAATGTGTCTGTTTGGGGAGTAATTAAAGAGAGACTCAGTGTAGAACTGGAGAGGACCTATGGAGATCGTCTTGGCCTGGCTGCCCTCTGATTTCGGTTTGTTTTTCTGCCAGAACCGGTACAGCATTTATTTATTTATTTATTTATTTATTTGGGGGGGGGGGAGAGTGCGAAGGAAAGGTAAGATTTTTTTTTTTTTTAAATCCAGTTAAAGAGGAGAGATATCCAAGTTAGGGTAGCGACAACAAAAATAACAACAAAAATAAAAAACACAAAACAGCCAACCCAAAGTCATTTTGTAGACTTAGAGAGAAACAAGGTTTCTGGAAAACCGCCCTTTCTGTCCTGTACATACCTATGTAATGATGACGATGGGGGAGAGTCTTGCCCTCAGGGGAAAGCCCACAGCCCACATGGCACACTCGAAGGGAGTTTCGACAGCCAGCCTTAGTAGTGGTACACAGTAAGCTTAACTGGTTTAAAGGTGATCGCAGAGCAGGTGAGTCTAGGAGGGCACCCCCCACCCCCCACCCTTTGCATTTATCTCGGTTATCAGCCTTTGAAGACTCTCTGGGAGCCACTGACATATAACCACAGAGAGTATAGGCTTCCCATCTGGAAGGCAGGGAAAGCCAGGGCCTGCCTGGTGGAAGGCATCAAGACCCAGCAAGGAAACCAGACTTAAGCCTGGGAGAGAGATAGTGGGGAAGTTACACGTCACCTTCATCTCACTTCATTTCATGCTTTGAGATCCTTGGAGACGAGTCACTAAATAAATAGAGTATCATCTGAAGCTCACCCGTAGCTGGGGGGTAACTGTTTCTTTGCCATCAGGCAGCAGGTGCCAGTTTGTAGAGTTGGCCCCTGGAGTCCCCTCATTCCTAAATTCAGGAGGTGTCAAACCTTCATGTTCTTTTAATGGCTGTGGTTTCTGGATAGGTTTCAAGGGAAACCCTAAAAATCACGAGTTCCAGTGGGCTGGACTGGAGTGCTGTGGCCCAGACTGCATTAAATAGGAAAGCATAGACCTTCCGAGGTAACCTGATCGAGAGGCTGCAGTAGGGAAGCTGAGAGCCTGTTTCTTGTTATCACAACATCCACTGGCAGCCTGAGATTCTAAATCCAGACGTGGAAAACAGGGAACAGAGGTGGGCTAAGAGGAGTCTGGAGACAGGTTCTCAATCGTATAAGGATTTTACAAATGGGGGTCATCGGAGAGATGTGAATACCTGGATGTTTGCACACCTGTCTTTGTGTTCTCTAGTTCTGAGGGGGTTCCTGAAGGCCTCCCTTACAGAGAGAGTGCATGCCATGAAGGCCAAGAGCAACTTTTTCTACTCCCTCTTTTCTAAATCACAGGACCAGAGAGACTGCCTGCGTTTGATTTCTAGTATGGTCTTCAGAAGACATGTTAAAGTGGCTCTCAAAACAGGCTGGGGGTCAGACTGGGTCTTTTATTTAATTACACACAAGTGTTATTTAACAACATGGGGTCGGTGGCAGAAGCAAGCACTTGTATACTTTGAAAACAGTTCTTTTGGAATGGCCAGGAATTAAGTGCTTTGCAGACCTTCTGTCCTTATGACGTGGGTCAGGTGCCTCCCTCCTCCCTCTTCACCTCCATCCAATCGGGACACTTTCTATGGGATGGAACACTGGTTCTCCAGTTCTGAAAACTGTTTTGATTGACAAGGAACTGGCTGGCTCTCCGAGAACAACAAAAACAACAAGCTGCAGCCGCCAACCACCCGAAACCTTAATTTTGGTTTCTTTGCCCAGTGAATGCTGAGGGAGGGTGGAAAAGGCCCAAATAGACCGGAGCTTCCAGGAGGCCTCTTGTTTGGCTTGTCCTGGCTGGACAGCAAAGTGCTTTCCTGCTGCTTTGGGACTGGATTTAACTGCTATGTAAACTCAGTGCCAATTGGACTTCCCAGTGTCAAGGAGCTAAAATAAGCGAGATTTCAGCTTTCACCATTAGGACTTAAAATGATGGCCCCTACATTTCTGGGTGACCCAAAGGTGGTTGGTTTATTTGAATAAATCTGTGAATTAGAATAAATCTGTGAACTTTAGTTTTGGTTTCATGTGGTATTCAGGGAATATATTCATATTTGTGCGTGTTTGTGTGTGTGTGTGTGTGTGTGTGTTTTCGTGTGCATGTGTATATGCATGCTTTTAGTGTTTCTTCTAGAGACTGGGTCTTCTTGGTTTTGGAACTGAGAGTGTGAGTGTTTAGTAATACTTGAGGGCCGAAAGCAAACTCTTACCTAGGAAACTAGTTTTATTGGGGAGTTGCAAAAGTTTTGTCTTAAAAAGTAAATATTTAAGTGACTAAGCAGTCTTTCTCAAAATGTGTGGAACTGCCTTTCTCACTTGTATGCGATTGTTGTGTCTTTGGGAGAGTTCCTAGCTAGCTGCCTAACCTAGGGCCCTGAGTCTCCTACAAGGAGGCAGTCGGGTGTCTGGTCTGAGGAAGCTCGTATAAGCCCCGCCTCCTGGCTGGCCAGCACAGCAGGAATAATGCACCTGATGCTCTCACTGCAGCAACCTCAAGGAGTACAGTATGTGCTGTGGCTTATGCTTTCATTTGTGATTAAAATGGTTGCTTGCTGTTAGGCTGGCCTATTTCTGTAATGTTTGGGCCTGTTGGCCTACTCTGGTTCCCAGCGCTGTTGTAATTAACCAGTACGGGGGCGGAGCCATCCAAAAACAACAGGAGGGCAGATTCCATTATCGGGAACTTCTTACGGTTGTCCACATTCTCTGGTGGAGAATCCAGTTGTAATGGTTATTGTTAGAAGTCGCAGCCTAGCCTTGCCGTGGCTCTCCAGTCCTTTCTCCCTGACTTAAAGAACTGTGGTCAAGGAACTGGGCAGCCCCCTTTTAATGGAATCCAAGCTAGGGAATTCCTTTGTAGAGCGCGGCACAGTACGGTCTAAAGGTCCTGGTTCTGTCCTGAGCACAGTGTCCTGCATCGTGAAGACACTGAAACATAACCAGACACACAGAAGCTAAGGTTTCCCCATACTGTCCCGAGGGAGAGACTCCGGCAGAAATCTTGGGTCATTGGCAAGCTGCTTTCAAAATCCAGATTAAGGAGCAAAACTATCCAATCAACAACTGTCAGGTTTGTTTTCTGTATGATTTAAAGTTGGCTGCCAGGCTGCTCTCTTTGAACACGTGGGAAATGCTGATCAGATGGTAGAGGACTGCTTTTTTTTTTAATCTTTTATTTTTCGACGTGACAAATCACTGTTAGAGGGACAGGAACCAGGGACCCAAGGAAAGCAAGGGCCAGCCCCAGTTGACAGGCAGCAGCATTGTGTTAATGCTTTCAGAGGCAGTGACACAGAGGGATGTGTTCTGTCTGTCTGTCCATCTGTCCGTCTTTTTTTTTCCCTTTTCGTGTTTTTCGTCCTATGGGTCAGGGAAGAGTAGTGAGAACTGAGGAAAAGCCACAAATGAAGCAGTGAATGGAGTGTTTCTAGAAAGTTCTTTGCCCTTGAAAGTTGCCCCGGTTGCTGATTTGTTAAAGGTTTCATTTTGTTTTTTAGTTTTTTAAAAAAATTCCCCCTTTGGATGTTTTCTGCCTTTTTATTACTTTTAATTCTTTGATTTTTAATTCCTCGAGTTTTTTGCTTTTTGCAAGGATAACAACGCAAATAAAAAAAGGACAGAGTTTTTGGGTTGGCAGATTGGTTCTGTCGCACCTCAAGAACTGTATTGTGTTGTTTTAACCCATCTTCGGGCCTCTTAGTGAAGTCCCTGTGCTTTTTCTGCCTTTTGGGTGAGCCCTTCTTTCTTTCCGCCATACAGACTTGTCAGCAAGAAAATTAATTGTGTGTGTGTGTGTGTGTGTGTGTGTGTGTATGCATGCATGCATGCATACATGTGTGCATTCTGAGAAGGGCTTAGGTAGTTTAACTGCACTCTTTCAACTACCCCTGAAGGGTCATGTCTGAGGCCTCTGGAGAAAGGAGACTCAAGACAGGCCAGACATTTGATCACCTTGCTCCTGCATGTCCCTTCTGGTTCCCACTAGTTAGAGGCTGAATCTGTTGCAAGGCCACTCCTGATAGAGATGATGAGGGTCAATTTCTCCTTTTCTGGGAGGAAGGGAGTCATAAGGGTCTTGAAGTGCCCCCTGAAGTGACTTTCTTGAATCTCATCTGAATGGGCCTTTTGGGGGAAGAATTCAGCATCTCTTGGGAGTCTGAAGTTCTCACTAGGAGATGCTTAAGTTGAAGGGAAGAAACTGCCTCAGTTGGGCCACGTGCAACTGCTGTTATCCATTGTCCTGCAAGGGACTTCAGCCACAAACTTTTGATCTGGGAGAGAGAGAGAGACCCTGTCTACCTGCTTCTGGAAGCAGGGGCTAGTGTGTATTTGGGGGGGAGGCTTTGGAGACTGCATTAGGGATGGCTTTGAGGATGTGATCATGATAGGTTCTGACAGATTGGGAGTGGACACTGTCAGTGAGTCTTAATCTGAGAGGAGCCTTAACTGTTGTGAGCCCTGCCACTTTCAGGAGCCAGCAAAGGGCAGTTTGGTTGGCTTCTTGGTTGTTCCTGACTCCAGCCAGCGGGATTGGAGTATTGGCCAAGCTATTGGATAAGCTGGTGCCTGCATACACTTCAGTTATGGGCTTGCTCTGCATTTCAGTGTTAAAATTCCAGTTCAAAGGCGACTGCCTGGCCCTCATTGCAGGCTCTGATCAGAGAGGCTGAAATCAGATTAGCCCAGTACAGAGAAGACTGGAGGGAGGATTGTCTTCACTTGATATCTGGTTTTAGCCCCAGAGCCCTCCCCGGGTTCTGTAAGTGTCTGTTCAGATCTGCGAGTCTCTCTTTTGGTGTCTAAAAAGCTCCTTTTCAGGAGGCCACACCACCGTATGTCACTAAAAGGCATGTCTGTGTGGACATGAACTGTCTGGTTCTCCCATACCTCCAGTACCTGAGTGGTCTACTTTAGACAACTTTTCCTGGCAGTTTGTCCAGGAGAAATAGGCTAAAGGACACGTGGACTTTTATTTCTTTAATTATTTTTTTTTTTTAATGATCCTCAGCAATCCCTCCTCCCCCTTTAAACAGTTTTCCTTAACTGCTCAAGAAACAGTGCAAGCTTCTTATACTGTTTCAAGACCTGCTTCCTAAAACGCTCTTTGGCTCAGGGCCTTGGTTCGTAATGCACGTTTGGCTGGTTTGGGGAAGTGGATTTTGCTTTCCTTCAAGCCGCTCTGTCATCTCTCTGTGGAATATCTGCATCCTCGTGAAAGTGTCAAGTCAACTTCTGAACACGTGTGTGTCGGGGGTGGGTGTCACTTCCACAGCAGTGGCTTCTCAAAGCCACCACTGTTCAGCCGGGTTCTTACATGCTGTCACTTCATTGCATCTGATCGCAGCCCCTACATACCTGACTTGAGGAACATGCGCAGTCTCAGCCCGGTTGCTTGCTTTCCCATAAGATAGCATTTTGCCCACTTTGAAAGTATAGTTCCAGATAAGCTGGACGGTCGCACATGCCTATTTGGGATCGCTGAGGCAGGTCTGAGCTAAGTAGTCAGACCCTAACTCCAAAACTATAAGTAAGTAAACAGAATGCCAGAGATGGCAGCAGCAGGTTATACCCCATGTACCTGGCCCTTGCTGTTTTCTTTTTCTTTCTTTCTTTCTTTCTTTCTTTCTTTTTTTTAAGATTTATTTTATGTATGTGAGTACACTGTAGCTGTCTTCAGACACACTCAAAGAAGGCATCGGATCCCATTACAGCATTACAGATGGTTGTGAGCCACCATGTGGTTGCTGGGAGTTGAACTCAGGACCCCTGGGAAGAGCAGTCAGTGCTCTTAACCACTGAGCCATCTCTCCAGCCCCTGCCTGTTTCAGAGAGCAAGTGGAAACTGGTTTTTGTTCAACAGTTATTAAACCTACAGGCATCTTTGGGGAAAAGCAGAGAACTTGTAGATCTTTTAAAGAAAGAGCTGTATTGATTAGGGTTCTCTAAAGGACCAGAGCGGATAGAATGGATATATGTAGTAAAAGGGAATTTATTAGACTGGCTTAAAGGATGTGGTCTGCAAGGTCCAGCAATGGCTGTCTCATGCTGGAGAGACTGAGAATCTGGTAGTTGTCTTAGTAGTTGTAAGAAGGCACTGAAGGTTGACAGGCTTCCTGGAGAGGTCTTTGGTCTGTATTGGAATCCCAAGGAAGTTTTTATTTTTATTTACTTATTTATTTATTTTTATTTTTAATATTAATATTGGTGAAGGAATGCCAGAGCAGCAGGATCTACAGACTTAGCCTGTGAGAGTGACCGCAAGCAAACAAAAAGGGAAGCTTCCTTCTTCTAGAAGGTGACATACAGATTTAGGGTGGGCCTTCCTGCTCCCAATAATATGATTTCAAAAAAAAAAAAAAAAAAAAAATCCCTTACAGGAGTGCCTATCAGCTTTAGTTTTAGTTCATTCCAGATGTAGTAGTCAAATTGACAGCCAAGATCAGCTGTCACAGGTGCCGATATAGATCATCATTGCTGGGAGCAACAATAAGAATTGTCCAGATGCCGGGCGGTGGTGGCGCACGCCTTTAATCTCAGCACTTGGGAGGCAGAGGCAGGCGGATTTCTGAGTTCGAGGCCAGCCTGGTCTACAGAGTGAGTTCCAGGACAGCCAGGACTACACAGAGAAACCCTGTCTTGAAAAACAAAACAAAACAAAACAAAACAAAACAAAACATAACAAAAAAAAAGAATTGTCCAGATGTTGGAGAACTGGGTAACAGGAAGTCCTGGTACCAACCCACCCATGGCGGACAGGAAGTCTTTTTCATTGGCGAAGGTACAAGATAATGGCTCAGGAAAACTGACACCCAGGGTCAGAGTCCCTCACCTATAGACTCCGTTGATCCTGATTTCTGGAAAGCTGACTTATTCACAGCCTCATAATCCCCACCCCCACCCCTTGGCTCCACTCTGTGGTTTTGAACCAGCCCCTTAAGTTCCTTGAGCATCTCTTATTTCATAGGTCAGAGGGTGTGGCCTCACACCTGTGGTGGGAATTCAGTAGCACAGAAGACTGGCATTTGAGGTACTCAGCATATAGAGGAGACACTACATAAATGTCAGCTCCTGTCCATTATTCCGTTCCTGCAGATGGCCTCTGCTTTTTCTTTGTACCACACCCTGTTAAGAGAGTGACTAAGAGGGCCCGAGTTCCTTTTACTCTTTCCTTATTGGCTGAGAATTAAGCCACCTCTTCCTGACATCCTAAAAGTGTTCTGGAGTCTGAGGGTCTGCCTTAGGACCAGTGTTCTCCCCCTCCCAACCTCCCCACGTGTCTTGCCCCCCCCTCCCAGCCTGGCAGGAGGCCCCCTAAGTGAGCAGCCCACTCCATGACCCACCTAGAGAGGCCTTCCTGTGCTGGCTTATATATGCTAATAGGCCTGACTTGTCCTGGCTTGTTTGTAGTGATTTGTAGAGGCATTTATATGCAAATACTATCAACTTGCTGAGTTAATTATCATGTGCCCTCCCCCTAGCCCCCTCTCTTGCTAGGCCTCCCAGTCTGACTGGCCTGATCTCTTTCAGCCTTCAACTCTTCCTGTCTTTGCTTCCTAGTCAGTCCCCTTCCTGTACCAGCTGGCCTGGTCACAGCGTCTTCACTGCGGTGTTGCCTGTCACAGGAACCATGTGGTCAAATGTGGCAAACTGGGCGTGCCACTCATGGCCCAATTCCAACCTTCCCTGAGAGACAGCCTGTTGCCTGCAGAGGAGCCCAGCTCACACAGTGCTGAGCTTTAGCTGGTTTACCAGGTACCTTGAAAACCGGGTTGGCTTGGCCCTGTCGATATTTGATACTCAATCTTTAAGTGAAAATGATAGCTTTTACAATTATTTTCATTTCCCCATATTTAAAGAACTACAGTTTTTAAATTCAGAGTCCTGGCTAGAGGCTATTCCAAAAGAATGCTCCTGACTGACTCCCCCAACCTTGGGAAATAGGGGTGGACCTCAGACCAAGTTTCCTATTGACTTTTAGGGGTGGATCATTTCTGGTTGGGGGCACTTATGGTGAGCATTTGTCTCGGCTGTATTTGCATATAAATACCTAAGCCTGTGGCATCCTTCCCTCAAGTGGCTTCTCTCTGGCCACTTGATGTCAGTAGCTCTCTCTCCTGTTGACATGACCATTCCACCTTGTCTCAAGGAATGGCCTGAGGAGGTAGAGCCTCCCCTGGTTGAGGACTACAGAGTAGAGGCTGTTTTTCCAGGATGAAGTGGCAGGTCCCCAGCCACTCCAAGTTCTGCCTCACCACTGCTCTGTGTAAATGGCAGCATGCTAGCTGAGTGGCCTCCGAGCCTGCGATTCCGCCTGTCTGATAATCAGCCGGTTCCGTGGGCTTAATTTCACAGTAGTCTTTTTTAGCATCTGGGAACTAGTAGCCTTTCCTTTCGGGGCATAGTGGTGAACTCGAGTTTGAGGAGGTAACATTCTTGCCTTTGGCTGGCCACTTAGTGGGTAGAGAGTACAAGTCCCATGTGTGTAGACACATTCATCAGTGCCCTCTGGAGGAATGTATCAACAGGTGGGACTAAGTTTAAATACATATTTTATACAATCTGTGGTATCAGCGGGACATCCTCTTCTCTGTGCTTCTTGGGACTGACTGCGTTTCCAGCCTGAGCCAACAGCATACTGGACATCTGAGTTGACTCTGGTCCTTTCCATCATTAAGTGAGTCAGGTCACTTCCTACAGTTACGGAGTCAGAGTTTCCATTCCTTCTTTCCTTCTCCCCTCTTTCTCTCTCTTCTTCCTTTTCCTTACCCTCCCCTCCTTCTCTCGTTGTGGTGGGACCAGGACTGCACCGATGTATGGAGCAGTAGCCGACAAAGCTGGGTGTCTAAGAGAACCCCACCCAGGCGAGCACCCTGGCCAGGCCTGGAAGAAGGGTCACTACACTGCGGGCTAAGCAGTGCTCTTTTGATATTACACAGACTAATGCTTTGGGCTCATTTTGTGTACAAGGTTTCTTTTGTTAGTTAAGGGGGTGAAAGTCCACAGCTGTGCCTGGAAATTGGGGAAGAGCCCTACTGGGATGGCCTTGTTTCAGAAAGTCTAAATGCAGTACTAATGGCCGAGATCTGAGCTGGTGATGTATGTGCGATTCATGGGGCCTCCAGATAAGGGGAAGGGAATTTTAAAAGTTACTTTAGTTGCAACCTCCCAGATAACCGTATGCCTGGGGCCAGTCACGATTTATGGCCAGCTGGTCGTCATGGCCGTGTGCTGGTCTCACCTTATCTTTTGAGCTCAGGTTCTGTAGCTTAACTGGTAATGTTCTGTTTATCTTTTTGTGGGGAGGGGGTACAGATGGGGACTTTGATCAGGTTTTGTTCCTGGAGCTGTTTCTGATTCTTTTGCGGGGGGCGGGGGGTCCCTGATGACGATCTGCACTAGGGTGCTGTATTATGGGGTTTCCAGGGGCCTGGGGTGCAGGCCTGTCATGGAGTGTCAGGGCCTATCAGCCATGGGAGCCTGGAGGAGGGGTCCAGTAGCTCCAGCCCAGGTTCCTTTCATCTCCCAGGTCAGCCAGCTGCTTGTCACCTCTAGACCTTCTTTCATCCTGGCAGGCCTGGCCAGCATACCCAGCAAGGTTTCCCAGGCTCCTAAGCTTTTTTTGGACAAGAGTTGAGCCGAGGAATCTGATGATGGCTGGAGAGATCTTCACCCTATATCTAGCCATTCTGGGAAAAAGTTATCTTTCTGATATAACTGGGAGAGACTCAGTATCCATTCTCCCAGCTTTCTCTAGGAGGAACCCTAGGCTGAGAAATATACCTAGACTTTCTTCAGTTTGTGTAGATGACTTCGGCCTTTTTATTATGATGCTGATGATTGGCTTGTTTGCTTTTGAGATGTTTATGTAGACTTTGCCTTTCATTATTATTATTATTATTATTATTATTATTATTATTATTACTGGTTTGTTTGCTTTTGAGACAGGGTAACTCCTGACGACTTGGAACTCACTCTGTAGACCTGGCTGGTTTTGAACTCACAGACATTTGCCCACGTTTGACCTCTGCTGAGTCCTGAGATTAAAGCTGTATGCTGTCATGCCCAGCTTTCTTTGCCATTAATAATCAGGTTGTGGCATAGCGTGTGTCGTATAAATCTTGTCTTTAAAAAAAAAGATTTATTTTAAAGTCTGTGAAAAGTCCCTGTGTGTGTGTGTGTATGTGTGTGCAGGTGTCCTCAGAGGTCAGAAGAATGTATTGGCTCTCCCCCGGAGCAAGACTGTAGCTGGGCCAGTTGTGAGCCACCCAGATGTGGGTGTTGGGGACGGAGCTTGGGTCTTCTGCAGGAGCGGAGTGTACTGTGAACCACCGAGCAGGCTGCCCAGCCTCTTTGCATTGTTTCTTATTTGTATTTAAGAAGTTACAATGTTAGGTCTTTTAGTTGGCAGTAAGGATAAAATGAAAATTTCCTCTGATCTTTGGAATTAATCTACAGAAATGTCACTGCAGGAAGAACAAACTTTAGCAGGAAGTTTGTGGGTGCCTTTCTGAGGACAGAAGATGGAGTGGACTCTTTCCTCACTCCCCCCTCCCCCCCACTGTACCTATTCTGTAGACCACTGCCATCTGCTTTAAAAAAATTTTTTTTTTTTTTTTTTCATTTCAAATCCTCAAAGACAAAGGGACCTGGAAGCTCAGACCTGTCCTTCCACATTCCTGAGTAATTTGGTTTTGATTAACCCAAGGAGAGAAGTTGGTTTCTCCTAGCGACCGACTCTGGGACGGAGGGGATCAAAGCGTCAGGAGGGCCAGTGCCCCTCATGCAAGGTTTCCCTCCTCCCTCCCGCCCTCTGCTGGCCCCTATTCTCTCCCCCTCCCCCCACGCCTTTAGAGTCCTGAGCCTTAGCAACTTGGAATTTCTGACTCTCCTAGATGTGGTAGTGTCTCAGAGCTTTGGGTGGACCAACCCGGGAGAACCCCATCTTCCTAGCACCACTCCCCCCACCTCCCCAAAGCTGCAGAGCACATTCCTGTGCTAATCCTGCTGCCGGATTGCAAATGGCTGTAATTGTGTGTGCCCCAGGATGGGCCTGCGTGCAGCTTTTCTTCTTTGAGGAGGTTGCTAAAAAGTTCATTTACATAGAGAAATGAGACTGGCCTTGTGATCTTTTCTGGTAGAATAGGCTCTGCCTAATAGGAAAGAGGCCTTCTCTGTGGAGTCTGTGCCTCCCCCACACCGGTCCAGGGAGGAAGGGGGAGAGGAAAGGAGGGTGTGTATGTGTGAGAATGTGTATATGTATATGTATATGTGAAAGAGTGAGTGTGTGTGTGTGTGTGTGTGTGTGTGTGTGTGTGTGGAGAGAGAGAGGGAGAGAGAGCGCAAGAAACACAAAAGAACACACTTCTATGTGTCCTACAGGGCATTTTAGGGGGAGGGCAGTTCAGACAGAACATTCTGCTTTTGATAGTAAGAAAGCAGGGTAGAGTTCAAGACTGGCTTCTTCCCATCACCCACACGCAACAGGTTTTCAGAGCCTTGCTACAGGGCTCAGAACCAATGGATAACTTCTTGGAGGGATGCCATGCCACTGTTGTGAGCTCCTCTGGCCCCACCAACACTTGAAATTTGGGGGATGGGATTTTGGAGCACTGAGATGATGACCCAGGGCAGTTTGAAGTGGGTGCTACCTTGTAGCTTCAGACAAACAAGAAGAATGGAGTCCTACTGAAGAATACTCTCTGCCACCCCGATCTCAAGAGGAAAGGGTTCTGGGACAAGATAGTCCAATAGAAACAACATGCTTTTATAAGGTTTTAAATGAGCTTTTATAAAGCTTCCTAGCAGTCATGTTCAAAAGTACAACAAGATTAGCTTTACTGTGATATTTTACTCAGTACAGTGTATTAAGAAAGTGGCCACTTGGACTGGGAGATGGCTCAGTGGGTAAGAAGGGTTGCTATGTAAGTGTGAGGAACCGAGTTCGAATCCCAAGCATCCACACTGAAAGAAAGTAGCCGTTTAGACACGGAACCAGTGTTATGATTGAGATGTCCCCGTTTTAGTTTCAAGTCCTTAAAGCCTTGTATTTTCGACTTAGGGGATGTCTCAGTTCATATCAGTCACGTGACACGGACTCAGTGGCTGCCTGCTATGGACAGGGCAGGTCTGCAGTAAAAGACCAACCCAGACTCAGTAACCCTTGGCTCCTTCCTGAGGTTCAGGGGGTGTGGACTGAGTCTGCACACAGCTCCTCAGACACTCTTTGGCATCACTAGAAGGGTCAAATATGACACTGGTGTTGGTTTCATAAATTGCCCTCTGATGTGGGAATTGGAGGTGTTCACAAGGCTTCAACAGTCTTCCCCAAGGCTTAGCACCACCATGACTGTAAGGGGGACAGATTCCCGCATGCACATGCCTTCTGGGGAAGGAAGGGACAGGGATGATAAAAACCCATCAGAACCCAAAGGGTGTCTCACTTCTCGAACCTACAACTTGGAAGATTGAGCCAGGAGGGTTGCCATTAAACTCAAAGTCATCTCGTGGGGTCATGTGAGTGAGTTCCAGGCCAATCTCGGCTATGGTGAGACCTTACTTAGAAAAGCAAGGGACGCATGTGTGCATGTGTGAGTAGGGAGTGGAATGACACAAGCAGTCCTTGATACATGTGTGTGTACTGGGGATTTAACCTGAGCCCTTAGGCATGCTACACAGTTTAAGTCCTTAGAACAGTACAGCACCTCGCCGTGCCCTCACCTCTACCCTTTTTAAAAAGGGTCTCAATTTGTATCCTTGGTCTGGAGCTCACTATAGAGTTACAAGGCTCAATCAGGCCTCTTCCTCATCTTTCTAGGACATTTTAACTTTATGTGTTTTGCTTGTATGTATTGTGTGCACCATTTGTGTGCCTAGCGCTTGCAGAGGCTATAGAAAAGGGTATTTGGAATTGGCATAACAGACCATTGTGAGCTACTGTGTTGCTACTAGGAATTGAACCCAGGTCCTCTGCAAGAGAAACAAGTGCTCTTAACCTCTGAGCCGCATCTCCGGCCCCACATTACAGTTCCTTGTGAGGTAAGGCAGTGAGAACTGTCTGTCAGAACTGTTGTGGGGAGCATGTGTCCTGAGGAGCCGTGCTTTGTCCAGAGTGGAGTTGGGTGCCTCTGTGTTCACACTGTGACACCCCTACCCTAGTCCTTAGTCAGTGCCTGTGATAAGAACAACTGCACTCAGGTGTTACCAGTTCCGGCTCACTCATCCATCCAGTTTCACCCCTTAGCCCATCCTCTGGGAGGTGAGTGGAATTCGTGCTCTTGGTAAAGCAAGAAGTGGGTGTAGGTTGGGGTTTTAAAGCTGGGAGGTATCTAATTCCTTTAACAGGCTGGCCTCCTGGGCAGGCAGGGGGGTTGGGGGAAAAGAAGAAAAAAACTGAAAGTCTGGAGTAGAAGGGCCTGGAGCTGGCCTCTGCTGGGGACAGAGCATCGCAGCTGTCTGACCCCGGGTGAAAAGTTCAAATCTGCATTTAAAAGGAGTGTCACGACCCCCAACCTCTTCCCCTAGTCAAGTTGAAACTGTTCACGTTCTCTAGGATATGATCCAGCTTTGCATTAGGACATCAAATAGCTTCAGCTCCCTTGGCCAAGATCTGATGATGCTGTGGGGAGGGGCTTTTGGGAAGGAGGGGGGTCTCTTTGACATGAAGTTTTTGAACAGCAGTCGTCTTTGAGGACCAGAAAGGAGGGGATATTTCTTCCTAGGTCAGACCCTAAAGTCCTCAGAAAGTTTCTTCAAGGCTATTCTGGGCTTTGTGGAATCCTAGGACGTGGGGAGGGGTAGCCTCTGTGCCCAAAGCCCCCCTTTCCATGGTGATGACGGTCATTATTGATGGGGGACTTGCTCCCCTGTATCCTTTGATGATGTAGAATACACGAGTGACGGGCATCGGGGCTTTTCCAGGAATGAACCCAGAGAATGAAGAATGGAGAGAATGAAGATGGGCCCGGTGAGAAACTGGAATGCAGTAGGATGAGAGCCATGGTGGCGTTGCCCTGGGGGCTTGAAAAGCTGACTGGCCGCTTCTGCGTAGAGGGGCCTGCACAGCACTCATCTGTAGACTGGACTTTCGGTGAATGTAAACAGTTCGACCTCTCCGATTTTACATCCCTAAAGGGACTGAGTGTGAATACAGATGGGCATTAGGCCCCTGTGGTTTCAATGACTTCTCTCCACCCCCTTCCTGGTGCTAACTAGCAGGTCTTTAACCTGCCCTAGGAGGAGGAAAAGAAAGTCGTTTGCAAGCTTGGAGACTCAGGCTAGCCTCCTTTTCCTTCACTTTGCTGAGCCTCCCCACCCCCCTCTGGCAAGGGGAAGTTGGCTGATTTGCTTTTCTTGTTTGGTGGCGGAAGAGAAGTTTGCTAGATCCCAGAACTTGGTTAGGTGCACTTGGAAAGCTGGGAACTGGGTTAAGGTGACCCTTTAGCTCTGCCAAACAGTAGTTCACACCCTTGTTTCCTTCTTTCCCAGTCTGTCTTTTTTTTTTTTTTTTTTTTGGAAAGGGACTTGACCTTTGGAGCGTTCAAAGCACATTATGGTGCCTGCAAGACTTGTGCTTTCCAGAAGGGGTATCTGTTTGGTTGTTTAACAGCACATTTGCCTCCTCTTTAGGAGATCTTAGCAGTGCACAGCCTTGAGGACCTTGTCAGACCACACACTTGCCCAGAAGCTTCTGGGGTGTGTTTCTTCTGTCTGGCATCCTTCTTGAACCTGCACGCCTCACTTCCTGTTGAACTCCACAGCCTGTCCTCAGATCCTAGAAGGGTCACCTTTCCTTTTCACCACAGGGCCATTCAGACCCATAGAGGAAGGAAGGAACAGGTTGTCCCCCTACCCCTGAATGTGTGATGGCTGGGTTCTGGTCCCTGTGTTCGAGGCCTGGGCACTTCTGTTCCTTGTGGTGGCTCTGAGTCCAGTCACGCCATCACAGGGGCATTTTAATTAGCAGTGCCTTAGTCATTAGTGAGTTATTGTTTTTGTCTGGAAATACTTAAGTACTGTTTATTCGATGTCTCAACGAGATGCAAAACAGCAATTAAGCAGAAATTTGTTGTATGAGGCAGGGACCAAAATGGAACGTCACAAGCCAGTTGTGGTTCCCTCAAACCAAGGAAAATCGCTTTCCCCTTTGGCCTCCTGATCATTGGAATGCTCCAGATTCAGTCTTTCTTCTCTGACCTGCCCCGCCACCCCCAGAGTTATTGGGCAGAGAAATACTCGGGAACCTCCAGTTTTCTCTGGTATGGACAAAGTTGAGGTTTGAAGTGTTAATGCTCACATTTCTTCCCTTGACTTTTTTCTTAGTGACCTAGGGTTTTTTCCGGAAACCCTTTCAGATGAAGATTAACTGTTTGTGATAACTTTTGCGTACCCTTGTGTGATGATTTACAGAACCTGAGTCTGGTCTCCTTGTGCTTCCTGAGACCATATGTCCCTCTTGATATCACAGAGCCTTTGTGCCCATTTAGCCACAAGGGACAATAGGATACATATCTCCTTTATATTTATTATTTTTTTAAAAAATAGACTAGCGAAGATGTTAGGAGAGTTTCTGGCTGAAGTAGATAGAGCCAGAGAGACAGTTGAAAGCAAGACAAGCAAAATAAAACTAACCCCAAATTAAGCAGGAGGGGCGCTTGTGTGACTGCCTGCCACTTTGGCCAGTGGCACTGAACCCCAGAGGAAGCAGTTTGCTGCTAAACACCCCCCCACCACCTCTAGTGCTCCCCACCACCACCTCTAGTGCTCCCCACCACCACCTCTAGTGCTCCACCAGAGGTTATGGAAAATGGAATTCCATGAACAAGCTGGGTGATCCTGCAAGGAAGGGTGGCTAGTTAACTTTGAATATGTTAGATTGCTATCCTTGTGCAGGAGTAAATTTCTTCCTACCCAGTTCTGCGTTGGGGACCTTGGTTCCACACTCTTCTGTGACTCTTCCTGCTTCCTCCTCTTTTTCCCACCTTCTTTTTCTTTTCCTTTCAAACAATATCTTCTGACTTCCAGATTTCTGATAAATTGATAAGAGGCATCGCGTGAGTCAATAGAGCTGTAGACACTTTGCCAATATAACCCTGGCTCTATTGATCTGCCAGTAAATTAAAGTCTTACTTAGAGGCTGCCAATATTTCTAATCTCCTGCCTCACCAATTACATCCTCCCAGCTACCTGGAAGGAGGATGTGAGCCTTTGAACCTTTATGGTGATGTTTTAAGGGGGCTATGCCCCTTGTGTAGGGTCCTGAGAGGTGTTTCTGTAGAAGAGGGGTGTGCAGAGGAAAAAGAGATCCGTGTATATATATCCTTATGGGATCTGTTCTCATGCCATAAGGTTTATTAGTCAGAATTGTTGAACCGATTCCACCATGGTGGTCAGGAGAATTTTACGTCCCGAGTCTGTGGTAGCTCTTTACCCATCCTTCTCTGGATGGACCAGAGAAGGTTAAGGGGAGCTGGTGTTAAGGGTTACTCTGGGGCAACCCCTAAGGTGGTTGTCTTCACCTTAAAAACTGTGTTAGAAATCTTATATTCAATTTTTATCCTTAACATGGGGAAAGCAAAGAAGTTTGTGTTAAGCTAGGTTGTTTAAGAAAACAGAAACAATAACAACAACAAAACTCCAACAAGCCCCAAGGGTAGGTGGAAGAGGACAGGAGAGTCATACTGAGATTGTCAGTGCAGTAGATAGTCCCCCTGCTTAGTCCCCCTGCTCCTCTCCACCTGCCCCCACCCCCACTCCGGCCCCGGCATGCCTTTAGTGGATCGAATGGTTGCTTTGCATTCGCCTCATTGGAGCAGAAGAATGAAGGCGAGAAAATTATTATTTGTGTGTGTCTGTGTGTGTGTCTGTGTGCGCGCGCCCATTGTAGCTTTTGCAGTGGTCCTCCCTCTGCCAGTCCTGGCTCAAGTGAGGTAACAAGAGCTGCCTGAGATTGTCCACTCAGGGATAGCTGGGCTGGTAGAGTTCCCTGCTGGGATTCCCACTTCCGGCAATGGCTGTAGTAGGAGCAAATCGTTTGTCTGATAAGCCCTTTTCAAGTCCTGTTTATGTGGTTGGTTGGCTTTGGGAAGAAATCTCCAGATAAATGCCATGTTTTTTTTTGTTTTTTTTTTTTTTTTTTTTTTTTTTTTTTTTTT
>JANHMN010000018.1:32967018-33008976 GCA_030674055.1 Rhabdomys pumilio
TTTTTTTTTTTTTTTTTTTTTTTTTTTTTTTTTTTTTTTTTTAATATACACCAGAGCAAAAGAAAATGGTGGGGTTAGGGGAGAAAGAAAAAGAAAAAGAATTCCTTCTCTCTTGTCTGACTCGTGTTTGTGTTTCTGCTTCTGGGGTTGCAGAACATTTTTTTTTTTTTTTTTTTTGATGGAAAAATCCAATCTCTGGAGGCCTGTCTCTTCTCAGTTACTCTGAGGAAGTGTCAGGAGGTGTCTGTGGACCCTTTGGACCAGCTTGGATTCTGACTTGGTGTTGAAGAGGAAGGCTCTAGCGTTTCCCTTTTTCTCTCGGCCTAATTTCCTCTCCTACCCTCAAGTGCAAGAGGTTCAAGGCGGCTATGGGTCAGGTAGTGAGGAAGCTTGCTCTTAGGGTTCTTCAGCTGGTGTCTGGGGGATATAAAAACAGGTAGCGGGTGATGAAAGGCCTCCCCTTCCTATCTGATGCCTAGCAGCATCTTGGGGAAAGAGGGCAAGTGTCGGGAAGCAGGGGTGGGGGCATTCAAGATGGCGACATGTGAAGCCAGGAAGGAAGCCTGCTCTTCCCCGAATTGCTGAGGCCCTCTCTACAGGTTGCCCTGGCTTCCTCAGGCTGAGAGAGTAAAGATGATGTTGGACAAGGAGAAACCCCAGGAATTTGAGGCCGACTTTCCCCTTTGTTTGGACTACAATGTATTGGAGGAGGGGTTTAAATCTTGTTCACACCTGTCGGGGCTGAAGGCTGGCTTTGAGAGCAGTTTGTAACAAGACTTCTGTTGTTGTTGCCCAAAAAGTTTCCAGCTCACAACAGAGGAACTTTATTGTAGCAACTTGTTAATGTTCAATTAGGCAAATTCTGAGTGCCCCGGGGCAGTGGAAGGGTGTGCTAGCTTTCTCTGGGAGGCCTACTGCCCTTGTTCCCAGGGATGGGATGGGACAGGCAAAGCCTTTTCTCCCTTGGCTCCTGGTGTGGGGGATGGGAGGTGGGTGCAGTAGCTGGGATCTAGGCTCAGCCTGAGAGGCCAGTTGAGGTTGGTAAGGAGGAAGGGAGCCATCTGAGGCTTGAAGTGGGTCTTGTGTTATAACATTTACCCGTTTGTTGGCATTTGTTGGTGCTCCTCACTCTTGGGTGTGGCGGAGGTTGTGCCTGATACGTTGTTTTGCCTGTGGGATGGAAAGCCATAGGGACAGCTAACCTGGTGTTTGGCAGCCATGTGGCCCCAGGCTACAGAACCCTGGTGTCTTAAGGAATCTGAGTGTGTTCTCTGCCTTCTTTCTAGTTGATTTGTTGAATGACTGGTAGGCAGTGCTTGTCACCTTCCCACTGCCCTGGGATCTTGAGCCCTTGGAAGGCAAAGCCAAGAAGCTTTTTGCTCTGAAAAGCAGTCCTCATTGGAAGGTGCTTTTGAATGTCCACACGAGGTTGGCTGACACTTGCTTTTTCATGCCAAGAAGGAATAAAGAATAAGGTAGGGCTGGGGTGGTGGGGCGGAGGACCCTCTGCAACTTTGCTAGAGAATCTCAGGGTCCTTGTCCCTTCCTGTCCTTCCCAGGCTCACTGTCAACCTACCTTCAGAGAAGGAAGTGGGTAGTAGGTGTTTCCTTGTCCCGTCTCTGGGAAGCCTTGGTGCTAGCAAGTCCTGGCAGTAAAATATTGCCCCCGTGGCAGCCATACTCCATAGTGTTGAGCGATGAAGAGGCCGAGGCACCAGCAGTGTATTAAACACTAGTTGAGCGCAGGAGGGGCACTATATCACAGGAGAGAGATAAGCAAAGTTCTCTGATAGTGGATCAATAAAGGTTAGTGACATCATATCTCAAAGTGAGGGAACCTGCTTTCTGTGAAGCCATTTATCAGATCCCAGCCTGGAAGGCCATTAACCCCTCTCTAGCCGGAGTTCTGCTTGTTGGACACAGACTTAAGGTCCCTGTTTAGGGGTGGGGGGGGTAGGGAGGGTATCACTTTTCACTAGTGCTGTGTTTGAAGGGTCTCTGCTCGCTGGTTATGCAAATACCTTCTGCAGTTAACATATTAAACCGGCTGCCACTGGTTGGGGCATGCAAGGAGTGTTTATGGAAAATTTCTTTACTTTGAAATTCATGTAGAAATTCCCATAAAAAGTGTTTCTCGGGGAGTCTTAGCAAGATGCCTGCCTGTGTATGGGGCCTGCAGCTGTATCGCTGTTGGGTGTGTGAGGTGAGGTGTGCATTCTCACGTCTGACGTTTGCTAATCAAGTGTCTTTAAACTTTCTTTTTCCAAATTTTAGTTAATTTTTTTTTGATACAGGTTGATATTGAGCAACCCCCCCCCCACTCACACACACACATTTTCTTGCAATCAAGTAGTTTTGATTGGAACAGAGCAGAACATTGAAATTACATTAGCTTGGGATAGATCACTGTTTCCCCTTTATAGTTTACCCTCAGAGACTTGGTGGTTTCAACACGTCCAAGTCTTTCAGTGACGTAGAATTGACAAACAGTAGTCAGTAATTAGGACGGCTCTGCCCCAATTTCTATTTTCTTGTTGCCTTTGGAATAAGAGTGATTTTTAAATGATGATAAAGATGATATATATGTTCATCAAAAAAGAATACTGTCTCCTGATACACGAAAATCTGTAGGGAACCTGCTTGTGCATATCAGTATTTCTTGGCACATGGCCCTGCTTGGCCATTTCTGTGTCTGGGGTGGCCTTCATACTGCAGCATGGCAAAGCTGAGACTCAGGAAATGATTTGGCCCACAAGGCCTAACATAGGCTCCTGGCTCTTTACAGAGATACCCTGCTGATCCATCTAGTTCTGATATTAGATCTACTGATGATTGGCTGTGATGATTGGCAAACCACTTCTTGTTTATTCATTCACTAATATACATATTTACTTAGTATTTATGTGTGTATTTATTTGAGGTGGAGTCTCTCTATGTAGACCAAGCTAGCCTTAAATTCAGATCACGCAGAGATCCACCTGCCTTTACTCACTAATGTGTGTGTGCGTGTGTGTGTGTGTATGTATGTATGAATGTATTTGTTGAGGTAGAGTCTCTATGTAGCCCTTGCAGGCCTGGAACTAGCTGTATAGACTAGGCTAGCCTCAAGCTCACAGGACTCACAGAGATGCACCTGCTTCTGACTCCCAAATGTAGTGTTTGTTTGTATGTATGCATAAGTATGTATGTATGTATGTATGTATATTTGTATGTAGTATGTATGTATGCATGCATGCATGCATGCATGCATGCATGTGTTTGTTTGAGGCAGAGTCTGTGTATTCCAGGTTGATCCTCCCGTCTCAGCTTCCTGAGTGCTGGAATTTCTGGCTTGTGCCTTCACACCCAGCCTTAATCTTTTTTATGCACCTTCAGTTTCATTAATCTCTTTAATCAAATTTTGTCTCCTGCCTATTTGAGGGTGTTTTGAAAGTCATGAAAAATGGCTTTGAAAAACAGCTAGAGTTTGCCAAGGACCTCATGTTAGATTAGAACCCTTGGCTTCGTGCACCCAAGTGCTGGGACACAAGGCGTGCCCTATAGAAATGCCATCTCTGGTGTGTGAACGTGAGGCTTGTGGGGGTCTCATCACTAATCTGAGCTGGGTGAAGTTTGTGTCTCTTTGTCTCTAAGAAAACTTGAAGGCATGTGTCTCCCCCCCCAGAGCAGTCCTCCCTTGCTCTGCAGGAGAACATTAATTCCCCTCCGCGATGGCTTGAGAGTTTTCTCCTTAAAGAGTTGAATCACTTTTCCTTCCTTCCCACTGGTGATTTATAGATGGGGAGAGCAGGCCTTTTCCTGTAGGTCTCTGACTGTTTATCTTTTTTGGTTGGGCCCTGACAATTTGCTGTCTGGGATGTTCCCTTTGGCTGGGGCGTTTGGGGGCCAGCTGCCAGTTTCACAGGCTGGGGGTAGTTGTGGGGGAGGGGTGAGGCCAGAGATTTCCAGCCCAAAGCTAATGGGAGGATGTCCAAGTGGGAAGTGTATTTTCATTGAGGAAGTGTAGGTATTAGAAGAGGCTGGATTACTGTGTGATTGTGCTGTCAATACTGCCGTATTGAGTCTGTGAGAGGCCGCACAATACAGGGAAACACTTAACTCACTACTGCTGCTTATTGAGAAGCCAATAGCAATTTACTTGCTGACACTTGACATCAAATCCATTCCCAGAGGTGGAGCTCCTGCAAACCATCATGGTGTTCCTTCCCTTGCCTGGGCCCCTCTCCTACCTTGGGGGTCCACCTGTATGTTCATGTGTGTGCCCATTCTTCTCTCTCTGTCTCTCTTTTTCTCTGTCTCTCTGTTTCTCTCTCTCTCTTTTTCTCATTCTCTCTCTCTCTCTCTCTCTTTCTGGAAGTGGGGTGGCCATGGGGAAGACGGTCCTGTTCCGTGTATACAGCGGACACGATCTTCTAATTTTTCTCGTACTTGTGTTCTTTCAACAAGTGCTGAGTGACCCCCTCTTGGATCCTCCCTGGGGAGCGTGTTTTCTGCATGTGGGAACTTTCTCCTCCTCTCTCCATAAAACAGTTGGTTCCTTAAAATGGATACATGAGGAAGTCATATGTGGGGCAGGCTGAGGAACACTGCTTCTCCAGGAGATGGGGGGTAGGGTGGGGGGACAGCTACAAGAAGAGTCAAGGCCTTGTGGGTGGAGTGTGTGTATGTGTGTATATGTGTGTGTGTGTGCACGCATGTGCGTGTGTGTATGTGTGTGTGTGTGGGGGGGTTAGTGAGCATCCCATAGGACCTGTGTCTATCTGACCCTAGAAAGCTGGGATCAGGAAGAGCTGGACTGTTTCTTTTGGAACTGCTTACGTCTCTGCAAAGTGGCTGTTTGAAGAACAGTGGCTTCTGCCCTCAGACCCTGGATTCTTTGAATCCTCCGCACAGAAGCCCATTTCTGGAAGGGAACCCCGATGAAAGCTCCGTGGTTTAGGGGTGACCAGTTGGAAGCTGCCACGGGCTCCTCTGGTATTAAGTTTTGGCTCAGCGTTCTTTATGCTCAGGGACCCTCCCAGATCTTTGAGCGTATCTTTGCCCAGATGGGTTCACAAGCAGTCGTTGCAGAAGGGTGAAGGAAGAGTTAAGCTTCAGTTGTTGGAACTGGGTGGCCTCTAACCCAGACACCACGGATGGTGTCTGGAGGAGTAAGGAAGACTTGGCGTAACGAGGTTCTAGAAAAAGCACCATTAATTCAGTAGACGTTGCTTCAGTCTGGATGCTTCTCCTCGGTTGAGAGATTGGCTGTCCTCTTTCCTTTATGGATTCTTCCCTTCCCCAGCTACATTCTCTCACATCACTTCCTCTGCCCAAACCCCCTTCACTTATTTTCTTTGTAGCCAGAAAAGCAAAGCTATGTGGAAGTGAGACATGAGGCAGTGTGGGTCTTACATTTTCTCCTGTGACCCAGGGTATAGATCAAGCCTGTTTACTTAGTGTCATACTAGGGCCAGAGGCGCCTTATGGTACTACATACACTTCACTTGTGGGACGTCTTTCTTGGAGGAAATGGGATGTTGTTTGACTCAGTTTACAGATGGGCCGGCAGGAGCAATGGACGTATGACTTCGGTGCCATTGTGTATCGTAGATGGAGCCACAAAAGCTGTTGACCAGTGTTGTGGTATGTGATGTCGTCATATCCTCTTTCTTGGTTACTTGTATAACTTGAAGGTTGGCACGTGTGGTGGCAAGGTGACATGAGGTGTACCTGGTAGTCCCCTGTCCTGAGTTTCACAGTGTTCACTAACCCTTTCTTAAGATCCAAGTTTTCTGTAAAACAGAGGGGCCGATTTAAAGGAGGCCTTAAGCCATTTCTTTCTTTCTCCCTTCTCTAAGATTTACTTATTTTTTATTTTACATGTATGTATGTTTGTCAGTATGTATGTCTGTGTACCACATGACTGCTTGGTGCTTGCAGAATGAGAAGAGGATATTCAAGCCCTTGGCACTAGAGTTAACATTGATTGTGAGCCACCATGTGGGTGATGGGAACTGAACCCAGGTCCTCTGCCGGACTAGCTAGGACTCTTGAACTCTGAGCTTTATCTCCAGTCCCTGACTCCCTTTTCTATGGTCTGTATAGCTGATACCCTCTAGGCCCCTGGGAAGAAGTTCAGGAATCGGCTAGAATTGCCTGTTTGGGGCAGCAGGGACTCATGTGCACGGAACAGTGGAGCTGTGACATTTCTCGAGGGCTGTTGGTGATGACCACAGTCCTTCTAGGCTGGTGGTATGGATGGCTGGGGAGGTCCTTGTGTCCAGGTTGCTCCTGACAGGTCTAAAGATGTGACAGCCTTGATGTCGTCTAGGACCAGCTCACATAGACACAGCCTGATGCACTTTCCAGAGCTGAATATGGGCTGTCTCACATTTGTTTTGTCTAAAAGGTGTACTCTGGGGCTGGGGTGTTGCCTTGGCACTGTGGCTTACAGCCTTCTGTGTTAGCAAAATTCGAGGAGGCGTGCTTATTATATTACTTTCCCGGCATCAGAGTGTCTGGCCCAGCCTTTTATCCCCCCTCATCCTGTTTCTTGCAGGCCTCCCACAGACCCAGGTCCCTTGTATTGAAATCAGTATATCCTGAACCTACTGTGTCTGCCTTCCGCCATCCTTTTCTGTCTCTAGACAGGCAGGGCAGACATTGTGACGACACGGCTTGCAGGCATAATCTGGCCTGCACATATGTTTTGTTCTGCATGTGCCACATTTTTAAGATTAGTTTACTTACTGTCAAAATCTATATTGAATCCTTCTTTCAAAAAACAAAAACAGGAACAAAACCAAACCAGATTTGTCCATTTTCTTTTCTTTTTTTTTTTTTTTTTAGTATTCAGAGCACAAGTTGACTAGATCAGAACAGTGATCGCCTCTCTTGTGAGGGACACGTGTGGTGATAACAGTTTGAGAAAGGAAGGGTCTTGCTGGCATTGAACCTGTCATCCTCCTGCCTCAGCTTCCTGAGTACCAGTACAGGCACGTATTACCATACCTTGCTGGCACATTTACTTTTTAGGGTGCTTCCTTCTCTGTACCTTACCCACCTGACCCCGTGACCTTTGCTGTAAGTTCTGGGGACTTCGATGGGGTCAAAACCAGAAATCTTGTTTATTAAACGCATCTAATTTCATCCTTCCTTAGTACACAGCTAGTTAAGTGAGATGCACGATTCTGGCAGGTTTTAAATGTGGTGAAGGAGCAGGATCACGAGATCAGCGGTTTGCAGGTTGCTTGCATGGGTGGTGTTGAGGGAGAGGTCTTCTGGGAAGGCGGCATTTGAGAGAATGGTAGGTGGACGTGATGTTGGGAGATCTGTACAGATGAGAGACTCTCCCTGAGGCCTTCGTCAGAGCCTGCCTGGTGAGGGATACAGAGGAACAGGGAAGAAGCGATCAGAGCAGTCTTTGAGGATTGAAGTCTCCTTCATCTCCACCATCTCCTACGGTGACTATGCAAGTGCCTTGAGCGAGTGGACGCCTTTGGAGATCAGGAATGACTGGCTTGTGTTAGAGCAGCTTCCTCTAGCACATGTTCTGGGTGTGGGGTGGAATTTTGGAGACTCCAGGGGACAGATGGCTCTCCCAGGCTGGTCGTGGCATGTGGGTGAGATGTGGTGGTGATGGTGCTTGGGAAGGTTCGTACAACAAAGTGTAGCTTAAAGCAACAGAAATCTGTCCTAACTATGAGTCTGGAAGTGAGGAGTCTGCGTTCAGGGAGGGTACCAGCACGCACTGTTTGTACATCTCGAGTGAGGGTCTTTTCTCATCCCTTCTTAGCTTCCGGTGGCGTGGCTCTTGGAAGTACTTAGCATATACTACCCTGGAGCTCTGGCCTCTCCATCTTCTAAAAACCTTTTTGTGTGCATCTCTGTGGTGTCTCCTTTGCATCCTCCTCCTCCTCTTCTTCCTCCTCCCTCTTCTGCCTTTTCTTCTTTCTGTTCTGTCTTGTCTTTCTCTTCTCTCTTTTCTTCTTTCCTCTCTTGCTCCCCTTTCTCTTCTCCTTTAAGACGGGACCGTTGTAGTACATTTTTTTTTTTTAATAAAGGTTTTTATTTCATGTGTGTGAATGTCTGCCTGCATGCACGTGTGTGTACTCCTTGTGTACTTGGTGCCCATGGAGACTGGAAGAGGGCTTCAGATTCTCTTGGAGTTACAGATGGTTATGAGCCTCCATGTAGGTGCTAGGAACCAAACCCAGCTCCCCAGCAAGAGCTATGAGCCATTTCTCATAGGCCCTGCAGTCTGGTTTTGAACTTGAGATTCTTCTACCTCAGCCTCCTGAATAGCTGGGACTACAGGTATGTGCCCCCACTCGATGCTGGCCTCTTCCCTCATAAGGGTATCAGTGGCACCTGATTTAAGACCCACCCCAATTCTGTACGGACATGGTTAATTTATGTGCTCAAAAACTAACTCCAAATACAAGCACGTTCTGAGATGGACGTGAACAAATCTGGGAGGCTTCTATTCAACTTGCTCCAAGTTCTCATCCTCTGGGTATCTCTGAAAGGGGTATGAGGGTATGAAAAGTCAAGGCTGGCTTTTGCCGGTAGAAGGACTAGATCCCTGTGACCTGGCTGAGCTGGCTTTGGTTCTTAACCCTTATGCCCCTTACTGTTGAATTTCTCACTGTACTAAGCCCCATCTCCGTCTTTCTATCCCAAGCAACTGCATGCTCCTCAGCATGGCTTCCTAGGCCTCTGAGTTAGCTACTTAAAGATTGAACTGTTTGGCTATGAGTAGCAGGGAAAGGAGCCAATGTGTCTGAGGAAAAGGGGGGAGTAATCTAAGAGGTTTCCCTTTCAAAGCCCTTGAGCCTGGCCCTTTTCTGTTAATCCTTGCCGTTGTTCTGAGGGGTACGCAGGGGTGGGAACCTGGCTCTACACTGAGATCAAGGAGCTCAGTGTCTTAGAGGAATCACTCGGCTTCTGGTTGGCCTCTGGTTTTAAATCCAAATGGACAGAGGTAGCACCTAAATATAAAGGGAGTTAGAGGTGGGATGGAGACGGATTGCAGGGAGACATTCCGTTCTGTTACATTCCACTTTAGAGTTCAATAGGTGAGACAGAAAAGGACCGGTAGCCATGCCTGTAGCTCCCTGAGCCAACAGATCCTTAAGTGGGAATTATAAGGAAGACATGGGGCATTGAGGAGTTGTTAGAGAGGACTCCTCACTGGCGGTCTGGCCTGATTAGTCCTGTCCGATTATAGTTTCAATCATTTAATTGCTGAGTTAAGGTTGACAAGCACTGCCAATATCAATACTGTGGGGGACAGCCAGGTGACACAGTGGGCCCTGCATTTCTCATTTCTGGTTTGTTTTGTTGTTTTCCTGGAGGTTGAACTGAGGCCTTTTTTTTTTTTTTTTTTTTTTTTTTTGGTTTTTCAAGACAGGGTTTCTCTGTGTAGCCCTGGCTATCCTGGAACTCACTCTGTAGACCAGGCTGGCCTCAAACTCAGAAATCTGCCTGCCTCTGCCTCCCAAGTTCTGGGATTAAAGACGTGCGCCACCACTGCCTGGCAACTGAGGCCATTCTTGACTCACTCTTGCCTATTATAATTCTCTGCTGTATATGGAGGATAGCTTTCATTCACAATTCAAGGTGGAGTCCTTCCATTCTGAAGTTTCTTATAAGTACTCAGTATCATCTCTCTCTTCTTGGGAGGAGGAGAGCCACATTAGCCTAGTTATGGTGTCCTTGGGCAGTCCTGTTTGATGTGGTTTGAAGTTTGGTCACGATGGCTTGGGGAAGTGGAACATTTCTGTACATGGCTCCTTACATGGATGAAACAAAAACTTTAAATCTAGTGTCCTGGCAACTGACTCTACAGAGTACTTGGTGTAGGGATGCTTAGTACCTGTAATTGTCCTGACAGTGACCTTTCCCACTTCCTTCTTCCTCTTCCTCTAAGAATGTGAGTGATCTATGTGAGAATTCACAGGGCCGAGTGGATTTTGTCTCTCAATGATGATGAGGAACAATGGTAGCACCCATGGAATGGCTCCTTAGTTCCCCTGAGAGGCTAAAGGACTCAGCATTAGGCCAAGGTAGAGTTGGAGTGTGCAGTTTTTTTTCTTTTCCTTTCTTTCTCTCTCTTTCTCTCTCTCTCTTTCTCTCTCTCTTTCTTTCTTTCTTTCTTTCTCTCTCTCTCTTTCTTTCTTTCTTTCTTTCTTTCTTTCTCTCTCTCTCTCTCTCTCTCTTTCTCTCTTTCTTTTAAGATGTCTGTGTTCTGCCAGGAATGTCATAGAGCTCCCTTGTTCTTCTAACCAATGGGCTAAACAGGTAAGCCATCCTCAGTGTAGGTACATGAGGAGGAAGGTATCTTGGAAAGAGTGGGTGGGGATGGGTAAGCCTGGGTGCTTTACAGAAGGGCTAGGGAGGGAAAGGCAGAGAAGTCTCTCTAGGAACTGTCCAGGTTTTGGATGGAGAAGTTGCTTTCTGTGTGCCGTGATGACTCACTGTTCATGCCCTTTGGAACAGGGAGGCCTGTGCAAGCAAAGGAGGCTTGTTTGAGAGTGCACAGGGTGCACAGGCAGTCAGTTGGTGTGAGCCCTGGCCTCCAGATGTCTGGACAGCGTGGGCAGGCACAGTGTTGTTCCCCAGGAGGTGGCAGGGAACGGAGAGTCCAAGTGATGACATCTCCAGTGATGTCATTATGCACTGATGAAGGAAGCGTGTGTTTGTTCGAAGGTGTGTGTGTAAAATGGATGGCTTGTAAACTTAAGTCCGTGCCTACAGAAGCACACATACATACCTGTGTACATTCACAAAGACAGGTGTTGCTATTTGGAAGGTGCACAGGCCCCACTGGGTCTTAGTGGCTTTAAGAACCATTGTTTTTTTTTGAGTATATGACATGGGGGCAAGACACACGTCACTGACTGTAACCTCAGCAGCCTGAGGTCAGCATTTTGTTTGTTGGGGGCCAGGGCGTGGTTTGTTTGTTTGAGACTGAGTCTCACTATTTGGCCCTGGCTGGCTTAGAATTTGCTTTGTAGACCAGGGTGACCTCATGCAGAGATGGCTGGCCTGGCCTCTGTCTCCCGAGTGCTGGTGTGTGTCACCACCTGTTTTTACCTTACAGAAATAGTGCTTTCTCTTTTTTGTAAAACGATTATTAAATGGATGTTTTGTGGGTGCGTGTTGCTACTGTACCACTTGTGCACTCTTGTACCTGATGCTGAAGTCAGAAGACAAATCACAATGTCAGATCAATGGGGGGTATGAAGTACCATATGGGTGCTGGGTACTGACTCTGTAAGAGTGGTAAGAGCCCTAAACCACAAAACCATTCCTCTAGTCCTGTTTTCTCTCCTCCTTTCTTCCTCTACCCTCCCTGCCTCTTTCTTCTTGAGACAGTGTTTTATTTACCTCAGTCTGGCCTCGAACTTACTATCTAGCTAAGGATGGTCTTGAACTCCCCACTCCTCCTGCCTCTGCCTCTCTGCCTCTGCGATTGCAGGTGTGCACCAGCATGTACCCAGGGCTTACTACTTGCTAGACATGTGCTCTACCTACTGGGTTATACACATGTCAGACCTCTGGGGCACATGCTCTCAGAGCTAGGTCAAAATGTCAGTGGAGCTGACCATGTTTGCATTGGCCCAGTAATAGGCTCGAGAATAAGTTCCTTTTGGGCCAGACAAAAATGAAGCTAGCCTTTGGAAGAGAACTATCAGGTACAGCCATAGCAGGTGAACATTTAGGACAATTTGAACAGCACACTTCAGTAATTGGAAGTGATGGAGGCGGACTTTAGGCTTTACAGGAGACGGTTGGGTTTCCCAGGTAGGAGACTTCCAACCCGGCATGGCTGGATTGAGTGTTAAACCCTTCCCACAGATCAGCTCAAGAAAGTTGTTCTCAGCTGTGGCTCCATCGCTATGGTGCTTGGGCTTGTCTACCACGAGTGAAGCCCTGGGCTCCATTCCCATGATTCAGATAATAAGCTGGGCGTGGTGGTACCCTCTTGCAATCCCAGCATTTAGGAAGTAGAGGCAGAAGGATCAAAACTTCAAGGTCATCTTCTGCTACATAGAGAGTCTGAGACCAGCCTGTACTATGTTAGACTCTGTCTCAAGAAATAGAAAAACAACCAGAAAAAGCCAAAATAAACAAACCTCAGATTTTCAGTTAGAATGGTTAAGTCTCTCTCAGGAAAGAGGAGATGGCACTGGAGAATAAGGGGCTGGTGGTAGGTGTGGTTTGTGAACTCTGTGCAGGCAAACCAACCAGACACTTCTAGCCTTTGCTTCTTGGCTTATATTTCTTTCCCAATGTCCCCAAAGGTAGAGTGTGCTTTTTTTTTTTTTTTTTAAATTAGAATGCATGGAGGTCTGTACCTGGACAGGTGCTGACTGCAGGTGCAGAGGTGCAGAGGTTTATCAGAGTGTGTCCTCAGGAGAGTGCTGACTAGCTTGCTGGAGCTGGAGCTGTCAGTGTAGGTTGGGCTAGGGTTCTTAAAAGGATAGGTTGGGGGATAAGAGAAGGCATCATTTAGCTGCACAGCCAGCCAAGGCATTTGGTGGGGGAGCCCAGGAAAGTAAAGTAAAGGACTGTCTGTGTTGGCAAGGTCTCAATGGCTTGGCTGTGGCCACCACTGGGATGGGGGACAGGAATGAACTTGGGATGTTTTCAGATATTCCTTTAAACATTTCTTCTCCTTTGGCCGGGAGAGGACACTCTCTGGGCATCTTTCCATACCTGCCACTCTGAGCCCAAAGACAAGACTCCCTCCACACACCACCCTGGGTGCTTGTTACCCAGGTGTACAGGAGACCCCAAATCTGGCTCAGGGTATCACTGTCCTCTAGTGTCCTGTGTCATATCAAAGCTGCATACATTGTGGATATGTACCTGAACTTGGGTGGCAGGTACCAGGTACATTATTAACACAGGAGTGGGGCATTCTGCCTGAGCGACACTCTTCTCCCCAGGGCGTGAGAGGACAGTCTTACTTAGTTTCTGCAGAAGTTAAAGATTGACTGTCGATGGATGTTCATATGGGGTGGTGGGGGGGAGTTGGGGCTGCTGTTTTGGGCTCTAAAAGAAGGCCATGAGTTAGTCATATGGTATGATCTAAGGAAGATGAGGGTGGGGGCTAGCTTTTAGGGAGGGCACATCAGAAGAAACAAGGGTGTGTGTGCATGAAAGGAAACTGGCCAAGTAGCACAGTCTGTGCACCTCGACCAATAAGAAGCCATGTTGGCCGAAACTCACCTTCTCTTTTCAGGATACACGGTCATACTTTCACAATCCAGGAGACTGAGCAAGAACCTTTTGTGGAATGTGGTTTTCAAAAACTATAGCACCTTGCCTGAGGTAGTGCCTTGTACAAGTCACCAAACATGAATGTTTAAATCCTATTGAGTAATCTCAACTTACCCCAACCTAAAAACCACATTGTAATTGTAATAGATCATGTATTTTTGTTAACATAATTTCTCTCTCTCTCTCTCTCTCTCTCTTTCTTTCTTTTTTCTGTCAGTTGTTAACATGAAGACTGGGAAAGTGCCAACTGGGAGAATTGGGAGCATGAGTTTGGGGGTGTCTCAAGTGGCTAGAAGTCTGGCCTTTGCTGGAAAGGGCTGAGTAGGTTAGGAACAAGGCCCTAGTAGGATTTGCTGTGCAGTGTGAGAACAGACTATGCGTGGGAGCCATTGGGCAGCTGTTCTTCAGCAATACATTTTCTGTCTGCCTGGCCTCTGGTGGGCTGTCCTGTATAGCGTTGTACCTCCATTCGGCCCTAAGTGGCCTGTACCTGTGTGCTGTGTAAAATCTAGTCCTGGAAAGCTGGTTCCTGTGGAGGTATTGGGCAACTGGGGCCGGCGGGCAGCCAGCTTCTGATGTGGTTGGGCTGCCTGGCTCACACCTCTCAGGTGCTGGAGAGATGGCGAGATCCAATGGCCTCAGGCTACCACTGAGGCGGGCAGGATGCCACCACCTTCCTGAGCCGCCTTCTTTCTTTGTCTTCAGGAGCCCAGTGGGCACGGGCCTGGCTTTCCAGTTCTTCAGACAGGCTGCCGGGCTGGCATCCTGGCCAGGCTATAGGCCAGCCCACCTGTGCGATGTATTTATTGGGTAAGGTTGGTTGGGCCCACTTGGGAAGAAAACTGTCTTGATTATTTTATTTTATTATTTTAGCTCAGGGTCCTGTATTGGGTCAAGCAAAAGTGTTTTGTGATTGTTTCTTCGGCTTGCTTTGGATATTTGTCAATCTCATATCCTGGGAGCTTTTCCCTATCTCAAGTACTTGGACTTTAGGTAGGGTTTCTGTGACTGTATTTTTTTGGTGATAGGCAAAGAGAAAGTTCATTTGGCTCCCAGGAGCTAGAGACAGGTGTCAGGGATGGGGCGTCCTTGTTCCTTATAAAGGAGGATTGTGTTAGATTTTCTTATTGATGGTGTAAGGAATGACTTACAAGTTCGTTGTTCTAAACTAACACAAATTGTCTCGCAGCCGGAGCTCCAGAAATCCATTAAATCGGCTTGACTGGGTTGGAGCCAGGGTGGGTCCTTCTGGAGTTCTGTGAAGCGTGTTCTCCGTTCTGGGGTAGCCCGCATTCCTTGGCTGTTGATCTCTCCCCCAGAGACCTCTCTGCTTCATTCTGGTTTTTACCTGTGCACTGGGTCTTCTCCTTTGTCCCTGATTTAAGGACCCCTGTGATTACAGCAGGCCCGTCTCGATAATCCAAGATAATATGTCCTATCTTGAGAGCCTTAACGCTATCCCATCTTCAAAGTCTCTTCTGCCGTATGAGGCAATACACTCCCAGACCCAGATAAGTCAGATGCGGCATGTTGGAAGGCTGGTTTTTAACCCACAGGAGGGGTGCTGTGGAGGAGCCTGCTGAATCCACTTGGTGGATTGGGTGGTTGGAAGGGAAAAGATAACACCAGCACCACACCGACATCTTAAGTTTGTCTACCTCCACTAAAGACTATCTCTTAGAGGTAGGGAGGGAGGCTTAGATGCAAACCCTAGAAGCCTCCCTCCTCCCCAAGCAGTATGGTACTGTTTGGCTAAAACTACAGTATGTTGAGCTCCCAAGGGTAGAAGCTGAGAGAGAAGGGAAGAGAGAGGATATAAAGAGTCTCTGTGGGGGATGAGTCCAGGCAGCGTAGAAGGACGAAACGGTTACGGTTAGATGGACATGGTGTGTCGGTCATCTTGAGGGGACAGACAGGCAGGTATGCACGGTGGTGGCTTTCTCTCAACCTTCCTTGTACTAGAGATGATCAGGGGACATGGGGATATCTGGTCTGTGGCACATTGTCAAACGTGGAGCCAGATGATAGGTCCCATTGTTTCATTGTGACTTTTTTGGTATTTTCTAGGGAAGCAAAGGGATCCTGATTCATTTCTGGAGCCATCATGAAGATGGCTCGTTACTTGGCCAGACTCTAGTGGCATTCTTATGAGCTTAGTGGAACTGAAATTTTTGGGGGGTTAGAATTACTAATAATATCATGGAACAGTGTATTAAGTTCTAGGTAAGCACCTCCCTCCACCACCAGGTGCTGGGACTTGAACCCAGGGCCTTACATGTGGCAGGCAGGAGTCCTCCCATGGAGCTAACCGCCCACCCTCTAGGTAAGAATCTCAAAGGCAGAATTTTGGGTAATAAAATTCCCAGATTATAACATTCTTTCAAAACTGGGAGATAACAAGATTTTCTTTTTAGACTCAGGTACCAAAATGAAGAAGTCTTCGCAGGTGGGGCTGGGGCAATGGTGGCTCTTCAGAGGTTTGATTGCCAGCACCCACACGGTTGTTTACATTCCTCTGGAACGCCACTTCCAATACTGTCTTCTGACCTTTGGGACCCAGGCTTGCACACAGTGCTCTTACAACTAGGCAAAACACTCATACATAAAACAACCCCCCACTCCCAAAAAGGGGGGGAAAAAAAAACAAAGCAAACTTTAAAAGAGTAGTTTCAGCCAAGTTCCAAGAAGAACTTAGGGGAATCTAGTTGTAGCCACCTGTGGGCATTAGGCTCGTGACACGGGCTGAGGTGAGACGCAGCACAGATGAATTCTGGAGATGAATGGGGTGTGTGGTTTCTGCCTACTGCTGGATATTTCTGTTCACACTTTGGTGTTGGAGAACTGAGACAAAGTCTTGTCCATGGCCTCTGACCAAGGTGGAGTAGACCTGGTTTAAGGTGCCTCTGCTTTTCAGTGTTTCTCCCATTTGCTTGTAGCGTGTAGCATGATTTCATCTTTTTTTGTTTGGTGAGCTAATAGTGTCCCTTCCGGTACAGATACTTGTTTTGGTAGCTGTGGAAAATGAATGCTTCCTCTTTGGGCTTAGGAAACAACGGTCAGTTTTCTAGACCTAGACAGGAACTTATCCAGTAGCCCCAGAATGTCCATGAAGACCCTCCCTTAGTATCTAAACTAGGGTGTTCCCACTAAAATTCAATTACAAAGGACATCTTGATTCTACCTGTGCCTTTAAAAATTATTTATTTTTATTTATTTATATAAATCACAGCATTATCTCTTGGGAAAGATTTATCTTAAATCCAAAAAAAAAAAAAAAAAAAAAAAAAAGTCTATTCCTAAATTTACAACTTTAACACATGTAGTGCCAGCCTGTTTGGGACTTGGGTTAAGAGGCTTCCAGGGTGAGCAGATCCAGTAGGCCAGACCTTCTGGACACTGCTACTCCGAGGGTGTAGCTTCCAAAGACAGACCCAACATATTGGGCAGACTGGAGATTCCTGGCTGCCAGCTCAGTTCTTTTATGAGTTGTCTAGAGTCAGCTCCCCAGAGGGGAGGAGGCTAAGATGAGGTCACCTGGTCCTGCAGGTCAGCAGGGGAGGTTCTGCCCTGGGGCTGTGTGCCCAGTGCTTGGATAATGCGGTATTTTCGCTTTAATGCATCTGAAATGTGGATTATACTATTAATTACTGCAGGACAAAACAGGATTAGTGCAGCTGCTCAGCTCTCCCCTCTGCACTTTTACACTTCCCCTTTGCTAGGGACCAGCCAAAAGGGCAGTTGGTTTTCCTGTGGTCTGTCTTTTGTCTTAGCCGCAGGGGGTGCTGCACCTCTGGGGCTCAGAAGGCAGAGAATGTGAGGCTGGGCTGGGGGTGGGGTGATTTCCTTCCCTATAGCTGTTTTTTTTTTTTTTTTTTTTTTGCTATGTTCTGAGGGTGTCTGCAGGGTGGCCTGGTCTCCGTAGGAAGAGTTGTTATGGTCTCTGAGCTGATCGAGAGCTCTCCGTGTTGGGATCTGCAGGTTTCTGAAGCTGGGTCTACTGTGCGTGGAAGCCCACAGGCATCTGGTGGGTTTGAGGCTTTCCTATGTAGTGAAAACTTGCAGAAGAGGACTGGCGGGAAAGCTCAGGGGTAAAAAGGCTTGGTGCACAGGTCTGATGATCTGATTTTGCTTTCCAGAAGCCATGTAAAGGTGGGAGAAGAGAATTACTCTACAGAATGTTCTCTAACCTCTTCGTGCACACCCTCGTGCATGCGCCCTCCCTATCTTGATACACACACACACACAAAGACATACACAGATAAATATACTCAGACACAGACACACAGAGACACACAGACACACACAGACACACAGAGACACAGACATACATAGATAGACATATAGACATGCATACAGACACATACACAGACACACAGACACACAAACAGAGACATACAGATACACAGATCACAAACATACGCACACAGACACATACACACAGACATAGAAAGACACAGAGACAGACACACAGGCATACAATTTCTCTTTTTTAAACGTGCAAAGAGAAAGCCTTGACTTGGGCTGCCTGGCAGTCTATAGCCAGTGTGAGGGTGGAGACTAGTGGCCTGCAATGAGGTAATGCCCTTTGTATTTTGAGAAGCTCTAAATCCCCAAGCTTGGCTACTGCTCCCTTATCTTTGCATAAAACGTTATAGATTTTAAGTAATATATGATTACATTTTCTATTTTTCCCATATTCAAGCTAGCGTGCTCATTTTTCATCCATATGGAATGAATTTTTTTTTTAAGTGGATGAGGCGTTAAATAAGCACACCTTACTACAGTGCTCCCAAGAGTACATAACTTGGTAGTGTTTGCAATTCCATACAGTGTCATAATCTGTCGTGTGCAGGCGTGTGGATTTCTGCTTACTGGCATCCTTCATTAGAGGGTAACATAATATACAGAATTTCCCAGTTGCAGAAATTAGAAAGTAGGAAGCAGATTCCTTCAACATAAATTGAAAAACTGATTTATGGAGTTCATTTTTCTTCTCTCCCTCAACTTGAAAAAGTGACAAGAGTCCGTGGAAGGAAAGGAGTTGACATGGCAGAAGACTTTTTATCACAGGTTAATTCATTAATTTGGGATTGCCATTCACTTGAAGTAATAATGGGGTCTGTAGCTGCAGAGATACACAGTAGCCTTTGGGAAGATGGGAGGAGGTAGCTGAGGAGGGGTGGGGAAAGCTGAGACTATTTGTCTCTCCTCTTCACTTCGTCCTATGAATTGGGAGGTTTCAAAATAGCAGCCTGGTTGAATCCCAGTGCACTCATGAGGCTTATTTTATTCCCCCCCAGTTTCCCCCAAGATCTTATTTTTTCCAAACTTGGAAATTGTACAAATTATAGAATAAGAGGTTTCCCCCCCCCCCCCCCCCCTGCTTTTTCTCTTCTCAAGCCATAGCTATAACATCATAGGACTGAGCCTTGCTCAGGGAAACCAACCTCAGACTTTGACCTAAGAAAGTGTGGGTACTGATTGGGTTATATATTTGGGATTTCTGTGGTTTTATTTCCACTGAGGGGCAGACTACTTATTATCTAAAAGGGACTTGGGGTGAGTTCAGTGGATAAGACTGCTTGCTTAGCATGCAAAAAGCCCAGGGCTTGATCCTTAGCATTACATAAACTGGAATGGTGATTCATGCCTGTGACCTTAGCACTTGGGGGGGAGGGGTGACGAGACTCAGAAGTTCAAGGTCATCCTCAGCCACCAAAAGCTTTCAAGGTCAGCCTGGCCTACACAAGACTCCTAAATAACCAGAACTGACATGTTCCCCTTTTTGTATTTGTGTGGAAGTGTGGAGAGTAAAGCATGCTGTACTACAGTCCCAAGGAAGACATCAGAGTTCAGAGATCCGAGGTGGAGCGGTCACTGCCAAGTTGGCATTTAGAAGCTCACTCGAAGTTTGAAGCCCGGTCTTTATTAAATGGGAGGACGTGAGAGTGAGTGGATTTAGTGTTCAGTTTAGAGTTGGGAAGAATAAATAAGAAAGATATGTTGAGAAAGAATAATAGGAAACAAGTGAAATTAACGAGCCAGACCAATCAAAGCACTTGAATTGATAAATCTAAGAGCTACTTATTTGGAGGGAGAAAGACAAGAAGTGGGCCAAGTCCTTATGGCGTCTAAGTAAGAAAAGAACTAAAACCAAGTTGGCATCATGGGAAAGGGCTGCCATTCTAAATTGTATTTGAAATGAAATCATTATTTTGTGAGATAAAATATAGTCATTTAAAATAATACAAATGTGAAAAATCCCAAGGAGAAGACTATTTTAGGGCAATGACTCAGACATCTAAAAATTTAGACCAAGAACTAGGAGAGAAGTTGAACATGAGGGGGTGGGGGAGGAAAATATGAATGGGAATAGTGAAAACACCTAAAAGCCTTCCCAAGAAGGAAGGGCCTGGGATACTGTGAGTTTAATGGGTGAGGTAAGTTCTTTAGACTTTAGTAGACAAAATAATTGCCCGCACAGTAAATTTTTCCAGAGCTTACAGAATTATCACAGTTCTGGGAACCAGCACTGTCACAGTGTCCAAAGATGACGAGAACACGGGGGTTGGGGGGGTAGTGACACGATCCTGGAAGACAAGGCAGGAAACCGGTGAATTTGATACTTAGATCCTAACTTGAGAAAAAGAATAGGAGGAGAGAGAAGATTACTCAGGCTCGAGCGTAGGTGCGAAATACCAGATGATAGTCACACACAGATTTTAGCAGTCTTTAAAAAAGAGGGTTCATCCTGGGGAAGTAAGAGGGGACTAGTTAGTGTTCAAATGTCTTCTCTTGAACTGGCCAAATAGGTAGAGCAAAGAGAAGCATCTGCATTCAAAAGGACACTCGTTGTTACTGTTCTTTTTTCTAGTTTGCTATAAGAGATTGCGTCCACACACCAGCTTCAGACTCAAGAGTGGAGCAGGAGAGCAGCATTTTGGGCTGGGGAAGGAAACAAAGACAGCTCATTTCTTTTTCCTGCCTTATTGAATTGGCCAGCAAACCAGAGTCAAATAATAGTTAAAAAGAAGTCATGGATTAGATGTTACCGTCTTCCTAGGACACTCAAATATGTTATAATTTGATTAAGGAGTAGAGTTACAAAGTAAAAATTTTAAAACACTTACACACACACACACACACACACACACACACACACACACACCTCTATCAACTAGGGAAAACTTGTTAGAAAATACCAAGACCACACAGTAGAGTGGAATCATACAGAAATACACCTGACAAAGGCAGCATTTCTAGTTAAGTGGAAGACTTTTCGTACTTTTAACTACCAAGGACTGTGTTAACACTTCCCATGGATATAGCTCATTCCTCTTAAGAAAAATATAAAGTAGGTGCTTTTCCCTTTAGAGACAAGGAGACTAAAGTTCAGAGAGTCTAAGAAGCTTTCCCAGTCCAGTAACCAAGATCCAACAGATGCTTAAGGCTTGTCCTCGGGCATGCTGTGTGTATCAGCCTCAAGTACTCTGCGCTATGGCATGTTCTGGGGTTCTCTAACTGCAGGCTTAGACACTTCAGGCTGTAGCTAGTCCTGCTCGCACACATCGCCAGCCCCGCTTGAGCTGTTGTGGTAAATCAAAGAGCGGAAAGTGTAAGTCCATCTTCATTTGAATATGCACAAGAGCCAGGGCTCTCAGGCCTAACGCTTCGGTGAAGGATTTCAACAGGTGATACTGATATACTAGACTTATTAAAAAAAGAAATGCCAGGACGCTGAACATTGTGAGTTTAAAGCAGTTTGGGCTATGTGGTAAAAGCCTGTATTGAAAACCAAACCCGGATCTAGGAGGATAGCCAGGTTGGTAAAGCATTGATTTTGGAAGCATTTGACTGGGTTTCCCAGAACCTGGGTAAAGTTGCTAGGCATAGATGGTATATACTCATACAGTCCAGGGAAGATGGAGAAGATCCTAGTGCTCCCTGGTCACCCAGGCTAGCTGGATAGATGGACTCCAGGTTCAGTGAGAGACACCCTCTCAAAGGAGGTGTATGTTGTTTCTGAGGATGATGCCCCTGTGTGCATGAGCAAAATTCTTCAAAGCAAAAATTCTTCATGGTAGGTACCAATAACAGAATGTATCTGCCAAGCTGGGAAATGATGTTTATGGCACATGAAAGTGACAAGCTGTTTTCAGGATCTTTGATACGCAAAGAGCTCTTAATATTGGGGATGGCTGAAGACAGTTAAAAAAAAAAGGGGGGGGGGCAAAAGCATGAAAGGATGATGTAGAAAAAGTTCAGGTCTTTCAAAAAGCAGATGGCCAGCTTTTTGTTACTTGAAGTTGTTTGAGTCTAGGTCAGGTGGGTCTTTTTGTGGTTTTCAACCAAATTTATTTAATTTTATAAAGCAAATGCCCTGTGCTGGTTAATAGGTAGAAAAGTCAGTATAAGCTTCATAGGTAATAACTTGGCCCTGAATGTCAGGAGCCTTGGCTATAATGTTTATTTAAGCGTGTAGCTTGTCTTAATTCCTGACTCGTATTTCCCCTTTACTTTTTTCTCTTTGACCTCACTTCCATATGTCATTTAGGGAAGGGGTGTGTGTGTGTGTGTGTGTGTGTGTGTGTGTGTGTGTGTACAGATACAGGAAAATGGAGACATCAGTTAAACAGGAGGCTGTGTGTGCTCTGGAACTTCATATTAAACTTAATTAAAAGTGCATATAGAGGAGAAGCTAAAGATTACAATGCATATAAAAATAACTAGTGAGCAGTTATTTTCAGGTATTGGAATGCTAGCCACTTCTTTGTTTATTTGTATGGGTATTCTGCCCGCATGTCTGTCTATGGACCACATGGGTTGCCTGGTACCCTTAGAAGCCAAAAGAAGGCACCAGATTCCCTAGGACTGGAGTTATAGATGACTGTGAGCTACTGTGTGGGTGCTGAGAATTGAACCTTAATTCTTTGGAAGAGCAGCCAGTTAATTCTGTAACTGTTTTGATTTTTTTGATGCAGGGTCTCACTATGTAACTGTGGCTGGCCTGAAATTCATTATGTGGTTCTCTCCAGCTTCCCATTAGGCACCTTTAATATTTTTTTTCTGAACTTCAAACAGGTTAAGATCTAATTTTAATCTTTCTCTCTGTCTCTCTCTTTTTTCTCTCTCCCCCCTTTTTCCCTTTCTCTCTCTCCTCTTCTTCCTCCTCCTCCTCTTCTTCTTCTTCCTCTCTTCCCCCCCCCTTCCCCCCCCCCCCCCCCCCCCCCCCCCCCCCCCACTTGAGAAAGTCAGAGGGCAACTCTGTTGAGCCTCTTTCCACCTTTGGGTTCAAAGGATCAAATTCAGGTCGATAGGCCTTGGCAGCAAGTGCTTTTAGCCTAGAAGCTATCTTGCCAGCTCTGCCTTTGGTGATTTGAGAGGTGGTCTCAGTCTATAGCCCAGGCTGACTATCTACAGCAGCCTTCCCAGAGCTGGAGGACAGGCATGAAGTATCTTGCCCAGCTTCTTACTTGCATAGCATAGAAATAAACATGTTTGGAAGTTAGTGAGAAAGTAGAACCATTGGAGTGTGGTGCTGGTCTGTGGTTGTATCTAGAAACCTGGTGGCCATGGTTCAGTTTTGTGACTTAGCGAAGACCTGAACAGCAGGGACACTGCACAGAATGTCCTTAGGCTTCTGAGCTTTAATGATTTATGATATTTACCGTAAGCGTCTATGGTATGTGTTTGTAAAAATAACGGAAGTCATAATGATGCATGGCTCGGGAGCCCTCCTAGAGATCTCTGTTTAGGGTAGTTCTCTAAGTTGAAATGGTTGACATTGTCCTTCTGGATGTAAAGTTGAAGCTAAGTCTCAGCGTAAGCTGGGTGAGCAGAGGCAGGTGCCTCTCTGCAGACAAGGGGTCCCCCCCCCCTTTTAGTTTAACCAGTGTGAACAGCTGGAGATAAGGTATTTGGGTTCAGCAAAGGGTGGATGAAGGTTGCTAGTGGAGTGTTTGTTCCTGGTTGTGGTTGGCATGTTTTGCCCAGAGCCTCTTAGATTTCTGAGTAGCCACAGGACGCAATGGGGTCAAATTCTGTCTCTGACTTTGGGTTTCAGTTTCTTGATGAGGGAACTGGAAGTTACCCTAGAGCATTACTCCTCCCTTTAGCCTTCATAGTTTGAAGCAATCTGGTATCTTTTTATTTTCAGGCATGAGTCTGAGTTGTTCCTCAGTGAGGATGAGAGGCCCAGGAAGTTTTGTAACTTAGTAACTGCATGGGATAAAATGTGACTAGAAAAAGTGTAGCTTGCTATCAAGTGTGGGCGTAGTGACAGCCCCATGCTTCTACTTAATTGTCTCAAAGTTTATCTTTTCTTTTGTAAACTGGAGGAGTGGTCTGGGCACCTTGATACATGCTCATAATCCCAGGATTTGGGAGGCTGAAGCAGGAGGATTGCAGTTGTACCGGCTGCAGAGCAAGATCATGTGCCTGTGAAAACCGAAGGGATGTGTCAGTTATTCATCGCAGCTCTGCCTATCAGTCCAATCCTTTGCTTTAAACAATCACCTATTGTGTGCGCCATCTGTGGCTCAGGAATTAGGCTGTGGCTTGGCTGGATCTTTCAGGTTAAACTTTGCCTCAAGGGTGAGTCAGAGTGTTGTATAGGGCGGTGGTCCTATCTGAAGGCTTGACCCAGAAGGAGCCACAACTGAACACCCTTAGTGCTGAATGGCTACCATTCCTTAAGGGCTTGCAGGCAAAGAAACCCCCTGTTGCTTGTTCACTGGAGGGCACCCTGCTTTGTCTAGAGTGGCTTCCAGATATGACACTTGGCTTCTTTAACCTCATTTCACAAGTGGCGGCCTGTGGCTTCCGATCCATTCCATTTGCATTCTGCTGGTGAGAAGCTGGTCACCGAACCTATAGCTCATGCCCAAGAGGAGAAAGGATTCCCTGGGGGATGAATGCCAGGAGGTAGGGTGTTGGGCGGTTTCCTGTAGAGGCTGTTTGCCTGGGGGTTAAGTGAGGTCATGGTTTGTTAAACCGTGAGGAACTTCTAAGATAGATATTCAATGTTGATTCCTTCTATGCTCATCCTGAATTAAAATAATAATAATAATAATAATAATAATAATAATAATAATAATAATAATAAAAAGGCTGTTCTTTGGAACAGTCTGTGGTGTTTAGTTGAGACTCTGGGAATAGTTCAGAATGTAGAAGAAGGAGTTGTCCCAGTGTCTGACATCTGTCTGTTGTCCTTTCCCAGTTAGGCCTTGAAGTGTCTATTGGCTGGACAGTTAGACCCATGATTCTGTGCCCTGTGTCTACTGGGTGTGGTACATGCCATGTAATTTGAGAAGGACATGGGTGTTGGGCCTCTGCAGATGCCCAGTGTGTTTCTATGGGTTAGGCAGCCGTGTAGGGAAACACCCAGGAGCCTTGCAAGCCATGGGCTGGAGTAGACAAGCTTCCTGCAGTTGTCCCTTTTGGTGTCTGTATGTGGCCATCAGGCCGGGCAGTCAAGGAGGAGGCTGACCTGGCACGTCTTCTGGTTAAAGGATACTCCAGTGGGTTGAGCAGGGTGCCAGACATTGCCACAAACCCTAGGAAATGAGTAAGGAAAAAAAAAAGCAAAGGAGAGTCCTTCCTTAGAACAAGCTGAGCTTTGTGCAGAGCGGGCTCTAAGTATGAAAAGCCCATTGTTCCCAGATGGCTTTTAATTAATACTCTGCACTCACACCCATCGGCTCGCCAGCAAGAGCCGCCTCCTTCCTCCCTTCCCCGTGTGCTCTTTGTCCCTCACTTTGGTGCCCTGGGGACAGGTCTAGGGACCCTTGTGGATGAGAGTCTGGGAGAGGTTGTTGAGTGTTGAGGAGGGTGTGGACACACAGGAGTCCTTACTCTTTGTCCTGTTCCGGATTCTTAGCGGGGCATGTCCCTCCACCTGCTTTAAAACATCCCTTTGAGTCTGTAGGTTGGGAGCCAGATCTGTCCCCTGTGGGGTTCTGGGAAGAAGGCCCAGCCTTGGCCTGCTCCAGAGCTTTGTGCACACCTTTTCTTGCCTACAGCCAGAACAGGGAGCCAGAAGTGAACGATGTTCTGGTTTCCGTTTCTCCCCGGCTGCCCTGCTCTTAGAGATGAATCTGGACCGAGGAAGCTTTAGCTTGCCAGTGATGCTTTCTAGATCAAATTGTGAGCTCTGTGGGTAGAGTGAGTCCAAATTCAGGAAAGAGATGTGTGTACAGATGGATGGTGTAAAGAAAATGGGCCCCCTTCAGAGTGGCTCACACTGTGTCTACAGGCTCACATGGAACCCCTCCTGCCTGGCCCTGCAAGGCTGCTCAGTATCTGCTTCGAGTGGTTCTCAGTAGCTTGGGGTTCTATCTGTACAGCAATAGATAAGATGGTCAGGTTGTAGTTAGTCTCCTGGACTGAGCTTACAACCATGGAGTTTTTCCTTACCTCGCTGTATGTAAATTATTCCGTAAGGCATCACCTCAGCCAGTCATTTGCATGGGTTTCATCATTTTGTATGTATCCTGGCAAGCTGGGTTTGACCAGAAGTGGTTTGATGTGATAGTCAGTTACGTTGGAAGGAAAATGTCTCTGATTGTGAGCCACACACGGCTGTATGACCAGCAAGGAGTTAGTTCCCTGGGGCTAAAGACACAGGATTACTTAAGAGGGTTTTAAGTCATGAACCCCCAGGCAGGGTTCAGTTTAATGATGAATAAGGCCTTGAGAGAAGGTCTGATGGGCCATTTGGTCTCAAATGGAATCAATAAAGTTGTATAGGATTCCTTGAGGATCTGGTCACTCTAGCACCAACAAGCTTAACTTGGTGACATGTCATCTAAACACAGTTGTGAGTGTGATGGCAGAGTCTCTAGGAGTTCCACAGTGTCAGGGGGAGAGAAGAGCAAATAGGAATTTTACAGAGAGATCCAGAATAGAGTTGGGGGTCTAAGATTTCATCAGCAGAGAGGCCGGAGCCTTCAGCCACTGAGCACAAGCTAGGTTGTTCTGGGAGCATACAATACACTGCCTATTTTATCCATAAAATCTGGGTTGATTACATTTGACATCAGGTGCTAGATAGTGGGGTAAATCAAGTATGTTACCATCTAGCTTGCCTTACCTCTTCATCTTTTTAAATTTAAAATCCTAATGGTAGCTTCCATATTTGTTGACTTTTGAGACAGGATCTTGATATGTGGTTCAGGCTGGTATGTGAACTCATGGTAATCCTCCTGCCTCAGCCTCCTAAGTATTGGACTTAACAGGCCGCCTGCCACTGTGGCTTCTGTTTTAGGTGGAGGATTTAGAGCAGTGGTTCTCAATGTTCCTGATACTGTGATCCTTTAACACAGCTCCTCATGTTGTGGTGACCCCCCCCCCCACACCATAAAATTATTTTCATTGCTACTTTATAACTGTACTTTTGCTACTCTTACGGTAAATATCTTCTTCCGATGGTCTTAGGTGACCCATGTGAAAGGTTCATTAGACCCTGAAAGGGATTGCGACCCATAGGTTGAGAGCTGCTGACTTAAATTAAGACTAGCTTGTCATTGTTGGTCAGTGAACTTGGTGGGAAGTCAGTTTTTGTTTTTGCTTTGTTTTTCTGTAGTGGACAGTGCTATGAGTAATATCATGACGAGCAGTCTGTATTTGCTTCTTAGATTAAGCTACTGTCCACAGACTGTCCTCAGATGGCATCTTTTCCGGCTATGGCTATACTATGGCCAGAAGAATAGCTTCCCCCATGCTTGTGAGGTGTGACTGTTATTTGGGACTCTGGGGTTGGACCGTGGGAAGTCCTGGAGGGGGATGGACGATTACTCAAGAGCTTCAGCAGCCCTCCAGGGTAAAGGACACCTGTTGCTCAACCTGTGAGACCTTTAAGGAAAGGCAGCAATTGCTCAAACAGGCCCCTGGACCCTCTGAATGCAATCATGCAGGTTACACAGGCTCCAAGTGAGATAGCGCCTTGAATTCTTCAGTGGTCTTAAGAATGCCCTGACATGGTGCTTGGCATATAGAAAACCCTCGATCTGATTCCCAGCACTGAAACAGACAGACAGACATACAGACAAAACAACAACAACAACAAAAAAAAAAAAAAAAAAAAAAAACCTCAAAAAGCCCCCAAATCAGAAATCATTGGGATGATAGAGCAGCTTCACCCGGAGTCTGTCTGTGAAGATCAAGAGCTTCCTGTGGGGCCCTGGGTTCAGTTACCAGCGACACAAAGAACAAAACAGTAAGACAGGACCCACCATTCCATGCCAGGGTCTTTCTAGAAAGGGAAGCCAAGCTTCTATTGGTGATTTTCCACCTTAAAGGGGGCCTAGATGGGTCTCTCTCTGAGCAAGAACTATGGTTCTCTTTCAAGAATACCAGCGTCTCTTCCTGCACCAAAGGTGGCAACTTTTTTTTTTTTTTTTTTTTTTTTTTTTTTATCAGCGGTGGTGAGAGACCTGCCCCATTCTTGGCCTTTGCTGTGGAGGAGTTGAAGATTCACAGACTGGCTATCAGTAACAATAGCTATGGGGCAGAGAAACGAAAGGGATCTTTGTCGTGATCCTGTGTCCACAGTACTGGTCAGACTAGTTCATACCTGGTTGATCGTTATCAGTAAAGTAAACTTAACTCTATGGCTAGAAACAGCCTGTAGCATCTGGCAGCTTAGATTCACCAGGTGAAGCTGCTATGGCCACAGCAGTGTGCACATCTCAAGGGCTGCAGGTGGGAAAGCCGGGGCGTTTGTGCAGGGAAAGAGGTCTTTAGCTCTCCAGTCTGGCCCCCTCTCTATAGACTTACAGTGAGTTATGAGTCTGCCTTGTTATGAGATTTGCCTTGTCTTATGGAAAGTCAAGGGCTTATTGGTAGCTTATTGGTATTCGGTGAATGTCTGGGTAGCCACGGGGTGGTGGAGTCCAGCCCTTCATCAAGGGTCTGCTTGGTGTTCTGGTCACACTGGTTTGTAGAAGATGAAAGGCCACCGTCTCTGCCTGTAGGAAGATGATGTCCAGTAGGACCAGCCATTATCCAGGCAAATAATTACCTGCATTTAAGGCCTCAGAAGAAACGGAGAATCAACATTCTTAGTAGGGAGGAAAGCCACAGTATGATCTCGGGCTTCTTAAGCAGAAGGTTGTGAAATCCTGGGGCCTGAGGGCCCTGGGTGGCTCAAACGATACCAGCATTTATTTATTTGCCTTTCATTTGCTCTGTTCTCATCTGACCCTCTCACAATCGCAGCCGTCCTTTGGCCAGATCCAAGTCTTCCCAGTGTCATGCTGGGAAGTGTTGCCGGGGTCCCTCTCCGCCATCTGCCCAGGGTCCTACAGTCGGAGTTCCAGACCTCCCCTTGTGGGGTTCACAGGCCGATTCCTGTGCGCTTGCTGCCCGCCACACCACATCCCTGGCTCAGGCTCTCTGCTGAGGCTGGGAGAGCCCGTGAGGACTGACAGCCTTTGTGTGTTTCATAGGAGAGGAATTTGGGGGCTGGCCTTGGGAAGAGGCCTATGACAGCTGTAACTGTGGATGTGATCGGAGGGACAAAGAAGTTGTCCATCAGACAGGTTTGTGCCAGCAGTTTAATTTCCTTTATTTCAGGACTGGAAGTTATTTAAATTACTTTATAGACTTCCTGCTTCCTTTACAGGAGCTCATTAAGTGCCGGCTGAACTGCTTCATTGCCATAATGGAGTGCCTGGACCTGCAGTTCTCACTCTGCCCTCTAGGGGGGCCAGGAGCCTAGAGGAGCAGAGCAAAAACATGGGCAGCCCAATTGGATGACTTTTTTTTAAAAGTCACATTTTATTTATTTATTTATTTATTTATTTATTTATTTATTTATTTGATAAGTATGTGTGGACATGTGTGTGGGTGCATGTGTGTCATGCCCAGTGTATGGAGGTCAGAGGACAGCTTGGTTCTCTTCCTTCCACCATGTAGGCTCTTGGACTCAGGTGGTCAGGCCTGGCAAGCTGGCACCTGTACATGCTGAGCGCCTCACTGGCTATTGGTGACTCCTAGTAGGTGCCCCATGATGGATTGACATAGGGGATCTAACTCAAATATAAACAACTACCCGGTATTCTGATGTTCGTAGTCTATTTCCTGTATTTTGTTAATTTCACTATAATTCATGTTCTGGAGAAGTGTCGGGTAAATCATCTGGCCTGGCCATCTGGCACCCTAACTACTGTTTCAGCGATTAGAGCAAACCCCAAGGCTAACTAAAGTTTTATAAGCAGGAACATGGACCAAGAAGGTTGTGGAGTCTCCTGGTGATTTTGGACAGTGTGTTGGTGTGATGTTTGAAACATTTAACCCTCTGGTTTATCGGATAGGAAAGATTTCAGATGAATTCCAAAATCGTATTATAGCTCTTTAGTCCGTGTCTTGAAAAGAAGTGCAGTTGACTAAATGGTTTACCTTTAGATATTCCAAGAAAATCGTATTTAGATGACCAAGAAACATCCCCGCTGCATCTTTATCTTGTCTGTCCGGGGGGTGGAAAAACCTGCTCCAGAGGGCAGAACTGAACAGGTTACAGAATGCTGACTAGGGACAGTAGCCACAACAAACAAGTGTTTTAAGGACAGAGATGGTGCCAGTGTCAAGCTGTGGCTGGCTCCCTGCAGATGTGCTGGCCAGTTGTTTACCCACCACCCTCCCAGAAAAAGCTGGAAAAGGTTGAAGTTGGACAGGCTGCTCTATCCAAGTGGACCTTCCTGGACCCAGTGACCTTTGACCTATTCCTGTTCAAAGACACCCGGTATGTGCCACCGGTATTCAGTGTGTGCTAAGTGTTTTGCTGACCCGGAAGGTTCTGAGCACTCCCCGGAATTACCACCCTTTAGGGTCACGGTAGGAGAAGTCACTCTTGGCTTGTAGGCAGACAAGAATATTTCTAAAGCTGGAGTTAATACAGCGACTTAAATATAACCCGAGTCAGACTTGCGTGTCTAAGCGAATGCCGAGTTTTAAATATTCATTTACAACATTAAGCTCTGTAATTTCTTCATAAGGAATTCTAAAATAATAAAGATGACCTGGTAGGCAGAATTCCCTTGTATTTTCTAAAAGCTTTTCATAAGGTCCCTCATAAAAGATTAAGAGAGAAGAAAACCACAGTGTGGCGCAGAGTCCTTGTTGTGGATTAAAAAGTGATTAAGTGATAGGGAACATGGGAAAGCTGAGGAGACCCACTGCTCAGAGTGGGGAGAGGTTAATCGAGGGGCGTCTGAGGACTCTATCGCGGGGGCCAGAGTTTAAACAATTAAGTATATTAATTGTTTGGAGAAGCAAATGGAGAGTGAACTCGTGCCATCCACGGCCACTACCCTGGATTTCGTAACTGGGTTCTCTGCAGAGGTATCCTGAATGCATTGGGGAAACCAGACGGTACTCTGGTGGGGAAAGGAAACTTGAAGTCTGTGGCATGCTTGGATGGGAAGCTGCAGTGCCTTCAGAACCTGCTGCCTTTTCCAGGGAAAGACTTCCAGGAGTTCTCATGGGTACCAACAGCTCCAAGAGCCTCTAAAGCAACAAGCAGGTGAAGGACCTTGGAGTGGAGGTGGGCGCTTTTCGAAGGATGTCACTGGTGCTGATGATCAGGGAGGTAGTAACCCTTATCCTGTTTCGAGTGAGAGGATGCCTAAGTTGGAATCCCAGTGAGGGCTTGCTGCTATGTGTGACGATGCCCACCGCTTTGTTTCTCAGAGGGGGCTTCGTGTGCTACCCTGTGCCATCTTATATGAGGATAGATAAAGGAGAGTGAGGAGATGGCCTGTTGAAGTCTGGTGGAATACTCAAAGCATAAACAGGCCTCCAGGTCTGACCGTGAAGCTTCTTCTAAGGTGAACAGTACTGCATGTTTAGTTGAAATGGGGATGGATTCTAGACACGGGTGAAGGGTGTTGGTGGGTCAAGCTGGGTATCCTGCCCCTTCCATCTCTTCCTGATGCATCTTTCCCTCAAGCTAATTTCCACATTCCTTCTGAGGCTGAGATGAAACTTCGCTGTGCATGTCTGTCTGGCTTGAGAGCATGCATTTCCTGAGTAGGCCCCTCCAGGCAAGCCTCAGACGTCTTCCTTGGCCAGTTGCCTTTGTTTACCGATTTTCTCTTGTCGCTCCCCAACTCTCTTACCCACGTCCCACTTTAATTAATCCTTGAAAAGTGCTGGCCTCCCTCTGCAATGTTGCTGACTCCTTCCTTTTTGCCTGTGAGCAGATAGATGCATCTGTGTGGGTTGGAGGGGGTGTCTCTGACAGGGCCCCTCCAGGGGATTTTTGCATCCTTGGTCCAGTACAGTTAGAGGCTGCAATTACTGCGTGGTGGCTAATTACCCTGCCTGACATTAGATCAGTGGACAGAGGGGGCTCTGAGCCTGTCAGCAGAGGTCAACCAGAGGTCCTCTCACTCAACAACCCTCCCGTGATAGCTGGACACAGAGAAGGCTTTAATGGGGAGAGACTGAGAGCTGGCTCTGCTGAGGGTCTTCGCTGGGGGATGGGAAAGGCAGAAGGCTCTTGATGACTGAAGAGGTCACAGAGGCTGATAACCCTTCACATGACCCTTCTCAGGAGGCCCAAAGATGATGTGTACCACAGAGCCAGATAGATACAGAGAGGAGACTGGGACATGGTGCTTGCATGGTTGGTGACTCTGTCTGTGACTATTAGGAAAGTCAGTTTTGCCCAGCCTGAGAGAATGGGACACCTTGGGGCATTGTTTTTGTTGTGTCATGGAGTCTGTGCTCTGCTAGTCTTTGAGTGGGCTCTTGAGGTGAGACTTCATATCTGCTTTTGTATTGCCTTAACCAGTGATATCTAAGGAAATAAACGTGGGTGCTAGTTCCATTGCTCAAACACGGGGCATGTTAAACTTACCTGAGTGTGATGGAGCCCATGCTAGGCCATGGCCGTGGCCATGGGTGTGTGCTTGGCACTCCAGAGAATAAATATGAAAAAGACGCTGGGCTGAAATCTGAGAACCCCCTTATCTTCCACTTTACCCTCCACAGTTTGGTTACCCTAGCTCACCCATGGCCTAAAAATACTAAATGGAAAATTCCAGAAAGGAAGTTCATAACTTCTAAGTAACGTTTATTATAGTGCACCGTTAAGATTATTGTTGTTAACCTGCCTTTAAACAGATAAACTTACAAACTGAGCGTTTATGAAGAGAGGAGTAACATATTTAGAATTCAGTTGTACCTCCAGTTTCAGACATCCAGCAAATATCTAAGGATGTGTTCCCCATAGATTGTGGGAGACTATGACACTTGTTTTCAAGCCCAGCACTCTTGTCACCTGAGATGCAGGACTGCAGGGAGGACCCTGCTTCTCTAAGCCTTGAGAATGAGAATAGAGCCCTTGTTGGGTTGCGCACGGAATGAAATGTTCTTTCTCTTTGCATTTTGTGTGCGTGAACATTAACTGTAAGCGGCCACCGAGCATCTAACTGCTAAGTCCTGTCCTGTCGGTCACAGAAAGCCCCGCAAGCAGGCGAGGCAGCCGTGAACCTCTACTTATATCAGATGGCCTCAAGGCCAAAAGTAGGCTAAAGAGCCGTAGCATTTATTTAGGCGTTATTTCTTTCTTTACTTGCTCTGCTGGGGATGGAAACCAGGCTCCACGCATGATTCTTGACAAGCAGTTTCCCACTGAGTTACATCCTGCAGTCACTTGTGGGTTCCACAAGTGACTGCATGATCCACTTGCTAGGCTGTCAGCCCAGAGCAGATGTGATTTAACCCTTGTACTATTGTAGGTGCATTAGAGCAATACCACCTTACTGTCTCAATGTTACACTAATATTGTATCGCACCGTAGACTATTCCGTACTATATACTGTGTCACGCTAGACACTATACCAGTACCAGGAAGTATATACTATGCTATATTATGTCGTCTACTATACTTAGCTGTGTACAGGATTTCTTTGTTATTGGTGCACAAAAAGGTGTCCAGTGTCTTGCCTATATTTGCCTGAGTGCATTATTAGTGTGTGTGTGTGTGTGTGTGTGTGTGTGTGTGTGTGTGTGTGTGTGAGAGAGAGAGAGAGAGAGAGAGAGAGAGAGAGAGAGAGAGAGAAGAGGTTAAAAAGAGAAAGGCCAGAGGAAAAGAGCGTGCATTTTCTTTTGGTGGGTTGCTTCTGAGGTTTCTGCGCAGCTGTGACAAGGCCCTGTGTTGTGTGTCTCCACTCTGGCTGGGACAGGCCTGGACTTCTCCGGTGTTCTTCATTGCCATCAGGGTCAGAGCGGCCCTCTGGCTGAACTCCGCTGCTCATGTCCCTGTCATTACTGTGCAGCTTAGAAGGAATTCCTGAACTCCCTGTTATGAGTCTCTTCAGGTACCATGGGTTTCTCTGGCTTCTGAGCTCAGGACGAGGCAGGATGAAGTGCTATTCTGGACCTTAGGCTTTGCCAGAGCTGGGAGGGGTAACCTGTTCCCCTTGATCACAAGGAGAAACCTCTCCTAACTTTTGACTGACTGAGCCTGAGCTGGGTTTGGGTAGAACACTCTTTGTCCCATGTGCCAGACATATAGACAGGAGAGAGAACCTGGGTCCTGAGTTGGAAGAGTGTAGATGAGGGACTTGCCTGTGGAGCCCCAGGAGGGGAAGACGTAAGGAGATAACTTGAGGGTCTGCTGTTCTGAGTTTCTTGTCTGGAGCTGGGGACGCCTCAGGCCTGTGCATGAAACATGCTTCACAGAACTCAAGACTTCCCGAACATCCGCCCCCGGGTGCTGACTCCCGCCATTCCCCCCATATAACTTCACACTGGTGTAATTAACATATAATTTGATACCTGGAACTTCACGTTGGGTGGAGCTGGAAAGGATTACTCAGCTTTTAGCAATTTCAGACTCAGGGTTATAGAACTCTGTGTGTTACACCCTTGTTCTCTGGTTACTGACTTGTTTCTCCTTCACCCTTGCTAGTTATTTCTTCTCTCCTGAGATGATTCTACAGCGTGTTTTTATCACTCAAACACACAACAGGCTGTTGACTTACACACGAACGACTGCCTGTTTGTCTAGGATGGTTGGCCTTAGATCTTTCCTCTCATCTGTTGATGAGAATCGATGGCCCCGTAGTCCGTCATTTCATTTCCTGTTTCCTAATCCAGGAAGTGCCACTGGCATTAAAAAAATGCAGTAATTATTAGAGGAGAATACAGATGGAGAGCGCCAGTGATTTTATGCTGTAGTTTTACAGACTATGCTGATGTTAATGTTTTGTTGGAGAAAGTATTTGTTGATACATGTACTAACTTACCTCTTACCTGTGCATGCAAAGATACAAAGACCGGCGGTATGAGCACTGACCCATTTCTGAGGATGAGTTAGCACCTTTGGGGACCCACAGGATATCTTGAAAATAAACCCAGATAGCCACATGTTTTGTATGTAGGCGTTCAGAGCTGTTTGGGTAACAAGCATCTATGGGGTCAATGCAGAAAGGAACGGAGTGAATTCTGTAAGCATCTGTGACCCATGGCTTCTTACCGGTATGCTTTGTCTTCCAGTGAGTGTGCACACTTCTGTTGGCTGTGGGGAAGGTGGGAGCAGAGGTAGCTCCAGGTTTGGCTACTTGTCCCTGCCCTGCATTGCGCTTGCAAGCCATTCAGGGTTTCAGAACTTGACTTTGGAAAGCTTCTAAATTTGTTCTTAGCAGGTTGATTTATTTTGTTGAGGTCAGATTAGAGCTAATGGCCCTAATGGTTTACAGTGTTCCTAAATGGTTCTTAGCACTTAGGCAGGCTCTGATGGCCATTGTGGGCGGGTTTCCAAGTGTGGACCATATGATTCATATACATATATATATTTGTTATTTGTTTTTTATATTGGGCATATAATATATAAAACAAATAACATATTTATTGTTGAAGCTATTGTTAAGAGTCCAAGTACTATGTGGAAGTGAGATTGAAAGGTAACACCAGAATTACTTTAAATATTAATCTTGTTTTGGTATCAAATCCAAGGAGGCATTTGTCATTATGGATCTCATGGTCATATGTGAGTGACTGAGACTCCTGCCTGGAGTTTGGTGGATCATGGCTCTGCCCTTTGCCCTTTGCCCTTTCCCTGGGAGTGTGCTGTTTGTGAAATGGAGTCATAGAGAAGCCTTCCGTTTCCCACAGCCATTCATTCCTGGGTGCCAAACAGCTCCTGTAAGAGCAGGCGCCCAAGTTAAGACGATCCCTGGTACATCCCTTCCAGCCATGCTGTGGTACCTGTGAGTTCACGGCCAGGTCTTTGGCAAAGAGATTACACCCTGCGTAAAACTGGCTCCATGTTTCTGATTTCTGTATGATTGGGAGTAGGTGAGGCAGAGCCAGGTGTCTACAAAGGAGTACATGCCTCTGCTTGTCTCCAGAGTTAAAATGTGCACGTGAATGCATGGGCTCACTCTGTGGGTTATAGCCTTCCGGCACTGCTGGCAGCAGCTAGAAGGCAGAGGCTGCTCTACCTCAGTAGAGGGGGTTGAGTAGATAGGAATACTTGGTAATTTCCTCTCTGAACTTTATTGGGGGTGGGGGACCCGCACTAAAGAGATGCTCCCGCTCCATCTTTCAACTTCACATTAATCATCTATCCTGAGTCACGTTCTTCAGTTGCAAAAGTGATGTTACAGGCCTCATCCAGGCAAAGTACCTTGTGGGTTAAATCCTTCAGCTGCTGTAGATCAAGGCAAGAGCTATTGAATGTTGAATGAGGGCAGATGGGGCCGGTCTTCCAAAGGCTAGTGGAGTGGCTACCGGTCTCTCCCAAAATATATGAGTTTGCCTTTTCCTTTCGTTTGTGGAGGTCTGTGGAACTGAGGTTATCATGCTTCGTCTCAGGACTTCATGGTTTTCCGCCAAGCTCTCTGAAGAGTGCTACGCTACCCTCGAGGCAGCCTCCATTGAGAAACGAGTTCCAGCTCATCACCATGGTGTGGCTTCTCTTCGCCATCTCAAAGCAGAGGGCTGCGTTTGTGGTGTGGAAGGAGTCAGTTGCCACTCAGCTGATGCCCTGGGTGGTGACAGAACCTAGACCCGAGTCCCACTCAGCAGCCCAGGCCATGGGTTGCTAACAGCACGTGTTTAGAGTCTGCGCTGGATGGTGTTCAGCAGGTCCCTCAGCCACCAAGTTCTCCAGAGAAGTTTTAATTACCAACCAAGGTGATGTGGTTTTTTTTCAATGTGTTATGAACAAATGGATGTCATGCCGAGGAGCCCAGAACAGCCCCTCCATCAATCAAAGCGGGCAGTCATCACGCGGTGGGCTCCAAGGAGGAACTGTGCAGAACTGTGCACGCCCCTAGTGTCTGATGGCTGGCTGCACTTCTCTTTCTCAGGGCAAGGGGTTAGGCTAGTTCCTTAGGCTTCTTAGTGAAGTGCTCCACCTAGGACTTGCTACAGTGGCTTTTCCTAATAGCCTCAGGAGTGAGGCCTGCATTTGGGTAGGGAGCTGGAGTTTGAGGGATTGGCTCACATGAAAGACCTTGAAATGGCAAATCTTTATTAGTTTTGTAAACAGCTTTAGGAAGCGCTCGGAGCATCTTGCAGGGACCCTGCAATTATCATAATAAACAGTTTTATCATCTTCTTGGCAATCAATATTGTGGCTTATGCTGCTTTAGTATCTCAGTGGTATTGATTACCTTAACAACTGTGCTGCGGTCAGCTCCCATTAACCCTTGCTCTGCCGGCTCAGCCTGCGCCTTCCACTGTTGGAGAGATTGCTCTGGTCGCAGCCCAAGCAAGTGCCGGAATTTGACAGCCGGCCAGTGAGGCCAATACGGCTTTTATCTCGAAGTGCCTGGGAGAAGGAAAGGTTTTAAACAGCAGATCTGGAAGCCAGTGCAACTTCATAAAAGCCTTGTGTGTGTGTGTGTGTGTGTGTGTGTGCATGTCTGTGGATGAGTGCATGGGTATGCATGTACACACCAGAGACAGTGTGTAAGTTACAGCAGCAGGGTTGTAATTAGCCACTCAGGAGTCTGAATGTCGAAGAGGGGAGATTCTGGTCATCCCTATCACTCATTCCACTGTTATTTTCACCTTTCCTGGGGGACGGATTACTGTGTGTGGAATTCAGTCGAGGCCTGAGGCAGTGTACAACAGGCATCCCCAGCTGTCCTCCTGAGCTCATTTCTGATCCACCTTTTACTTTTAGAGAGAAACCACTTATCTGAGAACATTGCTCGTAGCCTTCAGATTCCCCTGGACCAATGAGCATCTGAGGTGAGACCGTCTATCAGTAGATGACAGAATGCTGGAGGTGGATTTTGGTGCCACAGGAGATTTTATCACCTTCACTGGCTGTCCTGTCTCTGGCCTGGTTAATGTTTACAGTCTCCTTCCCTCCTGCTGGAATGAAGGTGACCAGGGCAGTTTTCCCTAGCAGAGCAGCTAGAGTTCACCCCACCCTACCCCCACCCCGAAACGACTAAGCCAGGGGCAGGGCCTGTCATGGAGGGGCTCAATAATATTAAATGGCAGTCATTTGGAACAAGATCTTGTTGGTGGGATCGTGTTGGTTGTGGGGGGTGTGTGCGCGCGTGCGTGCTTGTGTTTGTGGGTGTTGGCTTTTCTAGGATGTGTAGGCTTTTCTTATTTTTTAACTGCTCTGTTTCTTTTGAGAGAGATGCATATATGTGTGTATGTATCTTTATATGTATAGAACTGGGACTTGGGGTTCTACGATGACAGCAGAGGGTCCCCTGAGGAAACCACCCATAGATGAATGATGTTTGCAATGAAAATGAACCTTTTTTTTTTTTCTTTTTGGTTTCCTGTAGATATGTGCATTTTTGATTAGGCCATGATGCTTGTATACTGTATTTATATATGTATATAGGTACATATTATATATTTATATTCATAGATATTAATATACATATTAGTATATATACATACACTAACGTAGTTTGTATAAATAAAGGAGGAAAAAGTTTTATTGAGTCCTGGGGCTGAACATAAGTTCTATAGCAAGCCTCAACCCTTTTGGCCCACTTAAGATTGTGACAGGGATCCTTGTTAACATTGCACATCCCATAACGCAGGCACTGTTCCACTTGAATGGCAATGACCCATCTTGCCTCAGGAGAGATTTTTTTTTTTAAAGTTTTGAGAGCACAAGTTTCATAGAGGATCCAAAGGAAGCAAGGAGGATTGCAGTAGGAAAAAGGTGAATTGGATGACTTTCTTGATGCTGTCTGTGGCTTGCTTGTCGCAGAGAGAGTGCCAGGTGGCGTGTGATGACGGTGAGAGTCAAGGGCTGGGCTTGAAGTGCAGGTAAGTGTAGGTGGAGGTGCCGCTATTAGGGCGCATGCCCTAGCCAGCCAAAGTCTATGCTTTAAGGGTCAGGAAGTCGGGCCTCGGTCTGGACAGCGAGACAGATTGTAGGCTGAGACTGGCATGGTCAGGGTCAAAGGTGGGACTCTGCTGTGGCGGCAGGACACAGGCTTGCTGGGCAGGGTCTTCTGGAACCAAGCTCACACCACAGCAGTGAGGAGACAGATCTATGCAGGTGAGAGAAGGACCTCTGGGAGCAAGCGTGTTTAGGGAATGCAGAGTTTGCGTGAGCCATGATATAAGCAGGCCTCTCCTTTGGATCCCACCCTGTGAGGCCATCCTCCTGTAAGTGGGGACATCTAGGGTGCTGGGTCACTATTTTGGACCCTCTTCTGCCTCTCATCTTTCTGCCCAGGATGCTTTGATCCCACAAATGAGAAAGTTGCATTTGGAATGCCAGTGCTTTTCCTACAGATGTCACGTGGGCTTCGGTGGCTGTCATTGGTTATTGGGTTCTCGGTTGATGGGACCTAGGGCTCTCAGAAATCCACCCCAACAGCAGACAGTCACCTATTGAAGTCAGCCACACATACACATAGAATGGATCATATTACTGAAGGGAACGAGACAGTTTGGTTTGGTATAGAAACATGTACTTTGGGTTGTGATTACCATGTGACCCTTTATGTTCCCTGTTGTCTTTAACCTTAGCCCCTCAACCAAAGCTGCTCCTATAGGTTTGGCCTCATTCACGAGCAGCTTTGAGGTGCCCATAACTTAACTCCCTCATTCTGCAGACTGAGTGAGCAAAGCAGTCAGATTGCTTCTGGCAGTGGGGCTGCCTGTTGAGTGTCCAGGAAGAGGCTGTACCAGTGCTTTACTAAACTGTACTGCAGGTTCTGTTTATTCTCCTGCCTGCCTGCCTTTCTCTGGAGACAGGGTCTCACTATGTAGCTCTGGCTGGCCTTGAACTCAGAGACTCACCTCCCTCACCGACACTGGGATTCAGGTTGTGCATCATCTTGACCAATATTTATTTGCAATATTTTGTTTCTGTTATTAGTTATTTTCTGTCTGTCTTTCCTAGTTTTTTATGTATATGGGTGTTTTACATGCATTTATGCACGTGTGTACTATGTGTATATTTCATGCCTGTAGGCATCAGATTCCCTGGAACTGGGATTATGGATAGCTGTGGGCTACTATGCATGTGCTAGGAGTTTAACCATGGTCGTCTACAAAAGCAGGCAGTGCTCTTCACCGTTGCATCATCTCTCTAGTCCCGCCCCCTTTGTCCCGTGCTTTTTTTTGTGGGGGAAGGGATAGAATCTCATGGATTCCTGCCTGGCTTTGAACTCACTGTATCACTGAGGATGACCTGGGGCTTCTGCTCGTCTTCTGTAGTCTTGAGATTGTAGGCTTGCACCACTGTACCTGGCCTATGTGATGCTGGGAATCAATCAAATGCAGGGGCTCGAATATGCCTGGTAAGTGCTTTAGCAACTGAGCTGGCTACATTCTCAGCCTCTCTTCCAGGCTCGTTCACACCCTGGTCTATGTATAAATGTACAACTTAGGATCTTCCCATCAGGGTTCTTGTGTGCGTGGGAAGACTCAGTGTTTAGTGTTAGAGGTTATGTGTCTTTATTCAAAATTCCGGGAGACCAGAGCTGTGTTGGATCTTGCGACATTTACATAAACACCATGAGATAACCTTAGAGATAGGACCCAAATTAAAAAAAAAAAAAATCAAAATTTATTTGTTTTCCATGTACTCCTCACATCTCTTAAAGATAATTATAAATAGTGTAATAATTTTGTATCCTGGTGTAGTTTTCCATCTGTGGCATGTCCTGGCTACACTCAAGAAGTCTCAGATTCTGGATTTCTTTTTAAATTGGAGGGCCTCACTCTCTGTTCCTAGCTGTGCCTGTTAGCTGTAATCTGTAGGGTATCTGTTTTGAGTCTTTGATGCACTCATGCTTTTGTAAGCTGTGATTGTTTAGGTTGCGTAGTTAAAGCCCATTGCAAAGATGCTTCCCGGAGCCCCAGAGCATGATGGGAACTTTGGACATTGAGCTTGGAGGGCAGGGCTGCTACTGTGATTTGGGGAGGTGGTGGGGGATGCATACGGCAAGAAACACACCTTTGGGCCATCTCACTGCAAATCAGCCTGACAGTGGCTGCCCAGTGGGAAGCAGCTCAGTTGAGGGTACAGAGCTGTCTGGTCCTTGTGGAGACATTAGTGCTGAGAAGAAAGATAGTGGCACTAAAACAGTGGTGATGAGCCTCATCTCTCTGTCTCTCTGTCACACACACACACACACACACCCCAGGAAGCCCCTCTCACAGTCTTGAGGATGGAACCCATGAACACCAGGACATGCATGTCAGATAATCACTCGCTAGGGAACTGCTGTCCTGGTTTGCTTTCTATTGCTGTTATAAACATCATGACCAAAAGCATCCTATTTGGCCTGCAAGCCATAGTCCCTCACAGGACCGCTGCTTATTGGCTTGCTCTCCATAGTATTCTCAGTCAGCTTTCTTTAACAACCCAGGACCGTGTGCACAGAAGTGGCTCCACCCCCAGGGGTCTAGGCCTTCCTGCATCAGTCTCTCAGCTGGTGCCCCACAGACTTGCTGACAGGTCAGGTCAGTCTGATGGAACTCATTCCATAGTTGAAGTTTCTTCCTAGGTGATGCTAGTTTCCGTCAAGTTGATGAAAATTAACTAGCACAACTATATTCTCAGCCAAATCTATATCTCTATCTCTATCTCTATCTCTATCTCTATCTCTATCTCTATCTCTATCTCTATCTCTATCTCTATCTCTATATCTATATATCTATATATCTATATATCCATATCCATATCCATATATCTATATATATATATAATTTTAAAATTAGATTTATTAACTGTGTGTGAGTGAGTCTTTCTCCTGAACATATGTGTGCATTACCACAGGCTTGCTTGCTGTTGGCAGAGGTCAGAAAAGGCCATTGGGGTTACACGTCGTTATGAACTACCATGTGGGTGCTGGGAATTGAACCTGGGCCCTATGCAAGCATATCAAGTTTTGAACCATCTCTTTAATCCCTTCCTTCCCCAATATATTTTTTTAACTCTTTAAATCAAGAATGGCCGGGCAGTGGTGGTACACGCCTTTAATCCCAGCACTTGGGAGGCAGAGGGAGGCGGATTTCTGAGTTCGAGGCCAGCCTGGTCTACAGAGTGAGTTCCAGGACAGCCAGAACTACACAGAGAAACCCTGCCTCAAAAACAAAAAACAAAACAAACAAACAAACAAAAAAAAAACCAGGAATAAATCAAGAATGGAGACCTTTTCTACCTTATCCATGGATACTTACTTCTCTCTCTCTCTCTCTCTCTCTCTCTCTCTCTCTCTCTCTCTCTCT
>JANHMN010000018.1:33008986-33046486 GCA_030674055.1 Rhabdomys pumilio
CTCTCTCTCTCTCTCTCTCTCTCTCTCTCTCTCTCTCTCTCTCTCTCATTTTTGATTTTAATCAGCCTTGGACTCCAAGTTGTAAATCAAGACTTGTGTGAGCTTGGAGGCTAACATTTTTGCACAAGGCTCCTTTTTGCTCACTAAGGACAGTGACAGGTACAGGGCCTGAGATATGATAAGTCATCCTTTCTTTTATTCTACTGACCTTAGCAGTGTGGTGGTGTTCCAATAGCTTCTAATGGGAGAGGTCAGTAGATGGTGCTTTTTGAAAGTAGCTTTAGGGATAGAGGAGACTGAAGGGAGTTTCTCAGACACAGAACTTTGAAAGCAAGGAGAAACCTGTAAGATAACCTTCATTGCTTTGGAAACGGCTTTGGCTTACCTTGAACTTGGCAACTCAAGACCATAGATAGCTTGGTTCTGATGGTGTTGCTATTTCAGGAGTTATGTCTGATAATATAGATAAGGGAAACATATTAAACAAAAATAGAATTAGAAGAGTGAACTTTTCTGTAACTATCACCTGGACTTGGCAATTTTCTCTGGATTCATTTAATTTTCTTTTGTTCTTTCTTGAAATATTTTGAAGCCAATCCAAAGGTATCACAATACTTTTATCATTTTCAGTATAAATTATCATTATTAACACGGTGATCGTTATTCCTGAACAAAGCTGACCTGTCTTCCTGCCTGCCTTTCTGTACTGGGTATTGAACCCAAGATCTTGTGCATGCTAGGCTTGTGTCCTCCCATTGAATTACACCCCATCCCCGAGACATTCTTATCCACCTTCATCCTCCTTTTCCTCCTCACTACCGAGGATTGAGCACAGGGCCTCAAACGTGCGAGGTGAATGAATGCATGGCCACTTAGCTATAGTCCAGCTCCCTTGACCTTACCTAAAATCAAATTGTAATGTAGGCTTGTCTGATAGCCTTCGACATGGCCTTTTATAAGGGGCTGGTTGGTTAGCGGTGTTATCCATCTGGAGTTTATACAGTGCACCTAGTTCTTTGTTTCTTAGGTCTCTCCTAAGCTGGAACATTCCCCCCACCCCCACCCCCTGCTTTTTACCTCCAACCTCCATTTGAGCATCCTCCTATCCTTCAACCTGGGGATTTTCAAGCTGAATAGAGTAGGTATGTATATGTGTGTGTGTGTGAGAGAGAGAGACAGACCACTGTTAGTGCGGCGCGAAAAGCCCAGGCCCTCATCCTCTTCTCTCTGCCATTGACCAGCTGTCTGACCTCTGGCAAACCACCAACACCCTCTGGGGTCATTATTCTTGTCTATCAAAGGCAGAGGAGAAACTAGATGGCCTCACACTCAAGCACTCTCATTATTATCTCCCTAAAGAGATCCAAGAGGCGCATCACAGACACTTCTGGCTCACATGCTCATCCTACTTTTGGCGTTTTTGAGAGCTAAGTCATCCAGACCAATTGTCTCCTTCCTTCCCTCCTAGAGATTGTGAATGGTGAACCTTCAGCGTGAGTATGCTTTCTGCGTTGGCTTGCAGATAGGCTCAGGGACCCAGATCCATGGCTCGAAGTTTATAGGTCATTGACATTCATCTTAACTTCCGATTTCACCGAAATTTATCAACATCTTCTGTTTTTGTTTTCTTTTTCTTGTTTCACTTGGGCTTTGATTTGGTGTATGGTGACCTATTTGTTTATTTTCATAAGCAACACCAGCAATTATCTTGTGTGCTGAATATTCTTATTCTCAGTATAGCCTGTAAGCACACTGAGGTCCAGCCTATAACTTCTGGAGTCTCAGCTTTCTTGAGCCACAGATGGAGCTGGGGATGTAGCTCAATGGTAGAATGCTCAGCTAGTGACTGCAGAGACCCAGGTTTGACACCTAGTGAGGCAAGGAAGAACAGCAAGAACTTCAGCTGTGCATTGAGTGATCAGTCAGAGCCCATCGTAGCACCTCAGTCTGTCACTTAAGTTTTTACCTGGTGGTTGTTTTGATGCAGTCAGTATTCCTTTTGTAGCTATGGCCCAGCACTTCTCTGGTTCATTTTTATAAGGCACTGTGGCCCGTGGTGGTCTGAGGTGCCACCTGCGTGGCATGACTTTTGTGGAACTTGTCTTTTCCAGTGGCTCTCGCTGTGTTTTCTCCGGGCCTTTGGGTGAGTGAAATGATATTTGCTGGACAAACAGTTGGAGGGGATTTTAACTGCTAAAACAGTAGCCATCCCATACATTCCGTAGAGAAGGTCACCCGTGGTTCCAGTCTGGGGCACGAGAGTGCCAGAGTTGGGGATCGTGGAGGTGGACGAATCAGAACCTAGTATCTTCCACCTCTGGACAAGGAGAGGGTGGTCCATCAGATGTACTCCATCCTCCTCCAGGTCTCCAGTGTGAGCTCTTGTGCACGCTCTGCCCTCCTTTGCTGCCTGGAAGAACTGACTTGGTGCTCTGCAAGGCCCTGGTATCAACCGGCTCTCTCCCATCCTATCCTGGACCTCCGCTGCCTCCTTTCTCAGGAGACCAAGACAGCATTCACCACAGAGGGCTGGGGGAGGACCCGGAGCTTGTGTGTGGAAGATCTAGAACAGTGCCTGGCACTCAGTAGGCACTCAATAAATGGTAGGTACCTAGAGGACCATCTCTGTGAGTGTTTATAACTAGTCTTGTCACTGACTTCCTTTTTTGCTTGTTGACACTTGGAAAGGGGTCACTAAATCATGGTGGGGTCTGTGAAGCTGTGGGATTGGCATAAAGGGTCCCATTCTGGGTTGCTGGAAGTGCTCTGTGTAACCAGTGCTCTGTGGTTTAAGTGTCTGAAGAAGTCCTATTGATGTGTCCCCACCCCAGCTGCAGCAGCATTGTCATTTGTCCTTCCAGGGTCAATCTGAGGAGTGTTTCTCCGATCCGCCTCTCTGGGTAGGCTTGGTCCAGTGGAAAGCAAGACCTCAGGGTCAGGGGTGAGGGTGGGTGGGTGGGGGTCGGGCTGGGTGTGGCTAGAAACTCGAGGCTCATGGCTCCTGAGTTTTCTTCTAATGGAATTTCCCATCACTTACTGCCCTGCTGATTTCTGATCAATGAAAATGAAATTGCATCACCTCCTCAGAGGCTCCACGTATGCCTGCTGCTTCCAGCTGTGTCAGTTCCGGTAAAGTAATCTCATCAGGCGTGCGAGAGGGTAATAGGAAATAAAAATAAAAACCCACAATTAGCAAGAGGCCTTGCAGCTGAGTAACACTTACCGTCCCAGAGGCAGAAGGGGCTGGGAAGTGGAAGGCTCAGGAAAAGGGTCCCTTGTGGGGAGGGTGAGGGAAGGGAAGAAAAAGGAAAAGAAAATCCCCAGTGCTTTTCTTTCCTTCTCTTTCCCCTGCTTTCCCCAACACGTGGATAGTTGGACTTGGTGTCAGCTTCTGCTGCTTGACTTCTGAGGTCTGCAAAGTTACCACGTTATGAACCTTTCTCTCTTTTTAAATAAGTCTATCACAAAGAGACACCAGTTAAATCCCAGGACCCCAGAAATTCTAGCTTCTTATGCTTACCAGTGTGGGAGACTCCCTCGATCTGTGTGCTAGGGAATCAGCAAGACCAGGGTGGAACAACCTGAACACATGGCTGGTGGATAGACTTCTCTCTCAGAGGTGGCTCCTTTCTCCTCTCAATTTCTCCCTGTAACTTCAGTGCATGCGCGTTAAGAACGAGAGGTACTGTGAAGGGACACTCGGTTACATAACAGCTAGGCCGGGCTACCTCTTGGTAGAGTGCAGTGGCCGTGTGTGTACAGTTACTCCAGTTATAAGACCTGGGGAGGTTGTCCACTACGTCCAGAATATTCTGCTCTTCTATGTCTGTGGAGGTTTACAGTCACAAGGCCCAGTCTGAGGAAGAGCCAAAGTGAGAGGAACCAGGATGGGACTCCAAAGGGCAAATGAGGATGTAGCAAACCTGTTGGGTCACCTCAGGGGAGCCAGCAGAAATGCAACTATATCCTCTTGTCAGCGGGACTTAGCAGGGACAGAAGAAATGCTTATGTGTGGCCATACCCCTGGCTCTGGCAGCTGTGTGTAGGTAAACGTAGAACAGCACATTCTTCACTCTTGCTGGGTGGGTGGGAGGGCGGATCCTGTTGAGAAATGGTCTCAAGCCTTTTCTTGTGGTTCTTTCTTGGATGACCTGCCTATCTTACTGAGGGTAAAGTCTCAGGCCTCAGTGGTTTTGGAGTCACAGGGCTCAGGGCAGCTGCTCAGTCTTCTGCTGTGAATAAGGCAGATTTTTAAGCCCAGTGGACATCAGGTCACTGTTGCCACATCTGGGTTCAAATGTAGGACAGTTCTGACATCAGAGCAGGAAGACGCTGGGAGTGTGTTATACAGTAAATCCTCGCAGCTGCAGCTGTGTGATGACCAGGTCAGGTCTGCTAGCCCGTGCTCATACTCTAGTGAGAGCCAGCCAGCCAGTGGGAGCCTATATCAATAGGCAGGATGCTGTGTATGTTGTAGGCACTCAATAAATATTTCTTATATGAATGAATGGAAATCTTTACAGTGGCCAGTGGTGTTTTGGATTAGCGATATGCTCAGTAGCTTCAAACTAAAGGCTGAGAGGGCCAGAACCCCAGTATTCTCTGTGGTCGAAGCCCAAGAAATTAGGGCCCATTAGCCAAGCCAGGTTTAATTTCATCCAGCTTTGGTGATGGTCGAATGTCTGAAATTTTACCTTCTGGTCCTTTCCAAGATTAGACCGGCTGACAGAACAGTCTGGTGCAGTGTTCATAGCTCCAGAGGTGAATGGATGGCAGAGGCAGGCAGTTAGTTCCCAAAGGAAGCTGACTGATGTCTTTTATCATCCAGCACCCGGGTTTCACGTGTGCACATTCGCAGAGGTGTGTTTCTCCTCTGCCATCCTAGATAGACACTCAGCATGGCGTCTTGATCTACATTGATCACACTTGATGACTCGAACTGGCAATTTCCCCCATGGGACCAGCCCTAACCAGGGTGTTCAGGAAGCCATTAAGGAAAAATATGTAACCACATACATTCCCAAACTCAATTGTTCGTTCTTTGCAGTGCTCAGATAAGAGACTTTCAAACATAATTAATCCAAGAACTCTTTAGCCTGGCCTTGGTGATTCTTCATAGCAGCTGGTTGGCCCAGTGGCAGTGCCAGGATCGGCAGAAGGGGAAAGACCCCTGGATCATCTCTGCTAACTTTGTGAGGGTACTCTTGTAACCTGCAGTTGCTTGCTTCTGAGAGGGTGAGGGAGTTCCAAGTAGGGTGAGGAGAAATACATATTCCTGTGTTGTTTTCCCACTTCCCAGGTCTGCCGTTTGAAGGAGCCAATGGGAAAGAGATCTCAATATATTTTTCTAACTGAAAGGAACAGTGTAAGCCATGGATTTTGGAACTGGCCTGTGGCAGGCGGAGGAGGCAGAGAACCAGAGTCCAGATTGCATTTTGTCACCCATTGGCTATATACACCCCCTTTCCTTGATGTTGGGGTTCATCTTTGGAATTTGGAAATCTCTTACTCATGCTTAGGGAAAAAAAAAACAAACAAAAAAAACCAGCCCAGCCCACTTCCACCTGTCTTCAGGCCTCAGGGCCTAGCTGTGGTACCTGCAGCATTCTCACTTGGCAGTAATGAGGAAGTTGGAAACTAGAAGTCACTCCCCAGCCCAGTGTAGATCTGAGGTGTCTCGAATCATCCTTGGGTGAAATGAGTCTTAGCAAAGAATTCTGTGATGAGACCGTTGTCACTGTTGTGCTCTTTGAACGGGAAGGGTCTGTGTAGGTGTCCAGCGGAGCCATCTGAAGAGCTGGCACGGCTAGTCCGTGAGAGGCTGTGTGTGTGTGCGTGTGCATGTGTGCGTGTGCGTGCGTGCGTACGTGCATGTGGCTTCATGTGTGTTGCCCTGCTAATGAGTCTTCAAAGGAGAGCTCTTGTTTGTTTTGTCGTGGTGCCAGTTTCTGAGGTTCATGCCTAAGCTACTGATCTTCTCATGGAGAGGGGAAACGAGCATCCACCTTCAGCGTCATTTGGAGGTGGTTGCTGGTAGGGGGAAGGGGAAACTTTCCTTTATCCAGGGCCACCTCTTCTGAAAGCCTTTCTGGCTTTCCGGTTACCGGTGACAACTGGCTGGCTGAGTTATTGGTAGGGACATATTTTCCCTTCCAGGAGAGCTGGATGGTGCTCTTAGATCCTGGACATGGCTGCCACAGGACCAGAAAAAAAAGCCTCTGGTACTGTGTCGTTTGTATCTCACAAATCTGACATACATCAAAGAAAGCTGAAGGGCCCGCCTCTTGCTGCAGCCCTGAACTGCATGTGTAAACAGGGGCTCTGCCCAAGTTTGGATTCTCTGACGTCCGCATAGCCTTGAACTTCAGCAGTCCTTCTGCTGTTGAGAAGGGATTGGTCTGACGATGAAGAGAAAAACCCAGTAGTTCAGGGACACTTGTGAGCTCCTCTTTCTGTTTTGCTAGTGAACTTGGCTTTCATAACCTGTTCTGCCAGACAGAAATCACAGTCCACTCTCATATCGGCTGCACCTGATAGGCTTTTCCCCCTGAACAGTTGCACTCAGGGATTTGCTTGGCTTCTTAGATTTCTGTTCACACCAGGCCTTTAGTAACTTTAGAATGAGAAATAACCATTCTATCACCAAAAAGTACAAGATACTGCGATAATCAGAGACGCCTTTTTGTGAATTATTACCATTATATAGTATTGTATCTTTTCTGAATGTGTGTGTATATATGTGCCTGTATACATGCGTACACATAGGTCAGCGGTTCTCAACCTTCCTATCGCTGCAAGCCTTTAATATAGTTCCTCATGTTGTGGTAATATTATTTTGTCATGACTTTATAACTGTAATGTTGCTAGTTACGAATCATACTATAAATATCTGCTACGTAGCATATTTGATATGCGATCCACCCCTGTGGGGTTGTCACCCACAGTTTGAGAACCACGGCACGAAACAGAGAAAAATATAATATTTATTCATAGTATGCTATATGTGTGGTGTGCTAGGGGATTTGCAATGACCCAGCCAATCTTTGTGACTTATGGTCCAATTGTAGTGCTAAAAACATACAAGGTGAGGCAGCAGAGATAATTTTATTGAAGGACAGAACTGTGGGGGTGACTTCAGGGACCCAGAGAGAGCTTTCTGTGGACTCCAACACTAGTCCAGGGATTTATCGCCTAAGGGAAACTTGATCACTTCTCTCTTAAAGGTCCAGATGAAAGCTTGGAGCTGCAGGCACAGAGATAGAAGTCCTGAGGGTAGAGAGGTGAAGCAAGACCTTCCTTGAAAAGAAGCAGCTGATTCATTGACATACGAGTCCCACCTTAGCTAGGCTTGCTTTCTGTGATTTCAGCTCCCTGAGGTGTCATGGTTAGTAACCTGGGAACATTCAGTAGAAAATTCCAGAAATAAGCAGTTTATAAGTTTCACATTGTGTGCCGCCGGTCCAGCCAGTTTGGCAGACTCTCTTGCCACCTTGGACCATTCAGTTCGAGTCATGTGCTGTCACTCTGTGTAGTGGATCTGTGCTGTACACACTACCCGTCGGGCCATCTCTTGCTGGTCCCGTCAGATCCTTGACGATCTTGGTGTGGAGGTGCCCTTGCTCAAATATCCCTTATTAACAGTGGCCATGAGGTGTTAAGAATAGCAATGCCTGCCACTCAGATTTGCACTGGGGAGGCCCCAACGTGCTGCCCTTAAGTGAAAAAGGCTCAAGTTATTAGGGAAAGAAAAGACAATCGGTGTACTGAGGCTGCTCAGAGCTAGGTTGCAGACAGACTTCCTCTCAGGAAATTTAGGAAGAAGGAAAAAGAAACCTACATATGACTGCTGTTGCACCACCTCTAACTGCAAGAGTTATCACTGCCAGGGATAGGTAGTGTTGCATTAGATGGAAACCTCATTAAATTTGGTACTGTTCTCGGTTTGAGATGTGCTATTGTGGAGGCTTGGAACTGATGTGGATGCCGTTTTAATGAGAGGGTAGGCCCGAGAGTATGTAAAGCCAACGTGGAGAGTTTCAGACTAGGTAGTTTGGCCATTGGTTCTTGGGGAGAGAAAGCATAAACTGGTTTTCTTGTTTTCTGCAATCAAAGGTGGTACCAAAAGTTCCTTCCAGAGAGCCGGGGTCAGACAGTGAGGGGCAGCTCCCTTTGGGCATGCTATGCCAGGACAGGTTGTGAGTGGTGGAAAGCTAGCCACTTAGAGACAGCTTGTGGTCTGCTGAGAGCAGTAGGGCGGGTGTTCAAGCCATAAGTCCGGAATGGACTTTTTGGGAGTCAATTCGTAATTTCAGTAATTGAAACCACAGAAGTAGTTAAGGTAGTTGATATACGGAGATAAGAGCAGAGAGCCAAGGGGAAGAAGTACCACAACGCTTAAATACAGCAGGAGAGTCACGGGGAGGGATTTCTGCGGCTCGCAATCATACATAGTGATTTTTTTTTTTTTTATTGGAAAGTATATAACCCAGAGAGCTTAGGAATGGGAAGAGGGCAGGTGATGTGGACATCAGAGAGGGGGGAGAGCCAAGAGAGTATGTCAGAGAAGCAAAGGGAGATGATTTAAGGGTACATTGTCGAGCAGGTCTCAGTGCAGGGGAGATGGCAGGAGATAATGTTAAAGAGTGAGAGCCATTGACCCAAGGTGTCGCTGGCATGGGTAACCTAGGATGGAGTAGGGCGGAGTCCTAGAGACAGAGGTGTCCTCTTGCTCACTTGAAAGGATGCCTGGCCGTCATCAGCAGGGCACCTGATTTTTTTTTTTGGGTAGGGGGGTAGATCGGGGCCTGACATCTTTGTAATTTCAATGATTCCCATGGTTGGTTCTGGCACACAACAGTCTGGTGTCCTCTTAAGGGAAGAGGAACTCACCAGACACCAGGCAGACGGCTTTTGAGGAAGTGGAGCAGTGGCAGCATCCACTGTCTGGGAGTGTTGTGATCCACAGGAGGGACTAGAAGAGCGTTGTTGTCTGAACCCTGGTGTGAGTAGGCGGGACTCTAGTCCAGCTGTTCATGGGACACTGGACTCTGGCACAGTCTAGCGTGAGGGACCAACAATGGAGTCATGTGAGACCCTTGGGTTAATCGCTAGGGCCAAGGATAACAGTTTCTGTCATAGAAATAGCATACACCTCACAAATAGCTGCAACTGTAGGCAGTCTTACCAGAAAAGGAGGTGGGTTAAAATGTAATTTCTTACCTCCTGGAGCAACATTTCTTTCTTTCTTTCTTTCTTTTTTTTTTTTTTTAAAGATTTATTTATTTCATGTATGTGAGTACACTGCTGCTGTCTTCAAGACACACCAGAAAAAGGCATCAGATCCCATGACAGATGGTTGTGAGCCACCATGTGGTTGCTGGGAATTGAACTCAGGACCTTTGGAAGAGCAGTCGGTGCTCTTAACCCCTGAGCCAGTTCCACAGCCCCGCAACATTTCTTTCTTAAGCAAGTAATATCACTATTGATGATGCGGGAACATCGATGCTCAGGGGCCGTTGCTAGTGGGCCTTGGAAGAACGTTGTTGGAAGACAGATGGGTGCACATGCCAGAGTCTTGAATATTCCTCTCTTTAGGGCCAACCATCCTCCTCCTTAGAAGGGTATGCTAAGGAAATAGAGCCAGAATACCATGGGCAAGTGTTAGGTTTGTAATCAGAGATACTACAGTGGCTTCAGAGGTTTGTATTTGGTCTTATAGGCCTGTCTCTCCTCTTCTGTAGAATGCCTTCTTGCAAGGATCTAATGAATGGATGCAGTCACTAAGATGCTTAGAACTACTTGGTCCTATTGGGTGGATTCCCAGCACGGCAGCTGCTCATACGTTTGGTTTTTCTTAGGCATACAGATGCAACAGTGGAATATTGGGGATTCTCTAACCGCCTATTTAAATGTAGTAACATTTGGTAAATTTACGCCGTGTCTGTAGGTGCAGCATCTCTGAGGCTCTTAGCACTAACTTAGGGAGAACATTTGATGTCATGGGAAAACTGCATGCTAAATTAAGTTAAGAGAAATCCTTCCCCTTATAAGGAGCAGGGCATCTGAGGTTGATAGAGAAAACCCGTAACTATAGATACACACAGAGAGAGGCATGGGAAACTGCCTGTCTCTCTGTGTTCTCAAGTTCTCAGGCTGGTGGAATTACAAGCGATTTTTCTCTTAGCGTAAAGGTCTCTTTGTGGATACCGATGTCTTTACATACATAGATCTACCTATACATACGCACGCTGACTCACACTACTTTAATCAGGAGAAGTTATTTAAAATAAATGTAGCATCCTGAGGTGCCACATTGAAGCTGGACTGGGCCAGATGACCTATTTACACACCAGCTCCTTGCATGCACTCAGCAGCCCCAGTAGCAATGAGGAAGGAATCAGAAAAGGAGTCTTTTGAAGAGGACTTGGGAGGAGATAGAACAGCTCTGGATGTCACCAAAGGAAGCAGTTAAGTGTTGATTGTAGCCTGCCTGGGGGAATGGAACTGAGAAGATAGCCAGGGATAGGCAAAGATGGGCATGGGTTGTGCACCTGCTGGATAGGAGTGGTGGTTGGTGCAGCCAGGAAATTCGCCTCCTCTGATTGATGAAGAGTGGCTTCTCATCTCTGAGGCAGAGTGCGTGTGCTCATGGCTTTATAGGGATTAAATCACATTCAGGCCAGCATTGTCAAAGGGAAGGTCTCCACAAGACTTAGAGTGGATGGGTAAGGAAGACCTCCTATGACTAGAGACGATTATTGAATGGGTGACTAAATCCGAAATCCATATTTAGAATACGATAGATTATAAAAGCTGGCTGGCTTGTCTTTTTTTTTTTTTTTTTCCTTAAACAGCTACAGATATAGTAAGTATTAAATGCTTTTGTCATAGACCGCCTCCCCCTTCTTGTCACTTCCTATGGGTGAAGTTCTCTGGAGAATCAGTACAGACTGGGTCCTGACACCTAGCTCTCCCTATCTCAGATTTCATGACTACCCTGCTCCCTGCCCGCCCCAGACCCCACAGTAATCAGAATATCTCAGTGGCCGGGTGTTCCTTGCAGAATGGACTGAGCCAGCACTTTCTACTTCCCGGTCGATTTATGTTCATGTTGCAAGTAGCAAGGGTGCACTTATTAGCCAACATGAAGCCCAGGGTCTAGATTATATTTTGGGGCCTTCTGGACAGTGGGCTTCGTGTTTTGTGAAGGATCTGTGCAAGTGTGTGTCACCTGGTCACATTTGCGGAATCCTTCTTAAGACTGTTGGGGAAATCATCACTAAGCCCACGAAATCTCACTTGTTTATGGTTTAACGCTTCCCGACTTGCGTGCATCAGTAGACAGATGCTATTATTGTGTAAAGCACAGAATGGTTCTTTACCAGGCTCTAAGCAAAAGCAGATCTGGGCATTGTACTTTTGCCCCTTGGATGAGATTTCTAGTGTTTCATTTTAGATTTGTTTTTATTTTTAATTATTTGTGTGGGTATGTGCCATGAGTATGTGCCTGAGGAGGCCACAGGTATCACGTCTCCCCGTCTCGCCCCGTGCCCCCCCCCCCCCCCCCCCAGCAGGAATTACAGGCAGCTATGAGATACCCAGTGTCAGAGCTGAGAGTTCTAACTTAGGTTCTCTGTAAGAGCAGCAAGTGTCTTCAGCGTACTGAGCCGTCCCCACACCTCCTTTGTGCTGTGTCTGTGTGTCTGTGTTGGAGTGTTAGTAATGTTTATTTAGTCTAATATTTTAGTTATTTGTTTTTATTTTACTGTTTTAGTGTAGATTTACTACTTACCTGGTAGGCTACTAGAATTTCTTTATGGGGCTCATCTTAAATTTTTTAATTTTTTTTATTTTTTATTTTTTATCACTAAGGTAAGAAATGTAGCCAAAAGTTGTGATTTAACTTGTTTTTGTTGTTGTTGTTGAGTGTTATGTGAAATTTTACCCTAGTTAAAATGGTTTATTGATTTGTCTTCCCCAACCAGAGGACTCTGCCCAGAAGCCTCAGCTGCAGGAAGGGAAGACTGGTGATCTGTTCTTTCTTCTCAGACTTCCTTGCCCAGCTTTGCAGTTTCTGTCCTTTCATGGAGCTGGGCCAAGAGGGAATTTCCCATAAAGATAAAGACCAGCCCAGCAGTGGTGGCGCACGCCTTTAATCCCAGCACTTGGGAGGCAGAGGCAGGCAGATTTCTGAGTTCAAGGCCAGCCTGGTCTACAGAGTGAGTTCCAGGACAGCCAGGGCTACACAGAGAAACCCTGTCTCGAAAAACAAAAAAAACCAAACAAACTAAAACAAAACGATAAGGACCTACACATCTGGGTGGGTTTTGTAGCGCACGTATATTTTTGGAGAGTTTTGTTCTATACAGTTAGGTTTTCTTTTGACATTATTGCAGGTACAAAAGAAAGTTTTAAAAGCAGAATAGAGAATTCCCATTCTTGAGCCGGAGCAAAGGCTCAGTGGTTAAAAGCATTGACTGCTCTTCCAGAGGACCTGGGTTTGATTCTCTCATGGCAGCCCACAGCTGTACGTTACTCCAGTTCCAGGGGCTCTGACACCCTCACACACATACGTGCAGGCAGAACACCAGCTCACATAAAATAAAAATAAATCATTAAAATTCCTGTCTGTAGTTATTTTGCTACATATATGTGTGTTATGCATACGTGTGCATATACATACCACATACTTGCACATGTTTCTCATTAAGACTTTAAAAAAAATTTTTTTTTAATAGCAAAACAGGTGTTACTGTGCAGCCCATGATGGCCTCAGACTTACCTTCCACAGCTTTCTTGCCTTTGCCTCCTCAGTGCTGGGATTGGAGGTGTGCTTTTCCATCCTAGCTCCTTACCCTTTTTGAGAATCGAGGCACCATGCCTCCCTCCTCCTATGTCCAGACATGTCTTCTAACAGACTTTACCCCATGTAAACATGCCAGGCATAGTCTCCCATTAACCCATCCACAGCCCACATCCAGATTTTGCCAGTTGTCTCTCTTATGCTCCTTATAGGAAAAGCAAACCACAGAGCTTTGCTACATTCCTTTGTCTCATCTCCCCAGTCACCTTTAATCTGAAACACTTTTCGGTGCCTCCTTCCGATCCTCATTGATGTTTCTGAAGAGCGTAGGGTGACCTGTAGATCTCCCTCCGTCTGGGTTCATCTGATGTTTCTTGTTGATTAAATTCAGATGTGATGCTTTTGGCAGGGGGTCGGTGTAGTGTTCCTCTCAGAGTATCCCACCAGGAATTGCACGATGTCTGTCTGTCCCACTGCTGGGCACTTGATTAAGCTGGTATCTGCCCGGCCTCTCTCTCTGTGCCGTAAGGTTACTGTTTTCTTCTGCAGTAAGAGGCTGTGAGGGAAACTCAGATTTTAAAATCGCCCTTCCGTTAGTGTGAGTGTCCACTGTTTATCCCCTGGATGGATTATTATTAGGGCGATGGTCTCAGAGGATGGGTGATTTCTGGACTCGACAGTCCTGTTTTGTTTGTTTTTGGTTTTGATGTATGTATTTATTCCTTAGATTTCTACCCGAGGAAGAACTTTGCTGTCACATCTGTTTGTTTGTTTGCATGGGATTGTGAATTCTTATTTTATGCATTGTGTGTCAACCCTTTGTCCTTACTTTCTTGTTCCAGACATCCCAGGTGTGGCTGACCCAGCTCACTGTCCACCTGAGACGTCAGCTCACAATGGCTTTTAATGAAGGATGGCTCCAAGCGTATCTTACTACAGTCTTCCTGCCTCAGCCTAAGAGCTGGCCACTTATCCAAAGACTGTTCCAGTTCTCTTGGCCCGGCATCTTTTAGAGTGTGAGGAGGCATGAGGGGAGATGTGTTCATGGGCCAGTCATCCTCATTCTCTCAATGCGTTATAATTTCTATCACAACCTTAGCTTTTTTTTTTTTTTTTTTTAATCCATCCTTTTATTAATCAGCTATTACATCTTGGTTGTCGAGGAGAGGTGAGTCATTTGGAGCCTGATCTCATACGTTTGCAGCTGGGACACATGAGTCAACGAGACAGTCAATCACGGCATCCGGGTGACCTGAATTGCTGCCTTTGACCATGTGTGGACTTAACAACTTACCTTGTGACTGTTGCATCTTGTTGGTTTGGGTCTCATGTTCCAACTGGTCAAAATCACCCCGACCCCCAATCCCCACCCCAATTCTACTTTTAGTTTTTCCTGTTAACTTTCTTTGTCCTGCACGGTGACGCGTATCTCCTTGTTATCATTCCCCAAGCTGTTGATTTAAATGAGTGTAATGGAGACAAGGCAGCATCAGGTAGCCAGTCAGTGGACGCCTCAGCCACCATGTTGACGAGAAGCGATGGCATCTACCTGCTGTGGAATCATGCAGACTTTATCATTTGAGAGATCTTGTCCTTGAGATGGAAAACTTTAGGGAACCTCATTGGATACTCTTAGCTGCACGTCTCAGTTTGCCAAGGCTATGCTTGGTTTATTTTATTATATGCGTTCTCACTGGCTTTTTGCCGAGAAGCTCCCCCTCCGCTGAGAGGTTTGCCTCACTCAGCGGGATCTGCTTAAACCCAGGAGAATTGGCAACTTCTAATCACTTAGGGTTTCTCTGTGTAATATCCCTGGCTGTCCTGGATTCACTTTGTAGACCAGGCTGTCCTGGAACTCACAGAGATCTGCCTGCCTCTGCCTTCCAAATGCTGGGATTAAAGGTGTCCACTGCCATGCCCAGCCCATTCTTTTAACTTTGATGTTCTCACTTCATCTAAGAACGTTAGGCACAAAAGTCATGCGTTTCCTTGTCTGGCTCTGGATGACGCTGTACTGTGTACACCATGCTTATTTACGGTCCCCTCCTCAGGAGAACATAAGTGTTCTCTAGCGTCTGTCACATCATAGCTCTACTTTAGATCATGGGCGAGCGAGTGAGCAGATGCATTTCCAGGCCTACAGTTTTCAGATTGCGCCCTTTTCGGTTTCCAAGTTTATTATTATTGCACATGTATGACGCGTGTGCAGGCGTGTGTGTGACAGTGGATTGGCACAGTGTGGTGCACACGTGCATGAGGTCAGAGAATAGCTTAGGAGTTGGTTTTGTCCTCCTGCCTTTGGTTCTGGGGAGTGAAGAGCAAGTGCTTTCAACTGAGCCATCTCTCTGGACCCTACATGCCTATTTTATTTCTGTTTCTTCTCTTTTCTTTTAATTTTACATGGACGTGAGTACAGGTACCCAAGGAAGCCAGAGGTGTCAGATTTCTAGAACCTGGACTCACCAGCAGTTGTAAGTGGCCTGATGAGGGTATTTTGAGCCCAGCTTGGGTTGTAGGTCCTTCCCAGAGCAGTGAGCTTTCTTAACCACTGGGCCATCTCTTTGGTCCCACTATGCCCCTTCCTTCTTGAGAAGAAACCAGGACGTTGGCCCTGCCGACCCTGGCTCTCTGTGGCTCCTCTGCTCACATGGTCTCTTCTAGCCTTCAGATGCTATGTAAATAAATGAAGAGGGCCACTTTGAGTTTGGACTGAGGTTTGAGCAGTCTCTGATCTTGAAACAGTCTCTGGGTACATGAAGATCTAGTGCGAATATCGGCTATCAGCATGCTTTGCTGTGGTCGTCTTGACAACAGACATCCAAGGAAAATGTCCACAGAGTGGCTAAGAACACAGATCCTACAGCAGCCGTCTGGCTTTGTCATTTAGGCTACCTCAGTGTTACATCTCTGAAATGGGTATAAGAATAGCACCCACCCTAGAGTGGTTATGATTACTCCTGTTGGTATCACCTCTGTGCCCAACTCAGTAAGTGATGGTTTCCATTAGAAAGGCTTTAAAAAAAGCTTTGGGGGGAATATGGGCACAAGGGGGGCTGGAAGAAAGTCACCCATAACCACATCTTCTCGAATTTACCATCCTAAAAGTTTTCATAGAAATATATGATGATGGCTTTATGTTTGGCAATGCATACTTAGTTTGTAGCTGATCAGTCCCCAGTGCTTGCAAATGGCTTCTTTAGCGTCATCAGCCTTATAACACGTTGAATTCTACGGACCGTGATTTACTTAGTCTCTGTTTTCGCCTGATTATTTCCATCTCTCCTTTTTTCTGTCATAAATCTTATTATGAACAATTTCATATGTCCACACGTCTCCCGGGTTGTTTCCTTAGAATAAATTCCTAGAATGGAGAAATTGCTGAGTCAAAACAAGTCGGCAGTGTGTGCTGTGCACTGCCTGAGTCCCAGGAGAAGGGTGATCCTTACATTTTTCCCTGGAGCAGAGGAAGGACTCCCGAGAGGACCAGGCATCTTTGCCTGCTGGCTGACTTCTCTGGTGATGCCCTGCAGGTTATCCACAGAGGCAACAGTTTCTCTTGCTGTCTCTGTTCTCTTTGTTTTTTCTTGCTTTCCCCTTTGTTTCCCTTCTTGGTTTTCTGCCAAACAGCCCCTTGTGAAAGGACCGCCTAATTAACCCTGTGCTAATTAACAATTTAAAATTACACAGTGTGACTGTTCATGTTTAATTTGCTGGGAGCTGAAGCAGCAGCAGGAGCCCCCTCCCCTTCCTTAGAATCACACACCCTTCCCCAGCCTACCAGAACTGTGGCTTTTCATTCATCTCTCCCTCCTCTCCCATGTCGTCTTCATGGAATAAGACGGAACTTTCCTTACAACACCCTTTCAGTTTAAAGAGGGAGGCAGTTGCCAAGATGAGTGTGGTGGACCTGGTAGCATTTTATTCTTCTAAAGCAATCTTTTAAAGAAGTTGATATTTCCAAAATTGCAGTGGGCTTTAAAACAGGGAACTGAGATATTTACACACACACAGACACACACACACACACACACACAGACACACACACACACACACCTTTGTATTGGGGGATTCTTAAGGTGTTGGAATTCCTATGCACTGAGTACTTCTCAGATGGCAGATTTAAATGCTAAGCAGAGCAAAGGAGCGAGCAACCGTGTATGTGTGCGAACGCTTGCTGCTGGATCACTTGCGCATCTACGCTCGAATTTTGTCATTGGAAAGATGTGCTTTATAAAAATCTGAACTGAATTTCTAAACAAATAGCATCGAGTGTAGTATTGAGGCCATTGAAAGGGAACCTGGGGGAGTGGCCAAGGGAAGAAGAATTGGCCTGCAGGAAGGGTTGAGAGTTCCGGGTGAGCCTCTGGGATAGGGTCAGGGCTTGAGGGGCGGGCTAGGGGGCTGAGGAGAGGTTTGTGAATGCTGAGTGGCAGGGCTTCCCGTGAAAGTGTGGGGGACCCACTTGGTTCCCAGGCCGCCCTCTGTAACTGAAGAGCATTGATTTTACGGGAAACCATGTTTACAGACAGAGTGCTGATCGACCTGCCGAGTTGACTTCTGCCTCCTTAAGTAAGAACTACCTTTTTCTTATTGACTGGCTGATAAACAGAGCAAGCACGCTGGGTGGGAGAGTAGTGGATGCCCTGAGGCCCATGAGCTGCCAGACTGGGCAGGATGAAGAGATTGCCTCACATCAGCGCACCCCCACCCGCCTGTCTATTCCTTCTTCCTGCATCTGCTAGGGACTGAGGCAGAGGACGAATGCAGCCTTCCCGGCTGTATGGCGCATAGACAGGCTGCTCATCTGGTGAAGATGCCGTGGAAACAGCATCTCAAGCTGGTTTCCAGGGATGATGTGGACCTGACAGTTCTGTTTGAGGTGGGATGTGAACTAGGAGCCTGCATTTCTCAAGGCAGTGATATTCAGCTCCTCAAAAAGTTTTTCTTGCGACTAGTCTGTGGTCGGTGCCTGTGGAAGAGAAGCTCTAATACAGGCAGTCTGGGCCTAGAAACTGGGCTCTCTTTCCCACCTGTGTCTTTATGGACCGTCACCTTCCTGGGATCGACTCCCCAGACCCAGTGTCCCCAGCTCTCTGTCTGTCAGAATCAGTCACCCGCTTGGGAATAGGGAACAAATTAAGGGAGGTTTTGTTTCATTTTTTTTTCCTCTCCCCGCCCCTCGGGTTTTTGTTGTATTCTGTTTTTAAAGTCCCAGCCCCTTAGCTGGCCAGTTCATGGAGGAGGAAGAAAAGAGCCCAGCAAGCAAAGCCCACCAATTAATTGGTAAATGCTAGCAGGTTTCTCTGGCCCGGCCCAGGCTGGAGAGGAGATTGGCTTTGCTGTCAATAAACAAGTCCCTGGTGCAGCATCAAAGCTGTTCTTCTTTATCAATCGAGGCCTCCCCTTCCCGCATGTTCCTGTAACTTACCAAGCATTTATGACATTGATTTTACAATCGGGCTGTTAACCCTCCCGCCCCCTTCAGACCTGCCATCCTTTTGGGCTTGAACTGTCAATCAGGTGTCAGCTAGCCAATCAGGGACGTCCTTAAGAAGAGCCTCCCCAGATTCTCACCTAGATGCCAGCTAAGCCTTATGGGAAGTCCTGTTTCATCTGCCACTGGGATTGGTTTAGTGCAGCGATCAGCGATTTGTTTCAAGCGAACAAGTCTTTTTCTAAGGCACACAGAACTTTACCATCTCAGAGGCATAGGTTATCAGTCGATTGGACAAGTGCGTACGTGCGAGTCCTAAACCAATCATGGCACATCCTTTCGGAGAAGTGATTTCTTTGGAGGCTTCTGCAAGCCTGCCTTCTCCTTCTTTTCCCGAGGGGGAGCTGTTGGCTCACTATGCAGTCAAGCCTGGAGAAATAGAAAAAGAGGAAGCCAAGGTTGGCAGGAGATGGAGGGAGATGAAACTTAGCCAAAAGCTTTGTCTGCTGCATATGAATGAGTTAGATGGCAGAGCAGGGCACAGATGGCCTGGGGTCTGTGGGTAAAAGACTGAACTCCGAGAGGTGCTGAGCCACCTGTAGGAGACCGGCAGCAAGGCGATAATCGCCCCTGTGGTGATGATGCAGGATCCAGGCAGCCCGTGATCTGTTGCTACCTTCCCCAGGGACGTGTGCTCTCAGAGGGCAAGTTCAGCTCAGTAGCACTCTGGAGTCGGAAACGGAAAAGCCCCAGGGCTGAAGGACAGCTGCTGGGGTAGCAGCTAATAACTAAGAGGCAGCTGTGGAAGCCGGCCTTGCTAAGCCCAGCTGCTGTCTCTGCCTTCTCTAGGGGAAACCCACCCCATGCATGGCGCATGGCGAACTGGCTCCCTGCAGATGGGCTGAGGTATTGCTCCCCAAGGAGGCATTGGCCCATTGAAAGTCTCATCCTTGGTGCCTTCCTAGTTTCATTGTGAAGTCTGCTAAGCTCCAGACAAGGAAGCCTTTTTGGTTTGGAATGAAGGAGATGGGAATTTGGGGTGTCTTCTCTTTGGTTTGATGCTCAGAGTCGTGGCACCCGGTCTCTGTTGAGATTTACCCTGTAAGGTTTAACTGCTTGGGGAATGTGACTTCTGATATTTCTGAGACCTGAAGGGAGGGATGTGGCTGTTGTCTCCCTTGGACCCTTTTCAGGATGTACCTAAGCCTTTACCTTTGCCCTCTGAACCCTGTAGACCTTTGAACTTTACCAAGCCTGACCCACCGGCATTGAAAAGTACCTCTGATTTCTCTACATCACCGGGCACATTTCAGTTTGCCAGTCTCTTTCTGAAGGTGGCCACAGCTTCTTCCCCTCATTCCCCCTGGTGTCCCCCCAACCCCTAGTGCGATCGATCTGATACAGATGACTTTATGTAAGTTATCTGTATGCAGGAGGCCCCTTCTGTAACCTCTTCCACTATGGCTCCCTGCCCAGCCTGTCTTGAGGCCTCGATGGCATAGAGTGTGGAAATTCCAACCGTAGAGTGACAGCGTGAAGTCTAAGTCCCTTACCACTTTCTCATTTCCCACTCGCTGCATGGACCCGGCTGTGTAGTCCATGATGCCTCTTGCCCTCTACTGTACTGTACTGTGTAGGGCCATGTCCCCCAGTCTGCCGTCTGCCCTGCAAGCTTTGTGTTGTGGGTGTGGACAGAAGCTTCTTAGAGCACCCCATTGGGGGCACTTTAGCCTCGGCCCTCCTAACCTCTTTCCTTTCTCTCTCTCTTTCCCCTCTCTCCCTCCTCCCCCCTTGCCTCCGCCCTTCAGGTCCGATCCGTACTGGGTGCAATGAAAGCTCCACGCAGGCCTTACCATGGAAGGCTGTGACTCGCCCGTCGTCTCGGGGAAGGACAATGGGTGCGGCATCCCTCAGCACCGGCAATGGACTGAACTCAACAGCACCCACCTCCCCGACAAACCCAGTAGCATGGAGCAGCCCACAGGCGAGAGCCATGGGCCCCTGGACAGCCTGAGGGCCCCCTTCAACGAGCGCCTGGCGGACAGCAGCACCTCCGCTGGGCCGCCAGCCGAGCCTGCCAGCAAGGAGGTCAGCTGCAACGAGTGCTCAGCCTCCTTTTCCAGCCTCCAGACCTACATGGAGCACCACTGCCCTGGCACGCATCCCCCGCCGCAGGCCCTGCGAGAGGAGAGCGCCAGCGACACCAGCGAGGAGGGCGAGGAGGAGAGCGATGTGGAGAACCTGGCTGGGGAAATCGTCTACCAGCCAGATGGCTCTGCATACATTGTTGAGAGCCTGAGCCAGCTGGCCCAGAGTGGGGCCACGTGTGGCAGCAGCAGCGGCAGTGGCAGCGGGGCAGTCCCCTCGCTCTTCCTGAACTCTCTCCCTGGGGTGGGGGGAAAACAAGGGGACCCTTCGTGTGCTGCCCCCGTGTACCCCCAGATCATCAACACCTTCCACATAGCCTCATCCTTCGGGAAATGGTTTGAGGGCTCAGACCAGGCCTTCCCGAATACCTCAGCCCTGGCGGGGCTCAGCCCTGTCCTGCACAGCTTCCGCGTTTTTGACGTGCGACACAAAAGCAACAAGGATTACCTGAACAGTGATGGTTCTGCCAAAAGCTCCTGTGTATCCAAAGATGTTCCCAACAATGTGGACCTGTCCAAATTCGATGGCTTTGTGCTCTACGGCAAGAGGAAACCCATTCTGATGTGTTTCTTGTGCAAACTCTCCTTTGGGTATGTCCGTTCGTTTGTGACCCACGCGGTGCACGACCATCGAATGACCCTGAGTGAAGAGGAGCGGAAACTTCTTAGCAATAAGAACATCTCCGCTATCATCCAAGGGATTGGCAAAGACAAGGAACCCCTTGTAAGTTTTCTGGAACCAAAAACCAAAAACTTTCAGCACCCTTTAGTTTCCACAGCTAACCTCATAGGCCCCGGACACAGTTTTTACGGTAAATTTAGTGGCATTCGAATGGAAGGGGAGGAGGCCCTCCCAGCCGTAGCTGCTGCTGGCCCTGAGCAGCCCCAGGCTGGTCTCTTGACCCCCAGTACCCTCTTGAACCTTGGCGGGCTCACCAGCTCGGTCCTGAAGACCCCCATTACCTCAGTCCCCCTGGGGCCTCTGGCTTCTAGTCCTACCAAATCCTCAGAGGGCAAGGACTCTGGGGCAGCTGAAGGAAATAAACAAGAAGTGCGGGATCAGGACTGCTTCTCCGAGAAAGTAGAGCCAGCCGAGGAAGAGGAGGCAGAAGAGGAGGAAGAGGAAGAGGAAGAGGCGGAGGAGGAGGAGGAAGAGGAGGAGGAAGAGGAAGAAGAGGAGGAGGAGGGCTGCAAAGGACTCTTTCCAAATGAGCTGGAGGAGGAACTGGAGGAGAGGCCCCCCGAGGAGTCTGGGGCCCAGGCAGCTGGTAGCAGCAAAAAGGACCTTGCTCTCTCAAACCAAAGCATTTCTAACTCCCCCTTAATGCCTAATGTGCTCCAGACCCTGTCGAGGGGCACAGCTTCTACTACTTCTAACTCTGCTTCTAACTTTGTTGTCTTTGATGGTGCGAACCGGAGGGGTCGTTTAAGCTTTAACAGTGAGGGCGTCAGGGCCAACGTGGCAGAGGGCAGGAGGCTGGACTTCGCTGACGAAAGTGCCAATAAAGACAGTGCCACAGCACCAGAACCAAATGAAAGCACAGAGGGCGACGATGGGGGCTTTGTCCCTCATCACCAGCACGCTGGCTCCCTCTGCGAGCTTGGGGTCGGGGAGTGCCCCTCAGGTAGCGGTGTGGAGTGCCCCAAATGTGACACGGTCCTGGGCTCCTCACGCTCGCTGGGTGGCCACATGACCATGATGCATTCTCGCAACTCGTGTAAGACGCTCAAGTGCCCCAAGTGCAACTGGCACTATAAGTACCAGCAGACACTGGAGGCACACATGAAGGAGAAGCACCCGGAGCCAGGGGGCTCCTGCGTCTACTGCAAAAGCGGGCAGCCCCACCCGCGGTTGGCACGAGGCGAGAGCTACACGTGTGGTTACAAGCCTTTCCGCTGCGAGGTCTGTAACTACTCCACAACTACCAAAGGCAACCTCAGTATTCATATGCAGTCTGACAAACATCTCAACAACATGCAGAACCTGCAGAACGGAGGGGGCGAGCAGGTCTTCAGCCACAGCGCCGGGGCCGCAGCGGCCGCCGCAGCCGCCGCCGCAGCCGCCGCCAACATCGGTAGCTCCTGCGGTGCCCCCTCACCCACCAAACCAAAAACCAAACCCACGTGGCGGTGTGAGGTGTGCGATTACGAGACCAACGTGGCCAGGAACCTCCGCATTCACATGACCAGTGAGAAACACATGCACAACATGATGCTTCTTCAACAGAACATGACACAGATCCAGCACAACCGCCACCTGGGCCTCGGCAGCCTACCCTCGCCCGCCGAGGCCGAGCTCTACCAGTACTACCTGGCCCAGAACATGAACCTGCCCAACCTGAAGATGGACAATGCCGCTTCGGATGCCCAGTTCATGATGAGTGGATTCCAGCTGGATCCTACAGGGCCCATGGCCGCCATGACGCCTGCTCTAGGTGAGGCTAACCCCTTCCCTTCGGGCTTGTGTGTTTTAACCATAGGGGTTTCCCAGGGGTGGAAGCATGTAGAATAGTTTGGGGCAGGCCCATGTGTGAATTGGTTTTGATTTTTTTTTTAAATCTCTTCAATTTTTTTTTAAATGGAAATATCTTACAATACAGTGCCCCCCCCCCCCCCCCATTGCTCCTCAAACCCCATGTATACATATGGAAGATTTATGCATCGGACAGAGCTGCAATTGTACTCTGGCTATGTAGGGCCAGGATTAAAACTTGAGTGTTGGTTGCCTCTAGTTTTTTTTTGGCTTATGGTCAACCTCCCTTTTCTGTTCCCAGTCTTTCTCTCTTCTCCTCCTCCTCAATTTGAGAAATTGCCATAATCGCTCAAAACTCTTGGGTTCCATTAAATATTTATCGAAACTTACAGGAAACCATAGCTGGGACCATCCTCAATAATTTAAACAGGGACAATCATTTCAATAGGCTCAATTGGAAGCTGTAACAAACCTTATTGAAAAACCTAAAGGCTGGTTCTGTGCCAAGCTGGGAGCCAACCCTGGGAGATTCCCCCGAGTTCTCTTGTGTATTTTCGAGGATCTTGATGAAAGAGATACATTCTTACTCTTTCTTATTCCAGGCGAGTTGTTGATTAGTGTAGTTGGGAATTAATTAGGAATTAAATTGCCCTGGGGATGCTGTCATGAGTAGTGTGATAAATGAAGAACTGAATAAATTGTAAGATTGTCCTTGAATTCTTCAGGTGAAGACATATTGCCTAAGTTTCAATAGTAGTTGGATACTGGCTAGTGGGGTCTTTGTGGCCAGGAGAAACAGAATCATCCAGAGATACTGGGTGAGCTACGTGCAGGCTTTCAGAGGTCAGCTTTCTGTCACTGTGACAAGTGCTTGAGGTGATGGGTGTGTATAGAGAAATAGTTTTGGCTCACAGTTTTGGGGAATTTCAGTCTGTAGTTAGTTGACCCTATTGCCCTGGGCCCTGTGGCAAGGTCTTGTATCATGGTCATGGTGGGAGGGAGGGAGAGAGAGAGAGACAGAAGAGAAGAGAGAAAGAGAGAGAGGAGAGAGAGAGACTGAAAAGGAGAGGAAGGGACCAGGGTCCCATATGACTAGAAGATTTACAATTGGGTCCCACCTCTGGCTAACCACTTTCTCATAGTGCCACAGGCTGGGGACCAAGTCTTGGGGGACATTTTTTTTTTTTCAAACCACTGTGCCAAGTCTTACTGATTAGCTTGACACATATAGTAGAGCAAAGAGTGTGTGGGATTTGGGTGCTAAGGGCTATGGGTCATGACCAAGGTTCTGAGCAGGAAAATATACATTCTGACTTTTTAAAGATTAGTGTGATGGTCAGGTTCCTTTTGACCTCATTAAGTAGGGCCTGACTTAACTTCCATTCCCTGACTACTGTCTAGGCCTTCTGGGATCTGTAGAGAGAAGGTTTTTTTGTTTTGTTTTTTTGTTTTGTTTTTTTTGGGGGGGGGGGGTTTTCGAGACAGGGTTTCTCTGTATAGCCTTGGCTGTCCTGGAACTCACTCTGTAGACCAGGCTGGCCTTGAACTCAGAAATCTGCCTGCCTCTGCCTCCCAAGTGCTGGGATTAAAGGCATGTGCTACCACCGCCCGGCCTGTAGAGAGAAGTTTAGTTAAGTAGGATCCTATGGTTGTCATGGGAATAAGTACTGTTCTTAGCAACGGAGAGAGCACATACCTTGATTTGGGTGTGGGTCAAGCAAGTGCCAGGAGGCCAGATTTCACCAGTACACGGGTCTCTATTTTGTGTCGTGTTGCAGGGCTAACTGTTGCGGGTGAGCTGTGTTTCCAAGCATCCAGCTCGTTCTTCCTGCCCTCTGCCTCTCTCTCTGAATTTATGATATTTGAACCTTGTTTTCTGTTTTGAAACATTAACCTGTTGATCTTTTATGACCAAATGATCTGAAGAGATTTCACCAACTGGACTAACAGTTAACCAAGAAGGCACAAGAATCTATTGTTCTGTTTTGTCCCCAGAGTGAACCGTGCATCCTGGGAAGGGTGGGTGTTGCTTCCTAGTGCCTTGAAGCCAATATCTCCTCCTCTCCCCACTCTTCCTCCTCTTCCTCCTTCTCCTTCTTCCTTCTTCCCCCTACCCCTCTTCTCTAGCAGGAATTAGTTTCCCATCTTAGAGACAATAAAGTTCTGGTAGACAGATCTTCAGAATGAACTGAATATGGCCCTCATACCACAGATGCATAGAAACGAAATGAGCACAAACTGACAAGTCAAGGTCTTTCTAGTTCTCTTGAAAATGAGTGACTTCTCCTTGAATTCTTCAGGTGAAGACATATTTTGTGTGTGTGTGTGTGTGTGTGTGTGTGTGTGTGTGTGTGTTTGTTTGTTTTCTTTCAATTTTTACCTAGTGTCTGTATAAGTCCTAGGGGATCACCACAGTTCTTAGTGTCGCCAAATACAAGAGAAGCAGAGGGACAGACAGTCCTTGTATTCAGACCCACAAAGAAGAGCCACTTCATGGCTTGAGAGTAGAGCCTGTCCCTTCTAAGGGTCTTGCCCCGCTCAGTCAGGAAGGTCTCGTGAGTTCTGAGCACCATGGTTGGATGAGGTGGGTCTTCGGAGACGGCCTGACTTTTTTATTTTATGGCCGTGAGTTCTGTCCGGGTGAGGAGAATCGCAGTTGTTTCATGTTGCAAGGCTGACTGGGTGAGGGGACAAGAGTATGTGTCCAGAGGATTTACAGAGGAAGTTGTTTGGCCCCAGCAGGAGAAAGAACATAAGCAAATAGAAAAGTTTTAGTGGCACCTGCTGCATTGCTGGAGTCAGGCCATCCGTGAGGTGGCTCTAGGGTATTAGGTATGATCAGGCTGTGTAGCAGGGCAGAAAGGGCTTCTGTGAAATTTACTCTCACCTACCATGTTACCATTCCCACGCTTTCTTTGACAGAACCTTCTCTTTAGTGGTCAGATTCTTGCTCTGGAGCTGCTTCCATTCTTGAGGACATAGAGGAGGGGCTTATACCCCTCCGTCTGGTCTGGCTCAAATGGGTTTGCCCCCATTTGTAGACAGGATATTAAGACTTACAGCTGTATGAGCACATCTCCCAAGCATCCCTGTAGACTCTCAAGTCTAGCACAGAGTCAAGGAGTGGGTCACTCGGACATTTTCACGTTTCCCAAGTAACCGGGCATCTACAGAGCACTTGCTTGGGGGGTTAGGAGGCCGCTGCTTTCTTCCTTTTCTTCCTTTGCTTTTCGGATATGTCATTTCATTCATGCCTCTTGAGGCTGGGCTTATGAGAGGACTCCTGTGCCAGGCCGTGAATGAGACCCATGTTAGTTGAGTCTCTGTCATGGGTACATGGTCTTTCCCAAGGCCTGCACAGGGCTCAAGAGGAATGGCCTGCCTCTGTCTTATTCAGACAGACTCCCAGATGCCTGCGGATCAAGCGAGGGTCATCTAATTCACTGGAGTTGAATTAACTGTGTGGACTTGCAGGATTCCAACGCCTTGGCGTTTCTCCAAGGTGGAGTCTTGGCAGGAGTCCTGCTATGCTCTTTGTCATCCTGACTCTGCTTCGCGCTTCTCCGCTAGGCCTGTGAACCAGGGATGGGAACAGGGGCTTAAATCTCTGCTCCTTCCGAGGGCTTCTAATGTTCACCCAGACATCCAGCAAGCGGCAGCGGATTTTCTCTGTAGAGGGGCATATTGATGCGCTGATGCTGCGTTTGAAGAGTTGGGGACGATTTGATGCTTCCGGTGGTTCACATCAGAAGCGATATGCATTTGTTCCTTGTCTCGCTCCTTTGGACAGCTTGCTGTGACTGAGCACTGAGTATGTTTTGTGGATGTTGCCTGTGTTTGTCCCTATTAAGGATGGAACTGGATTTTTTTTCTTTTCTTTTTCCTTTTTTCTCTTTCTTCCCCCCCCCCCCCCCTCTCTCTCTCTCTCTCTCACACACACACACACACACACACACACACACACACACACACATTGCTTTTACCCTGAAAAGAATGTCATGGTTATGACTCCTCTCACTAGGGAGTATGATAAGAGAGCCCGGAGGTGGAGAGCCTCCAGAACCTTCTGGAATGCACATGTGGAAGATTCCTCCATCTTCTTACATTGTCTGAAGACTTCGAATGTAGCTTAGTGGAGTCCACACTGAACTCTCCCCCCACACACCCCCTTTCCTGTCATCTTCATCATTTTTCCTTTGATGAGCCATTAACTTGGATTCTAATCAGTTATTTAAAAAAAAAAAAAAAAAAAAAAGCTCAGTCAAACCACATATAAAAGGTCAGGCTTAAATATCAGGTGGAGGAGGGTGGAGGGTAGGGGCAGACCTCGTAGCCCGAGTGCGTGTGTTCTGAGGAGAGGTAGGAACTAGAAGGTGACACTCAGCCTTCGGAGGACTGTGCACGTCTAGGTGATGGAGGGGAGTCTGCTCTCTCCAAGGCTTTCTCGTGGTATGTGTAAGAGCTTGCCGTGTTAGTTCTCCACCAGTGAAGGTGAGCCTTCCCCTGGGTTTCTTCAGGGCAGTGATGGACTGAAAATGGGTTGGATTGCAGAGGGAAGGAATGGCGGTCTCTTTCTTATCAGACCTTTCTTAGGGAGTGCGAGCTGACCCCTTGACTGCAGCTGCCTGTCTGGATTCACCTTCTGAGCATGGATCACGCTGGTGCTTTTGACCCTGGTCTGTTGCACAAAATATTTGCTCATGTGTACACTGGACGGACTCTCAGTCGACAGGGCCATTCAGAACAAGACTGTATTCCGGCCCTAGAGTGCCCCCACCCTGGTAGGATGCAGCCTCAATGCGGTCTTGTGTATGGCTATCTTCGACCCGGTATTCCATGTCATAAGGGGACTTGGAAAAGGAAGATCATTCTAGAAAGGGTAAGAGGTGGGTTAGGTGGCTCGGATTGACAGGTAGGATTCTGACAAGAGGGGCCTTGGGAAGGGCCGAGGGCTCATTACTAAAATCTGTGCAGTACAGTTAGCTGTGCTGCAGTGTGGCCATCTACATTAGTATTCATGGCAATGAAAAATTCAGTTTCGCACTGTGTGGACAGCAAGACACACCCCTCCCCACCCCCATCCCCTTCCTACCATGGCGGGAAGTTTTGCTCCTCGGTGATGCTGTAGGTGAATACTGGGCCCACTTTAAATTCCTGCTAGAGGCCTGACATTGTGGACTCCGATGCTCATTTGACGATAAGGGGGCTGGCAGGGTGGGGTCTGGACTTTCAGATCCTGTTACATACAAAGAGTGACTTAGCAGACTCAGCACTCACTTTTCTTGGATCCTGGAAGAGGGAGCGAATTGAAATCGTTCAGGGGACCATGCACCATAAATTCGTCTAACTGTTCTTTTTCAGAGTATAGAAGGCCCAGGGTCTTCTACAGACCACAGACTATCCAAACACAGCAAGAGGATTTTGTTTTTCCAGCCAGTAGCACCTTGCAGGGTTTGTTCCCTGTACCATGGCTGTGAGGCTGACTTCTAACTGTCGTCCTCTACCTTTCCTACAGTGGGCGGTGAGATCCCCCTAGACATGCGGCTCGGGGGCGGGCAGCTGGTGTCAGAGGAGCTGATGAACCTGGGCGAGAGTTTCATCCAGACCAACGACCCATCGCTGAAGCTCTTCCAGTGTGCCGTCTGCAACAAGTTCACGACGGACAACCTGGACATGCTGGGGCTGCACATGAACGTGGAGCGAAGCCTCTCGGAGGATGAGTGGAAGGCCGTGATGGGGGACTCTTACCAGTGCAAGCTCTGCCGCTACAACACGCAGCTCAAGGCCAACTTCCAGCTGCACTGCAAGACGGACAAGCACGTACAGAAGTACCAGCTGGTGGCCCACATCAAGGAGGGTGGCAAGGCCAACGAGTGGAGGCTCAAGTGCGTGGCCATTGGCAACCCTGTGCACCTGAAGTGCAACGCGTGTGACTACTACACCAATAGCCTAGAGAAGCTACGGCTGCACACAGTCAGCTCCAGGCACGAGGCCAGCCTGAAGCTGTATAAGGTAAGTCGACTTCTTGAGACCCAGGGACGATCTCCCCACAGAGCGGAGTGGGTGCTTGGGAAGCAGGGCAAACTAGCTCTAAAGGTTTTGCATCCAATGCCTCTCGAAGCTGGAGATGTGTCAATGGCTTCATCTGGTGGCTGAAGGTTTGGGGTGTGTCATTTCCAGGGCAGCAGCCCGGTATGGTGTTGCTTTCTTCTTTGACGCTGCTGGTCTCTGCTGTAGTCTATTGAGTCTCCTTCAGCTGCTGTGGACCTGCATCCCTTTCTATCCTTCAGTTTTTCTTTTATTTCTTCTCCCCTCTGTGCTCCTAGAGTGCATCATCCATGTGTCCATTCTGTTTATCCATCTCGCTGTATGCTAAACGCCTTCTGTATATTGGCCATTTTTCTGGAAGCGTATCATAAAATAGCCCAACACAAATGTGTACATATACACACACAGACACACACACCCATGTATATGTATATGTATATGTATATGTATATGTATATGTATATGTATATGTATATGTATATGTATATGTATGGGTGTGTGTGTCTGTGTATATATATGTATATATGTATATATAAATATATAAAATTATATAATTATATATGTGTATATGTATACACATATAAATACGTGTACACATGTACAGATACACCCTCATATATGTATTCACACCCAGATTCTTGCTCTCACAGAGTTTTCATTCTTTAGGGACAAGGTGAGTTACAGACCCCATGGATAAATTTCCTGATGGAAGGCAGTAAATGCCCTGGAGAAAAACAGCTCAAGCGAAGGAACTCCTTCTCCAGTCTTTTCCCAGTCCCTGTATTTTTGCGTCCATGTTCTCTGCTTCCTTTCCTTTTAGCCTTTTTCATTCCTTTCCCCCTTTCCTTCTCTTGCCTCCCTTCCCCATCCCTTCCCCTTTCTCCCCCAACCCCTCAGTCTCTGGCTGAACAGTGTAGACCGTCAAGAAGGAGGGGGGGCTGCAGATACTGTAAATAGTCCTTTTACTTGCACGGCAGGATTGCTCCAGACATTCCTATTGATTTTTGCTGGACTTAAAGCCTCACCTTTTCCTCTAATCATCCCATAATGGCTTTAGTATGAACAGTCAGGTACAAATCTCCATAAATCTCCCCAGCCTCGTTCCACACACCCTCCACTCCCTCGTTTCTCTCCATCCTCTTCAGTTTCATCCTTAGCCTCTTCTTCTTCCTTTGAGCGGTTTCTCACTTCTGGGCTAGCAAGTGGTCAGTCAGTTGCTGCCGACTCTGGACTCTGAGCTGACTGAGTCTCCCGTGACTGTTCCTCTCATGACTGTCGCTGAAGATCCCACATGAGGGAGGCTCAGGATCCTTGGCTGTCACTGGTCTCTGCTGGATTGATGTTTGTGGTTTGTCTTGCTTTTACGCATCCTCAGGGACCACCGTGTATAAGGAACAACTTTGAGAAAGACAGTAGCAATAGAGTGTTCTAGAAGTCACTGCTGATACCAGGTATGATAGGCTAGGATTGGCTTGGATACTGAGTAAGCAGGATCCTCTATTCTGTGCATACAAATTCCACACTAGACCGGCTTGATTTTTGTGCCACACTAAAAAGAATGCCCTTGGCAGTCAGGTTCAGTTGCTGGTATTATTGGCCATAGGGTGGTGCTGACATGGCCAAGACTTCCATGTGGAAAACCCAGAGGGAACCAACATTTCTAAAGGACCCAGGAGTTAAGTTTGCACAAGGGAATCCTCTTGGCCATTGAAGGTCATATGTCACCGTGATGAAGGGTCGCATAGACATGGACTGAAGCTGGCCTCTTCTATCTGAAGAAATGGATCTCCCCTTATATTGTAAAATGCACACAGTGGCTAGTATGTCTGCATGCCACATCTTACTTGTGGTCCAGGGCTCCGCTAAAGCCAAGCACTTGGCTTTGCTTCTGAAGGGTCTGGAAACACAGGGTTTACTGAGAACTCCTCACCCCCGTTCTCCGCCAGCCCCAAATCACATCTGTGGATCACACCCAGAAAGTCAGAGTGAGGCATCTTCTGGGGACAGGTGTGAAGGAAACATTTTCTATCTGCGCTGGTCACTTAAATGACTGGACCTTCCTTTGTCTTATTTATTTTGTTGGTTTTGTTTGTCTGTCTGTCTGTTTGCTCAAGACAGAGGGATTGTGCTCTTGTTCAAAGCCTATGCCACAAGGAGACGAGCTCTAACTGAATACTGAGGCAGAGGCCAGCCGGTTGGCAACAGCAGCTATTTGGCTGGTGGATCACTGGAGTGACCAGCCTTGGTGTTTCAGTCTAGCTGCCCCCAGGGTCAGGAAGCAAAGGTCTTTATAGTCTGGTCTTATTAGTCCTTGGCGAGTGAATGCCCTTCTGCTCGATGAGGCTCTTTTGAGAGGTAGGGAGCTCTCCCACCCACCTTTGAATGACACAGATGATGACTCCAGAGCTTACTCCAAGCCCTTGTGTTCCCTTCATGTGACTAAGATAAACTCCTGGCCATGGTGGGGGCTCCCTCTCCCTAGGTCTCTTCCATGCAGGATTCGGGTGGGGTTTGGAGGTGGTTGGGCCCTGGTGTGGCCCGTAGTAATGGAGATTGACTGCATGTTATTTTTCCTCTTGCTAATGTAATCCATTAGCCCGGCACATGCATAATCAGTTTAGAGCACAGTTAACTGGATGTAATCGAGTTCTTTACTGTCTGCTAGAGAAGCTGCTCCCGAAGCAGCTGACCTAGGGAGAGCACTCAGCCTGCCCAGCTTCACCCCATCCTGCCCCGCCCCCCCTTCTCACTCTGCCCCACTTCCTGGCAAATTATTCATGACCAACCAGGGCAAACTTGAAGGTTTTTTTTTAAACTTTGTGTTTTGCTTTTTGAGACAGGATGTCGTGTATCTCAGAACAGCCTTTAACTCACCGAGTAGTTGACGATGATCTTAAGCTTCTGGTCTTCCTTTCCTGCCTCCACCTCCCAAGTTGCACACATTACAAGTGCGCATCTCCACACCCAGTTTCATGAGGGACTGAACATTGGACATCATGCCAGGCTTCATTGGACATCATGGTTGACTCCACCAACTAAGCCGCATTCCTAGCCACTGGAGTTAGCTGTCCCTTGCCATACCCTCGGGAGTGCCTGCAGTTTGGCCTCACAGTGGATCTCCTGTCCTCCTCCTTCGAGCCAAGCCTTTTTTTCTTTCTGTCTTCCCTGTATGATGGAGGAGACAGATCACAGGATCAGGAGAGGCAGGCAGGCTTTGTCTGTCCTCTGGTCTCATACCGGCACCGTCACTTCCTGGGTGTCATGGGGGTTGATATAGATGGAGCAACCCTATTCTGAAAATCCCCAATCGGAAAGTTGAGCTGAAACATTTGGGTACTGCCAAAATGGGACCAAATTCCCTCGGGCAGTGTGTCTGATTTGATGAATTTGTGTTTAGATCTCAGTCTTAATCTAAAGATAGGTCATATGTACAGATATTACAGAATCAGGAAAAAAAAATCCCGCCGGGCGGTGGTGGTGCACGCCTTTAGTCCCAGCACTTGGGAGGCAGAGGCAGGCAGATTTCTGAGTTCGAGGCCAGCCTGGTCTACAGAGTGAGTTCCAGGACAGCCAAGGCTACACAGAGAAACCCTGTCTCGAAAAACCGGAAAAAAAAAAAATCCCCAAGTATAAACCATCTAGGTCCCAAGATTTCACAGAGTGGACAGCCAGCCTATAGCTGTGCTGCTGTGTTAGGACTGGCCTTTCTAAAATGTGGGGCTTCGCAGAGGTCAGGCTAATCTGAAAAAAAAATTTTCCCCTAAAATTGTCTATTCTGCTTATTTTGTGGGTTTTTTTTTTTTTACATTAAAACATTTATTGGTGTGTGTGTGTGTGTGTGTGTGTACACAATTTGAGTGCGTTCATTCTCTTCTTCCACTATATGTGTCCCAGAAATCAAATTTCGGCTGGCAGGCTTGGTGGCAATCACCTCTACCCACTGAGCCATCTCAGCTTCAGTGATGAATTTTAAAATGAGTCTTGTGTGTATGTGTGTGCAGAAGGGGATCTGGAGAGCCCAAGGCATCAGATGGAGTCTCCTTTTCCCTTCTCCTGGACTCCTGGGTGGTTCCCACAAAATGTTCAAGGTGGAGAGCCCAGCTTCTGTTTTAACCAGTGGCTGCCTCTGGTTATGCATCTGACTGACTAGACTAGTGTTCTGACTGACTGCGGTGGGCCACCCCAACTGCCTGGTCTCTGCCTTCAGTGTCATGGAAGTGCACTGTGGAACTGACTGAGCTCCAAAACTCATTCATCCTGCTTTCCTGGGTAAACACACCCCGCCTCCTCCCACCTTCCCATGTCTCCCACTCACGAGATGTGAGGTGCCAGTGGCTTCTCCTATCACCAGGAGCAGCTCATACTGACAGTACTTGTCCCCTGCTCTGTCATCCCGGGAGCAAGTAGATTCTGAGATCATGGGTGAGCCTAGGTGAGCCTGGGTGAGCCTGGGTGAGCCTGGGTGAGCCTGGGCTCATCTTGCCTTCGTGATTGTAGGGTGTCAAAGATAAGCTCTGGGAAGTACTTGGTCTTTTCTGCCTGGGGAAGAGGGAAGGGTACTCGAAGGCAGCTAGGTCCAGGCACACCTGCCCACTCTTAGAGTCTGCTGTGCGGTGAAAGCATATCAATTCTAACAGCTGGATTAAGCCCCACCCCACCCCCAACCTATTACTCAAACCGTTCTTAGTTGAGGTGCCTTTGATTGGGCCAAGACCCCAGGTTTCATGATAATCTTAAATTATAGCAAGGATGGTTCACCTACCTAGCTCAGTGTCAGGGTTGAGTGAGATCAGATGCCAGCATCTAAGCCCTCCTGTACTTGGTTTAAAATAGGAGGAAAGGCGAAGCTCTAATTTATGATACCAGGCCAGCCTACATGGAATGTGGTGAACCTACAGTCAGTCCTCCTGCCTCTTCTCAGTATTATACAGTGCGGAAGGACAGAAGGACAGCCTTTCTTCCTCCTTAGTTGCTCCTTGGGTCTCATTTCCCGAGCAGAGTCATAAGGCCATTGTGTGGTGGATGGACAAATCAGAAGATATAAAAACACTTGATTCCCTTAACGGCCACATGCTGGGTAGTGTTTATGCTGTGTGTGGGCAGGGCAGGCTCTTCCAAAGGCAACTGCACCCTTTATGCCCATGGGGGGCTGCCTTTGCCTTGTTGCCTTGTTCCATAGCAAGGGGTGTAAGTCCTCTGGGGCAGTTCCTGTCCTCCACCTGGAAGCACAAGTGTCATATGGTTTATGGGTGATTTGACTCAGGAGCCAGTTTCCGTCAATGTCTTCCCATAATGTACACTGTGAAGTGTCTGCTGACTCCTGCCCACCCGAGGTGGCTTCAGCCCAGAAAAAATGATCTGCTCATTCAGGAGGTTCAGAAGGTGTGTGTGAAAGACCAGATGCTTGGAGGAAATTTTTAACACCTTTGTTCTCTCTGGCCTCCTCCTCTGGAGCAGCTGGAGCTCAGAAGTTCATTTCCCTCAGTGGATAGCAGAGCTGGCAGGACACGGGAGATAGCATAGTTCCTCACCTGGCTGAGAGATAGCATATGGTCTCATGAGTCCATGGTGGAGAGATCCCAGGCTGGCTGTGGTGGTGGACAGGCTGTGATAGCCTCCAGCCACTTGTCAGCCTCAAGGACCTCTAGGGAGATAAAAGGTCAGCCCTCCGTGGGGGCAAGGCTCAGGCTGGCACTGGGTTAAATCATCATTGCTATGGAGACGTGTTGCCAGTGTGTCACCAAAGGCGTACCCCTTGGGAAGGTCCCTTGCCTTCTGGAAGCATCTCAGGCACCTTCATTTGTATCCCCTAGGAAGTATTCCTGTGTAGGTGGATGGCCTCCCCCTCAGGCTCTTCCCAGGTCATTCTGGCGGTGGCTTTGTGTACACCCTCGGGTCAGGAAGCCCAGGTCAGTGTTGTCTTTTGGGTCTACCCTTCAGGCCTCACATAATGGAACTGAAATTCTGTTAGATGACTCTGGCTCACTCTTTAGACTCTCAACGTTTTCGCTGCCATTTGTTGAGGAAACTGGAACTGTAGCTGTTAGCCCAAACACATGCCATTCATTCTCTGTGTTCACACTGTGCTCGCTTGCCACCCCCAGCCCCTCTGGTGAGCACTCAGGGAGTCTTCCCTCCTCTCCCTCCCACCGGGTCTTTTTTTGTAGATAGTTACAAACAGTGCAAGCTCTGAGAGAGCATCACTCACTACATTCTGCTACAGCCCACCTTCTCTCTTACATGGCTGGCATTGCACATTAACAAGCCAGTAAGAATGCGGATTACTTTTCTTTATCGTAAATGTAATATGAATTGGATATATCCATCATGAAGAATCTCTGTCAGCCTGTTTGATCCCTGTGAAGTAGACGAACCGGGAGGAGGGGAGAATAGACCCATGCAAACTGCTCTCTGAGTTCTGCCTGTGAGATGTGGCAAAGCTGTGCCTGTACGTGTACACACACACACGCACACGCACACATACAAAGACACACACACACACACACACAAATATTGAAAACAAAGTATAACAAAGACAAAATATACTGAAATACCTTTCCACCAATTTTAAAATTATAAGAGTCATTTTCCCACTCCCTCCTCTGCTCTCATAGATAGGTGAGGTCCAGAGAGGTTGTGGGTCATAAGCTGGTGGTTGCCTGTGGAGCCGAAGCCCAGGACATCTGGCCACACTTCTGGGGTTTCTTTAATCCATTGCTCCTGTTTAACCTGTTAAACCCAAGTGATATGTTTTTTAAATGATACATTGGAAGTTTCTGTTTTCTTTCAAATGGAACGGTTAGTTGGCCGACCACCACTTCAAGAGGGAGTGTGTGTGTGTGTGTGTGTGTGTGTGTGTGTGTGTGTGTGTGTGTGTAGGCTAGAGGGTTGACACTTGATACTCAATATTTTCTCCACCCTAGCTTTTGAGACAGGGACTCCTAGTGAACCCAGACTCAGTTCAGCTAGACCAGCCGTGCACGAGGCACCGATAACTTTTGTGGCTACCCTTAGTCCATCCTCCAGCTCCCAGCTCCCAGGGCTGGAATTACAGACCATTCCTAGCTTTTCTGTGGGTGGTCGTCAGAATCCAGACTCAGGTTGTCCTGCTTGTACCTTGCTTTTACACAGTGAGACATCTCCTCAGACCCGCCGTGCCCCAACAGTTCTGTTTTAAACTATCTCTTCCTTGTAAGCGATGTGGAAGGGCCATCTAACATTCCTCCTTCTCCGTGCTTTGCAGAGTGCCTTGTAAGCCTCACACAGATCTAGATGGTTTAGAGCAGCTGTTCTCAGCCTTCCTAATGCTAACACAGTTCCTCATGTTGTGGTGCCACCCCCTGCACCCCCCCCACCATAAGATGATTTTTCTGTTGTTGTTGCTACCTCATAGCTGTAATTTTGCTACCAAGCAGTGTCTCTCAGTCTCTAAGACTATTAGAAACGTGATTTCTGATGACTGCGGCCCACTAGCATTTAGGGAGGCAGGGTGGCATGAAGGGTCCTCTCTGTTCAAGGCATCCAAAGTCCTGTGCCAGCAGCATGGTCCTCGCTCCCTTTCCTTCTCTCTCTGGCACACTCAAGGGGAAGTGTGTTAGGCTTGTTGTTTTCATCAAAATCTCCATCTTGAGCTGTTTTCTAAAATACGCAGGGGATCAGAGGGGAGCTGCCTCCATAGTGTGTTAGCGGGGTCTGTGTATTTCATCATTTATCTTTTAAGACTAAATGTTCTGAGAACAATCCCTGGATATTATACAAGTCCCTCGAGCTTTTCATTTATTCGTTTTTAGAAGCAGGGTCTCTCTAAGTAGCCCAGGCTGGACCCTTGCTGAGATGCCCCTGCGCTTGTTCTTGTTCGGATTACAGGTGTGAAGCTCCACCCCTCAGTTTCTCTTTTGAAATTGGTGTCCAGGAGATGTGGATGCTGCTTCTGGACAAACTGTTTTACAAGTGCAGGTTACAAGTCTGCCACATTCTGTCAGTGAGCCGTGATCCCTGGCTCGTGCCAAGAAAGACAGGAACTATCATTTTGTCAGAATGCTGGAAAACCCTGGCTCTGCTTGCCTCTCTTCCTAGTCACCTGCTCCCGCCTAGTGAAATCCTTCCTGCCAATGGCACCTGCTGTTTTAGGGGTGGTCTCTAATGGTTAGGGGAATGGTTTGCTCAGTGATTGCATTTCTCTGGCTTCTAGAACAATCACACGTACCACAACTATGTAGATAAATCAGGCTGACTGGGCAGCCCACGTTGCAGGTGCCCGGATTCAGTTGAAAGCCTGAACCCCCTTTTTGAATCCTTTCAAGTCGCTGGGGATCTGGACTCAAAGGGCACATTTGAATACATACAGATCCAACAGGTGCGTCTGGTTTTTTTGTTTTGAAAGGGAAATTGTAAGAGAACAATTAAAGCATTGTCAGCAAGGCTGTCAGGAAAAGGCAAGAGTTTTTAAATAATTACATAATATGCCCGAACCACATTCTTGGTTCTGTTTTAAACAGAACAGAGAGCTCTAAATCCGTGTGGGCTGGGAAAGGCTGTTCCTATGAAAACCGTGTTGGTAGTACCAAGCAATTTTATACTTTAATAAAACTACGTT
>JANHMN010000018.1:33051486-33054163 GCA_030674055.1 Rhabdomys pumilio
TTATCCTGACTTCCGGGCAACACCCTCACAGGATTCTGCAGCGTGTGTCAAAGGCTTGGGAAACCCTCACATCCACTCATCAAGATGCAGCCTCCTAAAACCCTGCTGGCCGGGACTGCTTCCCCCTCAAAGTTTCCCTATCCCCTTAGTACTGACTTAGGGAACATTTTTAGTTCATCCTGCAGCCCACTCTCATCCGCCATGGTGTGTCTCTCCCTAGTTGGAGAGCCTTTAACAACAGGACCCGTTTAACCTCGCCTCATTTGTGTCTTTCCCGGTGGAGTTTGGGTAGACTCTTGAGCACGCGTCACCTGGCGATTTGAGAGTGAAGGGTGGAATCTAAAACCCAGAAAGCATCCAGCTCTGAAAATCCTCTTCTACTTGTTTCTCTGGAGCTGCCCCCTTCCCTGGGCAAATGTGCATGTCTAAGCTGTGCTTACTTAGCCCCCAGCCTGGTCCCTGCCCCGAGAGCTTTGTTCTATAACAGAAACTCCAGCCTTCTCCTTCTCCTCCTCCAGCCATGAAGTCAGCCATGCTTCTTTTTGGTTTTCTGAGACAAGGTCTTATCTTAAATCCATTGTGTGGCTGAAGCCAGCCTTGAACTCTCGATCTTCCTGCCTCTCCCTCACATGTGCTGGGATCACAGTAGAAAACCCCTACACAGAGAGCCGCCAGGGCTCTGAGCCTGAGCACCTTATCTGAGTAGACCAGGGCTTGGAAATTTGGCCGCTTTTGTCCAAAGAAGTACATTTTCCGTTGGTCACTCCAGAGATCCCTGCACAAATATATTTTGTGTATCTGTTTAAAACTAATACTGTACATATTTTCATCCTGTATGTGCCAGAGTTGGATATATACTATATACTATATACTATGTACTACATACTATATACTATATACTATATACTATATACTATATACTATATACTATATACTGTATACTATGTATGTATGCATGCATGCATATATATATATACACATACATATATATATATATAGTCTGTTCTCCGTATTTGATAAGTTGATTTCACACTTCACTAATGCCAGTCTTATGTAAGATACTTGTAGAAATGCCCTGCACTGCACGGTCCTTCCCAACTGGGTTCTAGGTTCTGCTTTCATGTCCTATGGGACTCTTAACTGAGTACCCAAATGGATCATGACCCAGTCTGAAAAACAGAGAGGGGCCGCTGACTCACTAAGACCGGCAGGAAAGTTGTAGCCGCAGCAGGATTTGGAGAGGGGTTATCGTGTAGGAAGATGAGGTGGGCAGAGGACCGAGACAGCCATCTTTCTGAGACCTAAACCTGAAGCCGTCTCATGTACCGATGGGAGTAGGTACTTCTCCCCTCATGTGTGGCCGTAGAGCTTTGAAAGAGAACTAGCTGTGAGCTGAACATTTGTACAGCATTTGTACAGTGGAGTTTCTGTTTTGTTTATTTGCAGTCTTTTTTTTTTTTTCCGGTATTTTCCTGGTAAGGAAGGAAGCACAACAAATAGTTGAGAATAGCAAATGCCAGCAGAAGGAATGCAGTGTACTGATGCCTGCAAGGTACCTTGGAAGGCGTCATCAGTGTAAGGGGCATGCATTTGGTATCCAAGGGGATAAAGAGATGGATGGATGGCCAATGGAGCACTAATCTTAGCATCTGGGGGGTGGTGGACATGCAGGTTGTCTAACCTGTAATTATTTTTGACTTATCTCTACGATTGAAAAATCTTTTTTTTAAAGATTTATTTATTTATTTATTTTATGTAAATGAGTACTCTGTCGCTGTCTTCAGACACACCAGAAGAGGGCATCAGATCCCATTACAGATGGTTGTGAGCCACCATCTGGTTGCTGAGAATTGAACTCAGGACCTCTGGAAGAGCAGTCAGTGCTCTTAACTGCTTAGCCTTTGAAAGGTTTTTATAATCAAGGTAGCAGTAAAATAGCTAGAGAATGTCTTCTTCCCACCACGAGCAACACCATGTGGCAACCTTGTGTGTAATGCAAGGTGTTTCCTCCCCCGTCCTTTCCCTCTATCCCATGGCCAGAGCAGTATGGGCCATGCTAGTCCTCCGAAGACAATTTAAATGAGTTATTCCTGTCTTTGCAATCAAGGGCCTGGTCTCCCTGGAGGCAGAATCTAGCTAAGGGCTCTCAGTGGGACACTAGCAGGGTCGTGACTACTCAGGGAGCCTTTGGATGCTCACCAGATGCCAGTTCCCAACCCAGAATCCCCCTTGGCATCCAGTGTTGTCCACATGGGAAAGATGGACCCGTTGATGCTGTCTTCAGAATTCAGTATTAGTTTCACTCCTTATTGCTAAATAAGTGACATCAGGTGTCTCTTGGTCATTCAGAGGATGCTCGGTAGGTGTTAGGCAGGTGAGGAATTGGATGCAGAATGGAAAGCTTGATTGACTATGGGTGCCATAGTCCCTGTGGGTAAACTTAAGTAGCTCTTAGCGTTCTCAAGGGGTGGGGGGAGATTATCTGTCTGTGACCTCTGTAAATCCCTCTGTGTTACACATCTGTGAAATGGGCTAATTTGGAACTACCTGCCCAACAGAGTAACTGAACAAGTTGAATGAGATAATACATTTGATGTGGCTACAATGAAGTCCATAGATAGCCGAGAACCGTGTGTGTGTGTGTGTGTGTGTGTGTGTGTGTGTGTGTGTGTGTGTG
>JANHMN010000018.1:33063116-33090795 GCA_030674055.1 Rhabdomys pumilio
AATAATAATAATAATAATAATAATAATAATAATAATAATAATAATAATAATAATTGTGAATTCTTGTTTGTATCTTGTAAGTGACTTTCCTGTCACTGTGGTGAGCAGGAGTCAATACTTGGGGGCCCTGGCTCTGAGGTTAAGAAAATACTGGCTGTTCTTGCATAGAATCCATGTTGGGTTCTGAGCACGCACATGTTGGCTGACAACCATCCATAGGTCTAGTTCCAGGGGCTCCAGTGCCCTCTTCTGGCCTCTAGTAGTACTGCATACATGTGGTGAACGTACATACAGGCAAACACACACACATATTTTTTTTTTTAAGGAAAACATCTCTGTGTTGGCCTGGTTGTGCCTTAGTAGATAGAACTCTTGTGTAGCACATGCAAGGCCGTAGGTTTGATCCCCCCCCAGGACTGTCCATGAGGGATAGCGTGGAGAAACTAAACGTGCTGTGTATCTTGCTGGCAGCAAGGAAGTTGTGATCATTTTATTCATGTCTTCCAAAGACTTTGACCCACTCACTGCCCACTCCTGCCCAGTACCCACCCATTCTTGCCCCCTCCCTGCCCCAGACTGTTGTAAGAAATGTTAGCACAGCATGGCAGCATGGTGCTTGGTCTTCCAGCCCTATGAGAGAGTTGATTCCAGTGGTTCTGATGTTGGGTAGGGGGAGTTCACTCACTCCCACCTTTTTTCTGCCTTCAGATTCCTTCAGAGAGTTGGGTATCAGACAGCAGGGAGCTAAGTGGAGACATGCGAGCTTCAGCTCAGTAAAGCTGGCATCTGTCATCACAAGGATCCATCCACCCCTCCTCGTTGTGTGTGTGTGTGTGTGTGTGTGTGTGTGTGTGTGTGTGTGTCTTGGAGGTGTTGGAGAACACCCAAGGAGGCCGGTGGAGGGTGCTGAATGCCCTGGTGCTGGAGTTAGAGGCAGTAATGATGCCCTGATGTGAGTGCTAGGAACAGAACTCGGGTCCTCTGAAAGGACAGTAAGTGCTTTTAGCTGCTAAAACTCATTGCCAGCCCCAAGGGGTGACCTTTTTGTTGACCAGCGGTGGCAGGTATTCTTGGCTTTGCTGCTTCAGTCAGGAGCTGTTGAGTCTGACCTGGGTGCTTCTGAACCCCTTGAATTAATTGTTCTGGTACCAGAAAGTGCTCCAGTTCCTTTGCCTTCGTCGCCTCAGGGGCCTCCGATACTCTGTTAGAGTATCTCCTCCTCTCTCTATCTCTATATCTGTTTCCAGCAGCTTTAGCTATAGGTGGCAGGCTCACGGACAGGGTAAACGTGTACTCAGCGAGCTGGGGTTGGAGTTCTTTTGCTAGACTGCTTAGTTAGCATTCACAAAGCCCTAGGTTCCATCAACCAGCACCCCAGAAGCCAGTGGTGATGGCACATACCTGCAACCATAGCATTGTGGGTAGTGGAGGCATGGGGAGCGGACATTCTAGCTCACCCTCACCCAGTGAGTTTCGAGGTCACCCTGGACTAAGTGAAACTGTGTCTTCAGTGTGGCCACGACAGAGGAGGAGGAGCCGCCTTTTCTTGAGCACAAGGTATACAGATAGTGAGAGAGAGAGGATTCAAAGGGAATCTAGTCAGGCTCTGGGCAGCTAGGAGACAGGGCCACGCCGGTCATCTGTTTCTACCATAGAGCAATGGTTTCCTTCGTGTTAGCAACGCATTCCCACCTTTCTAGACCTGTGGGTTATTTGCATAGTGTACAAAGCACAGCCTGCAGAGTATATACTGGTGTCACAGACACCGACACCTGACTGTGGCTATGAATGGGACCTGTGTTGTCCCGGTTGTAAGACCTTCCCAACCACCCCTGTGACTGGCCTGGACAGAGTTCAGAATCACAGGGGGGTCGGGTGTGCCACTCACCTGGGTAAGATCTGAAGGTGGGTGTTCTCATTCCTCAGGTTTAAAAATGCATTTATAGGACAGGTGGGAGGAGATGGAACTAAAATCCCAAAGGAAATGAGTGTCCCGAGGAAGAAAACTCAGGATGTTTAATACGGGGGAACTCGGAGCAAGCTAGCGGGCGGTGGAGGTTGAGCAAGAGAGTTGGTGGCGGAGGAGTGGCGGCCTGACAATTAACTAATTCTCCTTGCTCTAACCCATGACAGAATTAATCACACATTAACATAGTGGCAACAAAATTAATGTCATATGCAAATTAATAGTGCAGGCCCGACATTCTGCAGCCTGTTGGTTTTTAAGGCTCAGGCTGTAGTTAACACTCACTAGGGTGGCCACAGACCCTGGCTGGCATGGTCCCGCCCAACCCTTGTTCTGCCTGATACTGTCTAGGGTGACTGAAACAGTAGTGACTCTCTATCCTGCTGGCTGGCTGGCTGGCTGGCTGGCTGGCTTGATGGGACTTGGGTTAAAAACTTATAGTTAGAAGCCTTGGCTGGAGACCCTTCGGGCACTGAGGTGGTTTGTTCCTACCCTTGGTTTGCTGTCCATCTCTGGGAGGGAAGCAAGAGAGGTGTTTTTGAGGTCCTCCTAGGAAGACCTTAAAGCGTCTGAAAAAGCCCCGATGAAAGAGAGCATTGGCATTGGGTCGGCATAGTCAAATCTCTGCTCCTTCTAACTTTAGTTCAAAAAAAAAAAAAAAAAAAGTCAAGGGCGTGGCTTTGTGTGGCTTCAAAGAATTAGCCATTGAAGCCGGCTCTAAAAGCAGGAAACGCACACCTCTCCTTGACGGTAACAAATAAATAAGTAAACAGGAAGCAAGGCCAGTGCTCAGTGTAGCATTCTGACTGTTTAAACTCCTGTGCCCCAGGCAAGTGCGGGCTAGTCCAGTACAGCCAGCCGCGAACCGGCTTGCACATTCACCACCTGTGATAATTACTATTTTGACACTTAATGAGTAATAGCTCTGCTAGGCAGGCCTCGTAGGGAATGTGGAGACAGAGATGCGGGGGCCCTACCCGGGAGCCACATGGTCTAAGTGCCAGGATGAAGCAGACTTAAAAAAAAAACAAAAAACAACGGTCCGCTGCTGATGTTGATGGTGAATGAGTATTGGCGTTTCCTTAGTGGCACTGATTTCCTTAGCTTTTTCATTAGCTCCCACTTCATCTACTACCAAGGAGAGAGACTTGAGATTGATGAGGTCATAGCTGAGATCTGGGAAGTGCTGCGTGGGCTTCGGCGAAGAGTCCTCATTCCTGGGTGTGCTTCCTGGCTGTTATGTGCGTTGTACAGTCAGTCTAGGGAGGCAAAGTCAGTGCCGTACAACCTGGGGCGCTGCCATACCGGTGGTCTACGTTTGGGTTTTAGACAGCGAGGCATTTGAATGCAGCAAGAATAGATTGTTTCTTCTCTCCTTACTCTAGATAACCTAGGTGGCAGGTTATGCTTGTGTGTAAATGTATTTGTCATGTTTAGGCATGTTACATGCCTTATATACCAATTTTATTGGTCCTCGTGACAGCTGTGAAACTATTACATTTGTGTAGTGTGACATGCATGCGTGTCTGTCTGTCTCCATACATGCACCACAGTGTGCAGGAGAAGCCAGAGGACGGCTTTCAGGGACCTGGGGAGTTAGTTCTATGCTTCTACCATGTGGATCCTGGGGATCGAACCCAGGTCTTCAGACTCGGCAGCAAGTGTCTTTCCTAGGTGAGCCATCCACTTGGCCTGTAGTAGCCTTACTATGTGATGAGTGGAATGATTTATCCAAGAGCTTAGTGTGGGCAGAGCAAGGAAGCAAGACAAGGGTGAGAGTGGCTCCCAGAAATGACAGAAATGTCCCCAGCTCTGACAGGTGCCAGCCCCACCTCCTCATGCATCAGCCATAGTGTCATCTGCAGAACAGAGGAAATCTAGAATTGGTTATCCTGATGTTTAGAGTGGGATTCTAGAAACTGTATAGCATGTGACAGTCTACCGGTCCATGGTCAAGACAGTCTTGTACTAACAGAGCAAAAGACCCCAGGTACTAGAAAGTCCTTAGAAGTCACACTATGCACTCCACAGGGTTGGAGGACATCTGTGACCATTTGCAGGCATATCTGGTCCTAGTGTGACCTTGTCTCTGTGTTCAGTATGGTGGGCAGACGTCTTCTGTGCTTTGGCAGTCAGCTTGGATGCCAGCCCTTTGCTCCAGATGCTGGCACCATTGCCCACTCCTCCACAAGTTGGTATTTAACTGGCAAAACAGGTGGGATCAGATGAGACAGGCTTAGGTTAGTACAGAAGGCACAGATGACCATGGCCCAAGGAGTGTCACCTGTGTAGGGCAGGTGGGCCTCACAACCCCTACAGGAGATTGGGGATGATCAGACACTAGTGTTCACTTTGTGAAGGGCAGTGCCAAGCAGGAATGGGCCAGAGGAAGTTACTTTAGGGAGGAGAGTTTGGGTGTACAATGCAGTCCAGATACGGTGCTTCCATGTCCCTGCTTGTGACCAAAGCAGGCAGGAAGACAGTCAGGAGTGCACGCCTGGCCCTGAGATGTGGTCTCTGTGGTCATGTCCTGACACTTCAGTACACTGAGGCCACTTCCTTCGCTGTCCCCCCATCCCAGATACTTTGCAGTGGAGCTTAGTTTAGTTACCAGCTGGCAGGGGCCCTGCATGCCTCCCGCCATGCCCAGCTGGGAGGCGGGCTTGCTTTCCTTCTGCATCTGTGCGTGTGGCCATTTTAATTTTTCCCTGGACAGCCTTGCCTGGGATACTGCTTGCCGCCTGCCATGGTTGCTAGGAAACCGGCCGAGGCCTGTCTCCTCCTTGCTTAGGACAAGGCCCCAGCCAAGCATCCCAGAGCCTGAGCCAGCATGTATCCTGCTGAGAGCTGGCCACATGTGCTAACCCCTTTTTGCTTTCTGTCAGAGTCCCTTCTTTCCAGACCCCAGGACTCCTTGCTAACATCTAGCAGCCATGTCTGGTAGCTGTCTCTCCGTGCCTCTCCTGTTAGTATTGTGATTCTGTTGGATAGGATGGAGGATGGCCTGGAATTCACATTCTCTTAAGGTTCTTCCATCACCCTTCTCAGACTACACTTGAACAGACCAGATCCTCTCTGGCTTCTCTGCCTCGCTGGGTTACCCACAACACCTATTCCTGTAGCTTCACGCCCTTCCTGCTTCAGAAAAATACTTTATATCCATTGAAGGAAACAGGGAAGAAACAGCTCTGTTTTTTAGCCCTGGGGTCCAGGAAAGAAGTAATAATGACTGCTTTGTTTCCCACGCAGCACCTGCCCATGGTTCCAGGAGCTGCAGTTTCTGGAAGCTGTGTTGCTGATGTTGCCCCGTTACCTGCAGCTCTCTCAGAATAATGCAGGTGGAGCAGGAGACGAGGGGTGGGGAGGGGGCAGGAGTGGGGCCTGCCGGTTAGCAGTAGCACTTGAATCAGAAGCCGGAGAACACCCAGAGAATGACTGACTGTATGTTCTGCAAGGATGCCCACCTTTGGCCAGGGGGCGGGGCTCTTGGTCGATTTGGTTCCCCACACAGACCTCAGTTGTCTTCTGCTCAAGGAAGCCATTTAGTTACTCAGGCTGCTTTCCCCTCCAGTGTTCGTTTCAGGTTGACTATGCTCTTAATCGTAAAGGCTTCTAGGACCTCTGAGCCCCGTTGGTGGTTGGCTATGGGGATTATTTAATTTTTTTTTCTCCCCTGGATGTCTGTCAGAATATAAAGTAGAGTGGGTGTATTATCTAGCGAGGTCCTGCTAGACATTGCTAGTCTGAACGTTGATATCTGTGGCTGTTCTTACAACATTGTTTGTGTCAGGTAGTTAGTTTTTTTTTTAGTTTTAAGTTAGTAAACCATTTGGGTGCCCTAGTTAAAACAGTTACAGCATGCCCCTGCTGTAGCTCTCTGGGTAGCCGTGGGAAGTAATGGTGCGTATGTACGTCTTAGTAGGAAAGACGCCCCCCCCCCCCGCCCCCCGTGCAGTAGGAAAACACAGCCTGTATTGATTACTGCATGTATGTAATACTGTGGCATATTATAGGCCGGACAGATATTGGTAAGAGCTGTTTCATCTTAGTGGTATAGAATTTGGCAGGGGTTTATAATTTTCATTTCTTTGAGGAACGACAAGCTGGTGAGGTGGCTCAGCAGGGAAAGTGCTTGTCTTTCAAGCTTGAAGACCTGAGTTCAACCCTAAGACACACACAGAAATGCTGGTCGTGGTAGTGCATGCACACCTGTAGTCTCAGCACGGGGAGACAGAGGCAGGAGGGCTGTCCCTCAGGCTCCCTACCGGTCTGACCTAGTAGCCAGTCTCTGGGCCAATGAGAGACTGTGATTCAAAGGAGGTCGGTAGCGTTGCAGAGAATAATGACAGGTATGTCCTCTCACTTCCACATGTACGCATCTGCATGCCTTCTCTCTCTCTCTCTCTCTCTCTCTCTCTCTCTCTCACACACACACACACACACACACACACACACACACACACACACACACACGCAGGCATGCATGCACAGTTTTTAAAAAAAGCAGATATGTTATTTTGGGTGTCAGAAGTAACTGGGGAACAATTTTAAAAGGATGGGTAGTATTTCTCATCTGTGAGATTGTTCTGTGTTTACAGACTGGAAAGATAGAATATGTTTTTAGTAGGCATTCCCAGCACCCACCAGTTGAAAGTCATTTAGGAAATACTGAACCCCATGAAGGAATGTCCCACTCAAGTACCTCAGAACAGCAGCTCTCGGGTTCCTCTGCATAGCCCTCTTCAGAGAACAGTTGACTCCAGGACACTTACGTCCCTGTGTGAGAACTTACGTCACTACCACCACAGGTAGAAGCAGCTCCGTCTTGTTCACGACTCTTCCACGAGAGTAAGATCCTTCTTGTGGTCCGATGGGTCTATAGACCACAGTCCTGGGTGTATTTTGCCATTGGCTTTAAACAAGAGAGTTTTCCGGGGGGGGGGGGGATTTTATTTGTCATTCAGTGTTTTTCTCTGATATGACATTCACAGCTGTAGTGCACTATAGCCCGATGGAGGTCAGGATGGAGGTCACTGCCCCTCCTTGTCATCCACCCTCGGACGTGTCTTTCTCGTCCAGCTTCCTTTCCATTCCTTGCATCATCACAGTCTACATCCGTATCCCATGTGAATGGATGACGGTGGTCCTTGTGACACACGGCCTTCTTGATGAAGTCCCCCTGTGCTTGTCCCTTGAACACAAACATCTGTGTTATTACCTTCCCATCCCTTCACCAAGTGGCCGTACAAACCCTTAGTTCCTATGGAACTCACAGCACCTTGAAATGAGCCGGGTTTTGCTCCTTTCCGTGGAAGTGATGGGTTAAGCTGCCCCAAGACCCAAGGAGGGAACTCCTTGTTTTCCTCTGTCCTGTTGATCGAGTTGTTTCTGCGAATTACCCCACCTCCTACCCCCAGCCCTCTTGATTTATAATGGAAATTCGACAAACTTAACAGCTTCCTATACTTACATGTGTATTCAAATTTTTATTTATTCGTGTTTAGCATTGAAAATGCTCCTTTAAAATACTATGAAGTTCAGAGAACACACACACAAAGAAAGCTATTCCCAAACTCACCACCTAGAGGTGATTTTAATTTAAAATATGCTGGTACATGCAAATTTAGCCTTTCCTGGTACAGATATGGTACTGTTATTCTGCAGAATCAAAATGATTCTGTAAGTAACTCGTAACTAGCATTTGCAAAGTTTTACACTGTGTGACCTTTTCTTAGGGGGCGTGTGGCAGAGGTGGACACTAGTTCTCATGTCACCCAGACTGGCCTTAAACTGCTTCTGCTCATGTCTCTACCACAAGTGCATACTACCAATGCCTGCTGTGTGACCTTGATTTGATGCCAGTGAATATTTTTCCACAGTAATATCATTATTTTGTGATTCATCTGTTTGTGTGTGTGCACATGTGTGGAAGTCAGAGGACAACTTGAAAGAGTCAGTTCTCTCCTACGTTGTGGGTCCTGGGGATTGAACTTGGGTCATCAGACTTGATGGCAAGTCCCTGTCCCCACCCCACCCTGTTGCTGGCCCCATGGCAGGCCATTCAGTAGATGTGGAATGTGCTGCTGTATGAATGTTCTGTGGTTTACTTAGCTGCCCCTTCATTTGATGTTCAGGTGGTTTGCAACTTTATAGTACTGTAGGAAACTTAAAAGAAGATGCTCTCTGGTTGAGGAAGACCCAATCTGGTTGGGGGAACACTCTCTGTGTTGGGGAGGACTCCCTCTGTGTTTTAGGCTTCAGTTCTTCATGGTCTCTTACTGGTGATAGTACATTTTGAGACGCCCCTTGTCTCTTGTTATTCTTGTTTTTTTTTTTTTTTTTTCCTTCCTCTTGGTGAAATCTGGAGATGCGTCTCCCATGCCAAGGTCACATCTCGGCATAGTCCCTTTTGTTCACTTCCTCGTTCTGTGCTTTCACACTTGAACCTGTCTGACATTTGTTTAAGTGTGTGCTGTGAGGCAAGGATGTCTGTTTGTTTTTCAGCTTTAGTCATTGGCTTCAGGTTGCTGTCCCAGAGAGTCCATCCCACAGCGTACAGCAAGGCTTACATGTCATATCTTAGGTCTGTTCTTGCTTCATTAGTTTACCTTGTCTCCGGCCTAAACACAACCCTCTTAATTATTTAGTTTGATACTGGAGGATGGCAAAGCCTGAGAACCCTCACCCACCATCATTTAGCAATGTTCTTAAGGTGGGCCACGGTGGCTCACTCCCGTAACCTCGGAACTTGGGAGAGTGAGTCGGGTCAGCCTGAACTACACAGTGTGTATGCCAGTCTGGGTTCTGGAGTAAGAGCCTGTCTTGAAGACAACAAAACCCAGCCGAGCCCTTTCCTCATCACCTGTTTGCGTTTTCTTATTTATCACCTGTGACTTTTATAGACTGGAGTTGATGGGCAACACCTTCTGTGTTGAGATCTATTAGGAATGCCTGAAGGGACGTCTAAAGACAGCTGGATCTCACAGCGGTGGTTTGCCCGCAGGTTGACTTTGGTTCCTGACCAGCGCGCTCTGGACCAACCTTCCCGAGTACAGAGACACGTTCGGACACCCTAATTAGCCCCTCCCATCCCCAGATTGCTCACAAGGAGGTCCTGAGAGACAAAAGCAAATGCCATTCATGTTTAATAGTTCCTTGGTCTTCTAGCTGAGTAGTGGAAATGACAGTTGTTTTCAAGTTTGGGTAGAAAGATGGGAGATGAGGACTCAGGGGAAAGGTAGCTGGTCCCTCTTTCCGCTCAGCGAAAGCAGGTGTTGCCCTCATCATTCCTGGCTACCTTCTGTAAGCGCTTGCAAAAATCTGCCTGATGACTGAATTTTTGTCTTGTAGTCCAGGCCACGATTTGTAGGTTTTAGTGACCTTGAATTCAGAAACCATTTGCTGCTTTCCTTAGGATTAGGTGAAACATTGAAAGCACTGGGTTGGAGGAACAACGAGACTACGCTATCTATCAGTCTTCAGTGATATCTAAGAGCCCTGGGTGCTGAATCTTTCGAGTTGTGTTTGGTGACTAATAAGCACTCCAAGCTCACTGGCATTTGCAACCCTCCTGTACAGCTTAGAAAACGGACACACAGAGGAGTATCCTGTATCCAAAATGCTTGGGACCCAGACATGTTGGCAAGTTTGGAATTTTCTCAGAGAGTTCATGTATACATATTGAAATATCTGAAATATCTTGTGGTGGGACCCACGTCTAAGCATGAAACTGATTTGTTACACACACACACACACACACACACACACACACACATCTTAGTAACTCCACATAGAATTTTTAAGCACACCACTGTATCGACTGTGATTTACCACGTGAGGTCCAATGTGGGATTTTCCAGTTGTGCTGTTATGTCAACGTTCAACTTTTTTGTTTTTAGAGCATATTGGATCTGGGATGTTTAGCCCATGAGCCTTTAAAATTCCATCTGAGGTTCTTCTGCCTTAAGAGGAGGTTTCCCTGTTATCATCTGGGTCATTGGATAGTTTTGGGCAGAATCCAACCATTGCTGATTTGGGACAGTTTCACTTACTGTGTTGACAGCTAAGATACTGGGTGTTTATGAGAGATCTCCTCTGCTCAAGCCTCAGAAGAGGGTCAACATAGTGTGAGGGGAATGCATGTGACTTGGTGCCTTTCTCTTGTCACCTCCTCTCGTGGCAAAGAATGGTGGTCATGGCCTACTTGGGAGAATATGGCGGCTCTCTCCCAAGCATCTGCTTCTGTTCTTTTTTTCTAGGAGGGGCTTACTTCCTGTCTCTTTGTAGATGGCCCACATTGAACAGTCGAGATTAAACAAGTCGACATAGCGTTATTAACAAGCTACAGAGCTCAGGGGCATCGCCAGGTTCTGTCCTCTTTCTGGCTGTCACTTTCGCAAACCTGCGTGCATTGTGGTTGTGACTGCTCAGGTGCTTCCTCACAGTGGTAAACTTCTATGTGATTGGTGGAGAGGTCCATTTGTCCCCGTGACACGAAGTGAGCACTGTGGTCTGTGGCCTTTGAGCATCCCTCCCAAGGGTGGATGGAGGGTTCCTTGCCCGGGCTACAAGAAGCTACAAGAGGGCTGCCTCTGTTGTAACTCACCAGAATCTCTTTGTTTTGTGAGGCGTTCTTAGTCTTCAAATCTTGGCACTTGGTCACATGTTGCTCCATTTTGAAGGCCTTGAGCTCGGTTGGTTGGTTGGTTGGTTGGTTGGTTGGTTGGTTGGTTGGTTGGTTGGTTGGTTTGTGATAGGGTCTCACTTTGGAGCCCAGGCTAGACTGGTGATCACTGTATAGCCCGGAGTAGCCTTGGATTTTCAGTTCTCTTGTCTCAGCCTCCAGAATGTTGGAATGACAGATGTGCGCCTCCTTGAGCTTTTGGAGATGTATACGGAGGTGCAGGATAGCAGATAGCTCTCCAGACAGCAAATATGGTTTCTAGAGCATCGTTTCTCAGCCTGTGGGTCTTGACTCTTTTGGAGAATCACATGGCCCTTTCACAGAGGTCGCCTAAGACCATTGGAAAACATAGAGTTTTACGTTACAAGTTCCCTAAATAGCAAAATTATAGTTATGAAGTAGCAATGAAAATAATTTTAATATGGCTGGAGGCCCACTACAACATGAGAAACTGTATTAAAGGGTCTCAGCATTTAGGAACGTTGAGAACTCTAGATCAAACCTGCCTCTCTCCCTTCGTACCCGTGTTAACACAGACTTTCCACTTGCCATTTGCGGCAGATCATTTGACTGCTGGGATGGCACATTTATCAGGCTGCTGTATGGACTAAATGAGTTAGTGTTTGTGCGCTCACGGGACCCTTGCTGCTGTACCATGGGGTCCCCTCATGAGAACTTGAGAATCCAAGGATTTAAAACAGAGATAGTAAACTCTGGCTTTTTTAGGTAGACCTTTCAGTGAGATACATTAGTGCAAAGAGAAACTAACCTCTGTTACAAGATGTATTTGTTTGCTAATATGATCACCAGAGTATGGAGATTCACTCCCTTCCCCAGGAGCCTGGGTGGGACATAGAGATTTTAACGAAAAGTGCCAGAAAGGCCTTCAAGAGTGACTTCCCAGTGGAGAAATCGGGAACTCACTGCCATCTCAGCCAAGCAATGAAAGTCGAGGTCACTCTTGGTGAGTCGTCTTAGATTCTTCCTCGAAGTGGAATGTTGAGTGGGTCCCGTTCCTTACCCCGGTAACCAAATGCTTGGCCGAAACAAACTTGAGAGTTGAATTACGTACATGTATGTCTCATGGTTTCTGAGGGGTCAGGTGAGATCATTGGCCCCATGACTCGGCACTTCCTGCTAGTGCCTCCATATCATGACTCTGTCAAGGGATGCATCTGTTAGTTAAGTCAGAGCCCTCAGGATCTAATTGCTTTCACAGGCACAGGAAGATGTGTGCTTCCTAACTTTCTAGGTGTCTCTTAATCCAAGCAAGTTGACTTTAAGACTGAAGTACCCCAGATGCCATGGGCAAGGTGCATGCTTTCAGAGTCCAATGATCTGTAGTGCCCATGTCATAGGGAAACAAGACAAAGCCTCCCCGCCCCTTCCCATCCTCACCAGAGGTGCTACCTCAGTTCCTGACCAGCTCTCTTCAAAAATAATGGGGCCATGGAATTCAGGGACATACAGGCCGCCCAGTGCCATGTGGAGTCCTGATTTAGATCACAGGTGTGAGTGGAGAAACCGAGCAGGCCGGGTTCAGTAGCGTCAGGCACCAGGCTCCCTTTGTTACCTGACAGATATCCTAGGTGTTAAAACAGATGGCATTACTACTGTGCGCAGAGCATATGGGGAACCTGGAACTATCTGGTGACTCTTCTGTAAATATAAACGGATTGCAGCCTGCAAAGCTAAAAATCAAAGAAACAGAGCCACCAGGGGCATGCTGGTTTTAGAAACGCTTAATGGGTTTAAGGCAGGAGGTAAAAGTGGATGCCACCATGACCACGTCCTAGGGACAGTGAGCTGTTAAATGCTGGTGGCCTCCTGGACTCCCTTTCCAAGGGCAGGCCCATAAACACTTTTATTAAATGTTTTTAAAAGCCTTCTTTCTCACATTCTGATTACACGCCTTAGAAGTTTCATTGATAGCATGGCCATCCCCCCTCCCCCACCCACCCCCTCCCCACCCAGCCCTCCGACCAGAGTGTCATTTTAGACCTGTTTGATGCTTCTATAAGATTTCTTTAAAGTGGCATTTGTTTAGCTATGCTAAACTCATATTCCTAACCCATCCAGGTCCCCTTTATATTGCCTCTGCCCTTGCCAGTCTTTAGAAAGCCTCCCAAATTAGCATCATCTGAGAATTTAATTAACTCGCTGTTTACTAACCCTCTTCTTTCAAGATAATTAATGAGGATGTTATAAGTGACACCGGGCCTGACAGGACTCCCAGTGGCACCTGAGCGGGCAGCTACCAGAGTGAGGCTTTGGTGGTGGTGGTGGGGTGGGGAGCTTCTTCCTCGGTTCTCCCGAAGCCAGTATCCAGGCTGTGTGGCCAGGGGCAGGCACCAGGGTCACATGCTTGCTTAAAGTCAGGCTTTCCCAAACCTCGACCTTTCCCGCTCATTTTCTGCTTTGTTAATTAAAAAGCCCATTTCACTTAGAGTGGAAATGCTTATTTTTTCCCCTCCCGTTATTCCCCAGACAGCGCCTCCATTACCAGGCTTGAAATTAAACTAGCTGAGAAGGGCCAGTGTTACATTTCCCTTTTGTTTCTGTTGCAGTGGTAGTGCAGCCTCTTCCTTTCTGCTTTGCACCCCCCCCCCCCTTCAGCTTTCAGCCCAATCCAGGGAGCTAGAGATTACAATTCAATCCAGACTTGAGGGCTGCCTGCTGCAACTTCTGTAGCTATGGAAGCCTGCGGCATCCAGCGTGGTAGTCCCTCAGCCCCTTGAGACGTATAGCGGTTGAACACTTTGAAATGTGACCACCGTGACCGAGGATAGTAACTTTAAATGGTATTCAACATACTGGAAGTCTAAATAGTCACATGTGGCTACATGGTGACTCTGCTGCCCCCCCCCCCCCCCTGGTGGTGCCTTATCTGCTTGGGCTCATCTGTGTTGAGCCTGAGGCAGTTTGCCTACCTCCTCCAGGGACTTTCTCCTCAGGTAGAGAGAGTAAACTGATTGTAACATGGTATCCAACAGACTGTAATTAGGAAGGTAAGTTTTCTGAAGGAAAAAGATGTTACTTTCTAGATCCAAATGTAAATGACTTGGATTATCCGTGTCACTGAGCGCTTCATTCACGCGGATAATTGAGAATTGACGCTGTCCTTTTCCCTCAATTACTTCCTGATAGTTCCATGTGGCACAATGGGTGGAACACGGGGGCTGTTTTTTAAATAGCTATGTTAATGTCCTCATTAATTTTACCGTTTTTCTACCAATTAACAAATATTAACTCTCGAGGCAGAATTAAGTTGGCTTCCCCCTCGACAGCCACATTTGCCAGTAACTCCCTTGCCAGGAGAGTCTAGCGAGGCTGGCTTAGCTTTTCAGGCCGAATGCAGGTGAAGCAGAGACACGGCGGTTTTCTGGCTGCTCATCCCCAGTGTAACACAGTGCGGTGTGACAGATGCTGAACCGTATGGAAAGATGTTGAACCAGGACATTCCGTGGCCCCCATTTACTGGCCTCACAGTCTTTGCATATGGTACAATTCAGGGCTACATATTCAGTGCCCAGAGGGGCTGCAGGGGTTTGACATGGGTAACCGAGGGGGTGAAGAGCTCCTGCCTCTTCTGGATAAGAATGAGCACGGGGCTGCAACCTTTCTGCTGCCCTCCTTGTTCCTTTCTCCTTTTCTTCTTTTTCCTTCCATTCTTCTGCCCTTTTAGAGGCAGAAAAAGTCATGGTTGCCTAGGAAGTTGACAGCTTTTAAAACGTTCACCAGTAATTAAAAGAATCCTTAACATCGAGAGTCAGGCATCACTCATAGGCGGAGTTCCCATCTGTTGCCCGCTTGCCTTCTCTGCTGTCCATCAGACTGAATAAGGATAGGATCAGGCTTCTCCTTGGCCCCATCTCCCCCAAGAATCAGTCCCAGTGTAGGATGGACAGACCCCTTGAAATCATTATAGGGCTGGTGATTTTGTGTTTTGTTATCATTAAAATGTGTATGCGATGACTTTTCTAAGTCCAGACTTTCAAGACCACTCGTTCCTAGTTTTCAAGATCATCCCCAGCCTTCTGCTCTCAGGAGGTGCTTAGGAGGCACCAGCAGGGTTGTAGGGAGACACGCAGATGTGACAGTCACCCAGGTGTCTCCTTCCACCTGTGCCCCCTTGGCTATATAAAACCTGCTCTGCTCTCGGCTCCTGGAGAGCGTCGGCGGTGTCTGCATTTGCTGTTTATTGGATTGTAGGGTTGGTAAACATGGAGTCCATTTTTAGCTGTTGCTCAGCTCAGAATGAATGTCCAGTCGTCAACCTTTTCCCACTTGGGTTACAGAAGGATATGCAAAACTTGAGGATCACATGACCCAGGGCACGTTTACGCAGAAGCTCTTACATTGAAAATCAAGGGATGCCGTTTAATTATTCTGATGCCATTTCGTAGTTCAGAGCTGAATCATCTTGACTAGGCGTTTGCCTTTGGTTTCCAACAGCTTATTTTTATAGAAAGTTTTCAATCCTTGCCCTTATTAAGGTTTGAACGTTGGAAGTAACGTGTGTGTGTGTGTGTGTGTGTGTGTGTGTGTGTGTGTGTGTGTGTATTGTCTCCTGCCTTCTTTGAGACCAGGCTTTTGTGGGTTTTCACAGGACTGGGTAAAGTGTTCAATTTCAGATCAGTATCAGTATATTACCCATAGAAGAGGAAAAGCAAGCCAGCCACTTGTCTTTTATACATAAAGCTTTATTGGTACACGTAATGAATGATCTTCTCATTCTGGTCCACCGCTGCTCTATTGCAGTGCCAGAACTGGGTGACCGCGACAGAGGTATGATAGCCCCAGCCTCTGAGGTGTTTGTCCTCTAGGCACTCACAGAGTTTTCCTGACATCTGGTCAGAGTGATACGAAATGAGACTTCTTAGAGGCTTGTTTTAATGAATTCCGGGGAAACTGTGGATTAGACATTGTGCTACTCACAGCATCCTTAAAATGCATTTGTTATCAGCTTGGCTGGCTCCGGTTTATCCCTGTGATCTGAAGAATTTGCTTATTAGATGTTGAACGCAGTGACCCTGGTTTCATGGTAACTAACCCTGCCTCGGCCCCCCGTGCTGATAACGCAGCTAGCCATTTTGTTCCGGAGACTGAGTAGTTTTCAGTGTTGCCGTGGTAAGGGCCCCCACTCATTAGTGAGTGCCTGCAGCCTCCGGCTTTGCTAAAATCAGAATGCTTTCTCAACCTGAAACCGTGGGTATTATTCTAAATGTTAGGTAATAGAGCTCTCTCCAAAGACAAAGTGCTCCTGGGTCATCTCTAGCTGAAGTCAGTCCATCATCGCGATGATGCCGTAAGGTAGGGCCTAAGTACTGCCGAAATGGGCCGGAAGGGTGACTCGATGAAGGTCACGTAATAACAAAGCCCGCTGGCGATTTGTGTCATCTCATGAGTCACGTTGGCTCTGAGGAGCACAGCCGGCACCTGCAGGACTCACTCACGCCCAGAGGCAAGCCGGTCCTCCTAACAGGTTTTTTTCCTGGCAACCCGATGATTTCACCGTTAAGGTAGGTGAATTCGTGACTGAGTAATTAACTCATCAAAATGTGGACTCGGGGCCCACCCCTGTGAAATTAGCCAATGAGGGTAGGTAGGCTTTTTGAGCCTCCTGTTCAAACCGGTCACCACCATCTGCTGACCATGGCTTTCGTTTTGCTTTAGCATTTATGAGGTACTTTCACAGTGACTGACTCCCTCCAGCCTTGTGGCATGTGGTGTTGCTGTTCCTCCATTTATAGTGGAAGACGCCACTGGGTGCCAGAAGCCACCGTATTCTCCCCCATTCTCACTGTGAGCAGATCTGGGTTCTGTGTATTGAGCTCAGAGTAGACAGGTGTGTGGTTCCTGCCTTCAGAGGCCTCACAGTGTCCACAGGGAATGTTCCACATCTGCAAAGCAGACATCAAGGATCCTGAGTGACAGTGAGAGGTGTGTGGAGCCTTCCAGACTGAGAATCCTTATGGAAAGGTCTCACTGTAGACAGAAGTGAGATGCATACAACGGACGGTAGCTGTGCTGGAAACAGAAGCATGTGCAGGAGGAAAAGGCAAAAGCCAGCGCACACCATATACAGAGAGAATATTGAAAATAGCTTGTAGTAGACAGAGAATATTCTCTCTTGTTTTCATGAGTGGTCAGAAGCGTGAGGAAATAGGAAAGAGGGATGTCAAGAGATGAGAGGAGTGGGTGTTAAAGCTGAGAGAATGACCACTCCCCCCCCCTCCCCAAAAAAATAGTGATCCTAGTACTTGGAAGGCTGAGGCAGGAGGATTGCTATGAGTTTTGAGGCCAGCCTGGGATACTAAAACTCTATCCCAAAACAAACCTAAGCTATGACTGTGACCAAAGCTGGGACTGGATGTTGGTTCCCCAGGCATTCGGTTATTTTACCTCCACAGTCCCTTGGCTCTAACATTTGAAGGTTTCAAGATTTAAACCTTTAAACCTGTAAAATGCCACAAATCTGAGAGATTTTAGAAACATGGCAGTTCTTGTTTGGCAGTACCTTACTACTGACACGGTCCAGGAAAGGGAGCATAGCCAGGCTTGAGTTCACATGTCTCCATGTCCCTTTCTGGTAGGAACATCTGGCTGGTGTGTGTTGCAGCTTCCAGAAGCTTTCTTTAGGGTTCCACAGAAGGCTACGCTCTCTCTGGCCCTATCTCCCTTTTCTTCCTTTCCTTTTCCACAAACTTTACTACCATTTTGCTCCAGTGAATTTACCTTTCAGTGATGGGAGCTGTCTGGGATACATTGTAACAGGGTTTGTGGACTCTGCCCAAAGAGATGCCCCTGCCTCAGCAGGGTCCCTGGCCTTTTGCTGGCCTAGTCTTATTTCTTGGCCTGTTAGAAGAGCGAGTGCACGTCTCTGAGGAGAGGATGTCTAGATTAATGTTGGATTAGACGCTGTAAAGCCTTCCTGTATATCGCCACTTAAAATGGCTCAGTGGTTACACAGGTCTTGCCACTCTTCCAGTAGACACTGGTTCAGTATCTAGCACCCACACCACATGGCTCACAAGCACCTGTAACTCCAATTTCAGGGGATTTATACCCTCTTCTGGTCTCCAGGGTCATACATGTGCTATACACTTACATACACATAAAATATAGAGTTATGTTAAAAATAAATTTAAAAACTGTTTTACTGGCAAGTTTGTCCTTGGGTCTCATTCCACTGAGGACTTGAGAGCAGAATCCTGTTGCAGAGGTTTAGGCTCAGGATGCTGGGGCATCCTCTAGGAGTGGGACTGCTTTAGGTAGAGGTGAGCATCCAGGCAGAAGGCTGGGAACATAGCTGAGAGGGGAAAGGTAACACTCGACAGCTGTGGACTTTGGAGCCCCTGTGGGGCCTGTTCCCCTCTCACCCCTCACAGGTCCTAGAATTTGGAAATGGAGGAGGGCAAACCATCCATGGGTTCTTCAAGGGAGTTGAGAGACTTGGAGGGTCAGACAAGTCCTCAATTACAGACAGATATGAGGACAGCCAAGCAGGAGCAGCTGATGTTGTCTAGGGATGACACCTCTGTGGAGAAGAAAGGTTGTGGCTCTCTTCACTCACGAGAACCGGGGAGCTGAGGTGTTCACTGTGCACCCTACCATTCGTCCGGTCTCTGAGCAGCATCATGGCGTCTGCTGACCTTATTAGCCCTTTCATGTTTGCCACTGATGGACAGGTGGGAATATCTTTTTCTGTAAAGGCATGGTGGGCTCTGCCCACACCTATTTAGGGGTCCCACAGTTTGAGTTGCCCCCCAAGAGGTGTCCCTGGAGGCTGCCCTCACTTGCTGACCTCCGAGCCCCTTCCTGCGGTGTGTGTCCAAGTCTTGGACCTAGTTTCCCATGAACAACAGAATGCGGTGACCGGCCTCTGTCTCAGGAAACACAGAAGGCGGTCAGAAGAACACAACTAGGTGTATATATAGAAGAAATGGAAGGCTGGGACATCTGTGACCACTCGGTTGTCCTCGAGCCTGGGACATTCTGTCTATCTGGAGGGAAAGGAGGGGGATGCTGTCTTGTGATCTGTATACTAAGAAAATGAGGTCACTAGGTACAGTCACTTAAAGTCATTATCTCCTGTCATAAACTAGTGTGTAAACAAGCAGTAAATGTTAGCAAGCATTTGTTTTCTCCAGTCCCCAACCTTCTAGCTCAGTAGGGGTGGTGTAGCCCAGTGAGGTTCAAAGGCTGGTGCATGGTGGGTCCTAACGGGGATTCCCTCAGTCCTGGGACCCAGAACGAAAGAGACAAAAATTGCTCAGCTATGATGGGAAAGGCCCCCAGAAGAAGAGACTGTCAGTCGTCGTCGTCATTGTCCTCACCCTGCCTTTTGATTCCTGTGTCATTTTAGCATGTGAAGGAAGTACCTGGCAGGACAGGAAAAGTCACCAAAACCAGAAAGAGGAGATTGGTGAATGAATCAGGAACCGCCATGGGCCTGCTTTTATGCGACATGACATGCAGAGCTGAAATCTGAGCCGGATTTAGAGTCCATTAGATAGGGCTCGACAAGCACACCAAAGGCCAGGCTTCAGATGGAGTGGGAAAGGCTTTTCCTCATTCACTCAGACCATCAGCCACTAAGGTTTAAGGACCTCCCATGGATCTGAAGCTGTATTGAAGAAAGACGACGAAAGATAGGACTTAGGTCCAGCTCCAGAGATGCTGTTCACTGGGTGTCAGGGGAGCCAGCCATATTGGTTGCCCAGTGTGATGAGCCGGACACAAAAGCTGCTTCTGGAATAATGCAAGTCCCAAAGGGGAGGCTGGAGATCTGAGCCTCTGTAAAGTGCACAGGCTTGGCCATTCTTTTTTTTTTTTTTTTGGGGGGGGGGGGGGGGGTCGTTTTGTTGTTGTGAGCATCCGTGTACCCCAGACTCCCTTCCAAACACCTTATGTATTATTATAATTTCCAACCAGACGATGTGCCTGTTACTGTTTGAAGTTCAGTAGTATGGCCAGCCCCGTGATCTTCATTTAATACGTGGATACTTTGATATAGAGTAGTGGATATTCTTTTGGTCTTATTTTTTTTTTCCCCAGAGACTTTACATTCCATAGCAAGTAGGTTATGGATTGAACTGCATAGTTTCTACTCAGAGCCAAATCCCAGTGCATATATGTACCCTTTTAGATAGATCTTGGGTACCAAACTATTTCTAATGGAGAATCAATTGGCCCCCACTCAATCGCAGGAAAGGTTCTCTGTATTGGAAGCCTGCCTTACCTGACCTGCCATGGTTACCACACAACCTTATCTTTGAATTACCTGGAGAGTTTGCTGAAACCCGTGTTTCCAGGTTTCGACTTCAGAGTTCCTGTTGACCTGGACAGAGCCTAAGAATCTCCAAGTCCAAAGTTTTCCAGGAATGTTGAGGCTGGTAGCTGGCAGCTACTCTTGGAGAGTGTCTGCTGTAAGCCAGGCATCCCTGGGTAAAGAAATGGCCAAGTTCCTGGTGGGACCTCCCTTTGATGACTCCTTCTCAAAGACTGGGTCGGGAGTAAAAGATGGGCAGGTGCCTCTCCAGACTCTTGAGCGTACCTTCCTCGTTATCTTTGTGAGGACTCAGGCCCCCCAGTGTCCACGCACTTTGTGTGGTCCTGGGCCCCCAGCAGGGTCTTTCACCACTCTCAGCTTCCATGAGGAACAACCGTCCTGAAGACCAAAGCTGGATCTCAGCCTCAAGAAGTGGCAGTTAGCTCTCCGTGTGGCCATCGGACTTCAGGGTTCAGTCTTGTCTTCCGCATCTACTGGATGGTACTGAGGCCCTTCAGTGAGAGTTCCCCTGTGACCTTTAAATGTTGCTGAGGCCGTGAGGGTGCTAATCCTCAGAGACAGTCCAGTCAAGGGAAGCCAACAGACTCCCAGAGATTCCCCCAGCCAAGGAGATGTTCCCATCTTTGAGCTCATGCCCAGTGGAGTGACTAATCGATGCCCTCCACTCCACTGGACAATTAAGAGAAGCAGGAGAAGGAGGGAAAAGTCTTCAGTTAGACCTAATTTGGCACCATACTGTTTTCTGTTAATCTATTTTGCTTTCTGTCCGTCTGTCCCAAGGGATGGGTGCCTCGCTGCTTGCTGAAGCATGCATAACTAATGTCCTCATTAAGGGCTGATCTGTTTATCAGGACCATGCTAGGAAGCAGGGCTGCCAAACCTAGGCACAAGCTGGGGGCTGTTCCCTCCCTCTGGGCCTTAGCCCCACCTCATTAAGCCGGTCCCGGCTATTGATTGGGAGCCTGTGTTTGGAAGAGTCTTACTTACTCCATGCATTATCTTGACAGGTTGATCAGACCTGATTGAGAACCTCTTAAAGGAACGAACAGCTGTAATGGGAAAGTTGGACTCTGTCATCCGTTAGGATGATTCTGGAAGCAAGAAGAACACGGCTGACATCTTGGAGCAATTGTATTTACAATTAACATGGCTGAAAACGATTGCCTCTATTGATCCCCCCTTCCTGCAATTACAGCCCCATTGTTTACATTCCAGCACTTCAGTTATAAAAAGGAAATTCAATAATTATTGCATTATTTAAAGTTAAAGTGCCACAGAGTTTGCTGGCTGCGCTCGCCGGCTGATTTAACGTTCAGTAAAATCCATGCCGAGCTCTCCATCTCCAGGCCAGCAATATCGGCTTTTAATGAGACCTGGGGGGAGGGGGAGCTCTTTTCGCAGGGTGTTTGTCTGGGTTATTTATTGGGGGTGGGGGCCCTGAAAGCAGAGTGGAGAAACTCGCCATGTCATGGTTCACGAAAACGGCCCCTCTTGCCACGTGGCCATCCAGTCTGCAGATGGCCGTGTCTTGGTCTCTTGGCACACACTCAAATCTATTTCCTACAAACAAATTTCTTCTACCTTGTTGCTCCCCTGTCCCCCTTCCTGTTCCCTTCAACCTTTTAGCAAAAGCAGTGGACTCAGAGGAGGAAGGATGAGCTGTTAGCAGTGGACAGGGGGATCCCCACCAAATCTGTCAGGGTCAAATTTCTCTCTGTTCGGTTCCCATTTTCCCCTTTCAAGGGAGAAATTAAAAAAAAAAAATAATAATAATCACAGACTGCTTTTGGAGTAAGTTAGCCCTACGGATGTTCCATATCCCTGATCTCTGGCATGCTGATAGCCCCGGCTTCTCACATCAGTAAGGTGGTAATCATATACCTGGCAGCCCCAAGTTTTGAGTACCAAATTTGTGTTCTCAGCAGCAGCAGCAGCATCCAAGAAGTCGAAGAGCTGGGGTTGGGGGGGGGGAGATCTTAAAGTCCCTTCTTTTTGTCCTATTTGGTTGAGAGTTATTGTGGGCTTGGTTCCAAAGAGCATCTGGTGGGCGTGCCCATAACAGGAAGGCAGAGCAGAGGAGGAAACTGGCCACTCCCTCCGCTTAGCTGCCACCAGTCATGGTCCCTTCCACAGCCCCAGGAAACTTTAGACTACTGGTGCGAAAGGCAAGAGGAAGATGAATAGAGCCAGTTGTGACTTTTAGGGAGTATCAGAAGCAGGCCACCAGTGGGCAGCTGCTTCCCAGTGACTTTTTCATCAAGGAGGTGAATTCTTGTGGGCAGGTCTTGCGTGGTTTATCGGACATGCTCTTTGAGAATCCAAAATTCCCTTTAGGAAAACGGCCGAGTGCAGAGATTTTGAGGCCTTGGAGGTTTCCCTCCCTACTATGGAGTGTCTATATACAGTTTTCTAACCTGGGTCTCTTTTTTTGTTTCCCTCTGGTGATTGCTGTCCGAGCCATAGCCTCAGCACTAGCATCAGATTTTACATTCTGGCTGAATTAGAACTCCCTGGAAGACGCCCTGGTAACTCAAGGTGTAACAACTGTACCTGCCCCACAGATGCTCCTGATCAATGCCACCCACGCTGGAGAGCCACCGAGCTAGAAACACTAGTTGCATCACAAACATCCAGGCCTGTGGTGTGGCACCGACCTGTCAGGTGTGATGAGGCAGGATCCGGGCTCGCCATGAGACGATCACAGCAGTGCCGGATGTTCAGACAGCTCTTCACATTTTTCCAAAGGATTTTCACTTACGGTTTCTCACACGGCTTGATCAATGGCCTCTGCGGAGGCATGACATGTGCAACGTGATGGCACTTTATAGATGGAGCCACAGCACCTGTTTGGACCACCAGGCAGCCATTCTCCTTGCCTCTGCTGTGTGGATTTTCATGGCGTTGGAGATACAAATAAGTATACCCCTCAGAGTGTAGTTAAGAGAGAGGGGAGTGTGCCTCTAAGCCACGCCCTCTCTGTCCTCACCGGGATAGCCACAGACTTGATTAAGAACGGGACCCTTGATTTTCACCATCTCAGCATCCCAATAGACAAAAGGATGGGTGAACATGTGACCAGGGCCAGGGCTACCTACCCCAGCAGCAGAGTGTTCTGGGTAAAGCACTTCCAGTCACATGTGTTCAGGCTCTCCCCCGACCCCACAGCATAAGCTCTCTGTGTTAGTTTCTTTACTGTTGACTTTGGCCTCCCCTTTAAGGATCCAGGATGGCATGGACCTTTGTCGTACTGAGGGAAGCGTTAAGTTCTTGACTCTAAAGATTAGCAAGTTTGAAGAATAGCGAAGGCCACAGTAGTCTTCATTATTATGAGAGCTAACTGTGTATCAGGTATTGTTGATAAATGCTTTATATGCATCATACTACTGAGTTCCCCCAGCTGTGGGGTGAGGTGGTTCGGTTACTGAGGAAACGGAGGCCTCCCAGGCTCACAGTCTGTCTCCTGCTGGACCAGTGTTCAGCCACAGTGCATCCTGGAGCCAGCATTATCAACAGTAGGTTGATGAGGAGCAGAACAGTATTGATGGCTTAGATCTTTGAGGGCTGGGGATCTCCGTGAACGGAGGAGACCACAATTGTCAGAATTTTGTCCTGGTGAAGGTTGTCAGTTCCAGGGCCTGGGGACATTTTCTGAAGGATGGTCAGTCAAGTGTTAGCCTTGTTAGGATCCATTGTTTTAGAATTTTCCTCACAGGGAAAGATGCGTGAACTTTATGCTAAGGTATCAGCATGCCCCAAGCATCCATGTTTGTACTTCTTGTTTTCAGAATATTCCTCGCCCAGGCTGATAGTTGACAGATTTTTGTAACATTTACGTAGTTATTTTTCTCTTAGGATTTAGTGTCTGGCGGAAGGTTACTGAGATTTAGGGACCATGCAATGTTCACATAGGGGAAAGTTTCGGCAGTCGGGAGCCTCAGCCCAGGTCCCGGAGTTTGGAAGCAGGAGAAGCACTCGGGTGGCTTGTTCTGGGGCGTGAGGAGCCTGGCCTAGAAACCAGAAAATAGGGCAGAGCCACCCAAACGATTGATCTAGGGACCATTTTTACTTCTTTTGCTTTTTTTTTTTTCCTTATAAATCATATCTTACGGTGTCTGCGGGGCTCCTATGGCGAAATAGGGCTAAATTAGCATGCGCCAAGGATGAGGGCACCAGTGGATGAAAAGCCAAGATTAAACAGGAAATATGTATATATTTAGGCTGACCTTTCACGCGTCATGCTGAAAATGTGACATTCAGTCTGAGACTAACTCAACCTCACTGATTAAAAAAAAAATTAACCACCCTCACCCCTGGATACATCACATCCAAAAGGGCTCTTTTTATAGGCGCTCAAGGTGAATGCCTGGGCCTAGGGAGCCTCTTGTTCCAGAAAGACCCTTCAGATGGGGCCTGAGCCCAACAGTAGGCTCTTAGAATCCTGTCCCAGGTTCAGGTCTTCTCTGTCTGCTGAGCGCTGAGAGACCTGAGGACAGTCACATGACCTCTCTCAGAGGTGGATTCCTTCCGGAACAGGAGTCTGCTGTCCTGTGCCTCCCAGCTTCTGCTTTTGGTGCTGGAGCATTTTCCAGCTAAGTTGGGCTCCTGTACATGTTCCCAGTTACCTCCCATCTGATTTTCCGGGGAGATTTTAATACTGTACCCCCCCTTCACCCAAGTACCGGAAGCCCTTGGTATGTTGTCATTAGTGCTCTGCTCTTCCAGGGGGCTGTTCCATAAGAGCCTCCCCCTCCTATTGGGGAGCCTCGAGCTTTGTAGATGGAGAGAAGTTACAGGCTCCCCCTCATCTGCCTTTACTGAGGTGCCCTTCAGAACCCAGCAGATGACTAGAAGGAGTGGGGACATCCCACCATGAGATTTAGTCTTCAGTGAGCAAGATTGGGGTTCCCTGGCTTAGTTGGTTCACTGGGGTGGATGCCCAGAGTTACCACCCCCATCAGAGAGCTTTGCCTTTTTTTTTTTTTTTTTAACCCTCAAAATAGAGTTACATGGTATGTACTTTGGAGTGTGGTGAGAGGGTGTTTTGGGGTGTGCTGATAACAGGTGTTACTCCCCAAGGACTCGTTTATTGTAAAGTGTGTGTGTGTGTGTGTGTGTGTGTGTGTGTGTATCTGTCTGTGTGTGCGCACGCGCTAATGCACATGCACATGCATGCTGTGTCCATTTTTACTTTAAAGGGGCAACCGTGACCAAAGCTGATCAATATTTTACATCCCATGCATGAAGAACCAGATGTTAGAAGTTTCCTTTTGCTGAGTAGGAGGAGGTAGCCGGGGGCGCTCCAGATTTATAGAAATCAATGTTCTCTGACAGAAGTTGGTTAGTTTTCCTGGGAAAGAAGTAACAGGAACATATATATATTTTTTTCTTCCATGACGAATTATTTTCTAACGAGCCCTCTTTGGCTTTCCGCATTTGGCTGGGGTGAACTCGTATAACATATTAATGGGTAGACTCCCACAGCACGTGCAGCAGCCTGGTCTCCAGACCTCCCTTCTTTAAATACTAGTTTGAGTTTTGTAGGCACACTATGTGCCAGGCTCATTGTCAAGGGCGTCTTTCTGTGGGGAGGGCTCTCGTTCTTGACCAAAGTCAAGTCATGGAGACAGGTGCAGGACCTCGGGTATTCCCATATGAAGAACACTGTGCTCCCTATGGCTGAGATGTGCTCTCTATAGCTGAGATGTGCTCCCTATAGCTGGGATGTGCTCCCTATGGCTGGGATGTGCTCCCTATGGCTGGGATGGGCATTTTAGAGCACAGCAAGCCAGGAATTATTATCAGATGGAGTCACATGCAGAACCACACCCTATATGTTCAGCCTGGGATGCCAGCTAGCTGGCACATGCTAGTCCCATTTCCAGTGGCTCACCATGATGCCCACCTGATCTTCCATGGCTGCCTGGTGGTCTTTTAGAGAAGTCAGAGATAGACCTTTTCTGCTTCCAAGTATGAGTGACACTGGGTACTTGCCTCTTCCCTTCCAGAAGAGTCTTCTGTTGTAAGCCACCCTGCCTTCGTGGTGCTTCTAAGATAGTCTTTTGCACTATTCATTCATACAGTTTACCATTCATCTGCCCACCTTCCCAACCCACCACCCATCATCCATTCATGCGGTATACCATCCTTCCATCCATCTTCCCACCCATCCACCCACACACCCATTCACCCTTTCATTCATGCATTTTACCGGGAATCCATCCGTCCACGCATTTCATCCACCAGTTTATTCACGCAGTTTACGATCTGTCTGTCCACCCACCCATTCACACATTCACCTGCTCATTCATTCTTTGCGGTGCCAGGGATTGAAAACAGAGCCCTGGTCTCTTGTTAGGAGAGTATCCTCCTGCTGAGCTACATCTCCAGCTCCTGTGGATAACTCTCGAACAAGTGGGACTTGGAGGGGATCAGGGAAAGCTTTCCTGGCACTCCAGGCTGCAGCTAGAGGCTGCAGAGCCCAGAAAGGTTAGATGGTCCTGGGTTTCACCGTTGGCCATTTACCTGGGTGACTTTGTATTTTCTGGTTGGTCACCTTACTGCAGTAGTCCTTTGCTGTCTATGCCGTTTTCTACAGAGTGCTAAGAGACATCTGGATTTCAGAGTTAGGGTGTCATAGTCATACGGTGGCATTATTAGAACTGAAGGGATCTTGTCCCCTGGCCTCTGGCAGATACTCTGAATGGGTGCCGTTGCTGCTGTTGCTGTTATCTTGTGAGTTCCCTGTTGTTGAGGTTGTTTTGAAGCTTCAGGGGTTGTAGATACTTAGACTCAAACCCAAACAAATCCCAACAAGTGGACTCCACCACCATCATCCCCTAAGTCCCAGGGGACCATAACAGTGCACACCGCAGCTGAAGCTCTGCTCAGTTCTGTTCAAATCACCCATGTGACCTGACAAGGAGGAGTAGGGGTGGGGGAAGGGAAAGAGTTAAACAAAACTCAGGTCCCCTCCGCTCCAACGCTCTAATGGGAGAACTCTAGGAGAGAGATATCCATCCGTCTGGGAATTCAGGATTTGTGTGGGAGAAAAAAATTCCCTGCCTGGCGAGGAGAGCAAGATGCCTGAACGGAGGTAGCTCTGTTATTGAGTGCACCAGTGGGATTTGTGCCTTGGTGGATTCTTCATATATTACAGTGAATTTAATTAAATACATTGTGATCCCAATTGAGGGTATTCTAATTAGCTGGGTCAGGAACAAATTATTCTCCCTCCTTCTCCAAATGAAAACATCTCTGCTCTTCTGCAGGGAAGGCATGTCCTTGGCTGCCTGACTTGCCCCATGGAGTCCTCTTCTGTCTCAGGCCCCACCCTCCCCTGATGCCTTGCATCAGGGCAGGTTCCCAGAGTGGGGCTCTAGGAAGAGGCAGTGCCCCTAGTGAGGAAGACAGAATCTGGACATCTGAGCCAAGGGGTGGACACACTTACGGCTGGGGAGTCACTGGATGTTGTGAGGCTCAGACAGAAATCAGTCTGCTGCAGGCCCTGGGTCCTTGTTGACTCCGGGTTGGACAAAACAAGAAGTAACAGGAGTAAGTCCTGGGCTTGTCAAATGCAGGTAAGCAACAGCAGGCCCAGGTTGTGAAAGGAAAAGTGGACATTTGGAGATCTGAAGCGGGGTGGGGGAGGGGAAGATGTGTTCGCATGCATGCTCATGTGAGTGCATTTGTGTGTGTGTGTGTGTGTGTGTGTGTGTGTGTGTGTGTGTGTGTGTGT
>JANHMN010000018.1:33090805-33113305 GCA_030674055.1 Rhabdomys pumilio
TGTGTGTGTGTGTGTGTGTGTGTGTGTGTGTGTGTGTGTGTGTGTGTTTGCCCTTTTACTATCAGTAGATGGGACTGTGGCTCAGGTCTCCCTGTTTCCTTTTATTCTTTCCTACGTGATTTGTGATGGGTGGCCATTTCCTTCTCCACAATGGTCCTCCAATGGCCTACAAAAGCGAAAACTGAGGGCAGTGCTGTGGGTTGTCAATTACCAGTGTGAACTAGTGAACAGAATGGTCCTAAAATATCTTCTTACCATTTTTTTTTTTTAAGCAAGAGTTCCCAGCATAATGTTTATTTCTGTTCAGGACATACGAGGCCGGGACATCCAAGAGCCCCTGGATTTAAGGACAGAAAGACAATTCAACTTCTCAGTTCCTGTTCGACTCTTTAAGTCTTAGCTTTCTCTTCTGGCTCAGAGACTTAGGAGCTCCAGCCAGCCGGGATGGCACCCTCAGCTCCGCCTTATGATACTATGTTTCAAACTCAGTGCGTTACTGCAAGGACGTCCTCTTCCCTGGGGAGCTATAGGGGGTTAGGCTTTGTGAATCTGGCTAGATGTCAATGCCAGCAAATTCTCTTGACAAAATGTGACACTCTGGACCCTGGTTGGGTTTTTTTGTTTTGTTGTTTCTGTTAGCTTTTAGTCACTCAGTTTTAATTGAGACTTTAGTAAGTGTTATTTTGTTAGTTTCTGGGATCCAGGCAGGATAGCAGTTTCTATGATCCCTGATCCCAGTCCCAGGTCACGCCCACACCAGTCCCAGGAAGATCCTACTGGAAAGTCTAGGTTTTTCAAGAAGCTTCGGAGAATGGCTGCTCCAGACCCTCCTCCTCTTTAAGGTGTGACACCCCCCCCCCCAAAAAAAAAAGACATTGTCTTGTTTCAAGCCCTTTCTCAGTCTTCTACCAGTCTTGTCTCAGAGGAGAGACACTGAAGATAAACAAGGGGGGCGGGGGGGAAACACATAGCAGTTTATCTCCAGAATGTTCTTATTGTTAGTTGCATTTCCCATGAAGCTCTTGAAGGTTCTTCTGACTCTTAGCTGTGGAATTGCTCTGGAGAAGACATTACTTGCAGGGACTCTCATGGCCCCACCCCGACCCCTCTAAATGGTACATTTGACAAGAGTTGAAGTTTCCATTTTGGAGAAGGGAGCATGTGGTACCTGGATGCCCTCTGCATTTGTACCTGCAGGTTGGGCAGTTTTTATTTTTTTGTGGGGGAGGATTTTTCTTCTTTTTTTTCCCCAAAGCTTCAGTTAATCCTCATGATGGAAGGCCTCAACCCTCTCTAGTAAACTTGCTGCAGTACCTTGTTGGTACACTCCTATTTCTTCATCTGAGCATGTGCGAACTTTTTGGATTTTCCCGACTTTCCTGGTGGACATAGGATGTGAGCCTGGGAGCGCGGGAGACCCGGGGCAGTGTCATCAGATAGAATGTGCTTGTGTGGCCACTCTGTTACTTTCAGTCTCGGGAAGTACACAGTGTTCTGAGCACTCTGGCTCTGCCATGCCTTGCCTCACTAGCTGGACAAGGGAAATAGTCCTCCTCTTCCCCACAGGATTAGAAACCACCATCAAGGCGTGGACATTGCACAGGCCCCTTGAGGTCAGGAAGGAGACTTTTGTTGCAAGGCCATCCCGAGACTTTTGCTTATCCAGGCCCTGGTGACCAGATTTGTAAGGGGGAAGGAGGAGCAAGAGGGACAGTCCATCAATCATGCAAAGCACATGAGGCCTTTACGTCATCTGTACTTCTTCTGTGATGCTGCCTGTATGGCAAAGGGGAAGCTAGGTTCTAGCTTTCTCTGCCTAAAGCTGGGTTACTTGAGGTCAGCCACTTAAGCTCTGTGGACTGTTTGCCTGCTTTGGTGTACACTGAATGGGTAAACTCCCTCTTCTTGTCAGAATAGTCTGAAATAAGACATGCCCTTTCTACTCTAGGAGCAAATCAGTGCCCTGTTACTAGCCACCTGGGGTCCCCCATTTCCTGCCAGGAGGTCAGAGAACATGGCAAATTCTGCTCTTGGATGCCTGTCAGTCTCACCAGTGCAGCAGGTTGGCTTCTGTGGACTGGTTCCGTGACACCCGCTGTCCTTGTGCACATGCTTTCACCCACCTGTGCTCTGCTTCCTCTTGTCTCTAGGGCTCGCACGCTCTGAGTCAGTGTTGTATCTGCCAAACAAAATAGAAACCTAATTGGGACCAGTAATACTGACCAGTGACGAACCCCACGATCTTTCTACATTGCGCTTCTGGCTTGGTTGTAGTTTTGAGGCTTGAACTCACTAAGTAGACCAGGCTGGCCTTGAACTTCTGATCTTCCTGCATCTCAGCCACCAGGTGGTAGGATTATGTATAGGTATGCACCACCGTGCCAAGCTAGATTTTAAATTTTAATTTTAAAACCTCTTTCCCCCCTAGATAGTCTTATGTAGCCAAGGATGACCTTGAACTTCTGACCCCACTACCCCTACCTCCAGAGTGCCAGGATTACAGCTGTACACCACTGCTCCCTAAACTCACATCTTCATACACGCTAGACAAGCACCTACCAACGGAGCCACATCTGTCACTTTAAATACTGAAAAAAGAATTGAGCTGTTTTTATTATGAAAGTGGCCAGATGTGTACTTTGATTATGCGTGACCAACCCAGGTACTTTACAGGTGGGTAGACAATGAGCTGTCACCACAGCAGGGATTGGGGGAGGGGGGTGCGGGTTGTGTTGTCCATGAAGGCCAGATGCTAATTTTTTTAGTCTTTTGTGTTGTTCAACTGTTGTTCGACTCTAATACTTCCAAAAGGTCTATATGTTGTATGTTTGTCAGCAGACATAGGTCTGTTCTAATAAAACTTTACTGATGAAAACAGACAGTGAGTGGGTCAGGTTTGGTCTTGGGCCACAGTTTGCCCACCTCAACTCTGGGATATGAAAGGGTGAGCCTTTTATATTTGTGTAACACTGGGAAGGCCCTGTTAACGAGTATAACAGGCAACATGGAAAAAGCTACCTGGGATGAACCATGTGGGAGGGACAGGTATATTTATATCTAATCATCCATCTATCTATCTATCTATCTATCTATCTATCTATCTATCTATCTATCTATCTACCTACCTACCAGCATGCTATTTAACCCTATACATGCTTTCAGAGAAGACACTGGGGAAAATGAAATACCCCAGATAAAGAGCCTTATCAATAGCCATCATGTCCCGTGTTTCCTAGTTGACACATGCCTCCCTGTGCCCCATGCAGTCCAGGACCGGCTTGTTCCTCGATGTGTTTGAATGCCTGACCAAGGGAGTGTCCCTCTCCTCTGTCCCTGCAGCACCTGCAGCAGCATGAGAGTGGCGTGGAGGGCGAGAGCTGCTACTACCACTGTGTCCTGTGCAACTACTCCACCAAGGCCAAGCTCAATCTCATCCAGCACGTGCGCTCCATGAAGCACCAGCGCAGCGAGAGCCTCCGCAAGCTGCAGCGGCTGCAGAAGGGCCTCCCGGAGGAGGATGAAGACCTGGGCCAGATCTTCACCATCCGCAGGTGCCCCTCCACTGACCCAGGTGAGACCTGTCACACACAGGTGGTGGAGCCCTCGGCGGGCTTTGCAGGGAGGGAGCTTCCACTGTGGGTATGCTTAGCTTATCAATGCGGCTGCTCTTTCTGCCTGTCCGTGGTGCCTCCTGGATGGAAGGAGTTTGGATTGGTTTCTTTTTAAGAACCACCTTTCGCTAGTCATGTGTTCAACCACAGGGAACTCATGGACATCTTACTCCGGAAGCATAACCACAGCAAGTCTCCCACGCCCAGTCCCCATGTTCCTCCAGCATACACTCTGAATTCCGTTACTGCTGCACACTGCCCTGGTAGATGCTACTTGTGAGCCTTTGCCCGTGTTCTCGGAGTGGTTTCTGGCCCCGAAGCCAGGGCTTCAGAACCAAACTCCGGGGAACATCGAAGCTAACATCTGTTCCAGGGGCCCTTAGTTGTATATGAAAGGGCCTCATTGTCCCACTGGTCCAGGGTTCTAGGCTTGCCACTACTTCTGGATTGTGACCCTGCACAGTACGCTGTTTCTTGCCCTCCTACCTCCTCATTTATAGAAACCTTTTCTCTCTCCCTTTCTCCCACGTAACCTTCATTCCTAATGGGACCTCACTTGGTAGGATTAACTCATATATATTTTTAATCTTTCAGTCCTGTCTCTTAACTTGGCAATACAAGATAGTCACTTGTTTCTTTCAGAGCAATTAAGCAAGCCAGGCCTGGTGGTACAGGCTTGTAATCCTGGCAGAGCAGAGACTTCATCAGTAGTTCTAGGCCAGTCCCCGGGCTATACGACAAGACCTCGTCTCAGAAGCAAAAAAGAAGTCAAGTTAGGCCTTCCTTCCTCATTATTACTTTCTAAGGAAATCCTCATCATTTTTGAAAGAAAAAAAAAATCTTTGCACCATATCTCTGTCACATTCTGTCACCTGTTCCCCTTGTAACTAAGCCAGCCTGTGAGGGGAGCCAGGGGCCTTCTGAGTCTTCCTCTGAGTCAGGGAAAGGGTTGTGTTCCCCACACCCCCAGTGAGGTCTCCTCCTTCACTTCCAGGTTGTTTCTCTCTAGGAGAGAGGAGAAAGATGCTTCTCCTGACAGTTATCAATGCACGTCCATGGTTCTTGGTCCTCAGGATGCTAGTGGGTATTGTAACCTGGTCCTTAGCCCCGGGCTCCTTAAAGCTTTAGCCTGCTGGTATGGACACACATGCTCCAAGACTTCCCTGGATGTCCCAGTGGTCCCACTTCTTGGTCAGTTTCCCAAAACTTTTTTTTTCTCTTTTTAACCTGCCCTTTCTATGATGACATAACCACACATGAGCTTTCTGGTCATTACTCACCCTTCACCTCCTGTAGTAGCTTCTCAACCCATCACTTCTGTGGAGTGGTAATTATGAACTGTAAGATCAAGCATGCATTTGGATAGTTTTCAGTGGTGAAAATTATATAAACCTTAGGAGGAAAAATGGCCGAATCCATCCCCTTCTCTTTCACTCCCAGGTGGTTTCTCCCTAGGAGAGAGGAGGGCGATGCTTCTCCTGATGGTTATCGATGCACATCCATGGTTCTTGGTCCTCTGGTCCTCAGGATGCCAGTGGGTATTGGACCCTGGTTGGGTCCACTGGCGGCTCAGCTTGTAGCTGCTTCCCTGTTTGGCTTATCTCTACGTTTCTCAGCATGCTTTTATTATTTCTTGAACACTGGTGTTCCTGGCTGCACAACAAGGACCTTCCCTGTGTGCTGTTCTGTAAACCCTCCCATTTCAACCTGCTCATATGTGCCTGCATCTACGCATATGTGTGCGCACGCATGCGCATGCAAACGCACACGCACACATGCGCGCGCAAGCACCCTTAGGTCTCCAACACATAAACGTTAGACCCACTTCTGCCCTGTGTGCATACACACACATGCTACCAACATACCACATAACACATGCCACATGCCATAGCATGCATTCACATGCATAGTATTCACATGTACCACAGGCTCTCTCCCACGCATCTCCCCTCCGGATACACACCGTGCCCCCCACAGTCCCCAATGTGTGCTTCCCCTGCCACAGCTGTGGTGACACTTGGTGCACACGCATGCCAGCGGGCACTGCTCCTCACCTCAGCACCTATATAGCCTTTTTTCTGTGTGTCCCCTCATCCCCTGGCGGACCCCCACCTCTCCCCTCCTCATCTCCTATTAGGATGAAGTAATACTTGGGGGTGATATTAATATTCAGTATTTTCATGATGATAACTCTATAAATATTAATCACAGCTAAGCCTTGTAGAGTTTCATAATTTCATTTACCTTCTTGTACAACTTTTTGTTTTCCCTGCTTGCTTTCCTAGGTACTCATGATTAATTCATGGCTCACCTAATAGACATTTCCTAATCTCAGAGTGCTCCGTGCTCATTCTTCCCACCCCCCAGCTTAGTTTCCTCTTGGAGGTGTCTCACTAAGCCCCTCCAAAGCCCCAGAGTTCACTGCCTCCTATCAGGAACATTCTATGGCTCCATGGCTGGCTTCTTTTTCCAAACAAAACTGCCATTCTGCCATGACAGGGCGCACTCACAGGCTTCCAGCTGGGGATTCCCATCCCTGTGAAAAGCATCATCTCCCACGATGGGAAGTTGGAGGGATGTGCTGTTGGCAGGGGCCAGGATAATAATGGCTGTCCCTTGTAGGCCTGGGAGGTGGTGTCTCTTACCATGTGTTTCCAGGTAGATGCTTTCCTGGTTGGAGTTTTAACTCTTAAATCTGCAAGGCCCCCGATCTTGTCTGACCCCATCCCACCTCGGGTGTGTAATCTGAGGAGCAACAGTGAGAACGGGCACTTGCGGACACTCCTGTCCTGAAAGCCTGAGGTCGTTGTGTCCCCTGGCTGTGGTGTCCCTGATCCCACCAGAGTCTTTGAGCCTTTGCGCGGTCCTGCCCTGTTCCTTTCTCAGCATTACACTGTGTGGGCATTTCACAGGATTCTCTCATTCCACCAGTGTCTGCCTCTAGGTCCCTCTCGCTCTTAAGTTCTTCCCACTCAGAGCCCCCTGTTTCATTAGTCACGTTTACTGTCCCAAACTAAAGAGCACACAGCTGCTATCCCACTCAGGTCTGTGGAATGGAGCAGACAACACACACACACACACACCCGCTTTCTAGTGTGAGATGCCACTTTATGCCGTCTGCTCCAGAATGGCTTTCTTACACGCTGCCTTCTGCATCTCCTTTAATTTATTGTGTATTAGCCTCCTCCACACCCCAAGTATACGAGCAGCTTGAATCAGGTTGATAGACTTCCTTTTCCAAATTTCCCAATCCTTTGGCCTCCAGTCATTGTCTGTTGCTGCTCCAACAGCTCCCTCCCTACCCTGCTTCCTCCTGCACACAGGCTCCAGTGAAGTTCACCCTCTGCTGACAACAAAGGGACAGATGATTAAGTAATACACTGACATTAACAGGAACCCGGTTCTGTTTTAGAAGCCCCTGTAGGAGAAACACATCTTGAAACATAGCCTCCCTCTTCCTGGGGATTCGCTCTTAAAAACTTGAAAGGACATCTTTAAGAAAAGGGACATCCGGGGCTCAGTAGAACCAAGATATTTAAGATTGTCAGTTTCAAATTTGTAAACACAGACCTTGTTGGCACTTCTCGTTCTGTCCTCATTAAGAGAAAGATCAGGGCGACCTTCAAGCAAGAAGTGTCATTCACATGCCACATGAAACATTAGGAAGCCCGTGAGCCCCTTCCAGGTTCCTGCTTACCCCAACCCCAAGCCAGATGGTCATTAGTTAGTCCAGCAGCCTGGAGGTTGTGGCCGGCATTCTGGGATCTGGTTCAACTCTGTCGTTCCGTCTCTTCGCTTCTCTCCTGTGGTCTGTGTCCTACGAAACCATGTGCCCAAGCCTTATGTTTTGCTTTGTGAGCCCCCATGCTGTCATCTCAAGTGCCTTCTACAATGGTCAGGAGTCTGCCTTGCTAGGAAGGGCTGCTGGAGTGAACTCACGAGGGGACTTCCTCCCAGGAGATGACACTTCTTCCAAGTCTGTATGTTGTAGCTCACCAGTCTGCTGCTGCTCAGAACCTGTTGGTCCAAGAAAGGAGCAGACATGCAGGAATGCATGAAGACGTTTCTTCATCCTTTAGAACTTTCTGCTAACAGTTGACACTGACACCTGTTGTGATGGCTTCATAGCCCACAAGAGGTTTCAGGGTGAGACTTCAGTCATGCAGGCCCTGCCACAGGGTGTGGGTTGGCAGGCCACCGTTTCTCAAGTGGTTCTGCTTCTCTTCAGCCTTAACCTTAGGTCAACAGGCAGGCAGGCTAAGTCCTTTAGTCAGTTAGTTGTATTTCTGAGGCCAAGTCTCTCTACGAAGCCCTGACTGTCCTGGAATTCACTATCTAGACAAGGATGGCTTTGAACTTGCAGGAGTCCTCCTGCCTCTGCTTCTCGAGTACTGGGATTATAGGCATGCATCACCATCCACAGCAGCTGTTTGTTCAAAGTGTAGCCCAGGCTGCCAACAACCTTTCTAGGTGCCAAGGCTAGTCTTGAACACATCATCTTCCTCCCATTCACCTCTGAGTTCTGGGATTATAGGTGTGTACCACACCTGCCTCCAAGTCATGTGGTATAGTCTTCTTTCTAACCTCACTTCAAAGAGAAAAAACACATACCTTGTACTCACACGCATGCGCGTGCGTGCATGCACGCGTGCACACATACACACATGCACACACAATGCAGCACACACAGACTGGGGATATAATTCACGGTTAGAACACTCACCTGGCATGTACAAGGTTCTGAATTTGATCTCCAGCACTGTAACCTACTCAGTGTGGCCATTTCCCCATCCCCTTAAAAATTTTTTATTTTAATTTCTACCTGGAGTTGAGTGGTTCTTTTTTCTTGTCTGGTTTGTTGTTGTTGTTTGTTTGTTTGTTTGTTTGACCAGCTGCTCTCTTGGTTTGGCTGGGCTGTGGCCTTTTCATTTCTCTCCTGTCTGCAAGCAGGAACAGTCAGGGAGTTTTCTTAGTGAGTGGCATTAACTATCTGCTTTGCCTTGATTGACCAAAAGCTCTAGAAGGGTCAGAAAGCTCATGGAGATGTGTCACTTGGAGGAGTCAGTTCCTGGTTTGCTGGTTAAAAAGACATTTCTGGCTCCTGGGAGAAGCTGTAGTTAATTTACTTTATCAGTGTCCTAAGCTTAGAGAATCTAAGAGGCCATTTGTGTTTCTGCTATTGGCCTTCCTCCTCCTCTTCCTCCCCTCCTCTTCTTCTTCCTCCCCCTCCTCCTCCCCTCCTTCTCTTCCTCTTCTTCCTCTTCCTCTTCTTCCTCTTCCTCCTCTTCCTCCTCTTCCTCCTCCTCTTCCTCTTATCCTCCTCCTTCTCCTCCTCTTCCTCCTCTTCCTCCTCCTCTTCCTTCTCCCACTCTCCTAGCTTTTCTTATATCCCTCTTGCCTTAGCTACTTTTTCTTTCATACAGACATAGGAGACTCCTGTACCTTTTGTTGAGTTATGGGGGACACAGCTGAAGTCTTTCAGGGCAGTGACTTTCTGGGGTCAGGGACGTGAGTGCAGCTTGCTAGGTGATGAGGTGTTTGAGGTGATGCTCTTTACTGAAGCACTTGTTGGTGTCTTGGTGACTCTTCTCTTTAAACCAAGTTTCAGTGAGTACACTTGGACTCACTCAGCTTCATGGAACAAGATGCCGCATCCAGCGTTCTCATTTGGCTCGGTTTTCAAAATCGGCAGGAGGCCACCCTCTACACACCAAGCTCATCTTTTTTACTTTTACAAAAATAACTAAATTATATGCAATTTCAGTATAATTTTTCTCACAGCACTAAAATACGTTGCAGCCGGCTCCTCACACCAGAAGCTCTGCTTTTGTATAGACTTCGCTCTCTCTCTCTTCCTTTTTTCCTAGGTCTTTGTTGACAGGGTTTGGGAAAGCGTGGGGCTGAAGCATGCCTAAGTTAAATGTCGAGGGGTAACAAAATCGGGGTGGCTGTGTGTCTGGGTGTTGGAAGAATGGCACTAACGAGACTTCCCCTATTGTAAGTGCGGTTGATGCAGACAAAGATTGTAAATGTTGAGATGTATTTTAGAAAGACTCTGCAGAGGGACAGACGGCACCGTGAATCAACAGAAGCAGAGAGGGCAGTGCAGACCCAGGTTTACAGAATCAAATATGGCTCACTGTTCCCAAAGAAACATTTTCCTTACGCCTTTCCAAATAGCCACGTTGAAGCAGAGCTTTATTCCTCCGCATCACTGGCGGTTTCTCAGAAGGGATCTGTTTATGTGGCATCAAACAGCACCAGGCCCATGGCAAGAGCTCAAAATGGTGACGTCCATTAACTGGGATTCTCAGCCAAATCACTTCACAGCATGGCAAGAAGGAAATGTCTACTGGCTTTTGTTCACAGAGCTGGTTTTCTGTTGTGGGTACAAAGCACTCCTGGTTTGGTTCTCCCCCGATTCTGGTGCTTTGTGCACCCACCTACCTCTGGAGGCCAGGAGGAGTTCTCCTACCTCTGTGGAGGCCAGGAGGAGTTCTCAGGGTGTACACGGTCTTGTTTTCCTGTTGGAACTGAGCTCTTGATTTGCCTTAATTAGTCCTCTAACAATCTACAAAGGTCAGTGCCAATTGCCTGCTCATTTACATTTGTAATTGTGATGGCTTCTGATTACATATTCCTTCTGTCAGTCCTTCCTCTGAGTATGTGCTGGAGTCCCCAGCCCCCACCGTCGCCCACGCACACATGCAGCCGCGTGCACACTCACATGCATCCCAGTCCATACAAAACCAACACTCGGAATCCTTACAGGATAGCTTCCTGTAGCAGTGGCCCCTGGGTGTCGGTGTCTGGTGGAAAGGCACCTTGGAGAGGCTCTTGTCTGTAAGTTGAGGGTATAATGAAGCTGGAGTCAGGGAAATTACGTCAATACCAGGCCAGAACTCTGAGAGCCATTATCCAGAAACCTTCTTGATCTAGGTAATTAGGGGCAATTAAACTTTTCTGCTGGCTCTCTGAAAAAATATGCTAATAATTTGATCTGTTGGAAGGTGGACTTGGGCAGGGGGCTGCTTCAATGCTGCCACATAGTCCTGGCTTGGAAGAGTCCCTCTGGAGAGCGTGGGACATCACCGGGAATGTCACCTGGGTAGTGGTTCCAAGGTCCGCAGCTTCCTGCCTCATCCAACCTGTGCTCCTGAACCAGGGCCCCTCCCTCTGTAAAACTTTTCTTGGCCTCAGTAGTCTTGGGTTACAAAAGTTCTCACCCATTCATCTCTTCTTACTCTGTGACTTTATTTATTTGTTTGTTTGTTTGTTTTTGCTTTTTATTTTTTATTTTATTTCCTTACTTTAAGTTTTCCATGAGTTGATTGGCTTTTTGTGTTAGTTCATAAAGGTAACTGGATGACAGCTTAGCCTGTCCTTGGCTGTGTCTCCGTTATACCTCCCTCTTGAGGGATATACTGTTTGCGTGCCCTTGTGGCCACCAGTGGGCCCACTGAGAGCCACAACACCGTGGCTTTTCTCTACTAGGATGATGATACCAAGTGACCTCAAGAAGAGAAGAAACAGGGCTTGGGAACTCAGCGGCTCATGGTGGTTACTAGAGTTAGGTGAGGCTTAGTGGGGTGTGTGTGTTGATGCTGAAGAGTGATCACTGGAGACTGCTCCAAACCTCCTGGAGATTCCAGGTAGGTGATCATAGCTCAGAGACACAGGCACCCCCCAGAAGAGCCCTAGTGTTGTTTCATACTAAGCATTACGTTAGTGAAACTATCTTTCAAGGCCTAGGGACAAGGACTGTCTAAGGAACTTGAAAATTTGAAACTTGTTCCTGAGGTGGACCTGGAGAGCTAGCCATTAGAAGGGCTTTTGCTTGGTTGAGGGTTGGGAGGGGGGGAGGCTCCCGTCCTTGGATTTCAGTGGAAGGGTGGGACCTTATAATGCCAGCACCTGCAACAGGAAGCAGGGGTCCCCTTGAGCTGCTGAGCACTCATCCAGGCTCTTCCTGTGCTGACCCCCATTCCAGACTTTTCGTTTAACACTTTCTCTGTTGCTCCAGTGATTTTTTTTTTTTTTTTTAAAGAGACATAAGAATCTGCACTTGTGTTGCCTTGGGAGATGTCCAGAGTCTCCGTTTCCGGGGCTTCATCTTCCATGTAGAGCTTGTTCCCAGTCTCAGTAGGGGTCCCGTGGAGAAGTAGAGCACCGGTCTCTGCCCGCTGAAATAGCTCAGACTTTCCCTCGATGTGCAGATGTTAAGGAACCCCTTCAGACCGTGACCCAGTTATAAGGATTGCAGTCCAGATGATCCGAGCCCCGTCCCAAACATAGACAGGCATCAGGATATTCCGTGGCCTTGAAATGAGCGTGAGCGTTGCCTCTGTTTCTGTGCCTGCTGCTTTCTCTGGCCCTTGGAGAGCCACAAGAGAGACTCTTTGGGTCCTCCGTTAAAACTCAAGTTCAAATAGCAAAATTTAAGTTTCTGTGTTTTAGCAGCCCAGCTGCCAGTGTTTCATGGCAGTGAGTGGATCTCTGCTGCTTCAGCACAGAGTTAGCAAACAATCTGGGATGCTGGGCTGGGGAGCACGGGTGCCCTCGTCGGGCTCTCTCAGGCTTGCAGCAGAACCAGCTGAGGTGTGGGGTGCACGCTCCATGATTCGGTTTGGCTTGTGTCTTGGATGGATTGTCACTGGCTGTGCCGTCTGTCAGGCTGAGTTGATTCTCTGATTTTTTTTTGTTCAAATGGTAGAAACACATCTCTGGAAAGGTATTTAGTTTTGGTCCCCCCTCCCCTCCCCACCTCACATCTCTTCCCATCAGCAGTTTTGAGGGATTTTTGAAAGGACTCTGTAAGGATAAGTTGTTTTAGGGGAGATGTTTGAGGGCTTTTTTTTTTTTAAATAGTTTTATATCTCTTGGCTATCTTGGGACCTTTTGTGTATATTCTAATAAAAGGAGCTATTTATTGCTTGTTTTTAAAAAGACTCTTGACCTCTGTGCTAATTAGAGTGTTTAAAAACTGGACGGCATTCAGTTTTCTCAGAATGGGCTTGTCTGATGTTGTAGTTCCCAATTTTATCCTAAGTTGCTATACAGTTTGGCCCCTCCCAGGTTCGTTTCCTTGGCTTGCATATGATGGCAGCCAACTCTCATTTTCCCTTAATTTATTCTCACCTACTCTTTTTTTTTTCCATGTGTGAACATTAATCATAAGTAACTGTCTGGCCGGGCGGTGGTGGCGCACGCCTTTAATCCCAGCACTTGGGAGGCAGAGGCAGGCCGATTTCTGAGTTTGAGGCCAGCCTGGTTTACCGAGTGAGTTCCAGGGCAGCCAGGGCTACACAGAGAAACCCTGTCTCGAAACAAACAAACAAACAAACAAACAAACAAAAAAAGTAACTGTCTGTCCCCCCCCTTTGAAGATTTGTTTTTATGTCTCTATGTGAGTGCCTGTGTGTGTGTATACCACGTGTGTGTGTATACCACGTGTGTGAATGCTTACTCATGTGCATGGCTACCACATGCATGCCTGCTGTCTATAGAGACCTGAAAAGGACACTAGATCTCCCAGCACTAGAGATAAACTGGTTATGAGTCGCCTGACGTCAGTGATGGGAACCGAACTCAGGTCCTCCGGAAGAATATTGCATGCTCTTAACCTCTGAGCCATCTCCCCTGCACTTCAACCCTCTTCACAAAAAGATAAGGTGGGTTAGGGCCCATCCTGAAGGCCTCACTATATATTACTATGGGAAGACCTCTCCCCCCAATAAATAAAAGCAGGGTTTGAGGTCCCTGGTTCTTAGAACCTCAGCTTAGGTGTGTGTGAAGAACACAGTTCAGTCTGTAACATTCAACTCTGATAAGCTGCCACCACTTTCTCTAGCTTCTCTGTTGCTACTCTGGGTGTGGCAAGAGAGTAGAGCGAAAAGGTGACTGCAGAAGTCCAGGGAGGGTGGCAAGGTCCCTGATCATGGCCTCCCGTGGTGCTGGGGGGCCCCAGCAGGCCTCTACAGCTTTCCACTGTCAGCACACTGTCTTCAATATGGGTCCCTGGCATCAGAGCAGCAGAGATTTACTTAAAGGGAACGAACCAAGCTGAAAACTCTAAGTAGCAGGTCAGATCTCCATTGTCTGAGTGTGCCTTACCATGAATCTTGTTCTATCTTCCTCCTGGTCCCCCAAAGGCACAGCGAGCTACACTGGGGAGTATTCTGATCCCTGTGAGATGTGTTCAGTTAGCACTGGCTGAGAGCTCCCCACCCATCCTTGGCTAATGTGTGTACAGGTTGTGGAAATGGTTTTGCCTCTTGGCTGCCCATGCATACTTTGGGAGACTCAACAGCACAATGCGGTTCCATGCTAAAGTTTGGCAGCCCTGGTTTTCTTGCTCGGATTATGACTGATGGCCCCACCATCCCTTTCTGCCTTGCCACATTCGATACCTGTTAGTGACATAGAATTCTGTCTTATATGGGCTTCCATCCAAAGGATTTCAGTGGCTGAAAGTACCCAGAGAACTTAAGGTTTCCTCTTTTGTTAAATATTAAATTATTGGATGATTGATTGGTGGGGCTTGTGGAGGTCAGATGACAACTTGTGGGCATGCATTTTCTCTTTTCAGCACAGGTTTTAGGGATCAAGCTCAGGCTGGCAGGCTTGGCAAGCGCCTTTACCCAGCAAGCCATTTCTCTGGCCCCTTTCTTGCAATTTATCCTTTTGTGTCGTATCATTCAGAAGGGGCAAAAAATTAAGTTGGGGCTGAAATATTTTTAAAAGAGAAAGAAAGTCCTAGAAGGCCAGAGCGGAGCTGAAGAGTTGACGAGTCAGGTGATGAGTGTAATCAGACACAAGAAGAAAGATAAAAAGAAAAACAGAGAAGGAAAAAAACTGCTGTATTACTTATCTTTTTCTGGAGATGGTAATTGTACATGTCCCTGGAGTGTGGCAACACAATTTGATACCCATATTTGCCTTGTAAGGATGGAATATGTGTGTTAAGTACTTACCTGTACTCTGGATGTGAATCCCTTCTCTGTGCTGGGAACTTTTAAATCCCTCTATTTTGAAACACATCACAAATGGTTGAAGTCAGTTGCTACTGTGCTGTAGCAAACCAGGGCTAGTCCCTCCGTCCTCATCGTGTTTGGCTGCCCAGCGGCTAGGCTCTCTGCTCACTACCGTTCTGTCCTGCTCTGGCCGACGCAGGGGATCGTTTTTTGCCTTTTCTTGCTCCTCTCACAAAACCCCACAGCTGTGAAGAAGACCCAAGCCTAGAGGACAAGCTCTTTAGTCCTACAAACCCTGGCATTGTCTTCTAGATGGCCATACTGGTTTGGAATCTGGAGAATCAGCCAGGAAGGAGAAAGTAGCTCAGGTCTTTCCTTCCTCATTGGCAAATGCCCGACAAATAAGGGCTGTTGATGCCCAGAGATGGAGACTTATTGACAGGGAACTGTCCTAGATAAGCAGCTCAGGAAAGGCCTATAGTGGGAGGCCACAGTAGGGACTGCACGGAAGGGGAGGATCCTGCCTCATGGGGAGGTTGGCCTGGAAGAACAGGGGAGCAGGCAAGGGAATGGGGACCCAGCAGAACACTGGGTTCCAGGCAGGGTATGGGAGTAAGGTTGGGTTGGCTGGCTTCGTGCCAGTCGAGATGTGAACACACCAGAAAGCCAGTTACCGCTGTTGAGGTTAGAGTAGACATGTGACCTGTGTCTTTAAGTCTGGGTGTGGGGGTCATGACCCCCTGATTCCCCTCCACCAAAGCCCCCCAAGAAAAGCTTCTAGATAGGTTAGGATGGAGGCCGCAGAGCACCATATCATCCGGAACCTGGAGGATGGTGGAGCTACAAGGGCAGAGGGATTCGTGTCAACTCTGAACAGTGAGGAGTCCACACACAAGTCCATCAGGGGTCAGAACAGCCATATGGGGCTCTCTCAGCTTCAGGCCAGGGCCCAGCAGCACTGCCCTCACCTTACCCCAAAAGACAACATCCCTGCTGGAATCCACTGCCTAAGCGTGAGGCATGGGGAAAAGTCTTTAGCCTTGCAGAGGAATCATCTGCTTCAGTGCAAACATGGGTCCTGACAAATCTGGACAGCCCTTGGCTACCATATGCTGAGAAAGAACTCCTCAGTTAGCCGCCCCTCCAATGGGCACCCATGTCAGACAGAACATCCCGGGATCCGAAGCTCCATTTGTGTTTTCCAGGGTAGGATTTCATGTCACTGATACTGTAACCCTAAAGCCAGGCAGTATTTTTTTTTTCTTGTTTTTTAACACTTTACCCTCTTAGTGTCTCCAGGGCCATGTGACCTGAGGTTGTTATCACATCTGGATGCCTGATAACCTACCTCTGACTTCCACTTGGGGTCCGGCCCGTGACAGGCAGCCACTTTATTCCTTGGTGGCTATGTGCCCAGACCTCGGGCAGATCTGAAGACTTCTCGGAACACATAAGACCAGAGAGATTTGTGCCATACCCTGCTGTTTTCTCTGGCCCTTTCTTTAATCAAGAATGCAGACTGGGATTTTGGAGGTCTAGATTTTTGGTTTTCTGAGTTGGTGGTGGGGGGGGGAGCTATGTCTTCTAGTCACATGTTTAAGGTCCTTTTGAGAAAAGGATGCTGGCTCCCCTCCTGGTTGTCTGGAAAGAATGTTTCCACCACACCTGTCTGCCGTGTGTGTGTGTGTGTGTGTGTGTGTGGACAAATTTAATTTATTTCAAAAATCTAGCCCCAGGCAGCCTTTTTTTTCCCCCTGTTTGTTTCTTTAGGGGGAGGAAAAAAAATGAAAAGCAGGAGCAGCAAGCTGTAGTCTGACTAGCCTGCAGAAGAGAGATTATCTCTAAAGGATATGAAAGGTTTAATCATTTTAATTTTGTTTTTATTAAAGTTCATCATAACTTCTTCCCCTCCCCCAACATGCCCTGGTAGAACAAAAGGAGGTAATATAAATATACAGGACTTCCCCTCCCCCCAACACACACACACACACACACACACACACACACACACATGCACCATACACACACACACATATATACACACACACACACCATACAGACACACACACCATACACACACACACTCACACACACACTCACACACACACACACACACACACGTTATTTGGCTAATAAGAAAAGCTCCTTTGGGTGGTGCCCCAGGAGAGGAAGCAGTTTCGTGGCCAGGGATGGTAGACTGACGGGGTAGGCTGGACACAGCCCTGGCTTGTATCCAGTGTCTTACCAGTCTCCAGTGTATCTCCAGTAGTCATGGGAAGATCAGAGCTTACCGTTGACTGAAAGCAAAACCTCTAGGTGTTGGCTCATTCCACCTTGACTTTTAAGCAAGTTTAGCTCCTCAAGACACCTGTTGCTGATGAAACTGAAATTACCAGGAACAAGGAAAATCTGCCCCTAACCAGCTTTTCCCACCTCTGTTGTTCTGGTGAAATATTTAAACCCGGATACTTTGACAACATGCTTTAGACAGCAAAGGTAGGACAAAGACAGTCTTCAGTTTTCAGGCGGACAGACGACAGACAGACAACATGAAGCATTCAGACACACCAAAAAAAAAAAAAAATTTCTGGCTTGTTTTTCCACTGTGACAGAAAATTAAGCTGATTTTCAAAGTTAATTCAACTGTCAGCAATCAGTGGATGCAGCTGAACTGGCCACACTGGTTCTGAGGAGAGTCCCTCCTTCCCTCCTTCCCGTGCTGCCATGGAACCCCCACACAGGGTATTTCCTCACCCGAGAACAATAGAGTTGCCTTGAACATTCTGTTCTTGCCACTTGAGGTAACTTGAACATTTTTAGATAATATGGTAAGCAGTGGGCTGACATGCTGTCATCTGGTTTAGACTGCCCTGAGCTGGCAGTGCAGCTAACTCTCAGCCACATCTGCCATCAGGACCACATAACACTCTGTATGTTGCTGTTAACAGGCAGCCCCCCACTCATGAGAAGGGAAGCAGCTTTTCTAATGGTCGCTCCCGGTCAACTCTTGTAAACCACATCAAGGCTTTCACCTAGTACCAGTGAGAATGAGTAATCCTGGGCCAGCCTGGCCATATGGGGCAGCCTCATACTGTCAAGGCTCTCATGTCGCCCGAGGACCCCTCCCGGGCATCTGGGTTGCGCCTCTAGCACTGATGGCTCCCATGGAATCTGAAGCCTCTCTGCAGAGCTCAAAACCAAACCAGTTGTCCCTATTGAATAAGGGACTGGAGCCTCGAGGCTGCTTCTAGTCAGATATGCTGCTCCTGGCTGACTGTTCCAGTGGATGTGAGTGAGCCCAGCAGCCCCAGCAACATAGACGCTTATGAGATTGGCTTGGGCCAGCTATAGCCAGTTTTCTCTTTGCCCTGGAGCTGAAAGAACACCAAAAAAAAAAAATAATAATAATAATAATAATAAACAATAGGCCCAGCTGGTTCTCTGTGGGATTCTTGATAGAAGCCCCCAAGCCCTGGGCTAGTCAGTTCTCCCTAAAGAAGAGAGGCCCCACAGCTGCCTTGTTCAGGACTCCTCTCTGCAGAATTAGACTGAATATCAGTTGAAATTGTGATGTGTATGAGTCCTTGGTGCCTTAGTGTTGAAGCTGTGCAGAGTGACTAGGCCCCAGACCGTTTCCTCTTTCCAGGCCTTTAGCTGTAGATGACAGAAGACACTCTGTGTTGCTTGAGTAAGGTAGGAGTTTAATCCCTCCCTCTCTGGGAGGAAGGCGGTCAGGTCAGTCACAGGAGGGAAGGCCTCCCCAAGTCACCAGGCTTGGGGTTTCTCTCCACATTTTCGTGGAGGCCTTCCTACTAAGCCTGTTGCTCTCTGCCATGATCTCGAGACTGCTGCACTATTGAGGTTTAGAGATGAAGGGAGCAGGAGAGGGCCCCTATGTGCCATCTGTGCCTGCATCTTCAGAACTCCCCACCAGGGCCCCGCTCTCCCCCTTTGTATCTTATTGGCTAAACCATGGTGACATGACTATCACTGGACCGTCCTGTATCCTGATTCAGGTGGGTGTTTAGACGGCAACCAGCATTTTCAAGATCATTCTGCAACAGGCACTTGCTCATTTTATGATCAGGGGCGGGGGGCGGGGGGCGGGGGGCGGGGAAGGCAAACGTTGAAGCATAAGAAGCAGGGAACCTGGTCATTACTGCCTTAATGTATATCAAAAGATATACTGATGGGGGAAAAAAAAACCCATAAAATGAGTAATAAAGGGGGAGGTCTGTAAACACATGGCGACAACAGACGGACAGCGAGTAGCCAGAGAGCCACGGATCCATCACACCAGTGAGAGGAAGTGAGTTAGCGTAGGAGGATTCCCACTGAAGAGAGATGTTGTTCGTATGTGAATTGTGTGTGCTGGGGATGCCACAAGTGCACCAGCAGAACCCCCTTCTCTGGAGGTCGTGTCAAGCCAGTTCAGTGGTGGTTCACCCAGGTTTTGTTGTTTGCTGAGCTTTGCAGCTGTGTATTAAGCCCACAGTGGACAAGTACTCACTGCTGTGAGGGATTAGAAGATAGAAGAAATGGACCTGTTTGCGATTCCTTTCTGGGATAGGCACATGCGCACACGCACGTGCACACGGACGCGCACACACCTGTACACAGTTAAACAGGACAGATACCCATCCTTGTCCTTCATGGGTATGGGAAATTTTTTGGTCTGGGTGTAAGGAAGTTCCATGAGAGTCGACCCAAGTCTGGAGTGATGAATAGAGGAAGGAAAAAGAAGACCCAGGGGGTTTGTGAGACCTCAGGAGCTCTGTCAGATGCCAGTGAGCGGGCATTTTAGCTAAAGAAAGGATTTGAACACAGACCCCAAATTGTCCCCTTTTCTTAGATCTCTTGAACCAAGTTCCCTCCATTCTCCCTTCTACCATTCGAAAGAGATGGCTAGTATAGATACTGCACGATTTTATTCAGAATAAGTCCTTAAAACTCTTGACTTTCCCCTGATCTCCTGAACACATTCAGAACCCAGAAGGAATTTTTCACCCTGATTGAAAGAAGGGCTGTGCTGTGGATGGCATCTTCGGGTTTCCAGGCTGCTGTGGCGGGGCCTGCAGGTCCTGTTCAAAACTTGTACTTTCCTGTTACTAAACATGGAAACAATAGTAAATGAAATGATTTGTTTGAACCCTGAGATGTGTCATGCACGCAGTGTAGATTATTGTGACCAGAAACAAATCTATAATTGATCTCGAGATGCCAGGAGTCTTGTTTTCCATTGTGAGTTCTTGGAATAATGGTAACGTTGGTAGAGTTTCACAGAAAAGCGGTGCAGCGTAAAGAAGCTTCGTGCAGAAGCTCACTGCTGTTTTCCTGCACTTTCCCTCCTCAGTCTCTAACCCCCCTCCCATGTACACATAAAGGATTTGTGTACAAATATGTACATGTATGTGCTTGGATATACACCTTAATTTTTTTTTTTTAAACATTTCAGAGTAAATTGCAGGCATGGTACTTCTAGCTAGTCTGTATCTCCTAACAGCAAAAGTATTGCTTCATGCAGCCAGAGACTAATTACTCAAATCAGAACTCGTTGGTGCAAAACTGTTAGTAACAACAGATGTCAGCTCGCAGGTTGTATTTACCTAGTTGCGCCTCTTGAGTGCCTGGAGTGCGTGGTTCCTCAGTTCCCTCACGTTCCTGACATATTCGGAGTGTGCGGTCAGTTGTTTGGATGATTTCCTTTCAGTCTGGGTCTGTCTGGTGTTTCCTTCTGGCTAGAAGCAGAAGTGCATTTTGGTAGCCATTCTAGAAAGGATGATGTCGCCGTCCTCCCAGGGTGTGCTATCCCAAGGCGCATGGTGCTGACCTGTCGTAACTGACACCTGTAATCCTAGTGCTTGGGAGGCAGAAGCAGGCAGATCTTAGTTCGGGGGCCAGCCTGGTCTACAGAGCAAGTTCCAGTATACTCGAAGCTACACAGAAAAATTCTGTTTTGGACAAAAGGCGGCAGCAGGGGTGTGGGAGTCTTTGCTACTCTTTCAGAGGAGAGGAGTTCAGTTGCTAGAACCTATATTGGTCAGCTTACAACCACCCAGAACGAGCTCTAAGAGCTCTAACACCCTTTATAGGAACCTGCACACATATGGCATTCACTCACACAGGCATATACGCATAAACAACAACAACAAAAATACCTTGAGGCTCAGTGGTTAACAGTGCATGTCACTCAGTCCTCCAGAGGACCTCCGTTCCATTCCCCATACTCCTCTCAGGTGGCTCACAACTCCAGGTCCAGGTAAGAAAAGAAGACACCCAGTATTGACTGCCGGCTTCCATAGGCATGTACATGCTTAAGGGAGCATGTGTGCAGGAACTGCCTCCCCATGCACGCACGCACGCGCACACACACACACGCGCACACACACACACACATACATGCATACACGCACGCACGCACACACGCTCGCACACACCCTTAACAAAAGGAAAAAAGAAGGAAGATGAGCCAGAATTTGAGTAGCAGCAGGGTCTTAGGAATATGAATGTTGGCATAGTAATAAATTCAACCTCTGCGTCCTTTAAGGAATGACACTGGCTGTCATTGGCGTGTCCTGCTTGCAATAAGCTGGTGACTCTGGTGGGTCCCTGCAGGCTGCAGGGCTGGCCCCCAGTCCGGGGAGCACACCGGGTGGCAGCTCCCTTGAACTGCATAAAAGGAAAGTGGGGTTCTGGAAGCCAGGTTTGCTGTTGAGCATTTCTAGGTCCCTCAGAACCTAGAAATTTGTTTTTTTTTTTTAAACAAATTTGATGAACTTTCCATTTTCACCATTAAGCCAACAACAACAATACAACAACAAACCAGTAAGTCCTGTTTTAGTGTTTTCTCTGGTGAACAGATGGGAGCCAGAGCTTTGTCCTGGGATGACTCTAACAGTGTGGTCTCACATCTACTCTTTGTTTCTTTTGCTTTGCTTTGTTTTGCTTTGTTTTGCTTTGTTTTGCTTTGCTTTGTTATGTTTTGTTTATTATACCTTTAAACTCAGCCTTCAGATTTTTCTCCGGAATCCCAGTCATTGTCAGCTCTCTCTCCTGTCAAGTGGCTTCTCTCCTGCTCTCTCTGGTGGTGGTTACTTTGGGGCTCCCCCGCTGTAAACAAGGCAGCATTTCCAACACCTTACATGCCCCTGAGCCTGGCAAAGTGGTCAAGGTAGAGGAGCCCAAGGTGAAGGCAGGGGTCACCATGGTCTATTCCCGAGGACACTCGCTGAATTGAAGGAATGGCTTCCCAAAGGCTCGTTGGAGTGGATTCTAAAATCTGCCATTCATACTCCGTGACCAGAGTATAGAGGGTGAGCAGGTGGAGGGGACAGCCAAGTGCCGAGGGACACCCGTAAAGGACCACGCTCTCTTTGAAGAGACCTTGGGTTCACCTTTTGAGGGAGTCAAGAGTCATGTGATAGTCACAACAAAATCCCACCACGTGCCCTCTAAGGAGATGATACTGGCTCCCCAGCAAAAGATGGAAGTGAACATCTGTGCTGAGAAGGGAGCTTTTGGAGTAGCGGGATGGACTCAGTGGGCTTCAGGCTGGTTCTCTGAGAAGCATTAGAAACAGAGCAGATACGGGCAGCTCTGAGGGGCTGGGCCCTGGGTCTTAGGGAGGTGCTGGTGCTGGATGGGTTTGGGGGTGGGGAGTGAGAGACGGCACAGGGGAGGGGGAAAAAGGTTGCTACTGAAACCATACCCCCCCACACATTCCCTACTTCCCTAAATGAATCTAGCACTTAATCTGGAGTGCAGCGTCACACACATGATTATAATTATGTACTGTTTGTTTATCTCATTCCAAAAGGGTTTGACAGCCTGTTTGGCTGATTATTTAATATCTGCTTACTGTTCATTCCTAAAAGCCTAGCCTCTGCCGGGTAGGGGAGCGAGTCTGCAGGGCAGGG
>JANHMN010000018.1:33115805-33156949 GCA_030674055.1 Rhabdomys pumilio
CAGCCTGGGGGCCAGAAGGGAGTGCCGAAGTTACTTTTAAAGATCCTCTCAAAAGGGCTGGAGATAAGAGTTCGATGATGATACCTTGGGTTAAGTCCCCAGAGACAGAATCTCATGGGTTGGCGCATGCTCACCTTTCCTGGCCCCTGCTCACCTCTCCTGGCCCCTGCTCAGGCTCCACAGTTATAAGCGTATCAGCCCACGTCTCTCTGCATTCTGTAGGATTATGGGTGTGCCTGTCAACCCTCAGTTGTCAGTCTCAGAACTTGTAAATTGTACCCCGTTCCACCTCATGGCCTCAGGCTCCATCTTCCAAACTGTAGCATCTGGTTGTTTCCAGGTAGCCTGTCATGTCCATCCTTGATGGGTTTCATCCTTTTAATTTTTCCTTTAAATTTTGAGAGTCTTTCTGGTTAACTGAGGCTAGCCTTAAACTCTCAGTCCTCCTGCCTCAGCCTTCTGGGCGCTTCGATTACAGACATGGACCACCATGTCTGCCATGACTTTTAGTCTGGGTCAGATTTGATAGCTCTCAGGCCTGAGCTGCTGGCCCTGCTATCACCCCAAATCCATGTGGCTCAGTGATGTTTGCAGGCAGGAACTGTGAGGCCCAAGGGGTGTGGGCTACCTGTGGTAGGGTTGCTTCTGTCTAAGCTTCATTCAGAAATTTCTAGAAAAAGCTTCCAGGCTTTACATGTGTCTTTTAATAACATTTTTAAAAAGTATTTATTTAACATTGCAGGGGTGGGCGTTGTAGGACATACCATACACAGTGCACAAGGGGATGGGGTCTGAGGATGACGTGGTGGTGAGTCACTGTCTTCTTCACCTTGTGGACTCCAGGTATCGAACTCAGGTCTCCAGGCTTGGCAACAAGTGCCATTACCTACAGCGCCCTCTCTCCGGCCCATTTGTGTATCCTCTGATGCACGATAATCCCTTGTTGGGATGTAGTGCTTGACCCCAGATAGTGGCATGGACGTTCTTGTCTCTTCCTAAGAAGTGGGATGAGCCCTCACTCAACAACGCGCAGATGCAAGCCAGGGCAGTGCTCACGCTGCCGCTAAGTGATTAATACTGTCTTGTTTGTACATGCATCTATCTGTTTTCTAGGGTGTATTTAAGGCAGCTTCCTCTTGTGCCAGGTAGCATCAATGCCCGAGGGCCATGGTGGTAATTGTGGGTGGCCTGGCACTATCTCTCACAGGGTTTTCCTTCCAGAAAAGCTTGTGGGTAGAAAACTAGAAGGAAGGTATAACCGTGAGACAAAGAATTAAAACCAAATGGCGAATGTCCCTGTCAGGCAAAGACTTAACATTATGCATACAATGGCTTGCTTAGTGGCTGTTACTTGTGCCTATTATTAAGCAGTGCCCCAGATAGGAAATATTGTTAGGAAATGTTACAGAACTCATATAAGTAGAAAGCAAGGCATGGCAGCTGCGGGCTGTGGTGTGCACACCCAAACTCTCAGCATCCAAGAGGCAGAGACAGGTGACCGTGAGTTTGAGGTCAGTCACCTTGAGCCTACGTAGTGAGACTGTCTTGAAACAACTGAAGCACCCCCTACTCCTACCCAGAGTCACAGCAGACCTCATGGACCCTCCCCTGTTAGCAGATAACAGCTCCTTGTAGCCTGTCTGCCTGCCTTCCTTTCTTCTTTCCTTTCTTCTTTCCTTCCTTCCTTCCTTCCTTCCTTCCTTCCTTCCTTCCTTCCTTCCTTTCTTCCTTTTTGTGTGTGTGTTTGTTTGTTTTCTTGGGTTTTTTTTGTTTTGTTTTGTTGTTGTTTGTTTGTTTTTTGAGACAAAGTTTCTTTATATAGCCTTGTCTGTCCTGGAACTTGCTCTGTAGACTAGGCTGGCTTAGAACTTAGTTTAAATCTGGGTGCAAATCTGGGAAATAGTTCAGTGGATAGGCACGAGGGATCCAAGTTTGAACCCCCATCCCCGAACCCACATAAAGCCAGATATGGTAGCATGTGTTTGTAATCCAGTATTCCCATGATGCCATGGGGCGTGGAGACAGTAGAATGGCTAAAGCTTGTGGGCCAGCTAGCCTGGCATAGGCAGCCAGGAACAGCAAGAGGCCTTGTCTCACACGCTCACACCTGCCCATTGTATGTGCATGGGTGAGCGTGTGCACATGCAATTGTAGCCTTTATATTACCACTGACTGGTGTGTCTCTAAAACCCCCTTTCATCTGAAGGGTCTCCTCTCCTCCCACCCCCTGAAGTTTCTGTTGAAGAGGCTAGATGCTGCCTTTGAGACTCCCTTTCAGTTCGACTTTTGATGAGAACATCTTGTCGGGGTTTGTCTAACACATTGTTCTGTCCCCTGTATTTCCTGTGGTCTGAAGACTACATCTCAGCATGTCCTGACTTATGGCCAGTTGGACACGTGGTTGTCTCTCCCCAGAAATGTGTAACCGCCTTTGGCATGCTCAAGGCCACTGATGGCCAGTGCCCTTGCCTTCCACTCCATTCGGATTTGGCAATGGGTAGTGTTTGCTTCCTGTCATCCTTCATTTAGTGGCCGGGCTCCTCCTCTCAAGGATCATGCTGTACATTGGTCACCTCGGATGCTGCAGAGACATGCTCAGGGTTTCCTTTTCTCTAAGGTGATGACATTTAGGCTGAGACCTGATTTAGCCACGTGAAGAAGGAAAAGGACACGGCAGGCAGAAGGAAGGGCTGAGTAGCTGGCATGGACTCGGGGAAGGGCAACAGGTGGCAAAGGCCGTGAGGTCTACCTTCAGAACTATGTCCTGAGTTTGGGGAACGCATGCGACGGGAGACCCCTGGAAGGTTTCAGAAGTGGCCAGACCTGCCTTTTAGCTTGAGGTCACCCATATTGAGGTCACCCGGCTCCTCTCCTCATGGAGATCTCAGCCATAGGGGACAGAGGATGCAGAGTGTCTGTCGGGAAAGGTCCTACGGCTCTTGTGGGAAGTTTTGAAGCTCTGTGGACTTTGTCCTTGGACTTACTTGCATCATGGTGAGTCTGCCATTTCCTCCCCCAAGTACATTTTTCTCCTTGCAGACTCTAGCTTCTGGGGAAGCATCTGGGCCTTTCTTAGGGGTGTTAGGATGGTCTCACGAGGCTGGGGTTTACCAAGGTGTGAGCATGCACTGACTTGATATATGTAAATGTGGACAGGAGCACCATTCCTTTTGCAGATTTCTGTTTACTTGGGACAGAGTGTCCTGTGACCAGAGTTACTCAGTCTCCCGATCCTCTTACCTCTGCCTTCTTTGTGCCTGGATTGCAGGCAGGCACCACCATGGCTGGCTCCTCTCTGTCGTTTCTTGGGGCTGACCACCTCCACTGTAGGGCTTCTCTGTATGTCTGAGCTGCAGTGGGTAGAGGTGGCTTGTCTGTCTGAGCTTGTGCTCATGCAGAGACATGGCCTATCTGCTTTGGCCTGGGTCGAGTAGCTTTCCTTTGTGACTGGTGTGAGTCACCGGCCAATGCTTAGAGGGACAAGGAATAGTTCTTCATCTTTGCTAACATCATCCTCCATACAGAGCTTTATAAACACAAAGGGAGGGGCCAGGGAGATGGCTCAGTGGATAAAGTGTCTGTACAAGCACGAGGACCTGAGTTCGAATCTCCAGGTCGCAGGTAAAGGCTTACAAGGAAGCGAGTACCTGCTGCCCCAGTGCTTCTGTGAAGAGAGGTGGAGACTGGTGACTCCTCAGAAGCTGGCTGGCTAGCCTGCTGCATTGGTGGACAGCAAGGAGGTAGAAAGTAAGGACCGGCAGTCAAGGTTGTCTTCTGGCCTCCATATGCACCTATCTCCCCAAGGAACACGTGGCAGCGCACACCAGGACAGCCCTGTCCCTGTAAGGAAAAGTAGTAGTTTTTCACAGTTAAGTGTGGACATGTGCAGCACAGAAGACTCAGGAGTCAACTGGCTGGTTGGTGGGTAGTGACTCACTACCCGAAGGGACAAGTATAAGGAAAAAGAGTTGACTAGTGGCTATTGCCCAGCCAGAGAGGACAATGGGAAAGGGTGGGCGTTTGTAACTTGGAAGAACCCCCATAGGCTACAAGGATGGCATTGTGGTCCCTCTGCCCTGATTCCTTCAGTTTGCAGTTCTTTGGTGGGAGTGAATCTCTGAGAGACATCAGGGAAACTACCAGATGTTTGACAGAGAGATAAGGTCCAGCCTGCCCTGAGTGGCCACACTCAGTGAGGAAGCATCTCAGTGTAACAGTTGCAGAGGTGATCCAGATGTTTGTGACTTGGAGACTAGGGCAGGAGTGCCACAAGTTCGAGACTGGATTATATACCATGACTGTGTTTCAGAACACACACACACACACACACACACAGGCAGAGAGACATATATACACACACAAATACCCCCACACGAAAAACACACACAAAAACAAGCACACATGCAGTCAGAGAGATACAGATACACACAAGATGCACACACACGGGCACACGCACAAACACTCACATGCAACACCATGCACAAAGTTTTTAAGGAGGCAGAAGTTGAAAGTAATGAAAGGCTGGGGGGACTTGGGGCGGGGGACTTAATCACTGTTAAGTCATCAGATTGTCAACTCTCCAGAGAAAAGAAAGACACGGAGATTAGTATCTGGCAGAATGGGGAAGGTTGCAAGAGACCACCCCAGTGGGAGCAGCTCGCGTGGACCCATGTTCCATCGGTTCAAAACAGAAAATACACTTTCTAGATGGGACTCTGCATGCATTAAATGAACAGATGGCGAGATCAGTATTACTTAAGTGTGGGACACAGGATGGGAAGACCCAGGCGAGGAAGAGGGAAGAATGTTGTTGGGGGAATGTTCTACAATATTCTTTGCAAATGTGAGGAATGGCAAGTCTCTGTCACACTGCCTATGAGGAAGTCCCAGCCCTTCAGAGAGTCCCCCACTAGGTTCTCTCCTGGTTTAGTGTTTATCACCTGTTATGTGTTCCGCAGCTCTGGGTCTCTCTTGTGGCCCAGGACCCAGGGCCTGGCAGTAGCATCTCTGGAAGTTGACTTCTTGTCTCCTGTCAAGAAATGTGAGTTAGTGCCCAGATCCTGTCCTTATGTCTAGGACCAGAAATCACTACAGCAAACAGTGCCATCTCCTCTATGCTCTGTCCTGTCCCACTCCCACCTAGCTGGGAGAGTCTGGAGACTGAGGAGTGGCATTACTTCTTCTTACCCTGAATATCCCCTGTATGATGGAGCCCAGCACCCCATTGCCTGTTGCTCTTTCTGTAGTGGTGATTTATAGGAAGTTAAAGTGATATCTAAAATTCTTCAAAGGTATTGTTTTTCGATCACTGTGGGTGACAGGAAAAAGAGGGGCCGTGCGTGGAGACCACCAGGCCTCTGCGGGTGCTGTTGGCATAGCTAAGGGGATAGAAGCTGGGAAGAAGAAAGTGGAGATGGGGAGTGGCTGGGGTTTTGTCCTGCCCCATGTGGCCTCCCTGATACCGTGCGGTTGTCATAGAAATACAAACTATGGACCACCCTTCGCCCATTCCCACCTGCTAAGAGTGGAATTGAGGGACCTGTTCTGCCTTCTCGGCATGAACAGAGTGACTGGGTTGGTAAGGGGAAAATAAGGAGAACTGGCCCGTTGGCTTCTTCAGGTTGCGTGTTTGTGGAGAGAGTAAGATGCCCTTCTGTGAGTCCCTGTAGGGAAGTAAAAAAAAAAAAAACAACTCAGAAAGGTAAAAGTTTGGCCTCCTTTTGGGAGGAGACCAGGGAGGATGGGGAGAAGTCTTGGGGATGACCTAGGATCTAGGGAGAGGCCCCGCAATTGCCCACAGTGGCTGGTGTAGCTGTCCACCAGCACAGAGGGCTCAGGAGCTGACAGGAGGTGAGCTAGGCCCAGCTTTCCAAGCCCGCTGCCTACAGCCTCCATATTTAGATTAGCCTGCAGCCACACAGGCGGCCTGGCAGGCTCTTCTTTCCAGAGGGAGGCCAGGCCAGGTTCCTCCTCGTCACCCAGGTTGCAGCAACTCATGTGTAAACTGGGTGGCTGTGTCCAAGTCTCTCCTCCTCTGTGCGCAAATTGGACATGACTAACCTTGCCATATTTAGTGCAGGCGCTTACGGCTGCTCGCCTCCAAGGGGTAATCACGCAGGCACAAATTCGGGAAGCCGCTAAGCTTATGAGCAGATCTTATGGGCATTAAAAGTGTCCTCTTGGCCAGAAAGGTCGTTCATAACTTGGCTACCCTGCTGATGTACAGTCAGTGATATTGATTGATTAATGTATAAAAGCCCCAGATCCATTTGCTCCTATGACAAAGGACGAAGCGCCGTCGACGCTCTATTTTCACCTCATCCCTTTGTTTGAAGGACACTTCCCCCCTTCTTTTTGTCTCGCCGGCCGTGTTTAAGGGGGTTTCAGAAAGCCAGTTTCTGCCGAGTAATGCGTCCACAAAAGGGGCATTGATTCACATCAGTGTCGCTCCAGCTACCCAGAAAGGTCTGCCAAGGAGTTGCTCTCGTATTAACCTTCTGTCCGTGAAGGAAGGAAGGAAGAATAAACAAGTCCTAGAGTCAGCCTCATTGGCTTTGAATTTGGGTTCTGGACTTGATCTAAAATGATTTCTCCCATGTCCAATCCTAGTGTCGGCCAGTAGTAAGTTTAGGAATGGGGAGCGTTACGTGAAATTACCCCGTGTCCCCCGCCACTGCACACCACACCCCAGACAGGTTTGTAGCAGAACTTTCCTCCTCCTTGGTAACTTCCAAACTCCATATATATATATATATATATGTGTGTGTGTGTGTGTGTGTGTGTGTGTGTGTGTGTGTGTATGTGTATGTGTATGTATGTGTATGTATGTGTATGTATGTGTATATGTGTATATGTGTGTATATATGTATATATATGTATATATATGTGTGTGTATATATGTTTACTTTTTTAAAAAATACTGTTATCCAGGCTACCTGAAGAACTAACTAGTCCACAAAAATCAAAATGAGATTTGTTGGTCTGTAAAGGCCTAAAATGTCATTGGGCTAGCCTGGTGGTTTGGATAAGAGCGTCTTAGCAGCTGATGAGCAGTTAGCTGAGGTTTTCTTTCTGTAGCATTGTCAGAAATGCCTAAGAAGTTAGCCGAGGGCTGGGAGTGCCTATAAGGCCATTTAGCCAGCTTTGGCTGGCCATTTTCTTTCTCTGGTGTTGAATGGAGTGAAAGTGTTTCCGGCAGGCTGGGGAGTCTGGATGGAGAGGGGTACTATCCATCCGCATCCGAAGAGGTGCATTCTGCATCTTCGCCTGCAGGTGTCAGCGTGGAGTTCTCCCTTCTGGCAGGCCCAGTGGGAAAAGCAGGTGACTGGATTATTTTTGATGGGCGATAGAAAATGAAAGCTAGCCAGTCTGCGCTGTCTGTTTCTGTGAACCAGGCTTCACTCACTCAACAAAGTGTACATCTCAGGGGACCAAGATGGCCTCAGCTGTTCATTTAGTACAGCCCGGCAGAGAGTGACCACCTTCTTGTCCCTACTGTGTGTCTCAGAGCAGGAGCCAGTTACCCGTGGGCTCCCAGCTCCTTTTTGAGTGATCCACTATGAGTGATCGTGGCAGGAGCCACAGTACAGCTTCCCCTGCACTTGGGAGTCATAAGACATTTGGGTCCTCCCAGGGATGTGAACCTGAACTCCACCCCATGATTGGGCAGCCCCCTTCCAAGTGGCATAAAAGCGTGGGGGGAGGGGTCAGGGGGGCCTTGCTCTACCCTTGATCCCTGCAGGTGATTTAGAAATCTGCAGAGATGTATGCTCTGCAAGTCTCTCCTCACTAAATGCCGCAGTGGTATAAGCTAGCGGCGTTTAGACTGATATCGATGGACATGTACTTCTTTTACTGGGTACCCGGAAGCTGCTATCACCCCCACCCCAACCCCTGAGCTGCCTGGGTTTTTGCAAGACTTTTTGATAGTCTCTCCTGCTCAGCCATGTGTTAGTACGGTGTTGCTGACTTCTTATGGTCTGACTGAAGTACAGGTACCATGCCAGGCATGCCAGCTTTCTCTTGCTTGCATAGCAGAGGCACCACAGACATGCACTGCATCTGGCTTGAGTCATCCGTGTCTTTGCCTTCAGAGAAGCCAGCACTCTCAGGCTGGTGGAATGCTGGCCCATACAGGGAGCCAAAGCGACTTCATGTAATCGTTTAATTAAAACCCTGGCTTTCTAATAGCAGTGCCTTTTGGTAACAACGGGTGATCTCTTTACTTCTGATGAGTCCTGATGCGTGTTTCTTTTCCTAGGCTCCCCCCCACCCCCCGCCGTTTTTTTTTCCCCCTTTCGACAGGTAAAAAGCAAAATCTTAAACCACATGAAGTGGCACACACCTGCAATCCTAGCAGCTGAGAGGTACAGGCAGGAGAATCCAGAGTCTATGGACAGCCTCAGCTACAGATTGGGTTCTAGGCTAGCCTGGACTCTGTAAGACAGCCTCAGCTACAAGTGATCAGTTAAATTCCTCCTGTGGGGAAAGGCGGCAAGTGGCACTTCTGACCACTTGGGGAGATGTTCCCTCAGTTCTCCAGTCTGAGGTTAGCATTATCTGGGCTACGATTGCCCTCCTGGTCTCCTATCACAATGAGAAAAATCTGCAAGCCTTCTTTTTAACTATAAGTTATAGTTAAATCAGAATGCCGAGGAGCAACAGACCCTCACAGCACCAGTTTCTCTGGCTTGAGAACGAGGCTCCGTATTCCTCTTGCCTGAAATGAAACACATTTTCATGCTTGCTTTTTCCCTTGGTTTCCAGGTGAGCCTTGGAGCCTCTGATTCCCTCCTCCCTCCAGTGTACTGATAGGAGCAAGCTCAGAGGATAGGCCAAGAATGAATCCACTTTCTCCCCCACCCCCCCAACTCCCCTGCAGAATAAATTAGAATTTGCCTGATTTAATAAAATGGCTTCATCTCCCTGCCGTCTTTCCCATCTCCAGTGTTTCTTCCCCAGCAGCCAACTCTTCCCTAATGGACCTCTTCCCCACGCCCCTTATTACAGCCCGGCAGCCGCACATGTAATGCGTTTACCGGCGCTCTCACGCACACGGCGCCATTTCGCACGCATGCATGCACTCCAGTGTTGGGGGATCCTGATGGCTGAAGGTGTGGAAATCTGTCACCTGATCTCATTTTCTCCATTGTCAAGACGTGCCGGTTATGACTGATGCTGAGGTTGGAGCATTTTGCCATCCATCTGCCATTAACCCAGCCTCCTGGAGTGGAGCTGACCACAGCACAGAGTATATTTTTTGGGGGAAGGGGAGAGATTGAAGATGGAGAATTGCGGCATAAATCTCTCCCCGTGGCCCAGCCCTTTCTCTGTATAATTGGAACCCATTTATCTGGGCAGACCGGAGAGAATTTTGCAGTCTCCCCATTGCCCTCAAAGAGACCGATGGGTGTTTGTTGCTTGACTTTAGAATGGTTTTTCCATTTGAACTCCCCGCTCACTCCTAAATTTGTGTTTTAATTTCTATTTCCTAGGCTGATTCTCCCCCCCCCCCTTCCATTCTGACACTAATTATGCCAACCGTGTTGGGATCTCTCACTGCTGGGAGGTACCTAGCTAAGTGTTAAGAAGGGTTTTAAAAACAGGCTGAACTCTTTCTTAATGAGGCTCCATCGGGTTCTCCTCCGGGTGGTTTTGTTTTGCTGATCTGTCAGTTTTTCAAGGATTTAATTGCACTTTTTTTTTCTCTCTTCCCCGTATTAGTCTTCGAGATTGGCCTATACAATCTAGCTATAAAATACTTTTTTTTTTTTTAAAAAGGCAAAAGTTAATAGTTTTTATCCCTCACCTCCTTTTATTTTATTCCTCGCCTTGATCGCTCCGAGGCCCTCTTGAGAGTTGAGCTGGGGAACCATCTGCAGCGAAGCGTTCAGAGCATGGACGGCACTTGGGCCCATAGAAGTCCCGGTTGGGTTTATTGGCCAGCAGGCCAGCTCCAAAGATCTTTAAGCATCCCTTTCTATAGACAAAGACAACTTGGCAGCAGCGTCCTCTTTGGGGGTTTGTTGATGTCAGTCAGAGGCTGGGTGAGACTGGGACACACCAAAAGCTGCTTCTTCTGGTATGGAACTGACTGGCTCCGTCAGGTGGTACCAGCTCAGCTGAGCTAACATCTTGAGTCCTCCAACATGGCAGCCGAGAAAGACTCCCAGAGGTGGAAGGCAGAAGTTGTCAAACAGAGGAAGGGAGACACACAGCAAGGCCGTATCCCTTCTGCTATTATCTTTATGGCATGGGGTGGGGGGTGGGGGGGGAAACATGCTTGAAGCAATCAGCATGAAATTCCTAATTGCTTCACTTACCTCTGCTCTCCTCGTGGGACAGACTGTGCAAATGCAGGCGCTGCCGGGTCCCTCATGTTAGCATACTGTCCTTGCTGCGTATACTGTTTTTAAACTAGCGCTTTGTTTCCGCAAAGATACACAAAGCTTTTTCTTTATTTCTTTTGTGTTTTTCCCCCTCCCTCTACCAGAGGATGCTAAGAAACAGCAGAGGCAGTGAAGAGCAGCCTCAGCCTATAAGCTAAACTTCCTGAAGCCTGAGCTCACCCCCCACCCCCTTGTCCATTTATTGCCTATGGCCTCTTCCCTTTGGATTTTTGTCCCTACCCTCCAGCAGGGGCTTTTGATTTGTGTTTTGGGCCTCTGAAGTTTGCCTCCAGACCAGCCCATTTCCCTCTCTCTTTCTCTCCCTCTCCCCATCTCCCCTGCCTGTGTTGGTGATCTGCATCCCTCACCCCCTCTGTTCTGACAAGGATGTTCCTCTTGAAGATTTTCAGTCCCCTCTCATGAGGACGTTAAAAAAAATCCGAGAACCAGATCTCTGAGATTTCAAAATAAAATAAAAGTAAACTCTGCTTTAAAAAACACTTTAGCAGGAAAGCCAGGCTAATTGTAAATCAATGGGTCTTAAAATGCAGCATCGATCTCCAGTTAGAAGTTTGAAGGGGAAAAGCGGTAATTACTGCACCAGAAGGTAGTTTTCCTTCTTAGTAAGTTCTGGGCAGAAAGGAGGCTCATTAGGGCAGCACTTCTGAATCTGAGTAATTAGTTGAAAAAGTACTTTTGTGGTGTTATTCCCTTAGCTGGAAATTATTGGAAGTCTTCACAGATTTATAGCTCAATCCTGATAAGATTTGATTTATTATTGCATTTGCTATGGGGGAAAGAAGAAGCCTTGACAGAAAACTCACCCAGGTTGTAGATTTCAGGGAAGCGTGGATCAGTCTCAGGAATGAAGGGGTTTATTAGAGTAGGTGGGTCTTGATTGTTTAGTGATGTCTCCTGTTGACTGATAGTATTGAATGGAGCTAACTTAGAGCCCCCGAGCTTGGCAGCCGGAAGACCAGTGGTGAGCTGCGATCCAGAGAAAGCATGGTTTTTCTTCCCTTGTCCACACACCTCCTAGCATAGCGGTTGAATGTCACCTAGCCATGTGATGTCACCCACATCGGGTCTACAGGAGGGGAAAGGTTCCAAGAGAATAGAAGAGGAGTATATCATTCTCCCCCCCCCCCCCCCCCCCCCCCGGGGTTTGGATCCATAAGAGCCAGAATCAAGTAGGTGTGAGCCAAGACACACCCAGCTATGGTTAGTGAATAAACTATCGGACAGACAGACAGATGTTTTCCGTTCTGATGTTTCTGAGAAAAGCACCACAGAAACTTTCTAGCCAGGTTACCAAAGCTGAAAGAACAGCTACCTTGAGTACTCCCCGCTTCAGGTACGTTGTCATCTTGCTGCCATGGTAAGCTGTACACAGAGAGATCTTTCCATCTTTCTGGTCTCGACTGAAAAATAACATATAGCACGTAACAGCACTTTGAAGCCAGCCGCCATTCTTGCCGCCGTGAATACTTATGTCAGTTCATCATTTTTTTTTTAAATATATCTTTTAAAAGATTTACTTGCTTGTTTTATGTAAGTACACTATTGATGTCTTCAGATACACCAAAAGAGGGCATCGGATTCCAGTACAGATGGTTGGTTGTGAGCCACCGTGTGGTTGCTGGGAATTGAACTCAGGACCTCTGAAAGAGCAGCCAATGCTTTTAACCACTGAGCCATCTCTCCAGCCCAGTTCATCTTTTTTGCCCGCCCCATGTAGGAGTCATAGCCAGTTAAGTGCATGTACGGGTAGTTGGCTTAGAGCTAGGAGGGTCGTTGTCATTATTGTTATTTTAACTTAAATCCATCTTGAGAATGTCGTACATCATTTTCATTGCCCTTTAAACTCCTCCCCTGTTCCGCCCCAACTCCCTCTCAATGTCATGACCTATTACCATTTTATTTACATATACACACATATCTGTAACGCGCGTGATATCCCTGCCCGCAGGAACTCACACGAACACGTGGGGAATCCTTTCGTGGTGATTTTATTCTTTTAACCTGAGTGGGGGAGACAGAAAAAGTAAGATAGAGGAAGAACCGAAATACAGAGAGGGTTACCCGCAAGAGAGAGCTGCCGCATGTAACTTTTCGTCTTTTATACCCGGTGGGCGTAATCGATCATGGTTGGCTGTTCACTCAAATTCCCAGGTTCCTTTGCGATATACATGCGCAGTTCAATGGCGTGACGCCGGGAAGTAGGCGTGCCCTAAGACCCTGTGCCCACAGCAAGGACGGCCCTCTACACATATCCGCATGTATATGCGTACACACATACAAACACAACTGGCTGAGTTCATTTACTGTTGCGTGTGTGTCCTTTAAGGTTGACCAGGTGGGACTAGATAACCTGTCAGGGTCCCTCACTGGGGAAGAGTGATTCCTTCTCTCTTGGGAGCCACTGGTTGCCTGTAGCTCTTCTTTCAGGTGCAGGGAGATTTTCCCTGGCTGCACTGGCAGCTGGCATTGTCACTATGCGGGTGGCATTCTCTTAACAGCTGGGATTCTGCTCTCCTGGGTCTTGGCGTCTCCCCACCTCCCCTCCCTCCATGCCCACTGAGCCTCAGGTGTGAGGGCTGCATTGGGAATGTATTAGCTGAGCTCCTGTCCCTCACAGTCAGCTCTCTGCATTCTGACTAGTTGTGGATGTCTCTCCCCCTCCCCACCTGCTCCTCCTCCCCACCTCACCTCCTCCTTTAGAACTTTATTTAATAACTGCAAGCCTGGGTCTTCCAGGTTGGAAGATAATGTCAGATCCTCTGGATCTGGATAGTTTGTGATCATGTGGGCTCTGGAAACTGAACCCTGGTCTTCTGCGAAAGTAACAAGTGCTTTTAACTCCTGAGTCATCTTTCCCGTCACATACCCCAGTCCCCCCCATTGTGGGTTTCTATAATGATCTCTGGGAGAATTGTATCTTATTTTGAATTATTATTTTTTTTTATATTTTTATTATTAAAATCATTTTTAAATTTAAATCTATCTTGATCCTATTTTCCCCCTCCCCCAAGCTCTTCCAGATCCTGCTCCCCCATCTTTAATTTCTTCCTCATAACACAGACAAAACCCCAATACAACAACAAAAAAACCCGAAACCAAGTAAATAAAATAGAATAGCTCCCTAAGGGGCAGGGGCAGCACCCGTCAAGCTGTAGCCAGATAAAAGCACACTAAAATTATTTTATTAATAGTTGGCCAACTACTTCTGACCATGAGGCCTGACCTAGAATGGTTAGTGTAAGCAATATCATTCCATTGGAGAAAAATTCATTTCCCCTCCCAGCAGGTAAAAATGACAGTTCTGTTGCTAACTTTTACCCCAGTGGCTAGGTTTTCATCCATCCATTTATACGTACGTACATACATACATACATATATACATACATACATACACACATACATACATTATTTTTTTAAGTAAACAAAAAAAATACAGTAAGATAAAGCAGAAGCTATCACACCTGCTATATCCACTCTGGGAGGATCTTAAACTCTTGGTGGGAACTTTTCATGTTATCCACACATCTCCTGGAAGGCCCTCCGGAGAGTATGCTCCAGACTGCGCGTCTGGTCTGCACACCAGATGGCACGGTGGTTTTTATAAACTCTGTTAATTTAGAGTCCTGTTTTTTTAAAGAACAGATTTATTTCCATTTTTATGTGATGTATTTGCGTTTGCTTGTGTGTGCGTGCCACGTGTACAAGTTGCCTGTGGAGCCCGGTAGAGCGGGGGTCAGGTCTGTTGGAGCTGAAGTTACAGGCAGTTGTGAGATGTTCAGTATCGGGACTGGGAACTAAACTCTAGTCCTCTGGAAGAACAGACAGTATTCTTAACTTCTGAGCCACCCGCCCAGCCCTATAGAGTAGAGTCATTTAAAAGCAAAAGTCCAGACTGGAGAGATGACCACATAATTAAGGGGCACTTGGCTGCTCTTGCAGAGGACCTGGGTTAGATTCCTAGCACCCACATGGAAGCTCACAACCATCTAACTCCAGTCTCAGGGGATCTGTTGACTTCTTTTGACCTCTGCAGACTCCAGGCATGTAGACATGGTTCACAGACATGGCATTCAGTCAAAACACCTGCATGAATAAAGTGATTTTTTTTTAATTAAGGAAAATTAAAATCTAATTGCAAGCCAGTGTGTAGACATTTTTTAAAGTCCCTATTCTAACTGTAAAAGTTCATATTTGTAACATTCACTCATGTCAGAAAAAGAGCAAAGTCAAGCCCTTCTAGGGGGACCCAAGTGAGGTTTCGGAAGGTAGTTTTTAAATTGTTATCAACAAAGCTTCTGCTTCTCTTGTGCATCTCAGTTTCGTTTCATTATATAAATCCCATTCACAGAGAAGTACTTCCAAACAACAGTGGTTTCAAGTAACCCGACTTGCAATCTCCAGAGAGTTTTGTCAGGCCAAAGTGTCAAGTGTTTTAAGCAAAGTTGCTAACAAAACTAGTTACCTTGGCCCTACGGCTAGTTAAGTGACCTCCAGCGAATTAAAGTTTGGCACGTCTATCTGTGCTTTGTTATTATAGTGTTTAAGATTAAATCAGAATTTAAAAAAAAAAAAAATGCCGAACTCCTGTAGTATTTGACAAGAGTGCCCAGAGAACAGTTCAGATACCTTCAGATACCATATGTTCTTGGAAGTATATTGGGATTTTTGCCATTAGAAGGACCCAGGATTGCTCTCACTGGGGAAAGACCACAGTGTCACCCCCAGCAGTCCCCCCTCACCCCCATGCAAGCCTTCTCTGGTGTAGAGAGGAACTTCATAGCTGTTGCCTCCCCACCCAGTAAGGCCTCTTGACTACTTCTTTCTGCTGTCTGGGAGGGTGACACCTGCCTGGGGCATTGTCCTTCTTCAGGACCAGACTCCTCCTCTGTCCTGAGACTGTAGAAGTGCCAATGTTCCACTTAGGGGGGAAAAAAATGTCACTGTCTATTTATAAAAGAGAGGAAACGTTTCCACTGTTTATCCAAGAAGCCCCGAGCTGTGCTTTCAAACGCTAAGAATTATGTCCCCCATCGTGGCCTCAGCCAGCGCCTGTGTTCTGTCACTGCCCAGGAAAAGACTGCTCTCTTTCTCCATGACACCCTCTCCTCACTGGCTTTTGTCGCTTGTACAAACTGTCCTTCAACTAAATGCTCATGTTTGCAAAGTTTACAAATAGCATTTAGCACCACGGAGTGGGGCAGTCATTTCTTCCTTTTTTTAAATTTAGTTTTAACCCCCTAAAAGAGGTTTAAACTTTAGAAACAGGCCTGGAATGATATTTCAAGGACTGGTTTGGGCGGTGAGCTCCAGTTAGTACTTTGAAGAGCATGTGTTGAGAGCTAGGCAGTCTCCGTGTTTTCTCTCAAAGCTGAAGGCTTGGCTTACCCTTCTGCCGTCATGATCATTCTCTGGTATTCGTAGTTACTGGAAGTCACTTGGGTCCAGCTCTGTCCCTGCACACCCCGTATCTGCAGTACCCTAACCCTTTTCTAAAACAGGGCACCTGAACACTCACCGCGCCTGACAACATCTCCCTGACTGTGGCTGCCATAATATAGGTACAGTTGAACTGATTTATTGTTTGTGTTTTGAAACAGCAGAGCTCTGCTTCTGCACATGGGTTTACTGGTCACGTGATACCGATGGGCAGTAGTTATTCCTGATGTGGTAAGTCTTTTTGTATGCCAGAGCACAGGCTGAAAGATGCGTGTGATACCATTTTCATTCAGGCCTGTTACTGCTGGGTATTAGTGCCTGTGCTCATAGTGCACAGAACAGCAGGTGTGACTGGCTTGAAGAGGCCAGCACCTTGAGACCCTAGTGTCCCAAGAGCTGGTGGCTGAAGTAGGTGCTTTCATGCTGGACCCATGGTTGCCTGCCAGTGTGGACAGGTTCCAGCCTGGGGAATCAAACTATTCTGTTGATCTGTTCTGTAGACACATCTGACTTTGCCAGTCCTTCTTGTTTGCTGCCGCAATCCCTCCTCGCTTTCCTTCCAGCTCATATCCCCTGACACTACAAAACCGCTCTGTCATCCCTAAAATGTAGAAGGATGGTTTTCAAATGCAAGGGCAGGGGAAAGAAAAAGACATTTGGTTTTTGTTAGATGAACCCTGAATAGCACCCAGGCCAGCTGGGCTTTGGTAGGCAGCTCAAGTACAGGCATGCTGGACATGGCTCTGTCTCCTATCCTCGGGCAACTAGGAAACCGAATGGCAGCCGCTGGCCAGGAATTGATTGAATTAATTGATATGCCAATAAGGGAGCTTGTTACATCCGCCATTGGTTAGGAGGCCAGCTAACAAGTCTCCTGATCAATGGCACCAATAAAGATTTCATCCATTAATGAGCAGCATGGTAATTAATGTTATCCATAAACCAATTAGCCTAGCTAGCTAACGCACAGAGATTAGCCCAGTGAGTGGCGTCACAGAAAGCGGGCAGGTAACTGCCCATGTGGCATGGTTTGGGTCTTCAGGAAGCTCCACGGAAGAGAGAGATCCTAGCCCTCTGGAGAGTGTTCTAGATGGAGAGGGTAAACATCTCTGCCCCTGGCAGAGCCAAGGATGCCAGTTTGCAGAGCCCCAAACTGGAGTGCAGCAGAGCCCCACACCTGTGGAGGCGGGGCTGGTTAGATGAGCGTCTCTTCCTACCCTTGAATTGAACAGCCTTTCTACAGGAGTCTCCAAGGGGCTGTTAGGTGTGTAATGGAATGACTGAGTCCCCAGGTCACTCTGGTCCCAGCTGGGCATATTCTCCCCGGGGGACACCCCATCTGAAGCTCATAGGTCTCCCCTGCGCTCCTGGAGGGCGGGCCATGGCTTCTTCTGGGAACCGTGAGCTAGGTTGGTAAAGCAATTAACCTCCCCCAACCCCCGTGTTTCATTAGGAATAATTTTTTTTTCTTAAAGAAAGGAGAAACAGATGATTTGAAGCCAGGCCCTTTCCCTTCCCCTGGTTTTCTGAAATGACATCAGTGGGGTGTTTGCCAAGCATAACCTGGCAGCCTGGCGGCTCTGCCTGACTGCCTGAGATTTCTGGGGACTGTGCAGCTCGCCAGCTTCAGCCATGGCAGCATGCCAAGGTGACGTTCCGTGACTAAGCAGAAACAAGGGAGAGGGAGAGAGGGAGGAAGAAGGTATGTGTGGTTGGGGAGCCGGGGGAGAGAGTGGGCTGGGCAGGGTGTGGCATGGGGAACCGGGGATCTAAGGAGGCATGTCCGGGGGCATCAACTCAAGAGGCCGGATGTCAAGGGAGAACACTGGCAGGCCAGGGAGGGTTCCTTTGGCACTGCCTGGGGGTGGCGGTGGCACAGGGCAGCAGCCACAGATCCAGCCTGAGAGACTGCCGAATGAAGGGGTCCTGACTTCAGAGGGAACGAAATGAGCCAAGCACAGGAACAGCCCAGAGGGCCTGGCACTAGGAGGAGGTGGCTCTAGGAAAGCTTTTAGCAGCATCAGGCCCGGGGTTCTCTGCAGCGGAGGAGTTCGCCTCGCATTGTTAGGTATTGACCCTCAGAGACCCCTTGTGGATTCCCTAATTGAAAATTAATACTAGATCAATGCCATGAGCAATTTGCATATTGATCATAAACAACTTTGAAGGCACCGAGTGTGTGGTGAATCGATGAGGCTCCTGAATAGGCAGCGGAGGGTGCACCTCCCAGTGCAGTGTACTCCGAGAAAGGAAGTCCCTAACTGCTCAGTGTGGGGATCAGCCCCCACACCACACAGCATCCACAAGAGCAATTAGAACCAGACCTAAGCAGTCGCCCCTCGGCCTCCTCTGCTCCCCATCCTGAAGCCCAGAGGAAAGGACAGCTCTGCCGGGGTGTGATACAGGGGCAGGACAGAAGGGTTTTTTAGCAGTTGCCTTTTTTGGAGATGGATGAAGTCTTGGGGTAGTTTATTCTGGGAAATGCACTGTAAAAGGAAGGAGCCAAGTTAAGGCTCCAATAATGGTTCTGGCCCCTTCCCCAAACACAGTTGGTGAAATGAAATGGAGAGGAGGGTGGAGCCTGGCTTTGGCGAGTCTCCCCTCTGGCTTTTGCTCAACGAGGAAACCCACATTAGCTTTTCCTTTAAGCTGGGACAGAGTTGGCCCTGTCTTTGCTTCCTGTTCATTCAGCTTCCACTTTCTGGCGTCTGCCCCCGTGCCCTGTCATTTGCTCTCCCCTGAGGCCTGCCTTCCTGCCCTCGCTCTGGTTCTCAGCCTTGTCTTTCTGCCCTTGCTATATCCCTGGCAGGTCTGGAAGGGGCTCCCAAAGGTGGTCACTTTTACCTGACTGCCACTCCCTTCTCCCCCACCTGGCATGGCTCCAGGCCCTCTCCTGTCTTGGCTAGAGAAACAGCAAGTTGGCTAGCCCTGGTGAGAGCCACACACAGCCCGAGGAGTATGGTGAGGGTAGAGGTGCTATACCCACCTGGCTATCCAGCCGTATCCCTGAGACACAGAAGAGGGAGGCCTAGGAAGCCGACCACAGAGAGGAATGTGGGTTCACTAGGAGAGGCAGCTCCTCTGTGCAGTGAGCTGAGCAGTCGTACATCCACAATAGCCAGTGTGAGAAAACACAGTTCCCCACTCCAGCTCCGAATTTCTGTTGATTGTCCCCGAGTTCAATAAGGACTAATTCAGGGCCTCTGTGGAGGCTCCTGTTACATCACGGGCAATACAGCTTTAGAGAAGGAATGCACAAAAGGATCCATCGTACGTGGTGGCTTACTTGTCTTCATGCCATCACCCTCCCTGGCTCCTTTGCTGCCATCTTGAGTCCCGCTCCTGTTCCTGGTGGTACCGTTTCTCGGCTGCCCAGGTTCTTGTTTTGGAGCCTGGTGTTCACATGACCACTGCTGGCTTACCGGGTATCAAGATTACTACTGTCTCAGTGCTACACCACAGCCTATGGCAGGGGGTGGGTGGTGGTCCCCCTCCCCCATGCATTTCTTCACCTTGGACCCAGCTTTATCATACTCACATATATTTATAGGCATACAGTAGCCTTTCTGTGGGGAACCCTTTTTAGAGCCTCCATGTGAAGAGGATGGCAACTAAGGCCAGATGCCATGGTAGCTAGGCCCAAGGTGGTGTGTGCTCACAGGAAGATGTGAGGAAGAAGAGGGAGAGGAGGAGGAGGAGGAAGAAGAGGAGCAGGAGCAGGAGTAGGAGCATGAGCATGCTGTGTATTCAAAGACCCTGGCTCTGCAGTGGCCAACAACACCTGGCAGGCCTTGGCCTCCAGAGCCTTTGTGATCCTTGTCTTCAGTCATTGCTCTGGTAGCTGGCTAGCCCTTGCTGTATCTCTGCTTTCTGCATTGCAGGCCAGCCTCTGGAGCTCACACATTCCACTGTGAGGTCCGGACACACCTGCCACCCTCCTTAAGCCTCTCAGGTACTCTTTGGGTTCCCTTTGTCCCCCCACACCCTTGGGGGGGCGGTCATTTTCACTCATCTTTGCCACGATCCTTTGCTTAGCTACCTTACTCTTCCAGCATCCATCCTGCTACCTCCCTGCTACCCAGTTGCCTCCCCTCCGCAGCATGGCAGCAGTCCCTGTGTCTTGTCTATTCACAGAGGTATTTTTCAAGCCTAGGGTAGGTGCCACATGTGAACAACCAATGGGCTGACAATAGACAGCAGAAAAGTGTGCTCCCCTGGGAAGCCCACAGTGGTGGTTATGAAACTTAACCAACCAATAGAAATTTAACACTTTGGCATTAGCCCTGTCAGCCCCCAGCCTGTGACCTTCACCAGTCACTAATCCTTTCTCAGCCTCATCTGTGGAACAGGACTACAGATTGCATCACTTCAGCCAAGTGGGTGCTGTGTGGCTCTCATGTCCCCTGTCAGGTTAAGTGTATGTAACCTTGTTGGCCATGGGGCTGGTTCTCATGGTAGTGGTAAAAGACTGCACAGGCAGGAGAAAGGGAGCGAGCGTATCACCGTCACTGGGTCAACCCCCATGTGTCCAGCTGCCTGCATCCTCACTCTGCAATTAAAGCATTTGTGACCAGATCAGAGAAAATGTCCATGGGGGGGGGGGGGCAGAAGGCTCCGTGGACAGGCGGGGTGGGTGGTGACTTGCAAGGGGCCAGGTGAAGAGCCCGTGTAGCTTGGCTGGGCTGGGCGCGGCTTCAGCCCCTGCCAGCCTAGCAGACGTCCCTGTGCATGCGATTACCTCATTGTGGAGCCTTTCATTGACTTGGCTGCACCATGCTGATGAACTGAGACTGGGGACAAGAGCTCGTAATTGAGGGAAATAAATTCCCATCACAGGCCTGTCTGCAGCCAGGGGTAAGGACACACTGCATGGGTCTGTACAGTGATGGGGTGGGCATGCAGGTGTTTGTGTGAGTACAAAGATAGGCTCCCTCCCACAGTCTTCCAGCCTGCACAGCCATTGGATACTGGTCGGAAGAAGGATGCAGAGGTCTGTGGTCCTGCCTATGTCTCCCACTTGATGCTTTGTTTCCAGGAAGATGTCTCATGTGTGTTTGCACACTGGTGTCTTTCCATGCATCTGCAGGGCAAGCACCTACCCTAGCCTCCCTCTCCGTTCTCCACACCTATGTTGTCTGTCATTTGCTCCATCTCTCTGTATGCCCGCTCACCTTCAGCTCTGTGCCCCTCAGGTCTCCCTCTTTCTCTGAAGCCACTGAAGGGAAGCACCCTGTTGGCCTGCCTTGCTCAGTAGAAGTTGTGTTTTGAAATGAGGCTAGGTGTGAGCAGGATAGCTTTCTCAATCATTCATCCGTCTACAGCCGATTCAACAAAGAACTAGACCTGAAAATACTGACCACAGGAACACTTAGCAAGATCTTTAGACAAAGACTTTAGGATCAGAGGGCTAGAGAGGTGGCCTGGTGGGCAAAATGCTTGCCATGCAAACCCGAGCACAGGTCCCCTGCACCTGTGTAAGAAACGGGGTGAAAGCGAGGTGCTGAGGCATATACCCCCTATTCCTGATGCTGAGGAGGCAGTGGCAGGAGCAGAAAGATCTCTGGTCCTGGAGACGAGCTCTATTTTCAGAGAGAGGCCATGTCTTAAAAGAAACGAGGCAGAAAAACTATTGAAGAAGATGGTAGCTAGACAGTGACTTTGGCTTCCACATGTTCAAATGCAGTTGTACCCTCCATGCCGCCATGATCCACACAGACAGACACATAAAAGGAATTGAGAGACGAGAATTATTTAGCAGAAAGCTGAACCAAAAGTCCCACGAGCAGCCACCCAGTTTAACACACTCGACCATCTCACGACCACAGATTTCCTAAGACCGGCAGCGTAGGCCACCAGCCGGTCTCCAAGGTTGGTCGTTCCAAATCAGTTGTTTAGTTTACAGCGAAGAGATTCCCCTCCGGTGCTGTCTGGGCCGTAAGAGACGTTTCCTGGAATGCACAGCCCATGTGCTGCCTACATAATGGCCAGGCCAGGGAGGAAGGTTGCCTCAGTTACAAAGAAGCACGGCAGTGCGCAGGCAGAGCCGAAGAGAAAAGGAGAGCCCTCACTTGACACCCTCTGACCCCAGCTGGTGAAGCTGAATGCTGGAGAGGCAGGGCTGAAATTGCAGTCACTTTAGATTATTTGGAGTGAGGAGAGGCAGGGAAAAAAGGGTCTGTTGACTACAGGAAGCTGAATTCTTCCCCCACTGAAAAGCTTATTAGTGGAAGGGGAAAAACAATTACTTGACTTTGCCGAGCTCTCTGCGGCTAGGACTCGGGCCTGTGACAGCAACCCTGTCACCCGTAGCCTTGGACTTGTACACCCAGATCTAGAATGCTTTCTGGGGTCCACCCTTCCCTAAAAGATCACGGAGACATGAAAAGGGGGAGGGGGCAGTGCAAGCATTATTGTCCTTTGTTTTGGCTTAAAGCCTGGTAAGTTTCTGGCTTAAATGGTATTTGGGATGTCATTTTACCAGGGGCCGGAGAATGAGCAGTATACTATTGGCCTAGCCACTGGAGTATTGGGGTGTTAGGGACCAGTCCTGCTTTACAGTGCAGGCTTTTGGTTCTGTTTCTGGTGAACTTGGTTCTTGCTCTTGCTTGTTGTCTCTTCTCTGAAAAAACTAAGAGTCGGATATTGCCTAGTCACAGGCTGGAGACTCCCTATCTCCGTGGGGCTCGCTCCACAAGGGGAGCAAGGTGCCAGCCTCCTTCCTTGGTCATGTGACCCTTGCCTGACTTGAGCACTTTCCCCTCCTCCCGTTTTTTGGCCCTCACCCTTCTGTGGGCTCCCTATGAACCATCCATCTCTGAGCCTATCTCTTGTAGTCACCTCCTCTAAACAGAATTCCTCCACAGGCCCATGCAGAGCCCTCAGGTGACCGGGTTTCTGCAAACCGTCCTTTCCTCCACAGTGTCTTATGCTCATGTAACACATGTCTTCTCCATTGGACTACCCTGCTCCTTTACTCTGTTTGAATTTTCTAAATGGGAAAGAAATCTCTGAGTTTACACACACACACACACACACACACACACACACACACACACACACAGAGCTACGGTTACCTACATTTTACACAGAGACCTCTCCCACCCAGCAGCTCTTGTCTTCTCTGTGGTCTCTTCAACCTTCCCACTCTCTCTCAAAGGCCAGTTATCTTCTCTCAGGACGGTTCCTGTTTCTGACTCTTCACCAAAGTCCTTTAGTTGCTATGTCCATACATAGATTAGCACCTTCCAGAGAGAAATTGGTACCTTTCTTTATTATAGCATATACTTAATTGAAAACATTTTTAATTTGTGTGTGTGTGTGTGTGTGTGTGTGTGTGTGTGTGTGTGTGTGTGTATCATGTGCACCATGTGCATACAGCACCCATGGAGGCCGGAAGAGGGCATTGGATCCCCAGAACTAGAGTCACAAGCATTTGTTTATCGCCATGTGGGTGCTGGGAACCAAACCCCAGTCCTCAGAGCAGCAAGTGGTTGCACCAACTGAGCCATCGCTCTAGCCCCACCCATATTCCTAATTTTAAGATATACTCTCCTCTAGTTTTTCCTTCACTGGCTATTATCTGCTCCCCATCTCTTTCCACTGAGAAGCGGTGCTGGGTACGTGTGCGGGTGTAGGTAACTTTCCTTTTCCACTTTGTTGGGCACTGTCTTCCATGATGTTGCATCGCAGCCTTGGCTTTTTTATTTATTTTTTTCTTTTCTTTTCTTTTTTTTTTTTATTTTTTTATTTTTTTCCCAATCTGCTTTTACACCATTTTAATTACATGCAAGTATTAAGGTCAGTTCTAAGTTGAGGAACTAGCAATACAATAGATGCAAATAGTCCAGGAACAAGCAAGACAATAAACCCAGAGAGTCAAAGAACAAGCAAGGCTATAAACAAAGTTCTGTGAACACTCCCTTGATCTCTGTTTCTAAGGGCTTATCAGGATGACCAAAATATCTGATCGTATTTTGGCTTTTTTAAAATTCCCTTCCTACCTAAGTCCATGCCAGACCTTGAAGCATATCCTTCCCTTGGTCTGCAGTCTCTTTCCCTTATTCTCTTTGTGCTAAGGGTCCGTCTTCCACTTGGAAAACAGTGAGGAGGACCCCGTGTGAGGTATTTCCCTATTGCTAGAGCTCTAGAACATTTACCAGTTTCAGTGCACACACAGAAGGATCTCAATACCCCAAGTTAGTGACTGGAAGGGAATTCTGTGCTCCAAACTGCCATAGACAGTTACACGTGTGTTCAGTACTAGTTCTTTGTCACCAACCTATTCTTTTCCTCCCAAATCATCTTGCATCTCACGGCCGTGCTTTGTCTTTGCGGTAGAGTATTCTGTCTTCCAGTGACCTGCCCCCACCACTGTAGCATATAGGTGTAAGCCTCCGTGTTGGCTAACACCTACTGTAGTGTTGGCCATGGTTGAGGGTCGCTGCTCTTCATAGCTGCGTTGAGATACGTGTGTGGGCTGGGGACTGCAATGGCATCCGTGGCTTTCGAGATTGCCAAGGCCACCCTTAGACCCCGTGGACTCTCTAGAGGAGTATAAACCCATCGCAGAGCTAGAATCTTAAGGCGTGATTTAAAGCACAGTAACTCGGGGGAGACCAGGGGAGGAGCTGTTGTAGTAACATCTCTGTGAAAGAAGGCATGGGTGTGGGACCATTTTGTTAAACCCTGGAAAATACTGTTCTATCACATTGATCCAAATCGACAGAACAAGGCAAAGACAGAGAGGCTTTGCATAGACCCTGCCAGCATAGCTTTCCAAGTTCCTCCACAGGGGGAGGGGGAGGGGGAGGGGGAGGGGGAGGAGGAGGAGGAGGGGGAAGGGGAGGAGGAGGAGGAGGCGGCTGTTGCGGTGGTGGTGGCGGCGGCAAGAATTTTCTCCCTTCAGTATAGAAGAACTGGACAAGGTGCTGTATCAGTGACAATTTAGCCATCCCATCTGCTTGTCCCAGCCATGAGTATAAGAGAAGCTCTTGAGCCAGAAAATGTTTGGCTCATCCCCTGCACCTCAGTGTTCCCCGCACCACTTTAGCTTTCTCAGAAATCCGTAACGGAAATGTGTTGCTCTCAAGGTCTGTCTGTCTGAGACTAGAGACCTGATGGTTTAGGAGACTGGCCTGGGTTTTGACTTGGTGCGTGGCAGTGTGTCTTCAAACATCAGGTGTGGCCATAAGATTTCTTCCCAGAGCTGGCTGCTTTGCTTGGACCAGGCAGTGTGCTGAGGTATTTTAAGATTCTCTAGGCATGTGGAGATGGAAATGGGTTCTAGGTTACTTCCAGGAGCTCTACCTGTATCTGGCATTGCATCGTGACATCCATTGACAGCACACCCCCCCCCCCCACACACACACACACCCCGCCACCCTCCAGCCCCTTTGCACATACTTGGGCCTGCTCAAGGAAGGGCAACAAGTTTAGCCAGTGTTTCTCTGGGTGAGATGGCACTGAAGTTAGCCCGACTTCTGTTCTGTCAGATTTGGTTTGGCAAGAGTAAGCCTTTGTTTGTGCTTTGTTTTTATGAATCAGCTTGTTTTACCAGCTGCGTGTGTAAGTGCCTTATGAGCCGGCAGAAGCAGCTCACTGACAGTCAGTGCCTCTCTGCCCTGCCATCCGCTGGTGGAAGTAAGAGTATTTCTGTCTGAGGTCTGTGCCTTCATGAGGGTAAGACTGCTTTCTGAATGGTCACCTTCAAACATGAAAGTCTTAAGAGTAAGGTAACAACCAAGCTGGGAATCCAGGACCACCACCTATGTGCCATGTGACACAAATTCTTTAGTCAGGGTTCTGCTTTTTCTCCATTTGTACAGTTTGTTTCAAAGGCCAGAAACAAACAAACAAGCAAACAAAACAAAAAACAAAAAACCGGCTATCTGCTTCTCCCTTAATTTGCCTTTAAAAAAATACCTTAAAAAAAATCCATAGCTTACTTTGGCATTGTCAAGTCTTGCCTTCCCCAGTCTTGTAAACACCCGGGGTCTGCATGGCAGCTACCGCCCTCCCTTCCCCTGTCCTGGTTCCTGTATGCACTGCATCCATCAACGCTGCTGTTCCCGTCAGGAGAGCCATCCCTCAAGGTTCTTGCGTTTGCCCATTAGGTTCTAATCACTTCTCTTTAATACCATTTCTGGTACATCCTGTTCATTTCCCATACACCTTCACTTGTACATAGATACCCAAGTCAGCTCACAGCCTCCCCGCCCCCACACCTTTTTGCAGTAAGTATAAGATCTCCAGTAAGTCAGTTTTGACTCTGAAGGGCATACCAGTCTTCTATAATGGAAAACACTGGGTGTGTGTGTGTGTGTGTGTGTGTGTGTGTGTGTGTGTGTGTGTTTGGTGTATGTGCACGTGTGTGCCCGATTGCTTTAATTTACTCCATCACTCATGTGTGTTTATCTGTCTTGTCTTCTCCCCTTCAACTGTGGAGGCTCGGCAGTGTTTATTTGAAGCATAGTGTTACTGAAAGACAGATGCTGTAGGAACTGCTCGGGCCTCACACCTGGAATGTTAAAAAGCTCTCAGGCAGGTCTTTTCTGTTGAAAAATGTCCCTTTCTTCAGTCGATGGGGGGGTGGTGGTGGTGGTGGTTGGGGGACAGGCAGGAAAGAACCAATACCCATCCATGAAGCTCCCATCTGCAGCCCTCGTGTGGCCATGCACCCCTAATTCTGACTGCTCCCTCCCCCCCCCCAGCCCCTCCAGATATTTTAAGTCTGTGAAATGATCTGTTCTCATGATTGAGTGTGTGAAGTCTCTTTTCTCCCCTCCATCCAGAGCCTGTCTCTCCCTCAGCTCCAGGGACCCTCCCCTCACAATTGGCATGTTCTGCAGACTTGCAACCCCCTGCCTCCACCCTCTCTTCCCAAGTAGCATCCAGAGTTGGAATCGGTATTTTCTCCCAACAACTTCACTTTTAATTGGCTGGAGAGGGGCCCTGTGCTTGGTATCCAGGGCCTTGTGTTTTGCACACCTCTGTTTTTCCAGAATATTCTAGTTTGGTGTGAGGTCCAACTGTACAAAATGCTGTTTCAAAGAAAGGGGAGCAGGGGAGAGGATTTGTTAGATCATGTTTTAAACAAAGTACAATTGAAGGTAAGGGTTTGGGTTTTTGTTTCGTTTTTTTGGGTTTTTTGTTTTTTGTCTAAAGAAAGGGAAAAAACCCCGCAGATCCGCTGAGCTCCCCGAGAGCTCACCTCCTTTGTCGAGGCACTGACATTGAAGTGTAATTTTTCATGGTTATTTGGACTGGAAAATGGGGGTGGGGGGGAGGGAGAGAGAGAGATGGGTCTGCGATTATTTCCCATAAATGACAACACAATCACATCACGCTCCGCTACAAACATGCTCGGGGAATTTGCCTTCTTTTTTTTTTTTTTTTAAACATTTCACGTGTGAAAGTTGCAGCAGCCGAGCAGCGTCATAGGAAGCCCAGGGACGCTCATCTCTGCTGAACTCGGCTTCTTCCTGAGTCCTGGGCCGTGGCTGTGCCCCTCACTTCGAGTGCTTTCTGAAACCCGTTTCCAGAGCTGGGTTTGTATTTTACAGACTGGAACTCACACCTCTCAGTTATTCTATTTTATTTCCCTTGAAACCTTCCCATGAATAGCCACCAGGCGAGTCGGTAACACATCCGTTCCGAAGTGCTTTGTCCCCGCTCGCCTGCTTTTATCCTTTTCTGGGATTCTGCAGGGGGCAGCCCAGGTGCTTCTGCTGAGCACACAGATAAATGGGACCCGGTGCAGTGCGGGCTTTAGGCGTTTCCTCCCTTTTCTCCTCTCTTGACCCCCACCCACCCCCTTAATTCTAGTGTGGTTTTGACAAACTGTTCAAATGACCAAGTGCCCTTGCCTGGGAGAGGAAAATGGCAGCAAGCGTCCCGGCCACACAATGGTAGCATTCTTAGCTCCGTTCAGTGTTGCTCCCGCAGGAGGGACAGCTCAGAGAGGGGACTTTTCTCTGCAAGGCCACAGGCTCCAGACCCACACAGGCTCCATCCCATGATTGCTCCAGTCTAAAGTGAAGTCAGTCTGAAGGTGCAGAGGCGAAGAGCCTCCCCGAGCTGCTTCTGGCCGCAGGATCCCATCTTTCTTTCTTCTGTAAACATCGGCAGGCTCTACAGATATACAAAAGCATAAATGGTCTCCATCCCCCAATTAGTCATTTTTAATAGTACCCAGAGTTACCTTCCCAGTGTTGACTCTCCCAGCCCAGTGCCAAAGGTAGGTCGGTGGGATGGGGGTAAGAAAAGAGGTCAGGGCAGTAGCGAGAAGGAGGCTGGATCCCTTCCTTGTCTACCTTCCACAGAGCTTTTCTGAGAGGCTCTTGGGAGGCTGGTAGCTCTGTACCTAGACCTTTAAAGTGCCATCCGGAAATCCAGGGGTAGCTGCCAGGTGTCTTGGCTGACCGAGCACCTCACAGAGCAGAGGATTCCCCAGTCAAAGGTCACTTCAAAGACCCACGTGAGAAGCAGCCTCTGATCAGAGAGTAGACACACATCTGAACCCATTGTTATCTCTCTGGCCCTTTCCACAACCATGCTCTCCTGGCTGCTTCTGGTGGGCTGGAAAATGTGGGTAAAACGTCATCTCCGAGAAGGCGGTTTTTGTATAAACTGTCTGCCATGAGTCTGACCTATTCCTCTTCTTTTCCCCTGTTCCTAAACACCAAGGTGAGAAATTTTCCTGTAAGCATACAATCCTGACAGTCCTCCCAGCTGGTAGAGGGCAGTCCTCACAAACCTAGCAGAGCGTAACACACGCACACGCACACGCGCGCCCCCTGGTGCTATTTTTTTTTTTGATGGATCTATAAGAAGTATAAAACGGCACGGATACAGTTGATCAGCAGCTTAAAAAGTAAAAAAAAATCCAGGTAACTGCTACCAGGTAGATGTGTAAACGCCCTGTTCTTTGAGCGTGGGTGAGGATATGTACACTGTGAGTAGCCGAGGAGAAGAGATGGTAAGATGCCAATTTGTATCTGTGGTGGGCAAGCCACATGACCTCAGGGAGTGTTCTTGGAGCTGAGGAGTTTTTACCCAGAATCCTCATTGTTCTAAGTTGCCTCACAGGCAGCTTCCAGCTGGACTGTCTGGGATGGATGGAAGTCAGTGTGTAAGGGCCAAGAGGCCATATTTGGGAATGTTGTTAGGTGGCTTCGTGCAGAATCAGGGTGTGACTGTGTGGTACAGAGACAGCAGCCCAGGGGTCTTAGAGAGTCACCTCATAATGTCTTTGGTCACCTCTCAGGGAAGGTGTCTAAGGAGTTGGATGGGGGTCGGGGAATATGTTTTGCCTTTATAGGTGCAGCTAGCTAGCATCATTACCATTAGCTTGGAGGGAGAAGACAAGGGCCGGAAGGAGCAAGCTAGAAACAGAACAATTGTCTGTCTGTCCATCTGTACCACACATCACAGACAGCCCATTGCAAATTTCTGTTGCAACCGAATTTTAACACGGGATTTTATTTTAAGTAAGCGGTCTGATGCCGACCTTCCTAAGTCATGCCATGGGATTTGACCTCTTTTGCAGCATAAAGCACGCACACTCTGTATAATGTCTGTACCCAGTAGAGGTTTCCCATTAATAAGAAAGTGCCAAGGGGATTGAATACACTAGGCTGTTTCCTCACCTTGCCTTCGTGCCAACTGAGCCTGAAGGAACAGAAGTGATTGGCTGGAGGCATATAGCACGTGAGTCCTGGAGTCCAAGGCCTCCACCAGAGGAAGAGGGAGAGAGGACAAAGCACAGCCTCCTGCTACCCTCCGCAGAGGCCACCCTCCACAGAGGCCACCCTCCGTGGCACTCCCGCTGGTCAGAGTGTGTGAGGTGCTTCCCACCTGCCTGGTTGGTCTTTCCTTGGGTTAATTAGGTTGCAAACGGGAGAAAGACAAAGCTTTAACCCTGCCTTCAAAGTAAGCAGGTTGGTTATTTTGTTTTTCAAAGAAGAGGTCCCATGTACAATTAAAACTTGTTTCTGGTAAACCTCATTCCAGGAAGGATGGGCTTTTAACAAAGGCTTCTGACAGCTGCAGGCTATTTCATTTTTTTTAATGCCGAATGAAAAATCAATACATTTTTCTGGGTTATACATATTCAGAACAGGCCTGATATTTCCATTATAATGGAAAGCGGGCGTCTGCTCACCTCGCCCGCCTGTCAGAGCTGCACCATCACATTTTCCAAGCCACTGCTAAATATTTCAAACCTGATTTGATTGTGGTTCATGACAGCTAATGTTTCTCAGCTCTTGAGCCTGCCGACAGGCAAACGCACTTTATCCCCCTCCGCCGCCCCCCCCTCCAGCCCCCATAAAAGGGAATGAACAATTTCATTCTTCGGGGATCACAGATTGGTGTGTTATTTAAGTAACACGTTCGTGTGAGAGCCTTGGGTACAGACACCCCGATTCTTAGGAGGATTTCCAAATTTCTATCATATCGAGGCACGGTGGGGGCTTTGTCAGGTTTGAATTAATCTACATTATCCTGTTAAGAGTTAGAAACAGAGGGATTAGTCTTAATCATTGATTGACTCCCCTTTCCTTCAAGCCTGTGAGCAATTTGTAAAGTACCCCCAATGGACACGTCACTCGACCCATTATTGGGGGGGGAGTACTTTTTTTTTTTTTTAAACTGGAACGCATTCGTGGGTGACATATTTGGGGAGCATATGCCATGGATTGATTGTGTTTCCTGGGTTTGCCTTCTGCCTTGTTACTCCCTCCACACACCACATTCCAGGATGGTCATACAACTCATACAAATCCCCACAGGACTGCCAGCTGTCAGACTTACCTCCTTTCGGAGAAGTCACCGGCTAGGGGACTCTTGTCACCTTGATCAGGAGGCAGGAGAGAACGGTTTGCATCTGTGCAGAGCAAAGCTATGTGGGTGGGGTGGGTTTGTTTGTTTGTTTGTTTGTTTTTCCCTAGCTCTGTGCTGCTATGTCCTCAACCCCTGAGACTGCTGCTTTTAGGGTCACCTGAGGGCTCTCCCCTTCACCTCACCAGGAGCTGAGAGTGAATAGAGCAGGCTGGGGTGGCCCAGCCCTAATAAGGAAAGTAAGGAGGTCTCTATATCTCTGTCCTAAGCCATCTTTTACTTGGCAGCGGAAGGCAGATGGTAGACCATCTGGAAGACCATGCTGGTTTTCATGATTTCCTTGCATCTCTGGGCTGTGGGAGAGTTCCACTGGTAGGATGCTCAGGCATGGATCCCTTTTTCATCCCCAGTGAAGCATATGCCTGGAGTGGTAGCTTGCTGTATGTGTGTGTGTATGTATGTATGTATATATGTATGTCATCCCAGCACGTGGGAGGTGGAGGCATTAGACTGTACAATTAATATCTTCCACTTCACAGTAAATCTGAGGCCAGCCTGAGACTCAGGTCAAAAAAAGAAAGTTTCCCCTTCTCAGTTTGGCACGAAAACATGTAAGATTAAGAGGAGTTACCCTAACTTTTGAAGGTCAGGGTTGGGCATGAGGTAGGTCCCTGCAGGGTTTTAGAGGCCCCTCCCCTGGTATCGTCTCCAAACCCAGAATTAATTGTATGGGGTGCACTGGGCTTGCTGGCTTCATTGCAGGTGACCTCCTTGCTCAGGTCTGCCACAGTCATGAGAAAGGGTCTCTGCCGTGCACCAGTTAGGATGTGAAATATCATTTCTTGAGAGTGTCGGGGCTGCTGTGAGTGTTGGCTGGAGGCAGAGCAACCTGTTTCCCTGAGCAAAGGACAGAATTTTCCAGATAAAACCTATGGCCAAGCCCACGTCTTCGGTTGTTCGCACCATCTGTCGGTAGTTGACATTACAGAAAGTAAAACAGAAACTTGGCTCCTGGGGTGACCCCCGGCCAGTTGCCGCTACTCAGGGCTAGAATGTGTAATTCATGATCTGGGAAGAAAACTGCCCCTCCATCCCATGCTCTGTCAGTGTGCGAGTATCTGACGTACAGCCCCAGGGAGAACTGGGACTAGCAAGCTGCCCCAGCTCAGTGGCCAGGCTCTGGCTCAGAGCCAGATACTGTTGCACCCCTGGCCACCACACATGAGGGGTCTGGATACCAACACTTCCTCACGGGTGCCCAAGCCTGGTCTTTGGTGAGAAAGCTTGCGTGACATTTCTGGGACCAGTAAAGACACACCCTGTCTGCAAAGGCTCACAAGCCTGAGCTGTCCAGACAGATTTGCAGTCTGCATCCCTCTTTTTTTTTTTTTTTTTTTTTTTTTAATCATTTCTCTACCTTTATTGGTATTCAGCTCTCACGGTTTTCCGGTTACTGTCAGCCGGAGCTTTCATCCATTTTAAAGAGCCTTTACCCCCTCTTGCTGTTGATGATGATGGTTTAAAGACAGATGGTGTAACTGCTTATGAATGTTCTATTTTATTTCCCCAGGACTAGACCATTCTCTCGGAGACATATATTGTTTCCACATGCTCAGGTTCGGCAGCCCAGACTTGTCTGCCTCCTAGCCAGCTAGCTGCCCTCCAGGCCTTGCCATGCAGAGGGCGACACCTGTAGGTTACAGGTGGAACTGCAAGGACTCTTCTATTAGGCTAAATGAGACCTTTTTTTTTTTTTTTGGTTGTTGTTGTTTGTTTGTTTGTTTTGTTTTTTTTAAAGAGATAGAGATGAGGTTGCTGATCCCCTGTAAAAGGAGCTGGCTTGATCAGAAGTTCCTTAATTGTTCTTTTTAGGGCTCACAGCATTCTCTTAGTTTATACGTCACAGATGATAAAGCAAAGCCTAGAAACTCGAGAAAAATGGCTTTACACATCTTGAAGAAAAATTAAAATTAATAATAATAATAGTAATAATAATATCATGAAGTAAAGTAACCTCTTTTAACCACCATCACCACCACCACCACCACCTTCTTGAAACGTGTTGGCCTTTGCTTTCTGTTTGTATAGAACAAGGAAGCTAGACAAGGCTCAGGCAGGCCCAGTGCGAGGGTTCTGGGAGTAGTCACTCACCTCCTTCCTGTGTTTTTCGTCATGTATTCCTGCCTCTGTAATCCGCCCACGCTTGGCCATCTCTGCCTCCTAAATAGAATTGCTTAATGGCTCCAAACTCTGCTCTAGCAGCTGCGGGTGCTGGCCTTGACTCTGGTGGCCTGGTGGGCATTTACCTCCTGTACTGAGAGACACCTTGACACACTGTGTGGGGAGCTGTCTCCTGTTAGAGCCAGTACATCTCCATCTAAGGCGGTCATAGGTGTGTGTGCCAGAGAGATCTGCCCATTGAGCCATCTCTCCGCCTAATCTCACTTAGGCACTCTGTCAACACTGCACATGATTTGTGTCATGGAGCATATTTAAGATGCCCAGCTAGTGTGCATATCCACAACTTAATACTGGTTAGCTTACCACTGGTATCGATGTTAAAGATGAATTTATATAAAAAAGCCTGAAACACACAGGCCACATCTTTCCCCCACCCACCCCCAGACATAAGATGGCACGTGTATCTTTTGGTACAACTGGCTCGTCTTTCTCATGCTTAAGCCTCCCCACCCCCACCCCCACCCCCTTACAAGGTCGTGTATGCTGTTAAGATTGAGCTGTATGTCTGATGAATGTCAGGCCATGAGTGCCTGTTTTTTGTCTGTTCAAACTAAGGGTAAGGTCAGGAGACTCAGTGTTAACTTTGTGGTGAAGTGAGCCAAAAAGACACACAGGAACACTAGAGTGAGTGAGCCCTGAGGTCAGATTGAGCAAGCAGTGCCTAGGGCATTGCCTCTGGGGCTCTCTGTTGTTGGGAAGAAAGAAAGACCATTCTTCATCCTTGGAGTTCATTTTTTTCCTGGCCATTGATATCCTACCATCTTTCTAGAAGAATTAGGAAAGCACAAATCTAGAATGTTCCTTTTTTGGCCTTGAGTGTTTTGGAAACCCCTACAGATCAACTCCTGGTGACTGATTTGACTCCTGTGGGATAGAATTTAGAGGCTCTTTTGATGGAAGTTCTGAGGGCATGACCCCGGGATTCTTTCAAAGGTAGGGCTGAGGCCAGCCTGGGCCACAAAGACCTCTGTCCCCAAAACAAACAAAAATGCAGGCTTACGGTTAGAAATTTCTATGGTGGTGTTGGCTAGAACCCCTTCTAAATTGTTTCCCAGGTTTGGCTCCTGCTGAGTCTGGTCTGGGCTTCCTGTGAAGGGTGTAGTCTCGAGCTTCTGAATCCAGAGAGGTGTGCTCTTCAGAGTTTCCTCATCACGTCAAGTGATTTCCACCTTGGTTCCTTCACTTTACTCTTTAAAAAATTAGTATTGCGTTTGTATGATGTGTCCTGCATTGGGCCCCTGTGCCACGCACAGCCCATGTATGGAGGTTAGGGAACAAATTTAAGGGGTTGGTTCTCTCCTATCTTTATTGGGAATCACCAGGTTGGCAGAGTTTCTCACAGAGCCATCCTAAAGTCCCCTGTTCTTTCTCTGAACTCCCTTTTATTAAAGGTGTGCTTGGGTTAATGATCCCGCTGGCCAAAGAAACAGAGAGAGAGCAATCCCCACCCCAATACTCTAAGAGTCTTTCCTTCTCCTCAACTCAGGCAGACAGCATCTGGCTTGGTAGTTGGCCTACTTTCAGACATGGCAGTTCTGCTGTACGTTTTCACCCCTCCTATTTGACTTCTAGAACCCCTTATGCCCATAAACCATATCACTGATGCTCTGTGACTCTTGAGAACATAAGTGACTCCAAGAATGTCTGTCATTGCGTGGCACGTGCACAAACACTGAGGCCTTGGCAACAGGGTCCCATTTGGTCTCCTGCCAGGGATGAGTGACGGCCTCACTCAGGGAGAGCTCAGGCGGAGGCCCTCAGAACCTATCTGGAAATGCCTGACAGTTACATATCTAGCACCCACTCGAAGCCCCACAGCAGCTGTCCCTGGACTGAAGTGCATCCTTAGTACGGCCAGCCTCGCTGGGCTACTAGGAAGATGAGGACAGTCACCAACGTCTGTGTTTTGTGGTTGGTGATTCTCAGACGTGGGGACTCAGAGTCCTTCAACTCCTTCCCAGCTTTCATCCTTTACATCCTTTGTCTTTCTTGTATTTCAGAGGAAGCCGTTGAAGATGCCGAAGGACCCTGCGAAGCATCTGCTGACCCGGAAGAGCTGGCCAAAGACCAGGGCAGCAGCGGCGGCGAGGAAGGGCAGAGCAAGCGGGCAGGTAGAGTGCATGGGCATCCTCAGGCCAGGATTTCTCCCTGGGAGAAATGAGACTGGCATCAGGGAGCAGACCACCCTCCATCTTGCCCAAAAGTGTACGGGCTCTGGGCTTACCACAGAGGGAGTTTTGTTGGTTTTTGTTTATTTGTTTTTGGTTTAGTTTTTGTCTTGTTTTGGTTTTTTTGTTTGTTTTGGTTTTGGTTTTGGTTTTGGTTTTTCGAGACAAGGTTTCTCTGTATAACCTTGGCTGTCCTGGAACTCACTCGGTAGACCAGGCTGGCCTCAAACTCAGAAATCCGCCTGCTTCTGCCTCTGCCTCTGCCTCCCAAGTGCTAGGATTAAAGGCGTGCGCTGCTTGGCATGTTTTGTTTTTTTGTTTTTGTTTTGAAACAGGATCTCAACCATATATCCCTGGCTGGCCTGAAAGTTGATGTATAGACCAGGCTAGTCTTGAACTCACAAATATCCATTCGCCTCTGCCTCTATCTTTGCCAGGGTTAGAGGCAAGAATCATCATACCCTGTTTTTCTTTCTCTTTCTCAAATTCTTTTTTTTTTTTTAAAGCACCCTTTTTATTGAGCACCAGGTGTCTGCAGTTTCCAGGTAGCATTTCTTGAGCACCTGCTCAACATGGATGGCTTGTAGTCCTCCTTCTGTTGGAGACCTGGTAAAGACATTTGTCAGACAGACCTTGGTTGCTGTCACCCCTGATTCTCAGCCTCAAGGTTATCAGAGGCAGTGAAGGGTGGGCATTGTTCTGTATATGAGGACCTGAGTGGGACCCGTGTACTCTTCCCAGCATCAGCATGCCCCTCTCCTAGGACTAGCATTCACAGGGGGATAGCAATGTAGATGGGCAGGGGGACATTTTAGCAAAAGCAGAACAAATTGAAGGAGCCAGGGCAGGAAGTGCTATTTCTGGAAAAGCCAAGAGAGGAGAAGAGTCGTTTCTCAAGATGACAGGATCTCCGAGCTGAGGAGAGAAGAGCTGAGACAGAAAAGCTCAGGGTTTGGAGGAGGAGCTGAGTCATTTCTGAGAGGATTTACTGGGCAGATAAGTCTCACAGACACCATGGCCTCACTAACAGGAAGTGCTGTGACATGCAACAGAAAGTATTGTTTGGCCAACCTGACTCTTACCACTGCGCTCAGTATTAAAATTCTTTAGTTTCCTTCCTTTCTTCCTTTCTTTCTTTCTTTCTTTCTTTCTTTCTTTCTTCCTTTCTTTCTTTCTTATTCCTTTTCTTTCTTCCTCTCTCTCTCTCTTTTTCTTTCTTTCCTTTTTTTCTTTTAAGAAAATATTTACCTTCTAGAGTCTGTATTGCTTAGGCCCTTGTAACTTTTGTAGACAAGACTTCTCTTAAATCATATTGAGGGTTGGGGGTTGGCCTTCATTATTTGAACAAGATACGGAATCTTGGAGATTGGCCAGAGGCAAGCAATGAAAGTGACTGAAGCCTGGGAAACCCTGCCTCTGGGAAGAGGCTGCAGGGATGGGGCTGTCGGCAGAGAAAAGTCAAATTTTGGAGGCCTGGAGATTGAAAGAACAGCAGGGGAGGGGGACAGACCCTGAAGCTCAATGCTTCCTGTGAGTGAAGGACGGGGCCAGACATCCTGGGAGAGCCAGGGAGAGCCAGGGAGGAAGGGCAGTTACTGTTGTAGAAGGTCCCCTTAGACATGGGGAGGGGTGGTATCACCTGTTACTGTCTTAGTTAAGGTTGGTGCCATTGCTGTGAAGAGACACCATGGCCAAGGCAACTCTTACAAAGAACAACATTTAGTTGGGGCTGGCTTACGGTTTTAGAGGTTTAGCCCATTATCATCTCTATTATCATCTTATGACAGCATGCAGGCAGACATGGTCTGGAGGAGCCGAGAGTTCTACATCTTGATCCAAAAGCAGCCAAGACGAGACTGTCTTCCATAGGCAGCCAGGAGGAAGGTTTAGATCACATTGGCCAGACTTGAGCATGCATATGTATGTATGTATGTATGTATGTATGTGTATATATATATGAGATCTAAAAGTGACACACTTGATTCTAACAAGGTTATACCTCCTCCAATAAGGCCACACCTCCTAATAGTGCCACTTCCTATGGGCCAAGCATATTCAAACCACCACAGTTACCTTGGCTACACAGAGACCCCCGTCTTTACTAAACAGTTAAGGTAAGCCATAACTAGACAGTGTAGATGGTGGCCCAACATCATGTGCCCCAAGGGGAGAGCATTTTGCTGACAGGTCCCAAAGGCCCCATGTGACCTAGGTCATCTGTGTGTTGTCATGGTCTGGGTGCTTGATTTCTGATCACAATCCTCCCATTTGCTGGGTGACAATACTTAGTCTCTTAACCTTTCTGTGCCTCTGTTTAATGAGATAAGAGATTAAGAATAATGCCTCGTGTGAATTATTTTAATACAGGAAGCTTAGAACAAGGCCCAGCATGTAATAAGCTTTGTGTATGGAGTTTAATAGTCAGTTAAGATGCATGAGAAAAACCAGTATCAATTTCTCTTAGCCTTGTCCATTTAAAATACACATATGATATATGACTAATGCCTAACCACAGTGGCTTCTGGGAATTTTTATAGGTTAGCAGGAATGCCAGAACAGGGGCTTAAGCAAGTCTGGCCCCTGCATGTGTATTCCTTCCATCCCATGTGGGTCCTAAGGACATTGTTAAAGAACCATTGCTTGCAAAGCTCCTACTAAATGCAGCACCCTGCACTGCCACTTGGTGTGTGCTTTCCACACCCATGCATCCTGAACGGGGCAGGTTCTGTTGAGGGCAGTTCAGTTAAAACTCGTTCAGTCTTCATGATTCAGAGTGAGCACTGCCATCCCTCTTAGAGCCAGTGGACATGCCCAGCAACCAGGAGGCCACTGGAAGGCGTAAAACAAGAACCACAGAACGCACGTCCATTAACAAGGCTCTCTCTACACATTCATCCATGCAGTGGGCCCACCCCTCAGTCTTTACCTCTAGAATACAGGGGGAAACAGCAACTTAGGGGTGTACCTTGTCAGACGCATAGAAGGAAAGGCTTCTTTGCTGGCCCATTTGGATTATTCTCCTCTGACCTGAAGCGTAATTTTATAATGGCAGGCTCTTGGTGCCAGTTTGACCTTGGACTGGGTACGGGTGCTGGCAACCTTTCTGAACCTTCTTTTTGGGTCCTTGGCTGGTATTTTGTAAAAACAATAATTAAGAAAAAAAAATCTCTGTTTCTTTCATTTGTTCCCCAAATTGAGCTGTTCCTATCTGATTAAGCATGACGGGGACGGCTTCCTCCCCGCAAACAAGTAAATAGTGATTTCACAATTTGTTGTGTTGATTAGTGGCTGCTGCTGATGCAGATTAATAATATTCCAAATGGGTCTGGATAATTGGCATTTTTCTCGGCTATTGATTATGTAGTTTGGAGGTTTGTGCAGGAATGGATAATCTTGAAAATGTTAGCTACTTGTCTTTTGTTTCTTTCTATTGGAACAAGACTTATGGTTTTCATTGTGTGTGCGCCTCTCCTTGGAATCCTGGGTGGCCCCAAGACAAACCAGATAGTCTTCTGTCAGAGAGGGCCCAGGGCCTGTGTCCCTTGCTCCATGCACTAGGCACTAGGCGGAGTTCCAAGGATCACAAGTTTAGCGAGGCCTTGGTCTTCAGATTATGTGATGTCCTGGGACTTTTGGGGTGTTTTCCATCAAAAGAATATCGCAGGGACTTGTCTGCTGATCAGAATGTGCAGCGCCTTAATGGAGCTCATTATTCTGAGGAAGCGAAACTTAAGTTTTTGTTTCAGTTTTTAAAATATAAATTCAAGTAGCCATATCATGTGTCTCAGAAAGAACAAGACTAACCCCAAAAGAATCCATCACAGGCACTCTGTGACTAGCTGAATAGGAGGCTGCCTGTTTGACCTTCAGCTCAGTTGTGCCACAGGCTCAGGCAGATGCTGACTGCTTCCTAGCCAGGTGGGCGGGGCTTCTGACACCAGTCACAGCCTCTGCTTTATCCCAGTTGCTAGTGCTTTCCCTGTATGCCATGGGCATGAGCTCCAGACGTGAGCATACCCGGTTCTTATCCCTACCCTATAGACATCTATACCCTATAGATGTTTATAGATTTATAGATGCTATAGACATTTGTACCCTATACACTAAAGACAATTTACACCCTATAGATGTTTATAGACAACTACCCTCTCACTTCTGCCATCTTGCAGTCTAGGAAGTTTAGCCAGGATAGGGTCGGGCAGGGCACAGAAAGAACGCAGGCAGAGAGAGAACCACATCCTGGCCCACCCCCTGACCCCTAACCTCAGGACAGAACCTACTCTTAGCAGAAGCGAACCCCCACTTCCTGTGTATGGGCTTCTCAGTCTAAGGGCTTGATCTGGTTGACTTCTCTGACCCAAGAATGAGGAACGGATCCCAAAGTTGTATGGTGAAAGTGAAGACACACGTGGTACCAGTGAGTTCAGAATGACCTGGGTCTGGGAGTCTGCTGGGAGTGTGCCAGCTGGATGGCTTAGCCTGTAAAGGTACTTCCAAAGGCAAACCTGATGGCCGAATTCTACCCCTGGACACCACCCCAACACACACACACACACACACACACACACACACACACACACACACGAAGTGAGAAAACCAGCTCCAACCTCCACATGTGCACCCTTGGCACATTTGTGTGCTTAGGGTGCACACAATAAATACGGTGACGCTCAAGGGAAGGTGTTCGTTGACACGAGAAGTGCTCTGGGTGTGAAGTTAGGAAGGCTAGTTACTAGCTAGTGAGTAACATTGGCTGGGGGATTTAGTCACAGACACCTTGAGCGCTCTGTCTGTGAAACACGGTACACTATCACCCGCCAGCCCCAGCCACCTGTGGGCTCCACGGTAGTGAGTTGTGGTGCATACACAAGCCACTGGTTAGCGGGGTCAACACAAGTGTGAGGCTTTCCTTCAGGCCACTGGGAGTGGGGGCAGGGCGGAGCAGACCCTCTGCTAATGCACTGCTGTTTCCTCCGTCCAACTCTGTGGTTTCTCTCCTTTGAAACTCTGAACATGACCCCCGTTGTCGTCACTTGCCGGAGTGGATTTGAGCACGGGCGTTTGAGATTGAAGAGCCCCCAGTGTCCCCCGCTGAACGGTGATTAATGCCGTGATTAGCCAAAGTCAATCATTAATTGCTATAAATTAAGTGATATACAATTAATGTGGTGCTTTATCACCAATAATTAGGGGACAAGATTGAGCTCTTGGCAAAGAACCATAGTGGGATGGTTATTGAAAGGCTGTAGTCACCATGGTCTCTAGCCACAGAGCGCCAGAGTCTGGCTTCGGGGGACTTGAGCCGGGATGACCAGGGGGTGCTCCTGCTTTGTCAGACGGGGTGGAGCACCAGCCTAGCCTAAAACAGAGGCATGATGATGCCCTTCAAAGTCCCCGACTGCTGTGCTCGTGTATACTTTTGTTAAATTTTCTGTTAGAAATGTAGTTTGAGTGCTCTCTGTTTTCTAGAGATGGGGCCCAAAGGGATTCGACTCTTATTTATTTATTTATTTATTTATTTTTCAAATCCACGATGCTCACCTAACACAGAGCAATTAGTGCATTGGAGCATCCATGATTTGAATCTATGGGAGATTGCTATTAGAGAAGGTATTAATGGGCGACTGCGGGGGAAAGTGTGTTTATGGGCTGCGGTGCCGGCGAGCATGATTTCAATCGGATTTGACATGTTTAACATAAATGTATAGTGCACGGCTCTTGGCCGCATATGAATAATTCCTATGGAGCCACCGCCCTTCTAATTACTGAGTTTGGAGAGACAAAAAAAAAAAAAAGAAAAGGAGGTCAGGCAGATCCTGGTGGAAATCTATTAACAGCCTGTCCTGCTCCTCCGTTGTTTATAGCTCTGTATAAATAGAGACGCTATTGTATAGGGGACTTAGTGCCCAAAACACACAATCTGTCACAGAATGGAAGAGGCTGCTGCCATCTCCTCTCCTCACCTTCTTCCTCCTCTCTCCTCCCTCCTCTCTCTTCTTTCTTCTCTCCTCCCTCTTCTCTTTTCTTTCTTCCCTCCTCCCTCTTCTCTTTT
>JANHMN010000018.1:33156959-33168501 GCA_030674055.1 Rhabdomys pumilio
TCTTTCTTCTCCCTCTTCCCTCTTTTCTTCTCCCCTCCCTCCTCCCTTTTGTCGTTCTTCTTTCCTCCCTCTTCCCTCTTCTCTCTTCTCTCCTCCCTCCCACCTATCCTTCCTCTCCTTTTTTAATTCAGTTAGATACCTAGAGACAAAATGAAGAGGAAACATTATGGGTTGGGGAAAAGCACGTGGTCTTCCATTTTTCCAAGCCCGCAAAACAGCAGGTTGGACCAAATTCCAGAACATTAAAATTCCGGAACTGGCAGTGTTTAATCAGATGAGGCATGGCTGAGGTATAAACCTCAAAGGACATGAGCTACTAAAGTCAGAGCATTAGTAACTTCTGTAGGTCTGTAAAATAGCAGTGGCCTGGGGGAAGGGTTCAAATAGGCTTTCTCCAAGGGGGTCAGACAGCACCACGCCCATGCTTCTTGGTGGGATGTCGGAGACTGCAGGCCCTAACCGAGGCCTATGTCATCACCGACCATTCTTACTCTGTGGCCACAGCCAGTGTGGACCAGTGCCACTGCAAGTGCCATGTGAACACCATTGAATGGTCACCTCTACAGGAGTAGCCCCATTCTAAATCATTCTAGTTCTTGCTTCCTACGCTACCTCACCCCAAAGTATGCTTGCCTTTGCAGTCGAGTGTGAGTAGGGAATGATGGGAGCCTCCTTCACGTGGCCTCTTTAGTGGTCCATGTCCTTGCCTGTGGACCCTGTTTCTGGGTTTTTATTTTCACTCAGCTACAAATTACATAGTTGTCAGCGCTTCCAGGGTCCGCTTGTTGTCCCTCCCCCCTCCCAGCCATTTCCAGACCGATTTTAGCAGAGCTTGGCTGCTTACAGTCGTTGCAGGCAGAATTCTGTCTCAGGACTGAAAAAACAGACCATTAACTATTTTTATTTTGGCAAGCAAAAATAGATACAGGGTGTGGTACACAGATAGGCTTGCCCAAATTCCAGTAATCTAACGCTTGGCTCTGAAAATTTATATTGTTAGGTCATAAGTGATAAGACCCAAGACCCTATCAGTTGAGTGAGTGTATGTCTGTGTGTGTGTGTGTGTGTGTGTGTGTGTGTGTGTGTGTGTGTAGACATGCAAAACATGTTAGGAACTTTGTAAAGGACGTGTCATGTGTAATCTGATAGTTATGGCACAGTGAAATGAGAATTACTCTTAAGGTATAGAGTGGGGACATGGTATGCTCATGAAGGCTTATGGAAGGTAAGTGAAGGTTTCTATCGTCACTGTGGGAGATAGTTGACAGAGGATAGCTCAGCCAGCAAGCGCTTGCTTTGTGAGTGCAAGAGACCCGAGTTGGAAGCTCTGAGCCATGGTTTTAAAAAGCTGGGTGTAGGGCATGTAGTTCTAATCCTAGCTCCAGGGAGATGGAGGCGGGTGGATCCCTGGGAGTTACTGGCCAGCTATCTAGCCTACTTGGTGCCCTTGCAGGCCAGAGAAAGACAGCACTCGAAGAATGACACCTGAGGTTATCCTTTGGCTCTACCTGCATGCACATGCATACACACGAACACCCTGGCATAAGCAGATACCTTGTGAGTGTGCTTATGATTCTCAGGCTATGGCCCTGTTCATCTCCTCTGCCTTTTCTGAGCTGCAGCTTTCATAAAGGTCTTCTGAATCCTAGGAGGAGGCTTTCAAATGTGCCCCAGTGCCTCATGGGGCATCACTTTTCTTAGGCGCAGCTGTTCTCCTTGGGTCCCCTGTTGCCTTGTTTTTGCAGCCAGAGCGCTGTGTCCCACAGATTAGGGTCTCCTGGGCGTCAGAGCTATGATTGACTTTCTCCATGACCCACCAGCAGGCTCTTTAACCTCCTGGGTCAGACATCCATCCACTACCTTACAAGATGAAGAATATATAACACGGCCACTTTCTCTAATTATTTGATGAATGGAGAAGACATGGCCAATCCTGTTCTTCTTAAGATACCACATCCTCGTCTGCCGTGTATGTGATGGTGGTGACTATATGGCATCTGCTAAGTGCTGCTTAGCACTGCTCCGAAACACCCCTAAGAGCCTGTCAGTTAAGTAGCATGGCATGAAGTGCTTCGAGATGTTAGCTAGTCTATTCACTCTTTGGGGGCATGCAGCCCTGCTTCATGTTGCTGAACAGAAGAGGTGAAGTTAGGACGCCTCTGCTTGCCTGAAACCAGAGTCTCTTTGTCACCTAGGGTTTCACAGCCCAACATGGGCTCCTGTTAGTCCCTGGAACTCCTGTTCATTTCTGAAAATGAAGCCATTGCAGCAAGTGTCCAAGACAGTAGAGCATGCTAGACCTCGTGGTTGCTGCATCTTCTGCTGGGCTCCCGGAAGCCCTGTGAGTACAGGAAACTGCAAGTTGAACAGAGTCAATCAAAAGCTTGTGATTCCCCCAGCCAGGATCTGATCAAGGTGTGAGCAACAACCCCACCCCCATCTCCATCCCCATCCAACTAATGTGCTTCCTTCCTGGCAATGAGGGCTAGTAACTTCCTGTCAAGGGACTTCTTGCCCACGGTGGGAAAAGGCACGTGAGAAAAGGTGAGTTCCTGAACTTCCACAAAGGAAGCCCCACCCAGTCCTTGTACCCTGGTCACTCAGCCTCAGCTTTGGGAGTGCTGGGAGCAGAAGACCCTGTGGAAGCGCAGCATCTGTGCAGACCTGGCGCTCTCCCTGCTGGACGGAGATGACTGACTGACAGGAGATGTTTCCAGTCTCCCCAGCCAGTGCTGGAAAAGGCAAGAGTGATCTCCATTTTCTGTCAAAGCTGCACCAGGACTGAGGGGAGAGCTGCCTTGTCAGGCTAAGGGGAAGTTTTGTTTGGTTCTTTGTGTCATGAGCACACTCCCAAGCTGCTATGGCGCCATTAATAAAATTCAGTCAAAACCCCGGACATTAGGTCTGAATGAGGAAAGCATTCATTGGAAGAGTGTGATTATAGTTCTATTTCTGGGATCTAGGCTGGCTTGGAACCCACAAGGTTCCAAAGTAGATAGATCCTAGCTGCCCAAAGAACATTTGAGCCCATGAGGACCGAAGGCCTCCCATTAAATCCTTTTGGCCCTGCCCCATGGCTTGTGTTTCCATTTAATGTTTGCTGGCTTGTTTTAGCTTTTTTGAGGCAGTGTCTTAACTGTGTAGCCCTGACTAGTGTATAAAGCCAGGGTGGAGAGACAGGATTCTTTGTGGCCATAGGCAGGGGAGGTTGCCTGAATACTACCAAGTTAGCAGTCAGGAATAGTTCTCAGGTCCCCAATTCTGGCACGTGCTGGGCTGATGGTGGCAACCAATGCTTAGAAGACAGACAGACAAGACAGAGCTGGTCTAAATGAGGTGGTGGCTGTTTTGACTGGTAGTTCGTTTACAAGTCTGACACAGAGGGAGCAAGGTGTCTTGCATGTGGAAACTCAAGCCGTCCTTTTGGGAGCTCCCATCAGTGTAGTTAAGCACCCTTATGCATATTTCAACAAGGAATTAGGGCAGCAGATTGATGTCCCAGATGCAGAACATAGCACTGTCTTCTCCTCAAAGCTACAAAGCAAGCAGCAGCAGCTGGCATTTACCAGTCAGCACAGCCCCACCATTCTACCAGGAGGCTTCCGGTGCTCCCCAGAGAGGCAACTTAAACTGGGGAGACCATGACCTCACAGTCCCGGATACCGCCCAGTCTGCACTCCCACAGACAAACTTGTGCAGATAGAAGCCAATGTGGATCTGTTCATCCGCCCAGGGTCGAAGTTTAGGGGACTTTGGCCAGTACTGATTACTGGTGCAAAGGGCAGGAGGCCAGCACTTTTTCCCTTTGGGAAAAGCGGGAAGAGTACACAGACAGGCTTTTTTGCCTGGTTTTCCTTGAGGTTCTCCAAGACCTAAAGAAAGAATGGGATTTCTCAAGACAAGGGAACCTGTCATTCTGGGTTACACAGAAGACAGAACAAATTCATAGACGCGATGCTTTCTAGACTCCTGGCTTTGTACACGCGTCTGTATTTGCTTTTAGAGTGAGTAGGTTCCCTGAGGGACAACTGGGTGTAGTACTTCACCTTTGGCTGGAGACATCTTGGCTTTGAGATCAGGCCTGTCTCCTTTCTTCCAAAATTAAGCTAAAAGTTCCATGTCATTGGACTTGCTGGAAAGTGGCCTGTCGGGTCTGCCCATGCTTACAGAGCTCTTTAATTTAAATTCAAGTTAGGGCAGAGCGTGTTAGGACTCCTACCAGTGACAACAAGCGTTGACTGGGTAGCTGTTCTCCAAGTGTGGTCCTTGGACAGCCTGCCTTACTAGGGAACTTATTGGCAGTGTACTCTCTGACTCAGACCTACAGAATCAGAGCCTTTGTGGGTAGGGCCTGCAGTAGGGATTCACTGTGTCCTGCAAGAAGTTCAGACACCCTCTGGAGTTCTAGGACCTAAGACAGAGACAAAAGCAAGAGCCATTTCTTTATTTATAGGCCTAGTCTTGAGCCCCTTCGAGACCAGAGAGAACTGAACTTGACCAAAGACAAGGAGGGGGTGCCTACAAGAGACACAGATGCTTAGCCTGGGCAGATCACACCATAGATGGCAGAGAAAGGTGGGATCGAAGGGTGCTGGCCAAAGGGACAGTGTCACAATGACAAGAGAGTCTGGGGGATCTTTAATGAGCACAGCTAATAAGTAACACTTCTTTGTCTCTGCACTCTTCTCAAAGCTTCTTGTGAGCCAGTCCTTAATTCAGGAATGGAAGGGCAAACAGTGATGTCTGAGAGTGTCTGGATGTCCCAAGCTCCAACCTGTCTTCTTTGTTGTGGAGCTGGTAGAGAAAAAATAACCTCCTTAAGTAACCATTATGCCCACCCAAAACAAGCTGAGATTTTTTTCCTTGAAAAAGTCTTTCTAGAAAGTCAACACGTGAGAACTGTATGCATGCTGGATCAGCATGGGCGGCGGCATCTTCTACTCTGAGGCAGATGGCCTGTTGAGCATGCTTTCTAGAGACATACAGTGCAGTACAACTTGAGGTACTCATTCTCAGGGGGATGCCTCACTAGGCTGGACTCTGGCATGGAGGAGAAACTCCGGTTCTTACAGGAGTATGTAGACCTGCCCCTGCTGTGTTCTCAGAAGCCTGCTTCTGTTCACTGGGGTCTCTCCAAAACCTCTCTGAAGCATCTTTAAGATGCCTGGCTGGAGGCGGAATGAGACCGTGCTCGCCTAGAGACAGTTGGCAGCGAAGCAGACTCTTTAAAGGAATGCTGTCCTCTGTACTAGCAGAGGAAGAAAATTTAGCCAGATCTCTGGCCACTTATCAAGTGCAGTAGCTTTACAAGAACAGAGCCAGATAGCCCAGCTTGTCCCCCGGGGAAGGAACTGCAAGCAAATGCCAAGATTAGCTCCGCTCTCATCGACAGTCCGAAGATCACAAAGTCTTTCTGGAAACACGGTGCTCCTGCTGCTGCTGCTGCTGCGAGGGAGTTGGAAGTCTTCGAGAAGCTGAGGGAGAAAGCCTGAGGGAAAGAGCATACACTTCACCTTTCTCTTAACAAGAACCTTGAGCTGAACGGGCCATTTTCTGAGCCACCAAAACATCCTCGTGGTGTGCTGGGGCAACCATCCCAACTCGAACACTTTAATGTGAAGTCGTGTGAGGAAAAAAAAAAAATCCCCACTTAGTCAATGGAGATAGATAAAAGATTGCTGTAAATTTCTGGGGCAGGTGGCAAGCTGGTTTACGGAATGCAAGGCGATGAGAACCTCTGGCTTACGGAAAGTAACATGAATTAATAATCATTTAATTGGCTTCTCCATTATGTTGCTGGTTTGGGAGATGGAAGTTCAGATGGAGGGGCTGTCAGCGGTGCTTTAGCTAAGAGTCTGATGTTAAGAAGAAGTGGGGGTGGTGCCTGCCTCTGGACTCTCTTACAAGTATCAAATGTCAGGTAGTTATCCCCAACTCTTGGGGGGGCCTACCCCAGGACCCCACAAAGGAAGAAATGCAACACATCAGTAAATATCACCTTCAAGGGACATAGCACCAAGACGGGCCATAGAGAAGGAACTTCCAAGTGACAGCTTACTCCCTCAGGATCTTCCCAAGGTAGTATCTCTGGCTCACAGTCTAGTGCCCACCATGCCTTTAGCCCCACCACTGGCTAAAGTGATGGGAAAAGGAAATTTCCATGGGAACACAGAAATTAATTCTACTCAGATTGGTCTTCTTAGATTGCAAGGGGATATCCTTTCTGATATCTTGAGGAAGCCGAAAACTGGGACCTCAAGGTTCTTTTTGCTCAGTTTCTAGTGTTCTCCACATTTCTCCCAAGGCAGCAGGCCCTTGCCTTACTCAGCTTCAGCACCACACAGCCCATGGCACTTGTCTGGAAAGAGGCTTGCGCTGTGCCGTCTGCAGCCTTGCTTTCAAATTTTAGTGACCCGGGTTCAGAATTTGTGAGTGGAGATGGAGGTTTGGTAGGAATTGGTTCTAGGAGGAATGGTTTCCCTGTGAGTTACAGAGACCGCCATTTTTAGATGCCACTCTCCCACCCCACTCCACATCCCAAAAGCCCACCAATGGATGCTGTCCTTAATAACAGATGTGTTTAAATACCATGAAACCTTTTATTGAAAGCCACAAACCAGCTCTGGGCATGGCGGCACATGTCTTTAATCCCTGGCACTTGGGAAGCAGAGGGATCTCTAAGAGTTCAAGACCAGCTAGGTCTACATAGAGAGACCCTGTCACCAAAAGGAGACAAAAAAGAAAAAGCAAGGAAAGTACAAGCAGATTTGCATGAATTCAAATAAGCTTTCCTCTCCCCGGTTCCTTCTCATGAAAGGAAGAGGAGTAGCTTACTACTAATTACTAATAACTACTAAACGTTAGTGATCATGTTCAGAAATTAAATACTGACCAGACAAAATGTGAGAAGGTCAGAGTGTACATAAAGATTGATGTCTCCATTCATAAGTGGTTCCCCCCACTAAAGGAGTCATGCACGGACGACCATGTTCCCCCCACCCCGCAAATGTAGAGAATCATATGGCATCAGATGAAGAAGCAGGTGTCGGGTCTGCCTTGGTCCTTGACCGTTTTAGTGGCTCACCCTCCACAATTTAGGAGGATATGGTAGGTCACCACCCTGGAAGCCGAATTGCAGAAAGTCTTCTGAACTCTGTAACAGCAACAGGCTGCTGTCTGCTGTGTTACGCTGGGCAGCAGACTCCCCAACTGCAGAATCTGTACGAGTGTTCTGTTAGGGTCTAGTAAGGAGCTTTGCACTACCGAGCTTTGCACAATCACACACAGTATCTCGTTCACCGTGCCTAAGACAGCATGCCTCGTGCCATGCACACCTTCCCTTGACTCCACACCATATTTTGATCCCTTTGCCTTGCTGGGAGCCCAGCATGTTACCCGTGGAGGACTTGTTGGATTTAACAGGTTCTCCTGTGGCATAACTGTCAAAGGTGGTGGTGGAGAATGTCTGAAGCAGCAGAGTCTTAAAAACAAAATTACCCCCTGAGGTTTATCACAGCACGGGTCCAAATACCCATTTTTTATGGACAGCTGAATTTAAATGCTAAGCCATTTAATTATATTTAAAATTATGTAGCTATACTATGAACTTAGAAAATTACCCACGATGCTGGTACCTAATATGATAATGACTTTCTTCTATTTTTCCCTCAATACTTACGGCTTACATATCTGTAACAGAGCCTAATGTATATTTTCTCTTTACTGATTTGTCCTTCTGATTTTTCATAGCTATCATTTTAGTATGTACAGCATACAAAGGAATGGCTACACTGCCACTCACTGTATCACGCCCTGCTATCTAACACCTAGTTTCTGCTTTTTTTTTTTTTGTTTCCTCAACCCCACCCTGCGTATTAGGGATTGAACTCAGTGTCTGGCACACGCTAGGCAAGCGCTCCACCCCTGAGCTGATGTCGTATGCTTTATTTGTGACAAGGTCTGGCTAGCTTGCCCAGGCTGGCCTGAAACCTGCGAAACCCTCCTGCTTCGGCCTTTCCGAGTGGCTGTGTCTCCATTCCTGCCTGGGTTGTTTGTGCCCCATTTAACCATTATTAGAAAAATGGCTTCAGGGAGCTTTTGACATTGCTACTGATTGAACGCAAAGGTCCCAGGCACTGATTATTTAAGCCACGTCTGGTTTCTGTGGCACATTTGTTGCCTCTTCACTGTCATGACATCATAGAGTGACCGATAACTGGTTTTTGTAAGTGGTGATTTCAGTATTGTACTATCCCTCCTCCAGAGTTTTAAGCTAAGAGTCGAGAGGAATCTTCTGAGCAGGAAACCACAGTACTTTTCTCTCGGTGTCCTTGCCACCTCATTGGCAGGAGTGGGGTAGCCATGGGTTTCGAGACTGTGGCCCCTTCTGAAGTCATTCAGAGAAAATGCTGTGGCTCACAGTAGACCATTACCCAGCATGCCAATGGAGAATTGTTGGCTCATGTGCAGAAATTAAACAAAGGATCCTTATCCAGACTTGCTAGGGATTTGATGCCCGAGGTCCAGCAAGGGCGGGGCTAGTGTCAGATGTTCTTGACCTAACTCTGAGGTGCAGTCTTTCCACCTCCCAGGGAAATGCTGGAGACTGAGAATAACTGTACAAATGGCACTTTAAATAAAAAATAAATAAATAAAATAAAGGAATTGGTGGGCTGCGGAGGGTCTAATGTCCACTTCTGCACAGATTTTCTTTCATAGCAATGTTAAGTTGTCCTGGATAGAAAGGAGATGAACCTGGAAGTTTGAGCACCAGTGGGTTTAGTATTTTATATACAGCTGGGCTGTTGTATTTCTGGGAAGGAGGAGGAATGAGCAAACCAGTGTGTGTGTGTGTGTGTGTGTGTGTGTGTGTGTGTGTGTGTGTGTGTGTGTGTGTTTATGTTGTTGTGTCTTGTTTTGTTTTTATTTTTTAAACACTTTGTGATGGCTTCTTAGCTCACAGTGACAAAAGGACTTCAGAAGCCAAAAGCAGTTGGGGTTTTATCTCGGGGAGAAAGGCAATAGAGATTTCCCCCTCAACTCGCAAGGGGAAAGGATAGTGGCTTTAGATACCAGAATTCTCACCTCTGCCATCATTCCATGCTATTGGAGGAGGAGGAGGAGACAGAGGAGGAGGATAGATTCCTGCCTCACAAGAGAGTTGGCGGTGTGTTTGTTTCTCAGCTCTGAGAGACTGGGATGTCTTGGGTGGTCTCAGTCTCCCAGCCCCTTCATTCAGGCTGGTGAGTACCCAAACAGTTGTCAGACAGTCGTGGCATGTGATGAAGGCCTTTAGTGGACAGTGCCGTTGACCTATAGCAAACACAGGACTGAGCGGGATGGGCACCAAGGGTAGAACCGGCATCTTGGTCGCCTCTACTGGAAGAGGGTGCAGGTCACTCTCTGTCCCCTACGGTAAGCGTTGAGCCCAACTCGATGCCTAGCACTTGGAAGTAGGGGAGCGGACAGGGTGACTAAGAACCACTAAGCCTTAAAATTAGTTCTATTAATTCTTTGGGAATTTCACACAAGGTATTTGGATGATATTTTGTCCCCAACCTCTCCCCTCCCCACCCCCAATTCCCTTAGCTCTTCCAAGATCCACCCCATCTCCCCATCTCTCCCAACTTCATATTCTTTGTTAATTCATCATCATCACCACCACCGCCACCACCACCACCACCACCACCACTGACTCTAATTTGTGCCGTCTGTAGGCTTCCTGGTATGAGCCCAAAGCAGTATCTTACAGGACTACTGCACCCACGAGCCCACAGCAGCTATGGTTCCACAATACCCACTCAGGATCTAGCCAGTCAGCACTCTAGTGTGGAGTGGGAAGGAGCTCATGAGGGAGTCTGGGAGGTCAGCCACACTGCAGCACTCTGACAGTGAGCGAGTAAACTGGAACTCCTTGGCGGCTTCCCCTCACCCCCACCCCTAGCCTCCACTTGAAGAAATAACGTGGAAAATAAGAAGCCTGTTCAGGGCAGAGGGAGCACTCAGAACCAAGGAAGTGTTCATGCCAGGGCCAAGACACTCCAGAGCCCGAGTCCTGAGACATGGGGTTGTGTGATCACTTGTGATGTGGGTCGGGAGATGGGAAACGGGCTGTAGGGGTACTGGTCTCAAATGTCGCAGCACCTAGTTAATCAGCAGCCAGTCCATCAATTAAATATCCACCCATCACCTATCACCTTTCAAGGGAGAAGGAGAAACTCCCATTAAGACTGAAATGGGTTTGAAGTCGATCCGAGACAGATTAAAATACTGTTATGAATCTGTGTCGGGAGGAGGGGAGGGGGTCTGTGTAGAATATGCCTCCATATGCTTGTACTTTTTAAATAATAAATGCCCTGCAAACTTAAGGAGACCAGGTTACCAAGATAGCAGGGTTAAAGGTCACAAAGCATACATTCTGGGAAGAGCGTCAACTTCCTGGAATAATTCTTGTATTTGGCAATTCGGAAAAAAAAAGAATTTATGGCCCTATGATTTCAATGAATAAAATTTATTTTCTTGAACGACTTGATCATTCAAGTACACAGTTGAGGGAGTAAGTGCGCTGTTGGCCAAACCTCACAACCTGAGTTCAAAACCCAAATCCCACATATTGGGAGGTAAGAACAAACTGTAACAGACTATCCTCTGATCGTCACATATGTGTGTGCATGAGTGTAAGCATATGTCATGCGTGCATGCGCACAGACAACACACACACACACACACACAGACACACCACCAGGCGAAGAAAAAGTAATCTAACGAAAACTGTTAAGAAAGTATACTCACCTATACCGACAGCACCTTGGGATCCACAGCAGAACCAACTTCAAAGCTGAATACAAAATGGAAATACATGTCAGACGACAGGCAGACTGAGGCAGAAATCTGATTTACCTTGGAGGAAAACTTGAGCTTCCTGTAACGGTGGCTTCATGCCGTTTTTCAGGTTTTTTTTTTTTTTTAAACAAAACTATTTTCAAGAGTTTTCAAACGTAAAAGCATCAGCAGCTACAAGCAAGCCACTCAAACCAGCGCTTGCCCAGACCTGGCCCATGTGCGTCCGTGAGCTTCCCACAGCGAGCGCAGCCATCCCGAAGCTTTCAGGCTTTGCAGCAGACTTTTACCCTGTCGACTATATTTTTACGGTCCCAGCGGCTACAAAAACCTCAAAAGTCCACAGCAGAGTTAGAAACAGACAAGGTTGGCTTTATGTCCTCCACTGTGACCCATGAGTCCTTTCCCTGCCCCTCAGCCCGCCTTCCTTATCACTGAGCATGCGCCATTTTTCTTGCCCCCACAGCGTGCCTGAGCATGCGCCTTCTCCTTGTCACATGACACAGCATGCCTGGGCATATATCTGTTAACATATATTTTTGCTCACATTACAGGCAAGGATCTGCATGTGAGGAAGAACATATAATTTCTTCTTCCTTTGTGTCCGAGATTGGGCGACTTTGCTTAATAGTGCATATTCTAAATCTTTCTTTTTCTTTTTTTTTTTTTTTTTTTTTTTTTTTTAATTTTTTTGTTTTTTTTT
>JANHMN010000018.1:33168601-33188956 GCA_030674055.1 Rhabdomys pumilio
TTTTTTTTTTTTTTTTTCATTAGAGCTGAGTAGCATTCCATTTTATATCTGCACCATATCTCTCGTGTCCATTTGCCTGTTGATGGATAGCTAGGTTGGTCCCATTTCTTTGGCTATAGTGAACAGAGCAACAACAAATTGAAGGGTACAAGTGTGGTGTTCCTTGGGTGTGGAGTTCCCTGGGTGTCTGCCGGCGAGTGGCAAGCCCCATGAGGAACCTCCAAATCGGGTTCCATAATGAACGTATTAATTCATACCCATGCTGTCAGTGAATAAGGATTCCTGGTATTTCTGTTCTGCTTTGTGTTTTTGTTTGTTTATTTCCTTATTGCTTTAAGCAGCGTTCCGGAAAAATGGAGTTTCACATCTAAAATAAATGAAAACTCAGTCCTTAGTTGGCAGGGAGGATTGAGTGAGCAAACCCAACCACATTTGGAATCTCTGTTTACACTAAGGGATCCCTTCTTCTCCCCATTCAACTTTCAGCCTGGTTACATCCTCACCAAGACATCCTCAGTCCCTCTCTCTGCTTCCTGCCAATCCTTCTGCCAGCCCTTCTGTCTCTACTGTGTGGTACCCCAACCCCATGCGCCCCTTCACATATGTGGTTTTGGGGAACTCGTACTGGCTTTTGGCAGTGCAGGCAAGGGCAACAGGAAGAATGGCTTGTAAGCAGGAAGGGAGCTCTAAAGCCCTTACATATCTGCAGCACTGCCTTGGTTACGATCTGGGTCCACGGCCCTGCCTACTTCCACTCCTCAGTTATCTCTTACCGAAAAGCCAACTGCTGAACCGAGGTATAAGTTTATAACAGGTTAGCGTTAGCACCCAGACTTCCACTGAGCCTGCTTGGCTGTTGTGGTTCCAAGAGTTGGAAAAATAAAGTTGGGAGCACACGGTTGTTCAGGTCTGTGGAGCGGTGTGCTGGCTGCTACTCAGGCTGGCGAAGCATCTGGTGAGACTTTGCCACCTGCCCAGCTTCTCTCCCCCAAGCCCATGTAATGGGGCAAGCTGTGTTTAGACAATGGGAAATGAGCAGAAGAGATAAGCTAACACCAGGGCCTTTGACTGCATTTCTTTCCTGTCTCTGTCAGACATTCAGTTGTTAAGGGAATAACAGGAATTCACGGGGTTAGGGTTGTGGGGAGAAATGCACGCTGCTTTTCCAGTATGCGTGGTAAGTCATTCTTCCTGACTCTTAGCTTCTTAAGAAGCCCCTTTGCTATCAGTGAGGTTGATCCTCATCCAACACAAAGCCTCCTTGAGCTGACCCAGGCCGGTTACTATATCACACCTTCTGCTTTTTCTTTCAGCATCATCCAGTCAGGCAGAGAAGGAGTTGACGGATTCCCCTGCAGCTACCAAACGCACCTCCTTCCCAGGTAGCTCCGAGACTCCACTCGCTTCCAAGAGGCCAAAAGCATCAGAGGAGATCAAACCCGAGCAGGTGAGGGTCTGCTGTGGTGGGGGAATGTTCCAGATGCTGGTGTGGAATGAACTTTGGGGTTACTGGGTCTTGGGAAGGCACGGCTTTAAGAGGCGTCAGACAATTGAGTCAGAGTGATGGTTGTGTCCCCGCAGATGTACCAGTGTCCCTACTGCAAGTATAGTAATGCTGATGTGAACCGGCTGCGGGTGCACGCCATGACACAGCACTCGGTGCAGCCTATGCTCCGCTGTCCCCTGTGCCAAGATATGCTCAACAACAAGATCCACCTGCAGCTGCACCTCACCCACCTCCACAGTGTGGCACCTGACTGCGTGGAGAAGCTCATTATGACGGTAAGGCAGCCAGGATAAGGAGCCCATGGCTTTTCTTCTTCCTTCAGGGGTCAGAAGTCATGTAGTAGTAACACGAGCAAGATCTGTTTGTTGGTCCAGAAAGCTGGTGTAGAATTGTCAGAAAATCATCTCAGCTCTGTGGCCAAGGTTTTACTGCCCCTGTCTTGTGCTTGGTGTAACTGTGGCAGGCTCGTGGCCCTGATTCAAGAAACCATCATTCAGAGTCTCCAGGTCTTTGTTGCTCAGTCTGGGGGCTGCTTGGCTCTCCCAATCATTATACCTCCCTTCAGCCTCGTAGCCAACTCTGTTTGAAGAAGCCTGACACATCCCCATTAACGGATGAGGAAACTGAGTCTCAACAAAGTTCCTCAATCCCAAGAGTCACTGGTCAGCTAAGACTCGAGCCCACATTTTTTCAGCTCTTGGTATAGCGTTGGATCGTGAGGCTTCTCAAGTAGGTATTCTGTTCTCAGAGCAGGAAAGCCATCCGTCTGGGTGTGCCATGCTGGCTCACAAAAGCAGGTTTTTATATCTGCACATGATGCTGTTATACCTCCAAGCATTGGAAGGCCTAACTCTTGAATGGCCATTATAGACGTGGCCAAAAGAGCAGTCTTAACATTAAGTCCTAACCGCACTGTGAAAACTTCAAAACACTGGCTGGTAGTAATGTCTTACTTTCAACTGTGCCAGGGCCACTAGGAAAGTCTTTTCCCCGTCACCAGAGGAAGAAGAGACACAGTTTCTCTCCCTGGTTAGTATTACTTCAGCAGTGGGATCATAAGTCGATGTGGCTGACGTTTCATGGGGAGATTCCCGGAGAAACAGTCTCCTGTGAGTCCCATCTTGACTGTGCGGGTTGCAGGAGCATCATCTTGAGGGCGTTTTCAATTCCATTTGGTTATGTAAAATTAACAAATAATGTTATGTGAGGATGTTTGGTCTCGATGATTGAGATATCAAGAGTTCGTGAAACCCTAAGAGATCAGTGGAAAACCCTAAAGGTGGCATAGCCCAAGCTTCAGTCCAGGGATCTTTCAAGCATACATTTACTTTCCATGGGCATTTTCAAACAGGCTGGTAAACACCGTGGAACAAATCACAGGAGGAGGGGTGGGTCCTCCTCCTCCTCTGGATGGGAGGGTTGCTTTGTGGTAGTTTTGTTTTCCCTGGCAATTCTCAACAGCCTTGGAAGTAGGCTCAAGTAGGCATTTTGTTCTCAGAGCAGGAAAGTCATCTGTTTGGGTGTGCCATGCTGGCTCACAAAAGATTTACATGTGCACATGATGCTGTTACACCTCCAAGCATCAGAAGGCCTAACTCTTGAATGGCCGTTATAGACATGACCAAAAGGGATTTTCCTGGGCCTCCTGTCTCTTTCTGAATGCCGGGAACCTGAGGAAACAGGAAGAGGCATGGAGAGATCCATTAAAGAAAACAAAAAACAAAAACAAAAACAAAAACTTAGCTACATTTTCCTTCTGCTTGACTGGTTATTTTTGTTTAATATGAATCTAGTATGACAACCATGGGCCTACAGTAATCTCCATGCCTGGAATACATTAGACAATAAAACAGTTTTGTACCCCTCAGTAGTAACATGTAAATTGTCTTTCAAATATCCATTGTTGGTCACGATTTATTTATTTATTTATTTATTTATTTATTTATTTATTTATTTATTTATTTATTTATGGGCCGGGGGACAGGGTTTTTCTATGTAGCCCTGGCTTTCCTGGTACTCACTCTGCAGACCAGGCTAGCCTCAAACTCAAGAGAGATCCACCTGCCTCTGCCCTCGCCAAGTGTTCAGAGTAAAAGCATTCACCACTACCACCTGACTTAGGCAGTCACATTTTTTTAAAACTAGAACCAGAGAGGCAAATTTTAAGTGGTAATTTTCATGATCACCGTGAATCTTTTGCCAGTGAGTCTTCAGGGGCAGGTTATTGCTATGGCTTTTGCCTGGGTCCCAATTCCTACGATATTTCTGCAAGTGACCCCTCTCAATAGCACTTTGTGAAGAAGTGATTTCCCACCTTTTAAAAGACCAAAGAAAATAGTGCCATGGCCATCGCTGCCTTTTCTGTGCACACTAAGCGCTGTCATGAGCCCTCCTGGGAGCTGTGTCCAGAGCCAGAAGCACCTGCTGATGGTACCAAGGAGCACACATTGGGCGAAGTAGGTGCTTAGCTTCTCCTTGAACCCCTCGCAGGGAGATTATGCAAGAGCAGCCACTACCTAATGGTCCTGCGATTTGCTCTGTACAGAAACCCCACAGACCTCCTCTTCCTACAGGTAATAGAGATGTTTTCTAGACATTTCTGAGACATGTGCAAACTGTGTCAAATGTGCTGGTCACAGGAAATCAGTTTGCTAGTCTTGGCGAGCTACTAGATTGCAAAGCAGGAAGTTGAAAGCAGGGAGACACATGACTGCGATCGAGGTGAGTGTTTTAAGCACTCCTCTGGACATCACAGTCAGTGAGGGCCTTTCAGACACCACCTCTACCTGGGAAACAGGAGTCACGGTGACTGTCTGACAGAACTGGTTCTTCTAGTTGTGAGGCTGCTTTTACAAGTGATGTGTTTCCTTCTCCATCCAAAACAGTTGCGCACAGCCAGTCTCCAGAGTAAACCCGGAATCCTCTTTGATGCCTAGACTCCTAATCTTGGTCAGATGCCAGGGTTATTCTTCAGAAAAGTTTGGTGTTAAAATGGAATTTGCAGTTGTTGTACAACTAAGTGATGCTAATGAGCCTGTGGCTGAAATCGTGTCCCCGAAGGGCATTTTACAGTAATTTTATTAGAAAATTGGCCCCAGGAAAGTGTTGGTTAGGCTTTCTGACAGTTTATCTGTTTGCGCTTAGCCAAGTGAAGCGGCGAGCTCTGAAAGCAATCTGATGAAGATACCTCCTAACCAAAGCCTTCCTTCCTGTGTCTCATCACGAGGAGTAGCCAGGGTGTCTTGCCATTCAACCTCCGAGAGGCAGAAGTCATGTTTCCCCGGTCTGATCCTGAATGGCAAGGCAAATAGCAATGAGCAGAGTGGCCCAGGCAGGTGTCTTTGGCTGCAGAACAGAAAAAGCTGTCAAAGGCTCCCAGATCCTTGATCCCAGCTGGATGTGCGACATAACCAGGGTCTCTAAAGCTAGACGTTCCCGGAGAATTTTTATTTCAGTGTCTAGGTCTAGAGTCTCAAGGAAGTAGCAAGTATTGGATTTCAGTCCATCTGAAAGTAAATTCCGCCTTGATAAATGGAAATAGATTACTTTTTACGCAATGTCTTTCCGTTCCGTTGTAAATGGAGAGCATTTTGAGGAGGCTTCATTTAATAATACCTTATCAGACAGCTTTCAGGAACCTGCAGTGTCTAATACGTCTGTTGCCATGGTAACAGCTGCTTGCTTATGCTCTGCATCTCATATCTGTGTCTTCCATGGGTCCCCTTCTTTTTACTGATGAGGGGGCTTGAAAAAAATGCTCTCCACTGGCAGCATTTGCAGAGCTGGCCATCTTCAGTGGAAACAGTGCCCACAGCACTCGCTTCTGCGTGGCCTACTGGAAACAACTCAAATGGTATTTTTTTTTTTTTTTAATACACGTCACATGAAAGAAGGAAATCTAAAGCTTTAGGTCAGTGAGACAAGCTCGCCCCCACACTTGGCTGGGCAATCCCCACCACCATGTTGATTTCAGATACCCAAGTCTTGTTTCCAGACAAGCCAAGGCTTTAGATTAGGGAAACTACTCTGTCCCTGTATTTGGGGGGGAAGGATGAGGGCCCAGGGACACATGTTTCTCGCTCCTCAGTAAGAATGGGAAAGACCACCCACCATGCGTTTCAATACTCGTAAATTATTCTAATTGATCAGTGTCTTCTAAGTGACAGGACATACCACTGGGATCCTAGATCATTAATATGGGGACATTTTCTTTGTTCCTTAATCACTTAACAAAATGGGACCTCGCAGCTGAAATGAGGCTGAGCCAAGAACACCTTTTTTCAGTAGCCCTTCCTCTTCCTCCTCTTTTCTGGTCCACAATTACTCCTCTTTTTATTCCATAGGAGCCAAGATGCCCTCCTGTGCTCCTGACCCCCTGCCTTGCCTGTGGTTTTCTCGCAGCCTCTCTTTGGGGGACAATAGTTTGGTCTCCTGTGTTCTTTAAACATTGTCTATGACTCTCTCTCTCTCTCTCTGCTCCATGAATGCGGGGACCTCGGGGCCAGGCTTCCCCCTCCCCCACAAGGGGGCTCTTGTGCTCCCCCTGGCCCCGAGGCTGTCACACCCACCTACATATCAGCTCTTTCACTTTGTATCCATCTCGGAGGAAGGTAATGAAAATAATCGGGCTTCATTAATTCCAAGCCCTGCGAGATGATAGCCATTTGGAGCCTGTTTGCCAATTAGATGGTCTAAATTAGAAGTGACCTTGGTATACCGCTGCCGCCTGCCTCTCGGGGTCTAATGAAGCTTTGCTCTCCAATCCATTCCCCCTCAGCTCTCTTGTGTGTGTGTGTACACACACACATGTGTAACTGCTCCCGTTTCTTAACGTCTCTACCCACCCCCACTCCATCATTCCAAATCATTCTCAGTTTTAAAACTCTGCTTCCGGTTTCCGTCTATGTTATTTTGATCTATATAAATGTTAGTGTAGCCTACAGCTTTGTCTGTTTGTGTGTGTGTGAGTTTCACAGCATTTTAGAAAGGAGATATGTGGGGAATAGGGAGGGAGGTTTGTCAGTGAATTCAGAGTTACAGGCAGGTAGGAAGACAGCATCCCAGTGTTCTGTTACATAGTAGGCCAACTGTCCGGTATTTTGTTGCACAGTGGGCCAACTACAGTCAACTGCAGTCTCTATTTCGAATACGAGAGAAGCTTTTCAATGTCTCACGAAGAGATGATAAATGTTGGAGGAAACTCATGTGCCAAGGTCCTCATTTGATCAGTACACAGAGTATATGTGTTGTGAGCCCCATAAATTTGCTACACGCATCCATTAAAATTTCTTGAATGTAGTCCAGCTGGTACACATCGTTATAATCCCAGCACTCAGGCAGGGGGATTATGAGTTAGAGGCTTGCCTTGGGTGATTATAAGACTCTACATCTTAAAACGTAAAAAATTTAAAAGTCTACTATTATTTTTTTTTTTAAGATGATGCATGACAGGGACAAGGTCTCGTAGAGACAGCGCTACCATCCATGCCTCACCGGCAATAAGGAGGGAAGGGTATCCCTCAAGCTCTGCTGTGAGTGGTACTCGTGGGGTCTGACGCCTTCTTATCAGGAAGCACTTCATTCACTAGCAGCTTGAGGTCAGCCTGAAAGCAATCAAGTGTTAGGCTCATACCTAGAACCTACAGAACTGGGACCCGAAGAGTGGCTAGGTCCAAGGCGCTGGAGGTCTGTCCTGAGGCTTCTGGTCTTCTTTCTTCTGTCTTAGGTGGTTCACTATGTTGATTTCCACTGGAAAGAGAAGGCTTTGAGTCTTCTTGGCAATCTACCTTTTGCCTGGACAATGGGTAGCCTTTCAGAGGGGCACCCACTAAAATGGATGTTGACTCTAGGCTCACTGGATTTTCTGAGAAGCTATCTCTGCTGTCCAGCGTGTGGGAGGTGTTGGTTGTATTGAGCTAATGTAGACCATCTTATCTCGCGGTAGCTTTGTCAGAGAAACTTGAAGGATTATTACCACAGGGAGTAGGGTATAGCCTGAGCTACTCTCAGTGTTAGATGTAGCCCTTGCACATCTGTGACCCCAGATCTTGGAAGAGCAGGCCAGCTAATCTTTCTAATTAGTTGCCCAAAAGAAATGACAAACGCCAGCAATCCCTTCTTATGTCACTGTGAGGACCAGAACTACTAAGTTCCTGGGTGTGTATATGGTGCTTTGGGGTCCACTCATCACAGGGAATCTTGAAAGGGATTAGTTTATGGTCCACAATCCTGAGGACCTTAGAGGAGGTTAGAAGTAGTCATTCATGGGCCCACATACAACTGTTTGTAGGTGACCAAGGGAAATTCACTGGAGTCCATGGGTTATTTTCCTCTGTTGGGGAGCTGTTGATTCCTTGAAATTGCACGAGGTCTTCTGTGCTCAAAAAAAAAACATTCTTCCTGGAGGCGGCACCTTTCACTGAACTTCCTGAGGGGTGGAGATCTCCCCAGGTTACTCTGGGTGGTGAGCTTCCTGGGAACAGGAGCCCTGTCTTGCCATGGCATCTCACGAGCATTTACTTGGGCACTGCCGGACAGCTAGTAGGCAAAGGGCAAAAGAGTAAACAGAGTCACCCAAGGGCCCTCCCCTTTCCACAAGGGCGTGGCTTTGGGATTGCCTATGTGTGAAGCTTCCTAGCTTGAGGGTGACGCTCTTTGGTTTCTATTATTAACAAGTGAGAATTGCTTAGACTAGAAGGGCCCCAGGTTTAGCGTAGGACACTCCAAAGCGAACCATGATGGCTGCCCACTTGTTGTGAAGACATTAAAGCCTCCCCTTCCGGATTTCCGGTACTTGCTTTACAGCCAGTGATTCCAACTAGTGATTCCAACTAGCATCCCTCCCCCTCTGCATACTCCGTATCGTACTTACTCTTGGCTCAGAAGAGATAGAAGGAAAGCATCTACCGTCCCAGCCGAGGCCAATCCTGAGGGATTAATGGCTCTATTCATCTGATTTAGTTTTTTTCTTTAACGAGAACTCTGTCTTAATGTTAAGTGTACTTAAATGTGGCTTAACATGTTGGGTGTTAATAGTTATGCAGGTAATGTGGTTTCCCGTCGCTGTGATAAAACACCATGACCAAGAGTAAGTTATGGAAGGAGAGAGTTTATTCTGACTTATGAGTCCAGAGGGCTGAGAGTCCATTCTGGCAGGGAGGCAGGGCAGCAGAGAGCAAGCATGAAGCAGACAGACAGAATATGAACTAGAAATGGGGTAAAGTGAAAATCCTCAAAGCCTGCCCCTCGTGACCTACTTCTTCCAGTGTCTTAGGGTTTTACTGCTGTGAACAGACACCATGACCAAGGCAACTCTTATAAGGACAGCAACTGGGGCTGGCTTACAGGTTCAGAGGTTCAGTCCATTATCATCATGGTGGGAGTATGGTGGCATTCAGGCAGGCATGGTGCAGGAGGAGCTGAGAGTTCTACATCTTCATCTAAAGGCTACTAGCAGATACTGGCTTCCAGGCAGCTAGGATGAGGGTCTTAAAGCCCACACCCACAGTGACACACCTACTCCAAGAAAGCCACACCTATTCCAACAGGACCACACCTTCTAATAGTGCCACTCCCTGGGCACATACAAACCATTCCACCCAGCAAGGCTGCACCTTCTCAGTCTCCAAACAGAGCCATCAACTAGAGACCAAGTGTTAAAATGCACCCACCTTCGAGGGACATTTCTCATGTAAACCACCACAAGTGGCCATCAGAAAAATCATTTTATATGTGTGTAGTATCTGAGCTGATTGTATACTGGCCATAGTTGAAATGGGTGGGGCTGAGGGCGGGCATCTGAGGAGAAGGAAGAGTGGCAGAGAGCAAGCTAAGATGTATTACCTGCAGAAAAGCTGGCAGTGGGGTCCAGTTCTCTGAGGAGCTCAGAGGTTTGGGCACACTTAGAATGGCTGTGACCGGGCCATTGTTTGGCCCTCTCTCCACCCTGTGCCTTGATGCACCTGCTAGAAGGGAAGGCCTTTCCAGATCTTCACCCAGCACCGTTGAGTGACTGATGAGCTAGGCTCACTGGACACTGTGACTCTGACCCTTCCACACAGTCCAGGAACCAAATATGACTTTGGAAACCAAGGCAAGCACAGAAGGGACCCTGCCTTTGTCCCCTCTCTTCACTGAGCAGGACTTGTCCAAGAGCTGTTAGCATGATTACATTTCCAGCCCTCTAGGAAGAAGCTTAGAGTGTAAGGCTCTGGACACTGGTAGGAAGAGAAGGAAGAAGAGACATAGGGCTGGAAATAGTACTGTCTGGAAACTGATGGGAGTCCCACTGGTAGGACTATCAGTAAAGTGGCTTCTCCATCAACCTTGGTGCAGGCACATGCACACATAGACCCCACTAGGTTTCCTAGACCCCTGCCCCCTTTGCCTCCTGGGGATTTCTTGCCTATTAAATCTCACAGGCCAACTCTCTCCTCGATCCCCAGGATAGGCCGAGCATAGTATAGATGGGGCAAGAGCATGTAGATAAAAGTCCCTCCTTAAACACACATGGGGCAGGATTTCCGGGTTCGGAGGCCAGATTAAGATGCAGAGGCGCATGTGAGGTTGATGGTTATATTTCGGGGAGAGTTAATTGATGGAAGGTGAAGGCAGACAAAGAACCGCTGCTTACTGCCTTCTTGAATCCCAATCAGGAATTATGATTAAAGTCACAGCGAGACAACAGAGGGCTGATGAATTGGTGTCTTTTTTTTTTCCCTCCCCTTTTTTTGCCGTCATTCACACTTGATTGACTTCAACCTTTCAAGTGCAAAAGTCTCTCTTTTCCATTATTATTCATAGCCATCTGAGTTTTTCTAATTAAAGTGTATGAAAACAATTACTGATCCGACGTACTGAGTCTGTTGGAGGGGATGTCTGCCTTACTGTAACGCTTAGAAAAAGCCCACGGTTTTCTATAATGATGCACGGCTGAGGTGAAAGATAATTTTATTCTTTTTTACTCTGTAGGGCTTTTTTTTTTTTTTTTTATTTCTCATGATTCATTTTTCATAATTCCGAAAGATCCCCAAAAAGGACTGATCCTGCAGCTACAACTGAGAAAAAAGGTGTGTGGGGGGGTCTTTTTATTTTTCTTCTCTTTCTCCCCCTCTTACCCCCAACCTCGTGCTCTCCCCGACTGAAGACTATAAATTAATCGGTGACCTTTCACTTCTTGGATTCCCGCTGGACTCCCCAACCACACTGGTCAGAAACGCTTCTTATTAAAAAGAAAATAGAACGAGTTTGGCAATCCCCACTTCGCTCTGGACAATTCAGCAGCTAGCTAGCTCCCGAAGCAGCTGTCGCAGGCTCTGTGAGCGGTAGTGCAGCTGTCTGGGGCGGGCACATGCCTTTCCCATTCACCTGCCACACACCTGCTCTGCCTAGCACGGTGGCCCTTCTCCTCGAGACCCTTCTCTGTAACGCCTGTTGCTTAAGTTTTGTGCCCATTGGCTTCCGGACCTGAAAAAAAAAAACCCCATCACGCACACCTAAATACGAACTCTTCTTTTTAGTTAGCGGCCACAGTTGTCTGGGTTTCCCCTACTTGTTGAGCCTCTTGTTAGCGACGCTAGCGGTTGCCAGCAGCTATTTGAAAAAGGCTAGGATCTCACAATCTCTAAAATATTTTTAAAATATTAAGTTTGAACAAAATGCTAAATGAAATTAGTCCTGCAGTATAGTTTCGTCTGATTGGTCCAGCAGGGTCTCCAGGTGGGGCTGGGCACTGTGCCACCACCCGTTACTCCTCCAGCAGTTGTCAAATTAAAGACAGTTTCTAATTCATCTGGAATTGTTATCAATGCCAAATTTTCCTGCCTCGTGGCAGGCAAAGAGAGATTGTTGCCCCCCCACCCCAACACACACACCCCTTTAGTTTCCAGAATGTCACACATGTACACAATGAGACATGATCATGTCTATGCCCCCATTTTGTCCTCTAACACCACCTACGTCTTAGTTAACATGACGCCACCCAGATGAAGGAGACGATCTGTAGGTCCCAGTACAGACTGAGGAGCTATGGACAGTGGGCACTGGCTGGGGAAGGGAGAAGTGTTAGATTTTTTTTTTTTTTAAAGGATGTGGCCACTGGTGAGCTGGACTTGTAGGTTAGTGAAGGCGTTTCTCTGTAGATGGAGAGCCCTTGCTCTTCACCCTGGATACTGAAGGCTGTCTTTGCCTGTCACTGTCACACACACACACACAGGAGAGCCTGTGATAGAGACTAGCTTCTGGCCACACAGCAGGGAGGCAGAGAGGGAAGTCTGAGGATCTGACCTAAAATGTAGCTACTTAGATCTCAGGGCTAATTATGGAAATGCTCAGTTAGGGGCTAACGGCCCAGTCTCAGGGTCAGGGAGGGGGGGCCCTGTTGGAGAAGGGTGTGCAGAATTAGCTGGATTGCTGGGATGCTAGGCACATGCTCCCTCTGATGCTGTGTGCAAAAAAAAAAAAAAAAAAGGCTCTAGACGAAACCCTGGCTTAACGTGAGTTACAAAAACTGCTTGTTTGTGCTTGATATCAGCTTGTCAAGGGCTACACAGTGCTGTTTCTTGGAAAACCTGCCAGTGTGTGCATGTCCTTAGCCTCTCTTTGTTCTCCTCTCTGCCTCTTACCCTTTCCTTCACTCCGACTCCCCTCCTCTCCTCGCCTGAATACATTTTGAAAACAGCGCTACAATGCACCCTGCTTCAAGATTACCACGTACTTTACTAGGTATGATTTAATTAGGGCCTTATTATGTTTGCAGCGGCTTAAGGTGGGCCTTTCAACTTATCTACCTAATTGGTTGCACGAGAAGTTTCACAGCCCATGACAAAACATTGTCAGTGATCAAAGTCAAAATTCTGCATAAAAGAAAAATATTAATAATAAGATTATTCTTCAAGTGTGCACTGCTAATTATGTCCAGAATGTAACCGTAGAAACACTTTTGACTGATGTGAGCTTTGTCTGATAAACATGAATCTTCACTGAGCTATGCAAAGTGACACCTCCAGCTTCTCCACTGGGAAGGCTAAATTTTGCTTATTAAATACTTTTGAAGCCTTTCGTATTTTGTGTCTGTCTCCTCCACGACTTGACTCTTGTTGTCTCTCTGCCGCTCTCTCCTCAGGTGACCGCTCCTGAGATGGTGATGCCCAGCAGCATGTTCCTGCCGGCCGCTGTTCCCGACCGAGATGGGAACGCCAATATGGAAGAGCCGGGAAAGCAGCCTGGTCAGTGTCACCAACCTTAAGTCCTCCAAACCAAAACAAGATGAATTCTTGGTCAAAATTTTCATGAGGCACAAGGGCTGAAGGATTCTTTATAATATATCCTGAGTGAATGGAACTAATAGGTTTCATCACCAAAGCCTGTGGCCTTTAGGTCTTAGGAAGTACCTCGTAGTTTGTTTGCTCACATACATCCCCCTGACGCACTTGGCCAAGTACTAGGTTGCTAGAGCCTTGCCATTCAAAGAGGTTAAGATCTCTTAGCTGTCTCTCTTGCTACCGCTGCATAGAACTCTTGGAATCTTCTGGAATCACCTTGTTTAGACATAACATTTATAAGGACCATTGTCTCACAGACATTTCTGCTGAGGTTATGGAATGGCTTTTAGGCCTCTGGGTTAAGTTGGTTCTTAGCTCTCCCGAGTCTTTAACACACTCTTACAGACATCTAAGGCCCACACTGCTAGTGCCCATCCTTCTTCCTTGTGATGTGTCCACATTAGAAGTGGTATGGTGACCTGGAAAAAGCCAGGGTATTTATGGATACAATCAACTGTTTTTTTTTTTTTTTTTTTTTTTTTTTTTTTAAGTAATGCAGTTTAATTTACTAACTTTCCTGCTGGCATGAGCAAAGACCTGGATTCAGGAAACAGCAATGTAAAAGCAAAGGGCTGGGGGAGTTACATTAAACACAAAAGTAAATGCTTTTCAGAATCCCGAAATGTAGAACTTCCTCTCTCTCAACTTAGGATAACATTAGTGCAGATGTCCCTGACGACAGATCTGATGGTTATTAATTTGGATATAAATTTTTATAACCACAAAGGTGAGCATAAAGGAAGGGTACCATTAAGATCAGTAACCTTCAGACTACCTTTGAGAAACTGAGGCTTCAGAGTTAAATACTGTTCAGAAGACTGTTATGAATTGGACCTATGTAGAGCCTTCTTCCTAGCCATCTTGTTTATATGCGTATTCTGCTGGCCCCGTGGAGAGACTCTGGCCCGTGGTTGGATGTTTCCTGTATTCATTAAGCCAGGCTAGATAACCAGCTCTGGGTGCCACCCTGGAAACAAAGACTTCTTTGTCTTTGTGCTTGATGTGTTTGGTTTTTTTTTGTTTTTGTTTTTGTTTTTTAACAGAAACTTCAGAGGACCTGGGAAAGAACATCTTGCCACCTGCCAGCATGGAGCACAGTGGGGATCTCAAGCCCTCTTCTACTGACCCCAGTTGTGTGAGAGAAGACTCGGGCTTCCTCTGCTGGAAGAAGGGGTGCAACCAGGTCTTCAAAACCTCCGCCACTCTGCAGACACATTTCAACGAGGTGCACGCCAAGAGGCCCCAGCTGCCCGTGTCAGACCGCCACGTGTATAAGTACCGCTGCAACCAGTGCAGCCTGGCTTTCAAGACCATTGAAAAGCTGCAGCTTCACTCTCAGTACCACGTGATCAGAGCCGCCACCATGTGCTGCCTCTGTCAGCGCAGTTTCCGGACTTTCCAGGCTCTGAAAAAACACCTCGAAACGAGTCATCTGGAGTTGAGCGAGGCTGACATCCAGCAGCTTTACGGGGGGCTACTGGCCAACGGGGACCTCTTGGCAATGGGAGACCCCACCCTGGCAGAAGACCATACCATCATTGTTGAGGAAGACAAGGAGGAAGAGAGCGACCTGGAAGATAAGCAGAGCCCGACAGGCAGCGACTCTGGGTCAGTACAGGAGGATTCAGGCTCGGAGCCAAAGCGAGCTCTCCCTTTCAGGAAAGGGCCCAACTTCACTATGGAGAAGTTTCTGGATCCTTCCCGCCCTTACAAGTGTACGGTCTGCAAGGAATCCTTCACTCAAAAGAACATCCTGCTGGTACACTACAACTCTGTGTCGCACCTGCACAAGTTAAAGAGAGCCCTTCAGGAATCGGCCACGGGCCAGCCGGAGCCCACCAGCAGCCCCGACAACAAGCCGTTTAAGTGTAATACTTGCAATGTGGCGTACAGCCAGAGTTCCACGCTGGAGATCCACATGAGGTCTGTGCTGCACCAGACCAAGGCCCGGGCAGCCAAGCTGGAAGCTGCGAGTGGGAGCAGCAACGGGACTGGCGGCAGCGGCGGGGTGTCCCTCAGCTCCTCTACCCCAAGTCCCGTGGGCAGCAGCGGCGCTAACAACACCTTTACCACTGCCAACCCAAGCAGTGCCGCCATGGCTCCGGGCATAAACGCGCTGAGCCAGGTGCCCCCTGAGAGCGTGGTGATACCTCCGCTGGGGAATCCCATCAGTGCCAACATCACCTCCCCTTCAGAGCCCAAAGAGACCAACCGGAAGAAGTTAGCGGATATGATTGCATCCAGGCAGCAGCAGCAGCAGCAACAACAGCAGCAGCAGCAGCAGCAAGCCCAGACACTCGCCCAGGCCCAGGCTCAAGTTCAAGCGCACCTGCAGCAGGAGTTGCAGCAGCAGGCCGCCCTGATCCAGTCTCAGCTGTTCAACCCCACGCTCCTTCCTCACTTTCCCATGACCACAGAGACCTTGCTCCAACTGCAGCAGCAACAGCATCTGCTATTTCCCTTTTACATCCCCAGCGCAGAGTTCCAGCTCAACCCCGAGGTGAACCTGCCTGTAACCAGCGGGGCACTGACGCTGACAGGGTCAGGCCCAGGCCTGCTGGAAGATCTGAAGGCTCAGGTCCAGATCCCACAGCAGAGCCACCAGCAGATATTGCAGCAGCAGCAGCAGCAGCAGCAACAACAGAGTCAGCTCTCTCTTTCCCAGAGCCACTCAGCCCTCCTTCAGCCAAGCCAGCACCCGGAGAAGAAAAACAAAGTGGTCAACAAAGAAAAGGATAAGGAAAGCCAGCGAGAGAGGGAGGGGCCAGAGGGGGCAGAGGGTAACACGGGACCAAAGGAACCACTGCCAGATGCCTTGAAGGCCAAAGAGAAGAAAGAGTTGGCACCAGGGGGTGGTTCTGAGGGCTCTATGCTTCCTCCACGTATTGCTTCAGATGCCAGGGGAAACGCCACCAAGGCCTTGCTGGAGAACTTTGGCTTTGAGCTGGTCATTCAGTACAATGAGAACAAGCAGAAGGCACAGAAGAAGAACGGGAAGACGGAGCAAGGCGGCGGCGAAAGCCTGGAGAAGCTGGAGTGCGACTCGTGCGGCAAGCTCTTCTCCAACATCCTGATTCTAAAGAGCCACCAAGAGCACGTGCATCAGAGCTACTTCCCCTTCAAACAGCTGGAGAGGTTTGCCAAGCAATACAGAGAGCACTACGATAAACTGTACCCCCTGAGGCCCCAGACCCCGGAGCCACCCCCACCCCCTCCGCCACCTCCCCCACCTCCGCTTCCTGCGGCACCCCCCCAGCCAGCTTCCACGCCTGCCATCCCTGCGTCAGCTCCGCCCATCACGTCGCCTACCATCGCCCCCGCCCAGCCCTCCGTGCCTCTCACCCAGCTCTCCATGCCAATGGAGCTGCCCATCTTCTCGCCACTGATGATGCAGACGATGCCGCTGCAGACTCTGCCAGCTCAGCTGCCCCCTCAGCTCGGCCCCGTGGAGCCGCTGCCTGCCGACCTGGCCCAGCTGTACCAACACCAGCTCAACCCCACCCTGCTCCAGCAACAGAACAAGAGGCCTCGCACCAGGATCACGGACGACCAGCTCCGAGTGCTCCGGCAGTACTTTGACATTAACAACTCACCCAGTGAGGAGCAGATCAAAGAGATGGCGGACAAGTCGGGCCTGCCCCAAAAAGTGATCAAGCACTGGTTCAGAAACACTCTGTTCAAGGAGAGGCAACGGAACAAGGACTCCCCGTACAACTTCAGCAACCCTCCTATCACCAGTCTGGAGGAACTCAAGATCGACTCCCGGCCCCCTTCCCCAGAACCCCAGAAGCAGGAGTACTGGGGAAGCAAGCGGTCCTCGAGAACAAGGTTTACCGACTACCAGCTCCGAGTCCTGCAGGACTTCTTTGACGCCAACGCTTATCCAAAGGACGATGAATTCGAGCAGCTTTCTAACTTACTGAACCTTCCAACCCGTGTCATAGTGGTGTGGTTTCAGAACGCCCGGCAAAAGGCCAGGAAGAATTACGAGAATCAGGGAGAGGGCAAAGACGGAGAGCGGCGTGAGCTTACCAACGATAGGTACATTCGAACAAGCAACTTGAATTACCAGTGCAAAAAGTGCAGCCTCGTGTTTCAGCGCATCTTTGACCTCATCAAACACCAGAAGAAGTTGTGCTACAAGGACGAGGATGAGGAGGGGCAGGATGACAGCCAAAACGAGGACTCCATGGATGCCATGGAGATCCTCACTCCTACCAGCTCCTCTTGCAGCACCCCTATGCCCTCACAGGCCTACAGCACCCCAGCAACGTCGGCCAGTACCGCACCCTCCGCCTTCTTGCAGCTCACAACGGAGACTGACGAACTAGCCACTTTCAACTCGAAAGCAGAGGCAAGCGACGAGAAGCCAAAGCAGGCCGACCCTCCCAGTGTTCAGCCAAACCAAACCCAAGAGAAGCAAGGACAGCCAAAGCCAGAGGTGCCCCAGCAAGAGCATCCGGAGCAGAAGACAAACGCGCCCCAGCCCAAGCTCCCACCGCTGGCTGCCCCTTCCTTACCGCAGCCTCCTCCGCAAGCGCCCCCTCCGCAGTGCCCCCTCCCCCAGTCAAGCCCCAGTCCCTCTCAGCTCTCCCATCTGCCCCTCAAGCCCCTCCACACGTCAACCCCTCAACAGCTGGCAAACCTACCTCCTCAGCTAATCCCCTACCAGTGTGACCAGTGCAAGCTGGCCTTCCCGTCCTTCGAGCACTGGCAGGAGCACCAGCAGCTTCACTTCCTGAGCGCCCAGAACCAGTTCATCCACCCCCAGTTTTTGGACAGGTCGTTGGACATGCCTTTCATGCTGTTTGATCCCAGTAACCCACTCCTGGCCAGTCAGCTGCTCTCGGGCGCCATCCCTCAGATCCCAGCGAGTTCAGCCACTTCCCCTTCAACGCCCACCTCCACGATGAACACGCTCAAGAGGAAGCTGGAGGAAAAGGCCAGCGCGAGCCCCGGTGAGAACGACAGCGGGACGGGAGGAGAAGAGCCTCAGAGAGACAAGCGTTTGAGAACGACCATTACCCCGGAGCAGCTGGAAATTCTCTACCAGAAGTACCTGCTGGACTCCAACCCTACTCGAAAGATGCTGGATCACATCGCGCACGAGGTGGGCTTGAAGAAGCGCGTGGTACAGGTGTGGTTTCAGAACACCCGAGCTCGGGAAAGGAAAGGTCAGTTCCGGGCTGTGGGCCCGGCGCAGGCCCACAGGAGATGCCCTTTTTGCAGAGCACTCTTCAAGGCCAAGACAGCCCTCGAGGCTCATATCCGGTCTCGGCACTGGCACGAAGCCAAGAGAGCCGGCTACAACCTGACTCTGTCTGCCATGCTCTTAGACTGTGATGGGGGACTCCAGATGAAGGGAGACATTTTTGACGGAACTAGCTTTTCCCACCTACCCCCGAGCAGTAGTGATGGTCAGGGCGTGCCCCTCTCGCCTGTGAGCAAAACCATGGAGCTGTCCCCTAGAACTCTTCTCAGCCCATCCTCCATCAAGGTGGAAGGGATCGAAGACTTTGAAAGCCCCTCCATGTCCTCGGTTAACCTGAACTTTGACCAAACTAAGCTGGACAACGATGACTGTTCCTCCGTCAACACTGCAATCACAGACACCACAACGGGGGATGAGGGGAACGCTGACAACGACAGCGCGACAGGAATAGCGACTGAAACCAAATCTTCTGCACCGAACGAGGGGTTGACCAAAGCAGCCATGATGGCAATGTCCGAGTATGAAGACCGGTTGTCGTCTGGTCTGGTCAGCCCAGCCCCGAGCTTTTATAGCAAGGAATATGACAACGAAGGTACAGTGGACTACAGCGAAACCTCAAGCTTGGCAGACCCCTGCTCCCCAAGTCCCGGGGCAAGTGGGTCGGCCGGCAAATCTGGTGACAGCGGGGATCGACCTGGGCAGAAACGTTTTCGCACTCAAATGACCAATCTGCAGCTGAAGGTCCTCAAGTCATGCTTTAATGACTACAGGACACCCACCATGCTAGAGTGTGAGGTCCTGGGCAATGACATTGGACTGCCAAAGAGAGTTGTTCAGGTCTGGTTCCAGAATGCCCGGGCAAAAGAAAAGAAGTCCAAGTTAAGCATGGCCAAGCATTTTGGTATAAACCAAACGAGTTACGAGGGACCCAAAACAGAGTGCACTTTGTGTGGCATCAAGTACAGCGCGAGGCTGTCTGTACGTGACCATATCTTTTCCCAACAGCATATCTCCAAAGTTAAGGACACCATCGGGAGCCAGCTGGACAAGGAGAAAGAATATTTTGACCCAGCCACTGTCCGCCAGTTAATGGCTCAGCAAGAGCTGGACCGGATTAAGAAGGCTAATGAGGTCCTTGGACTAGCAGCTCAGCAGCCAGGGATGTTTGACAATGCCCCTCTTCAGGCTCTTAACCTTCCTACCACGTATCCAGCACTCCAGGGCATTCCTCCCGTGTTGCTCCCCGGTCTCAACAGCCCCTCTTTGCCAGGCTTTACCCCATCCAACACAGGTGGGTCCTGTCCCAGGTAATGGCTTTCAGAGTTCAGCAGAAGTTCAGTTTTGTTTTGTTTTTTTTAATGTGGTTAACCAACACTCTTGAGTGGTAGGCAAGTAGGAAACTAGCCTCTTTGGTCACCTCAAAAAAGCAACAAGATTGCAGGTCCCCTGCAGCCAGGTATCCCCCGTGCCAGCACATACCTGGATTCCTTGGATGCCGCTGTGCAGGGGTGGAAGTGCCTACTTCTAAGCATGTCCTGAAGTCACTTTCATGATGTCTGTTATTAAGAATCACCTGACATATGAATTTCCAGGGAATGTCAAATCTCGTGGTCACGCGATCCCACCTATGAATGTAATTGGTACACATGGAAGACAATGGGATTTCCCAGCTAAGTCTGTATTGGACCCCATAGCGGCTGGCTGGCTAGAGAGAACTGAAAGCAACCCTTTGCCCTCAAGCCTGCAGTTCCGCCCACCGTTTTGAGAGCAGGAAGCGCTCTTGTGCTGTTAGTGCTCTGGGGCTTCCTCCACCAGTTCTCTTCTATTGAGAAGAGTGATAGTTTCTACGGAGAATTTCCGTTTGAATTCACTGGTCTTGTACTGGGTAGTGTAGTTTTTAGTTTGGGCATGAACACATTGACTCTTTCTGACAAGTGACTAACGTGCACTCTAGGGATCCCCAGCCACCCTTCCGGTCTCCATTCCCACCCTCGGGCATCTGGAATCACACACGTTTGCTGCTTGTATGGTCTCTCTTAAAGCTAGGGACTCCTACAGTTCTCCCGACAGACGCTTCCTGCTTCTCACTGTCTTCACCCATCTCTGGGATCCAGCTGTCCTCCTCAAACTGGACCTTCTTCTCCAGCATCCTGTAAGGGCTAGGAACATACTAGCAAGTCCCCTCTACAAAGGTCTGTGCTAACTAGCCACACTAGCCCCTCACAGTGCAGCCTTGTGTCTCCTACCCTGACCCTGACCCTGACCCTGACCCTAACCCTCACAGTGCAGCCTTGTATCTCCTAACCCTAACCCTC
>JANHMN010000018.1:33188966-33212652 GCA_030674055.1 Rhabdomys pumilio
ACCCTCACCCTCACCCTCACAGTGCAGCCTTGTATCTCCTAACCCTAACCCTCACCCTCCAGGGCTTGAAGCGTCAGTTGCCTCCAGAGCGATCCTAGTTAAATTAAGATAGTCATCTTTGGTGGCAGTGTTCAACAGAATAGAAGCTACTGCATTCCGGCTGTTTCTTACCAAAGGGACAAGAAAAGAAAGCATTGAGACAAAGGTTTTGTACATGGCAAAGACTGAAGCCAGCAGAACCAACCAAGGGAAGTGGGTCAGACATTCAAATGATCCTTGCATCCCAGGACCCTGGCGGAAAGGCCCAGCATATAATGATATGAAAATATGAAACTGGGGACCAGCAAGATGGCTCATTGGGTAAAAGCATACAAACCCAATGACCTGATTTTGATCCCAGAACCCACGTAAAAATGCCAACGCACTGGCTCACATCTGTAATCCCAGGGTTCTAGATGAGAAGTTGAAGCAGGAGACTGACCCAGAAGCTTTTGGGCCAGCTACACCTGGGTGTAGCTGGGCAGACCTCAGAGAGACCCCGCCTCAGCAGTGCAGAAGGCAAGAACTGATTTCCAAAAGATGTCCTTTGGCCTTCGGATACCCACTATAGCACGCAAACCCCCCTTCCCACACACACACAAACAAATAATAATAAAATTATTTAATAGTAAAATTATTAAAAGTATAGTCAGCGTGTGATGTATCTCCTCAGAGTCATCTGCGGCCCAGAGAGGTCAAGATTATTCAGTAAGCTAGGGTAGGAGCCAGAGCTCCCAGCCAGGCCTCCAGGCTCTGTCTGTTCTTCCACAACACCCAATATGAGCCAGTCAGTCAGAAGGTATGTGTGCTGCCCAGGTTCTGACTGCTTAGAGTGGACTAGGGATAGAAAGCTGGGCTCTTCGTCATCAGGACAGCCAGATACGCCCCAGTTACCATCACCTCAACTACTGCAGCTTACAGAATCACTGGATCAGGCATGAGAGGAAAGGAACTTGTGTTTATCAGGCAGTTACTATACGCCAGGCCTGATGCTGAGCTCTTTCCGCATGGCCAGTTCACGCCTGCAATATAGAAGGCTGAGGTTCTAAGAAGTCTCCCAGCGAACCAAAGGTCACACGTCTGATGAGTGTCAGCCGTAACCCACACGAGGTCAGTCTGACTCCACAGTAACTGAGTTTCAGGAGGGGATGAAGACCTGGCCCAGTTGTGAGCTTGGTAAATAGCAGGAGTTCCGTAGTCTTCCTTAGCGTCCGAATCACTTGGTCGTCCACCAGGTGAACACACACAGTCTCAGTCTAAGGTCTTCTGATCCGAATCTTTCTCTTGAAAGCATGAAGCTGTGGGCAAAGCTGCAAACATTCTAGACAGGCCCACTGCCTCCTGGCATATAGAAGTCATGCCCTAAACTCAGAGCTTTTAATTCCAACTCAGCCAGTTTCACCAACAAGCCTTTGCACTTTTCTCCGGTAGTCAGTCATATCTTAACTAGTTTGGGTCCCTCATGTACATGAAGTAAATGGGATACGTTGCCTCCAGTGCCTCTCCTGGGACTGGCAACTTGCTGCAATGATGCCGTTTGCTCTCTTTACTCTGGAGCTTTTGATACACTGTATCATTCAAGCTGACAGTCTTCATCCAACTCTGGGCTGCAGGGTATTGTGGTTTTGGCCCACCCCCCCACCCCTTACCCCGTGAGGGCAGTGTCATACTAGGCAAGCTCTACTTCAGCCTTCTGGGAGAAGATGGGGAGGTGTTCCAAGGTTTGAATCTTCTGGTGCCTGTCTCTTTTCGCCACCTTCCATTATCCAGTGAGGTCTGCTCCTCCCAGAACACTTGTCTTATCACAGCTCCAGCTTGGCGGTCCATCCATCTGCGGCAATACTGGCTTAGTTAGGGTTTCCGTTGCTGAGAAGAGACACCGTGGCCAGGGCAACTGTTATAAGGGACAACATTTAATTGGGGCTGCCTTAACAGGTTCAGGGTTCAGTCCATTATCATCATGGCAGGAAGCATGGCAGCATCCAGGCAGACAGGATGCTGGAGAAGGAGCCAAGAGTTCTACATCTTGATCCAAATGCAGTCAGAAGACCAGCATCTTCAGGCAGCTAGAAAGAAGCTCCCAAAGCCCACCCCCACAGTGATGCACTTCCTTCAATAAAGCCACACCTACTCTCTAACAAGGCTACTCCTTATAATGGTACCACTCCCTGGGCCAAGGTATTCAAACCACCACAGAAACTCGGTACCATGACTCTGTGACCTAGTTCTTGCAGGACTCAGCTGTGAAAACGAGAGGCTCTTGGGCCCTGGGGTGGGTAAACTTTTTGCATGTAGTGATAGATTAGGGCTGAGCAAGGTAGATAGGACTATACTTTGTATGGTCTCGGCACTGCAGTCCATGGTCACCGGGAAGCAAAAATTAGAGAAGCAGCTAGGATAGGCTCTGATAACCCTGAGGGTTCAGATCTGAGGGTGTCATCACCCTAAGTGTCTGCGACCCCACAGGCCCCATTATGGTTGTGCGTTGTTGACACAGAGGCTAGAGGAGGTGGTCTTACTCCACAGACTTACTCCTGCACATCAGCAGACCCAAAGCACTGGAGCAATTTTCCCTGAATGAGTTGTTCTCTTTCTTCCCAGACTCTTCCTCTGCCTTCTCATTCATCTCTCTCCGCTGTACTGAAGCGTCCTCTCAGCCGTAGTGGTCAGGATGGTGACATGTGTAGAAGCTGTTGTGTGTGTTTATATGACCTTGGGGCCCATCTAGGATTCTGGCTTAGGCGTTCTTCTGTGGCCACCCTCGTTCTGTACCATTTTGATGTTGGCTTTGGTTATGTGAGTCCCAGTTGCTAGAAGCTGCTCTGTGCGGGGCAAAAGCGAATGGTATCTGGAATTAACAGCAAGGAAAGGGTGAGCTAGTGAGTGTTGATACTGGGCAGGGAGATGCTGTAAGGTTTTCTAAATGGAGACAAATAGAAGCTGAACCAGGTCTGTGTCTTGATTAAAAAATACTTGTCCAACTAACCCTGAGCGTGGCAGGGTACGTCTGTTGACAAAACTGGCTTTTGAGAGGACCCTTTGGGTTTAAATATCTGTGACCATGCCAAAGGCACGGGTGCAACACTTGAGTTTGTGATTCACCCACTCCTAGACTGACCTGTGATTTCTCTTTCTGTCTCCATTCCTTTTAGCTTTAACGTCTCCTAAACCGAACCTGATGGGTCTGCCCAGCACAACGGTACCTTCCCCCGGCCTCCCCACATCTGGATTACCAAATAAACCGTCCTCAGCCTCGCTGAGTTCCCCGACCCCAGCACAAGCCACCATGGCAATGGCCCCTCAGCAACCCCCACAACCCCAGCAGCCGCAGCCACAGGTGCAGCAGCCTCCGCCGCCGCCAGCAGCCCAGCAGATACCCACACCGCAGCTTCCCCTGCCACAGCAACGTAAGGACAAAGATGGTGAGAAAGGAAAGGAGAAGGAAAAGGCACACAAAGGGAAAGGGGAACCCCTACCTGTCCCCAAGAAGGAGAAAGGAGAGGCCCCTACAGCGGCTACAGCGACCATCTCAGCCCCACTGCCCGCCATGGAGTACGCGGTGGACCCTGCTCAGCTGCAGGCCCTGCAGGCGGCCTTGACTTCAGACCCCACAGCATTACTCACGAGCCCGTTCCTTCCTTACTTCGTACCGGGCTTTTCTCCTTATTATGCCCCCCAGATCCCTGGCGCCCTGCAGAGTGGGTACCTGCAGCCGATGTATGGCATGGAAGGCCTGTTCCCCTACAGCCCTGCCCTATCGCAGGCCCTGATGGGGTTGTCTCCAGGCTCATTACTGCAGCAGTACCAGCAATACCAGCAGAGTCTGCAGGAGGCGATTCAGCAGCAGCAGCAGCAGCAACAGCAACAGCAGCAGCAGCAGCAGCAGCAGCGGCAACTACAGCAACAGCAGCAGCAGCAACAACAACAACAAAAAGTGCAGCAGCAGCAGCAGCAGCAGCAGCAGCAGCAGCAGCAGCAGCAGCAGCCCAAAGCAAGCCAAACCCCAGTCCCCCAGGGGCCTGCTTCCCCAGACAAAGACCCTGCCAAAGAATCCCCCAAACCAGAAGAGCAGAAAAACGTCCCCCGTGAGGTGTCCCCCCTCCTGCCGAAACCCCCAGAAGAGCCAGAAGCAGAAAGCAAAAGTGCAAGTGCGGACTCCCTCTGTGACCCCTTCATTGTTCCAAAGGTGCAGTACAAGTTGGTCTGCCGCAAGTGCCAGGCGGGCTTCGGCGACGAGGAGGCGGCGAGGAGCCACCTGAAGTCCCTCTGCTTCTTCGGCCAGTCTGTGGTGAACCTGCAAGAGATGGTGCTTCATGTCCCCACCGGCAGCGGTGGCGGCGGCGGCGGTGGTGGCGGCAGCGGCGGTGGCAGCTCGTACCACTGCCTGGCGTGCGAGAGCGCGCTCTGCGGGGAGGAAGCGCTGAGTCAGCATCTCGAGTCGGCCTTGCACAAACACAGAACAATCACGAGAGCAGCAAGAAACGCCAAAGAGCACCCTAGTTTATTACCTCACTCTGCCTGCTTCCCCGATCCTAGCACCGCATCTACCTCGCAGTCTGCCGCTCACTCAAACGACAGCCCCCCTCCCCCGTCGGCCGCCCCGTCCTCGTCCGCTTCCCCCCACGCCTCCAGGAAGTCTTGGCCGCCAGTGGGCTCCCGGGCTTCGGCCGCGAAGCCCCCTTCTTTTCCTCCTCTCTCCTCATCTTCAACGGTTACCTCAAGTTCATGCAGCACCTCAGGGGTTCAGCCCTCGATGCCAACAGACGACTATTCGGAGGAGTCTGACACGGATCTCAGCCAAAAGTCCGACGGACCGGCGAGCCCGGTGGAGGGTCCCAAAGACCCCAGCTGCCCCAAGGACAGTGGTCTGACCAGTGTAGGAACGGACACCTTCAGATTGTAAGCTTTGAAGATGAACATTACAAATGAATTTAAATAAAAAAAAAGATTAATAACAAACCAATTTCAAAACTAGACTAACTGCAATTCCAAAGCTTCTAACCAAAAAAAAAAAAAACAAAAACAAAACTACAAAAAAAATCAAAAACAAAAACAAAAAAAAAAAAAGGAAAAAAAAAAAAAGGAAAAAGCGTGGGTTGTTTTCCCATATACCTATCTATGCCGGTGATTTTACATTCTTGTCTTTTTTTTTTCTTTTAATATTAAAAAAAGAAAACACAAACCCTAACCCTGTTAAATTGTGTCCTTTTAAAGGTACTATTGGTCTGGGAAACTGAAGTCCGCAGGGCCTGCCTATTGTTGGAGCTTAAACCCCTTGTATATTTGCCCCTTTTGAGAACTGCCCCACCTTGATAGCACAGAGGAGCCCGGCATGCACTGTATGGGAAAGCACTCCACCGTGTTGCGGTTTTAAATTTCTTGCTATCTTAGCATTCAGATACCAATGGCTTGCTAAAAGAAAAAGAAGAAATGTAATGTCTTTTTATTCTCAGGTCAATCGGTCACACTTCGTTGTTTTCAGAATCATTGTTTTAGGTTATCTTTTTTTTTTTTCTTTTGTTCCAGAAAAAAATTTTTTTGTTTTGTTTTGTTAATTTAAAAAAAAAATGGGCAGAAAGTATTCAAGAGAAACAATGTGAACTGCTTTAGCTTTCTGGGGATTTTTAAGAATAGCTTTTCTGCTGAAGCCAATTTCAAGGGGAAAAGTTAAGCACTCCCACTTTCAGAAGAAAAAAAAAAAAAACCCACACACAAAGAGTGTTGAGGACTTGTAGCTTAAAAAAAAAAAAAAAAAAAAAAAAAGACAAGTTTTAAAAACTGACTTTCTGTATTTATGGTAGGTATGACCATTTTTGGTGTTGAGTAGATTGCTTCATCGGGAATGAGCTGAAGCAGTATGGTAGACTTAAACCCTTTGTACATTTAGCTTTTGTGTGGTCCAGCGACAGCTCCTCATTTGATGTTGTCTTGTTCATCCCTAGTGGATAGATTGCAGTCTGTTGCTTCACCCACCTTCTCTTCCCTTTGTCCCTTAATTCAACTTCGTCTCTATTCCCCCCCCCCTTCTCCCTCCAACTCCCATCCTCTAATTTCCCACTTAAAATGGCCACCTTTACTATTTCTTGGAGGTTGGCTGCAGAATTATAAACCTAAAGAAAGGATTTCAGAGGATTCTAGGGATCGTCAGGATTCTCACAGATTATTTCTGTTGGGGAGTTGAGACTTTTGGAAGACATATAATTCTAGTTACCTGTATCTGGTAGCCCTAAGCATTTATTTTTTAATTTATCCCTACTTTTCTTCTTCTGTGTGTGTGCATCCCTCTCTCTCTCTCTCTCTCTCTCTCTCTCTCTCTCTCTCTCTCTTTCTCTCTTTCTTTCTCCCTCTCCTTGGTCTGTGGACACTTCAGATATTCTTTTCTTGAACTAAAACATTTGTTTCAATTTGTGTAATTGGGGCTGTGTGCTTTTTCTAAGACGTTCTTTGGCTATTAATTTGGTTTTGGTTTTTTTGTGTTTGTGTCTTTACTTTCCTCTCTCAGAAAAAAAAAAAAAAAAAGAAATTTCATGCTTTAAAAAAAAAAAATCCAAAGACACACCCTTTCACTGCTGATGCAGATAACAAAGGAAAGGGTTCTCGTTACTTGAGAATTTGTTTCTGATTTAAACAAACAAGACTTAGTTTAATAAAAGAAAGAGTAACACAAAACAGTTCCCAGGTTGTTATGTGCTTCTGCAAGCAGTTGTTAATGATAATTCCAGATACCAAAAGACACATTTTTTTTTTAACTTCAAAGTTTTGTCCTTCTGTTAGGCAGTCTGAGCGGTGAGTGATCCAGAGTGCAGCCAACAAAACAGATAGCAATGTACGGAGAGCAAAGCGGAAGTGTGTGAGCAAAGCGGAAGTGTGTGCATATAGTCCTGTGACAACACGATTCAACACACACCCCTTGTCATCTTAGAAAACGGTCTGAACTTTGAAAGGAAACCTTCCTGCTGCTAAAACAGTACAATGTTTTGGAGACAAATAGTTGCTGTGCTGCCTTTCTTTCCTACCAAACACCAACAGACACAATCTCCCTTGCCCCCAGAGTGTGAAGTCCTCCTCCCTCCCTCTCTTCCTTATGTTTCAAAGGGAACTTTGAAGACTGTGAATCCAGGTTGGCCACCTTCTGGGCTTCTCCCCCAGGTCTGAAGCCATTCATCGACTTTGCAAAAGACTGGAGCATTCCAAGATCTGAAATTTTTCATTTTTCTTTCTTTTCTTTCTTTTTCTTTTCTTTTCTTTTCTTTTTTTTTTTTTAAGCCGGGACTATTTTTATGAATTTGTTTTTAGTTAAAGAGTAGACCCTGAACTGTTGTACATATTTCTGAGTAGGCTGATGCACAGTGCAAATTCCTTTTTAATTTTTTAAAAGTAGAAATACTAAAAATACCATTCTAACTATTCATATCAGTATCCAGTTGTAGCATAAGGTGTCAAAAAGAAGTACACAAAACACTTACTGTTTTAAATATCTATTTCCTTTTAACAAGAATTCTTGTATTTCTCCCTGTGTTTTGAGATGAACACTTTTAAATTTTAAAGTTGTACAGTTTTTTTTTGTTTCCCATTATTTTATCTTGTTTGTAACTCTATGAAATATATATAGATATATATATTTTTTGCCATTTAACTGTTGTATGTTACTGTGTCTGTATCTATAGAAGAAAAAAAAAACGTTTGTTTTTGGTTCTCTGTGTGATACCAATTAACAATTTAACACTAGCTTTACCTGTCAAATTCTGCTAGGTCTTCTCTGAAAACTGTTGTTTAAAAATGATATTGCTTGGTAATAGTGCAATTTCTACCTTCCCCACCCCCAACCTCAAGTTTCTTTGTGACTCTGCCAACCCTTTCCCAATGGTTTTGCTCTGTTTGGAGCTACAATCATCCTCCCTCTGTGAGCCAGTGACTGTCAGTGTTTCACTGTGCCATGCCTTGACCTGTGAGTGTGTTTTGGCAACAACAAGGTAAGGTTGGGTAGAATGGCTTCTACTCATCAGTATTCCTCAGAGGAGGTGTGGGAATTGTGCCAACCCGGAAGTGGGTTAATGAAACGCGTTCCCCTACAGCCACACCACCCACCCACCCGGAAGTGGGTTAAAGAACGCGTTCCTCTGCAGCCGCACCACTCACCTACATACATGTTCATCAAAGAAGAAATTCTCAGCACTAACCCAGAAACAGCGAAGCAGTCAGTGGTGGTGAAAACCTGGAGGCAGACAAGAGGCCATGATCTGTAGCAAGGCATGCATTTATTACAGTGCTCGGTTGTTTAGACTGATCTCACGCGGGGAGTTTGTACTCCTCCTGTCTGCTGTTGGAGTGAGTCGTTGAGTAGTAGACTATCTCAACTCACTTTTAAAATTAGTTCGAAACTTCTATTGGCACTTCTTTTTTTTTTTTTTTTTTTTAAGTTATTGGAAGAATTCCGCCCCCTTAGTTCCTTCATGATGTGGCTCAGTGCTAGACACTATTTGGCACACAGCACCAAGATACCTGTCAGAATTGGAGTTATTTCAGGCATCCATTCTTTATCCCTCCCTAAAGAAACTTAAGGAATACACATACACTCTTAATGCATCTAGAAAGGTTTTTTTTTTTTTTTAAATTAAAAGCTATTTAAAAAGATGAATGTGGCCAAAGTTTTACACAATTTGAAAGTAAACAGGCGGCACGCGTTGAGCCCTGAGTTTATCAGGCATGGCAGGAAGTTGCAGGAGAGAGGCAGTGACCCAAGCCAGTGCACATGTTGTTCATGGACATATATTTTTTTTAAATAAATTAAATTAAAACACTTTAAATAGAAGCATAAAACTGAGTTGGTTGTTTGTTGGCGCTGAGATACTGCCCACTGTGAAACAAAGCTTTGACTAGTTTTTCCGTTTTGTTTGTTTACTTTCTTCAGGGGGGAGGGGGGGCAAGTTTGGGTAGGAAAGAAAGCATAAATGAACGTGACCCTGAGGTAAAGAGGTATATGAACAGCCTTTGCAATGTACAAAAAACAAAAAAACAAAAAACAAAAAAAACAACAACAACAACATAAAAAAAAACACACAAAAAAAAACAAAAACAAAAAAAAACCCAAAAACAAAAAAAAAAAAAAATAGAGCAAGTGAAACCAAAAATGATGTTCTTGGTGTTTTTCTATAATGTAGTCTTGTTAGCTTTTTTGTTACTGTAACAATGCTGATCTCGAACTGTACCAAAATACATGGAGACTAACAGAACCGCAAGGGACTCTCAAAACTGAAAAAGAAATTTGTCACAAAAAAAAAAAAAAAAAAACTTTGTTGTCATAGTTAAGTTGATTGTAGATGGTAATTGAATATACTCCTTTGAAAATATTTCATCAAGTATGTTTCCTGCTCATTGTGATACATTAAAAAAAATATGAGCAAAAGTCCTTGTCTGTTACCAGATTTCTGTGCATGTATGGGAGCATACACAAAAGAGGTGCCCACAGCTGGGGAACTATAAATTCCATCTCTCTCATAAGGCTGTGTGTGCCAGAGCTACGTTTCCCAAGGTGCCTGAGGAGGTCCACGACCCACAAATACTCTTTGGTATTTTTATCCTGGTGTGTGTTTAGGCCAGAAGACTAGCTCAATGGACTGTCTGGGGTAAGCCTGATGATGCTTTGGAGAGATCCTGATCCAGAGAGCCCCAGTAGTTAGCTTAGGTTTTACTTCAAACGTTCCTATGGAAATCTGAGATCCCTGCCACAAACCTCAAGCAAAGAAATTTTGCTGATGGTCAAGAGAGAGGTAGGTTCGATTTTTTTCTCAAGTGGGAATTGGATCGGGTGTTTATGACTGGAAGGAAGCAAATTAAGTGACCCAACAGCCTACTTGTCTTAGCAAAGGGCTTGCTTCAGCTTCTAGTAAGAGGATTTGAGGCAGCAATACTCAGATGTAGCAGCATCAGCTATTCCTCCATGCAAGGGACCAAGACATGACAAAAGCCCCCCATGGAAACCTTCCATTTTACAGTAGAATGCTTGAGATTCGTTAATGAGGAACATATCCATGATAGAGCCCAAAGGCCTTTAATTCATCTCTAATTTATTAGCCATGGCTAATAAATAATTTACAGAATTCTAGCAGCTAGATTTGGGTGCTACTGCAAGCTGGCTATGCCCTTGCAGGGCTGCAGAATCGGCCCTTGGCCAACGGGAACCTTTTCTTGCATGGTGTTAGGCTAAGGAACCCTCTGTTGTCGGCTCAGACAGCTACTGTCTTTTTCTTCTCTGCCTACCCCCCTCCCGCCATGGTTCATGCGTTCAAGAGGCAGCAGTGACCCTATTAACTCAAAATCTCAGTCTGCAATTTCACAAGCATTACTTGGCCTCAGAGAAGAAAGCTGTGTCTGTGGGCCAGTGCTCGAAGCTCTGTGACAAATAAGTACTGTCACTGTCCCTGATGAAATCCAGCTCTGTCCCCAGGCATTGGACTCTGGTGTTGCTGAAGAAAGCAGATGGCTGCACAGCTGTGTCACTCCTGTCTCCTCAACCCATGAGAACCATGCAGTACAATGAAAGCTGCTAAGAGCCGAGGCCATCTCTGCCGCTTCATGCTACAGCTGGGGAGATTGAGTTGTCTTAAAGTCTGTTTTGCATAGACTACAAATTCTTCTGCACATAAAACTTTACTCAGAAAATTGGGGGAGTTGGATTAGAAACCATAAAAACCAGAAGTGCATATTCTCTCTCTCTCTCTCTCATCTATATCTATATATCTATATATTCCTCCCTCTCTCTTTTCCTCTCCCCCTTCCTTCTCTCTGGAAAGCTCCCACCCCTATCCCTAAAGGCATTATAGCTTCAGGATCAAGCTCACGTGTATATTAATTTTCACGTGTATTATAGCCTCCTCCCCCCAAACCCCGGACCCCACAGAAAATGAGGAATGACAATATCTTAAAATGAGCAGTATGTGTTGGTCTATTAGCTGTTTCTCGTTTGCTTTAGGGGGAAAAATAATGTCTGTACCCACTGCAGACTAATGTCTCTCACTTTGAGCAGGTTTAGAATTCAGGTGACAGGAGACGAGCTGACTTAGAAGTTTGTGACCACTGCTCTGCAGCCCACATGCTCACTCGACCTCCACACGGTTGCTGGAGAGGAGCACACACGCACAACTTGCACAGAAACTGGTACTCTCGGGGCTGTGAAGCAGAGACCAAGCTCCACTGTTCTTTGCTTCAAGCTACGTGCGCATGTGTGTGTGTAAAGATTTTCTTTTAATTCTTAAAAACTATCACCAACATACTCAGTTGGGTTTCTGAGATGGGAGTCTCAACTATATAGCCCTGACTTGTCTGGAACTTGCTATATAAACCAGGCTGGCCTGGCTAGCCTTAGACTCAGAAATCTGCTTGCCTCTGCCTCCCAGTTGCTGGGATTTAAACAGCATATTTTAAAGATTTTATAGCCAGTAAGGTTGGTTTCCTCTGAATCTTTTAGAGTTTTAATTACAGGTAGACAAAAATAAATTTGGGGTTAACCCTTCCTGACTATGGGTATTTAACCTAACTCTTGAGTCTTATATTAATCTGTGATTGAAAGCTTTCTGATGAACCTTGGGTCAAGATTCTTTGGCCCAAGAAGGAACAAGTGTGAGCCCTGCTTTGGTGGCCGCTCTCAGGCTCCCATACCCTCTCCTTCCTGCTCTTCTCACTCTCGAAACTACTGTCCCTACACACTTTCTGTAACCTTCTTATTTGTATGGCATTGAAAAATATTTTGTAAGATTACAACCTTTGGGTTTTTGGGGTGTAGGGATTAAACCTCAAACATTCACAGGCAAGTACCTTTAAGCCACCAGACTACAAAGCCCTTCTCAAAATACATACTTCGCTTATTCCTCAAATGACCTGTGAGCTAGGCAAAGTGGGTGACATTTATGCCATAATTCAGGATAGGTAGGGAGTAAGGGCCAACTAACTGTGTGTCAACCTTTGGTGTGACTCCCCCCACCCCACCCCCCAACACACTCGGAAAGGGTTAGTAGGACATGAGTTCAAGTGAGTTACTTTGGGTCAAATTCTAGTTTCGCCATATTGACCATAATTAAGTTATTTATCCTTTCTGTAAAATGGGGATAAATAAAAGTACCTGCCTCGTAGAGTTGTCATGACAACACTGCCCAGTACATTCCACATGCTCAACATGGATTTGCTTCTTTCTGTGGTCCAAGTGGGACTGCAGTTCTTTAACTCTTGCTTTTCTTCCCAGAGGGTTTGGGAACAGTGAGAGACTAGTAAGTCCCATCAGGACTCTTCTCTATGTGTAGTTGTGATTTTTTTTTCCTTGCCTGTACCTGTATCCGATGATGTCTAGAGCTTTTCTGTTCATGAAATCTTCAGTAGCAGCTTATAGGTTTCACTGGTTACTGACCACCCTGTAGTGATGACTTTGTCATGAAGGAGGGATGGCTTTGGTATACCAGAATAGAGTTCTGTTTGTGTCATTATACCTTGGAGGGTCGAGCAACTATTTGGAAGCGGGTCTGACGTACAAGTGCAGAGCTCGAGAATCGGGAAGGAGGCTTTAAGAATGAGTAGGTTATAGGCTTGAGAAAATTGAAAGGGAGGACACACTAAGGAGTAAACAGCTCATTACAACTAACACAAGGAAACTTGCGGTGGTCCTAGCTAGCCTCAGAATAAACTTGGAAGCCGCATGGGAAAAGGGGCACAGAGAATAGGTTTGAACAGCGTTTATAGGCTAGCCTTTGATCTTAATGATGGCCTCTTTAGGAGCACAGGGTCCTATCAATGGCTATAGATGTTGTATCTGTTTTTAACAGAGACAATGAGGAACTTGGCAATAAAGTTGCCGACATAGGTATCGGGGCTAGGAACAGGCAAACCGAACGATGATTTCCCCATTTCTCTGTGGATAAACGGTCCTTAAACATAGCTTTGTCGTCCTTCTCATATCTGATTTCAAGCCCTAAGCTTGAAACTGAGTAGCTATGAAAGCATAATTCGGATTCAGCCTGGTTGTGTTTTCTCTCAAAACTCTAAAACCGCTGCTCTTCTATGGCCTTGTGTGCAGTAGATGGGTTGTTAGAACCCTTCCATGCTCCTTAGTTCTCACTGCTGCAGAACTGGCCCACTCACCGCTGGTCTTGTCACATCTTGGTTTCATCATGAGGCAATGGTTTGTTGATCTCTTAGATCTGTAGAATTTGATTTTTTTTAAAAATCAAAATTGGCAAAATTATCAATGTTTTTTTCTCCCCCACCCCCTACCTCGCCCCAGGGACTCCCAGTTATTTTAGGATCAGTGCTCTGAGGTTAACTCATAGCCTACTGAGAGTCTAGCTTTATCCCTTCTGTTTAGCTGGTTTGGGTTTTTAGGGTTTTTGTTTGTTTGCTGTGTACTTTATTTTTGAACAGTTTATGAGTCTATATCTGCAGGCCCACCTACCTCTTCTCTAATCTGGAATTAACCCTAACCAGGGTATTTTTTTCATCTCAGACACTAAACTCTTCATTGCTGGAAGCTTAATTTGTATTTCATTGAACTTTTGAATGCAAACATATCAAAAAAACAATCCTAAGATCTGTTTTCCCCTGGCATGGTTGTGCTTGTATGTATCACAGCTGAGGCCAGAGGATCATTTGAGGGCAGTCTGGACTATTACGTGAGACTCTACCTCAAACAGCAACAACAACAACAACTCCAGGTTAACAAAAACAAAAAGTATCTGCTTCCCTTTTACCCTCTGTTAAGTTATCTGCCTAAATCCCAGTTTGCTCGATTACTCGTGTTAATTGTGAGCTCTGCTCTCCTGTCTATCTGCATGCTCCACTAATCTTTGGTTAGGTGCCAGACATCGTACATTTTCTCTCATTGGGAACTGGGTATTTGTATTCTCACTTAACGTCTTCTGAGATGTGCTATGTCACCTGGACCCCTGAAGGTTACGTTCTGCAGAGTGGAGCCAGGGCACTCCGTAGTCTGTTCCCCACTGCTGAAGAGTGTTTCTCCCAAGAACTGTTCCTACCCTGAGAGCATCAGCCATGCTACCTCTCACACTCAGGCCAGGTCTTCCCTGGGCCTCAGATAGTTTCTTTCTGATACTCATTTGCATCCTGTGACTTTCAGCTGTTTAGTTCCCAAAGATTCATCTTTATCTCCTCAATGGAGAGGGTCTTCGCTTAGCTCTCTCATCTGTGTTAAAACATGGAGACCCCCAAGAGATGAGAATGTGATCATTGACAGGCTCACTGCTTCTTTCTTTCAGGGTCCATATCCTTCCTCATGTGATACCCAGGGCTCCGAATGCCATTTTTATCAACTATTTTCTTGTGTAACCTTAGTCTTTTTTGATGGATCTGTATTATTCCATCTCAGCTGGAAGGACAAGTCAAATGTAGTTTAAATTATATGTTAGAAGTCTTATGGACCTTTCAAAGTGCTGTCAACACTTATGAAGGCTCTAATCAGTACAGGAACCTGATCCCAGCAGACCTCTTTGGATATGGTAGGGTCTAATTGACCTTGTAAGACTGAAACTAACTCATCTGTGTGCTTACAATGGTCAGAAGTGGAAAAATAGGTAAATGAATTCTTACTCCAGACTCCTTTCTGCCTTGCCACAATGCTGCAGAGAGTGGGGATGCCGTTTCTTGGGGTTACAAGTTTGTTTGGGGCCAGCCTGCAGAATAGCAGTTTGAGCTCTCCCTTCAACTACAGGAGCTTTCTCCATTCACAAGGCTGTTCAAGCTTTTTCATGGAAATGATTTCATCCCAGTGAAATCTTGGTCTTCCTTCACAAAGTCTGTGAAGTATGCCTTCAACAAAGATGATTTTTCAGGCTAACCTCAGCTTAATAAAATCTACTGGTTTTAGAACGTTGCTGTTGAAGGTAAATTTATTGCCTTAAGTAACATAGGAGACTAACAAAGCAGGCCTAACAGACATTAGTCATTTTTGCTAAACCTAAATTATGTCTTTTAATTGTTTTTAATTTTAATAAAACTTCATCCCTACTTACATGGGTTAAGAACGGATGAATTTGAAAACGAGGATACTGTAAAATAGCCCACTAGTACCACTGTGCGCAAAGGCAGCTCTTGAGAGATGGCTAAACTCAGGCTCCATCATACACAGTCCAATAGCAGCCCCAGAAAGCTGGCGAGCAAGGTGAGGGTTCTCCAGGAAAAGGGGTGTACATGTGGGAGAGAGCTGGATGGAGCTGAAGTCACCTTTTTAGGACAAAACTCCATAAGAAGAAATTTCAGGCAAGATAATTCAAAGTTGATCAGGACAGGCGTAAAGGGGACCAAAGAAGGAGACAGACAGCTGTGTTGGCTCAGATAAACAGAGAGAAGAGAATAGAGCAAGGAATCTCAGTGGATATGACTGTATTTTTGTGCATTTCATGCAAGCAACATGAAGCTAACTCATCAATTCTTAAAAGTTTAGGCGTGTGGCAGAAATTTCCTGCCCAATGTATTTGCAGCAGAGCCCTGTCATTGGACAGGGAAGAGGGAGGCGGAACTAGGAGTTGGGAAGAGAGAAAAACAGGGAGAGAGGAGAAGAGGAGCAGGAGAGCGGCGAGATGGCTGCAGATGTATACCCTCGTGTCTCTTGCAGTCAAAGGTAGTTATTCATATCAAGGTTAGTTAATTGCGATAACAATTCTAGTTGTGTGTGCATCTTGTGTATTAGTATTTGTTGATGTATAAATCTATTAGTTTAATCTTAAGCTTTAGAGTTTTACTTTACTGGGTTACTGGAAGGTGTGTCCACCAACAACCGGGTGGTTATGGCTGGGAAGGAACTAGTAGCTCTAGGGATGAGCGAATCGAAGCTGGAAACACAGCAACAGGTCACTATGGGAGCAAGCTGGAGCACGGGAAGATGGTGGGTTCATTGTCAAATATCTCCCGCCACATAGGGAAGCTATTTTCATGAGAAAATTATTCACAAGAAGGGATTGTGGTCAAATTCCATTGAAAATTATAGTTTGAAATTATAATTCCAGTCTGGTGAGATGGCTCAGTGGGTAAAGGTGCTTGCTGCTAAGCTGAACTACCTGAGTTCAATCCCTGGACCACACTGTGGGAAGAGAGAACCAACTTCCAAAGTGTGTCCTCTGACTTTTACTTGTGCGCATGGCACGTGTACACACAGCCACAAACAAACCCGAATAAATACATAATGTTAAACTCTAAAGAGCAAAATACTATTCCTGCAGATAATGAGTGAAGTCACGAGGTAGATACATCATTATTAACCTAATATAATTAAAAATGAGCCAAAAGGGAAAAAGAAAAAGAGAACAAAATTCTTTAAAGAAATGTAAGAGAACAGCACTAGAAGAATCTACAGAATAATAATGTGTCTTGAATCTGTTAGGAGTTGAATTTAGATAGCTATATATTTTTTTAAAGAGGCAAGCCTTTCAAAGGAGAAAGGACTTGGAGTGTCTCTCCCTAAGAGGAGGCGAACAGAGATTGTGGAGGTGGCTTGTCATTAAAGTGCTTGCCTCCTGGACAACCAGAGGCTACAATGGAAAAGCTAGGCTTGGTTGCAAATACTTATAATCTCAACATGGAAGCACTGGAGACTGTTGAATTCTCAGAGACTCCTGGCCAGTGAACACCCCTGTCTTAAAAAACAAAATGGACAGACTTTTCTCTCTGAAAAAATCCTCTCTCTTATCAAATATAATTGTGTGTCTATTTATATATACATATGTATGTATAGCACATACCCATATGATAGATAGATAGATAGATAGATAGATAGATAGATAGATAGATAGATAAACAGATAACCAGTTGCTTCTGGTCCATTTATGTAAAAGATAATAAACCCTGCAATGAATTACCTTGGCAAACATCAGGTACCTATGTGTGGAGTTATGTAATGTGTACCCCATCTCTGTATCTGACCGAGCTGGCATGGCACTGACTTGTTATCAGAGTGTTCTAGTAAGTCTTGATCACTGTCAGTCCTCTAACTCTGCTCCTTTTCAAAATTGTCAACTCCCTCTGATTGGCTGCATAATATTCAACATCTTACTAGTCAAAAGCTCAACAAACTAATTCTAAAGGATGCACTGAAACAGAAAGATTAAGAAGATTCGTAGTGTTCTCAAAAAAGAAACGAGGCAGAAGCTAGCTTCTGCAGGATCTGTGGTGGGGAATGAGAATCGTAGGAATAAGTGCACACGTAGGCAAGAGAACGGAGACGTGGGTTAGACAGTCCCCAGCCCGTCTGCACATGAATGGATACTTAAGTTATGACAGAGATTGCAGCTCAAGCAAGGGGGTGCGTGTCTTTTTATTAAATTATACTGGAGAACTTGGGTGTCCCTGTGTTTGAAAAAATATAAAACTGGACCCTTATGTACCACTGGTTTCAGGTGGTGCAGAAGTCTCTTAGCTTTATAATATCCCATTTGGGTCATAATCCTTTCAGTGTCAAAGTCTCTATTAGAAAGACCCTTGCCTGTGCCCAACAGTTCACACAGACACCGAACCATTTCATGTCAGTCTCAGCATCCAATTTATAGAAGGGGAGAAGCTGCAAAAGAACTGTTCAGTGGGATGACGTAAGGGAGGGAGGAGCAGAACCTAGGTGGCAGAAAATGGGGCCTGGGGGAAGAATGGAGAAGAGTTGGCCCAAACTAATAATATGTGAAAACACCATTTAGAAACTTCCTACTTTGCAATTCAATTAAAAACATAAGTTAAGGAAGCTAAAACCCCGTGTGCCCAGATGTCTTAAGGCTTCATTGCTGTAAAGAGACACCACGACCATGGCAACTCTTATAAAGTACAACATTTAATTGGGGCTGACTTCCGGTTTCAGAAGTTCAGTCTATTGCCATGGTGGAAAGCATGGCAGCATGCAGGCAGACTTGGTGTTGGAGTAGCTGAGAGTTCTACTTCTTCATCTGAAGGCAGCAGGACACTGTCTCCTGCAGGCAGCCAGGAGATGGAGCCTAAACATAGAGGTTTCAAAGCTCACTTATGCAGTGACACACTTCTTCCAACAAGGCCACACATCCTCCAATCAGGCATGCCTCCTGATAGTACCACCCCCTATGATCAAGGAGGCCTCAGAGGCCTCCAGAATAGAGTAAAATCTTGCCACTTTTCTTGGCTGTCTACCAGTTGTTAAGATCCTATGTGAGACACCAGACACCTTTGTAACCAAGGTGTAGAGAAATCAAGACAGAGCTGAGTTTTTATAGTACTTACAGAAGGTACTACTGGGAGAGAAAGGGTATCAACAGTCTCACTGGTCTGTGAAGATGACAAACTAGACTAGGGAAATGCTAGGCAAGTCGTGCTTACTGGTGCAGTAGTGGCACAGCTGTTATGGAAGTAACCAGCTGCTCACTGGTTAGATCTACCATCTGCTTCACAAGAGGAAATTCATGTTTGGTACTATAAACTTATTCCTAAACTCATGGCTAAGAGGGGTCTTAGTCCCTAGGAGTGAACTTACTACAGTAGTTTAGCCAAACAGTCATGATGTTGAGCTGACTTCTAAATATTTATGTCAATACTTGTGACACTCCTTTCAACCTTAATCAGGGAAGCTTCATTCTGTATTGAATGATAGTGAAAACAAAAGAGCCAGGAGACAGGGAGGAGGGCTACAAAATGCTATCTTCTAGACAGAGCACAATCAAGGTCATTGTACGTTCACAGGGACCATTGCTGCCTGCATTAGGCTGTAGCAGGATATTTCCCCTGAGACATTTTACAATACACTCAGTAATTTGGGAGGAGCTAATGTGGGAGGAGTAAGGAGAAGAAGAGGAAAAGGAAGAGGAGGAGCTAGCAGAGGGAGAGGAGCAGAGGAGAGAGGGGAAGAAAGCGGTGCATGTGCGAGTATCTCTATCAGTCTCAAGTAGTTATAATATCTAGGTTAGGTATTGGGTAACACCTCTAATTGTGTGGGCATCTTATAATTTGAGCATTACCAAATATATAAAGCCATTGGATAATCTTCAAGCATTAGAGTCTCATTTCTACCAGGTACCACATGGATGGTGAATATTGTCTGGGGTTCAGCCAAGCTTCTTGGAGACAGCCTGGAAGATTGGCAGAGTCATCTCCCACGCTGGTGTCTTGTGGGTGCCAGGGCCTGTGCTTCTGGCCAGTTAGAGCTGAGCAGTGTAGAGAGCACAACGCCACTGCTCTTGGCCTCAGGCCTTGCCTAGTTGGGAACATAGTGGGCCCATAAGAACAAGCCAGCTTGGGCCATGCCATTTTAAATACTAACCGCAACATTAGACTGACATAAAATTGAACCTACCAAGAGTCAATCATGGATCAGGGAGAGACTCACTGGGTCCCAACCCTTCCTGCTAAACAATTGACTACTGATGGTTTGTGGAGGATTTGGTAGAGGTTGTCTTCAGTGTGCGTCAACTGAGGAGCCCCAGCTCCAATGGATGCTCCCAACCCCAGGTCATGATTATGAGCCTGGTTAAAACTCAGCGAATTTCAAATAAATAAACCCAAAATGCACATAAATGTGGGAAGGGGACTTCTAGTGAGGACCATAAGTGACTGGGTCCCAGGGCTGGTGGAGGGAGGACGATTAGAGGGTAGGGAAGTGAAAGCAATCAAGGCTCTTTGTAAATGAATGGAATTGTCAAAGAATAAAAGTTACCTTTAAAAAGACAGTATGAAGAGTGTGAAATGCAAATGATAGGAAAAGTACCTGCCTTGTGTAAAAACTAAGAGAACACTAGTATTGAGGAAATACAAAACAAACAACACAAAATCCAAAGAAAAATACCCCTCTCCCCAGAGTCATTAAAGAACTTGAATCTGGAGGTATGTGCTGAGCATGCGTGAAGATCTGGGATTAGTTCTCTCACATACAGAGGTACAAAGGACAAGCATATGAGAAAGCAAAAACCAAAAACTGAGCAATTACTTCAGGAAAGACAAGCAACTCAGGAGTCTCCTCGGTAGCCTAAATGTAGCTTATAAGCACGTCCAGATAGTACTACATAGTCAGAAAGCAGCCAGAGATCTGAGACCACCAAGGTAGGCCGGTAATGAGAGGTATTTGCTTTGTATCCTTCGGTTGAACTCTGTTTAAGTTTAAACCTTTTCCTGGGGCTGGAGAGAGGACTGGTGGTTAAGAGTACATGTTCCTTTAGAAGACACAAGATTGGTTCCTAGCTCAAAACAACCTGTAATTCTAGCTCCAGGGGCCCCACCCTTTTCCAGACTCCGGTAGACTTGTAGTGACAGTGGATACCTTTGAGCTGAAAGAATAGAAGAAAGGCTCAGTTTTCACTGTATTCATTTTTTTGTTTTTGTTTGTTTTGGGGGTGTTTTTTTGGTGTCTGAGCTTTATGCTAAGCATTTTTCTTTTCTTCCCTTCTCCTTCTCCTCTCCTTCTCCTCTCCTTCTCCTTCTCCTTCTCCTTCTCCTTCTCCTTCTCCTTCTCCTTCTCCTTCTCCTTCTCCTCCTCCTCCTCCTCCTCCTCCTCCTCCTCCTCCTCCTCCTCCTCCTCCTCCTCCTCCTCCTCCTCCTCCTCCTCTTTCTCCTTCTTCTCCTTCTCCTTCTTTACAAAATATGACTGAATTTTTTCAGCTTGGTAAAAAAATACATTATATTAGATAAGTCTAATATTATAGGGGGGCCAAGAAAAGTTCTCCAACTCAGGAAAGAAGAGATATAGATACAAATGCTGCTTCCTGCAGTCACAGGTAATTCCTTAGGCCACGTTTTGCAGCAGGCCATTTCCTTAGGTTTGATGGTTTTGCTACAGTGTCTCCACAGTTAATTTGTAGACACCAATGATAAGAAGTCAATTTGGTTCTAGAAGCAACTTAAGACTTAAAGTGTATCACTGACCTACTTTGAGTTTGACTTTGATGCTTCCTAGAGATAGACACTCCTCTCCCACACACCTGCAGACGCACTCCTGCGCCTTCACTTAAATGAACTCAAATTCGCTCAAGTGCTTGTTTAGTCACAAGGGGCCTGAGATACCTGAACTGCTCATGGAGCCCTAAGATTTTTCTTTAAAAAATTATTCTTGTCGATAATTTTTTAATTAAGTGAATTGCTCTAGGGTTTTAAAGCACTCACAACACCCCTCTGGATGGCTGTTTAGAGGAAGAAACAAGTTAGGAAAAGTTCCAGTAAGTTGGTGAAGTTTTAGTAAGGCTTTGATGCTGGAGAAGAATCCTATGCAATAGCCACAACTGACTCATCCGAGAACACTCACTTATTCCCCTGCCCTGAAGCACGGTCATGCACAGCATCTGTTCCCTGCCATCACTAACTCCTGCTCTGTCCTCTGGCATCTTCCTCAGTTTGGATGAGGACTACATGTGCACCTCTTTAGTTTGCTGGCTTCTCTTCCTTTCTGTGTTTCTCTTGCTCTCTCATGTCTGTGTTGTACGATTCCACTACCAATGGCTGACTATGAATGCCCTTTCTTACAAGACTCTGAGAACAACTAGATATCTTTTCCTCTTCTAGACTTTTCACTGTCAATGTTTAAGTAAGCATGTTATTATTTTCATGTTTACCTTGCTGAAATACTCTTTGGGTAAAATACACCATAGCAGTAAAATACACCACGCTACCTGAAAGGCTGTATTTGAGGAAAATGAAATATTTTCTGAACACTTGCTTGATTTTCTTTTAAAAAATGTTACATTTTTATTTAAATTTAAAGGCTCATTATATATAAAGACTGGCTATATTTCTAGCATATTAGACATCATAGAAAATGTGATTTACTAGCAAGAACTTATAAATTATCTCCTTGAGTTTGTCACTTAACTAAAGCCACTACACAGAATATTTATGTAGGTAACTGCTCCAGTTCAAAGCATACCAGTAGGTTTGTTCTTAGGCTTGAACTCAGTACTTTAAAGCCATGTTCTTTCTTTTTAAAATTTATTTATTTATTTATTTATTTATTTATTTATTTATTTATTTAAATGTATATGATACACTGTAGTTGTCTTCAGACACACCAGAAGAGAGCACTGGATCCCATTACAGACAGTTGTGAGCCACAATGTGGTTGCTGGGAATTGGACTCAGAACCTCTGGAAGAGCCGTCAGTGCTTTTAACTGCTGAGCCATCTCTCCAGCCCACAGCCGTATTTTTTAAAAACTGAGTGTTAACAAGGGTTGAATCACTATGTTCTTGGCTGAGGCAGTTGTGAATGACACCAGTGGCTTTTCTCCCTTTAGAGACAAGCAAGTTAGAAAAGCCAAGCAAGCAACCATTTTTGTAAGTAACCACTTTGATTCTGTCTCTTCTGCCATAACTGTGAGAAATTATGAACAATATCCATGCAGAAAAGGTTGTTCTTGGATTGCCAGAGAACACAGTGTTAACCCTGGCTTTAAAATGAGATGTGGCTCTGTAAAGCGACTGTAAAACATGTTCTTCAGGACTCTGGGACAGACAAACATCAAAAGGAACATTGAGTATAAGGAAGTCTGGGATACGCACATCACTCTGCCTTACTGTGGTCCCTCACACAATAAAAAAAAAAAAATAATGTTGCTTTTTAAAAGGTCCATAGGCATACTAAGAGGAACGGGATGTCGTGTCTACATAGGAGCCTTGCTAACAAGATCTCCCTTTCTTCAGGTGAAAAATCTTGATCTCTTCCTGTGCGTTGACCCTGCTGTAATCTTATAAGATCATAGGAACAATGTTATTGGTTATTACTTGCAAAATATTTTAAAAGATGCCAGATACAAGCAGAAAATGATTAGCCTAGACCATGGATGCCCTTTAGTTACTTTCTGTTCGTCTGTTCCTGGACCTTTTGTAAGAGAAAAACTGCTTAGCCCCTCCCTGTCTGTGCAGCCACGGGGGCTAGCAATGTAAGCAGCGGAGAGAAAGATGACATTCTGGTTTTCAGGGACTGGAGTGATAACTCAGTAAAGAGCGTACCTCACTTTGCAAGCACAGGGATCTAAATTCAATCTCCAGAGCCCATGTTTAAAAGAAAAAAGATACTGGGCATGTGCTACGTGGTGTGTGGCATGTGACATGTGGTCTGCATTTGCTATCCAGTCCTGAGGAAGAAGAGGACCAGGCACACTCACTGCCCAGGTAGCCTACTGTGTGATCAGGTCAGGCCAGTGGCTGGGGATATGGAGGACCACACCCAAGGAACAGTATTGGAGGTTGTTCTCTGGCCTGCAGGTGCACACACATATGTACCCATGCACAAACATACACGTGCAGTCATCCACATGCATACGTGCTGGTTTTCATGCGTAGGTGAGTCTGGATCTCTCAGTGCTTGCGTTCTTAGGAAATCTGAAGTTGTGAGGGAGTGAGATTTGAAAAGGAGTTTACATTCTATGCTTGATATTCCTAAAGGCAACATTTAGCACAAATGACTGTTCTCTAGCTGGCTATCACATTCAGAGTCTTCATAGTCTGGCCCTGGGTTTGGGCAACCTAACAACATCTAGCCCTTTGGATATTTTGTCTGGGGATGTTTTGTCAGACTATCTGACCCCAGATAGTCTAGAATATGATGAAATAAACCCTAAACCATTCCTCCTATTTATCAAGCAAAGCAAAATGACACTGTTTCCTTCAAACCTCCTTCTTTCTTTCTTTCTTTCTTTCTTTCTTTCTTTCTTTCTTTCTTTC